>OX382276.1:20747638-21947638 GCA_947507595.1 Pyralis farinalis | reverse complement strand
TGCTTGGTTGTAAACAGGTTAAAAAAGTCGATAAAGTAGGTCAGTTTCCGTTGATATCATGCGACGCATAAGTAGTGTCGTGATTGTGACGCATTTCCCACGTGGCAGTTTTAATACAAATAGCAATCAATGGAATTTCGTTCATCTAAAACATCGATGTATATGGATAGGTTCTATCAATAAAAAAACGCTCCCACAAAAGCAATCTGGTTTACAAATCAGATTGCTTTTGCTCACAGTCGTTTGGGACTACACGTCTGATTCGTTCGCTTCTTCGGCGTCGCTTTACTGGCTAAAAATGCCTTCATGCGTTGCAAATCGTGTAAAAATTGTTCTAATTGTTCTAATACATCGATGATCTAAAACGACTTTCTTATCTGCCTCCAAGACTTGCTTTCGAGAGAGGTAAAACACTTTTTAAAAACCTTGACGAGCTGGGTGACACAGTCGGGAATGACGCGATTTTGACACCGACACTTGTCGGTTCGATTCCCATACAAGGCAAACATTTGTGTGCATGAACATGTCTGTTTGTCTTGGTCTGGATGTTTTAAGAGAGGTAGGGCGCATCAATGCAGCCCGTCTGGGGAAGTACCTCCATCTCACAGAAAACCGCGGCCAAATAACAACTCCCTAGAGGGTTGATTTGATGTGTTCCTGCGTGTGAGTGAGGTCACCAGTAACACCAGCTCGCAAGGAGTTGCTGTGTAAGCAGCAGAGGAGGCATCGCGCGAGTGATACTTAATATATCGCAAGCGTTAATAGGCTACATCAGGTGTTACCGTAGCCTATGGACATTTGCAACATCAGGTGATGCATATTACTCATGAGTTGCCGACCCTGTATAAACCTCGTCACGCTTTTCTTGAAGAACCCCATCCTGTAGTTCCTTTTAAAAAACCTCGGCTGGGAGTTCATTCCACAACTTGAAAGTTGTCGGAAAAAACTTCACCGGAACCGCACAGTACGCACCCGTTTGCGGTTCCAGTGTGTGAGTGTGAACTCCCCGCGCGCCGGCCGAGGCGAGCGGTGCGGTAAAGTAACCCCCACCGGGGAAGTGTTTCCCCTTCACAGAAAACCGCAGCCGGATAACAACTTCCCGAAGGGTTGCAATTCTAACGCTAGTGAGCAAGGTTAGAGCATTCTTAAGCTTCGGCAACCACTTCATATCAAGCGATGGGAAAAAATATAATTTGAACATTTACCTCAACTCAAAACCTCATTATAACACAAGCCACACAGTAAAGCATACACGTACACGCGCTAACAAACACAGTACCAATGACACATTCCCACACACTAACATTTAACACCAACATTTGAACACACACACGCGCTCACAAATATAACAATAACACAAAACAATATGTAAATGTACATATATCTAGCCTTTAAGAATGCTATCGAAAGCCAAAAGTGAAACCTGACGACCTGCCACAAGTAAATTGTAATGTAATTGGTTGACGTAGACAACTCTCTAGAGGGTTGTTATTTTCCTGCGAGTGATTGAGGTTACCAGCAAATTCCTATTATAAACTAAATGTGTTGCAAGCGTTCATAGGCTACAGTAACCACTTATATCAAATGAGACGTATGCTTGTAAGTCTCCCGGCGTTGTAGAAAAGAAATCTATCACCACCACATCAACCCTTACTCATCCCACTGCAGGGATACGGGGCTCCCTTCAACCGAAGGGGTTTAGAGCATACTCCACCATGCTGCTCAGATGCGGATTGGTGGAGGTCAGTGTTGTCAATCCGCCCAAGGGCCACTGACTTAGCTTAACGACTGTCATCTATCGACAACAGCCGGGACCGACTGCTTAATGTGCCCTCCGAAGAACATAGAAACTCGAGATAAATAAACCCATCCATAAACAGGCTGCGGTCGACGCTGCTTAACCTGCGTGTTTGGTTAGAATGACACGCGCAACGACGCCATCGAGCTCTCGAAAACGAAAGAAAAGAATCACTGATTTTTAATTATGTCATTGTAAATCACAAAAAATGCGAAAATAATAAATAAATAATAATAAATAATAAAAATAAATAATAATTTTGTACTCGTAAAAAGAACGAGAAGAATAATAAAATTGGAATAAATAAAAATAGAAATAGATTAATTAGTTAAATAAACAAATAATTAGTCGTGCAAGAAAAGTCACAATTCATCTGGACGTCTGAATGATGATGACGAATGAAAATGACCCATCTGAATACCAAATGTGAGCACGACTAATAATCAATTGGATCGACAAATATTGTCTATTTAACGAACAGTCGTCAATTGACAGCGACCTGGCATGAAGAAATGTATAGCCAATTACTAGGACACATTTCAGTGCTGATGGCAAAGTTAACAGCGATTTAGTCATCTAGTTTTATTTCATCACTTATGGTGAAATGAAATATGATTTAACACTAGTAGTGATAGTGATATTGTATAACAACGATGTTATTGCATTATTCTTGCTGGCTATGTGAAAGGCTCTTATGATGTGTCCTTAATAATCTTTAATTTTACCATTTGATATCATTATTGTACCAATATGCTTATGTAATTTTTTTTTTTTTTTTTGTAATATCTAATTGACAATTTTAATTTTAAAGACCTACATTAGCAAGTTTGCTTCGACATTTCTTCTTCGCCAATGGTCATTTCCGAAATGCTAGTAGAAAAAAAGGGAAAAAGTAAAATAAGAGAATTAAATAAGATACAATAAGATTATATTTCAAAAAATGTAAGACGTGACTAAGTGCCCGCGAGGGCCCAATGGCAAATAAATATTTTTTTATCTTTATCTTTATCTGTGTATCAAAATTTAGTCCGTTTATAGTAAAATAAAACTCAAACAATATATACATACACATTACATAAGAATCACAGTCGTTATGTGGTGTGTCTCCATTCTTAATATTTATTGCCTCTACCACTTGAGTAAACGTATTCATATTGCCTCGAAACGCTACATTTGAATCGGAATCGAAAATTTATCTGTCAAAATATATGGAATCTGAGTGAAAACTTTTCGAATCCGTTTCGAATATTGCTTTCCGAGTCCATGTTAATAACCCCACTGGTAGACTTTTAATTTTATAGTGTATATTGGTTGTGATTTAACTTTCTGGTCAATTCACAATGGTATTTATCTATCTAATCAATTCACAATGGTAGCAATATTTGTTGGCTTGTTTGGTTTGTTGGTTGGTATCTAAGTTCATCACATCGCATTACTCAACTACAAATACAAGTCAATTCAAAAACTTCCTACTGTTACAAATTTCTTCTGATTAAATTCGTTGTGAGTTCCAAGGCAGCTGTAGTTTAACCCCCGGGACAGCAATGGACTTCACTGTTCATTGCCTTTTTGGTGGTCGCCGCTGTTAATTCTGGCTACACAGGAGATACAGTGGTAGGAATGAGCGGTAGGCCTGTCCCATTAAAAAAAATACGCAACTACGCTTGTACGAGGTGTGGTATGACAAAGATATAGAACAAAACCGAAAACTTAAATGCTTATTTTTATTTTCTTCTAATTACACTTCATCAGACTTTGTTTAATCTTTTGCCTATTATTACTTTTGATGGAACCACCATTCTTTACTCTATATGCGAAAAATATAATCATAGTTTAAAAATGTGCTGGATTGTGAAATGGTATACAAAGACAAGTCAAAGGAGCCCAGACTTGAACGGACTTAATATTTGACTAATTACTATTTGAGAAACCCCTATGGTCGACCTTCATCAGCTTCGACGGTATCACATACACTATATTATCACCTACACGAACTACACTTAATTACCAATTTTTTTTATAATATAGCAATACAAGTGAATAAAATGCGGATCCCTTAGATCGTATTACATAGATGAAACTTTCTTTCATCATTAAACCAGCTCGATGTTGTTATATTATCGCATTGTCATCTCAATCATTCACAAGTTCCACGATAACGCAACCGCCAACATGCCGTAGTTACACATCGTACGCACGAACGAACATGAACATTGAACACGGACATTTGGTTCGTATACGGACGCCATTAAGAATAGACGCCATACAGAGTCCATTTGAATCGCCACGAACATTCTCTATGAACATCAGTCTTTGATACAGAAATTATTACGTTCCATGAAACGCAAGAAAAGTTCGTTAGTACGTTACGTGTTTGGAAATCGATTTATCAAATTTTATTAGTATAAGTAACTCGACCTAATGCTAGCCAGTCCAGTTTACGTAGATTTCAGAATTGTACAGACCCTGATCTTTATTGCTATGAAATCTTTCTCCCACCCACAGCTTTGATATTGTTTGGCATACTCTCATACTTCCCTAAATTAATGATGATATCTGCTGTGGCACTCTGAACACTGACCCTCTCGATAAACTTGGTTGGCTTCATAACAACGGTACACGTTTCAAGCTTCACAAGTATGACCTCTAACATACGTTCACAGTTGTACATATCAAACTAGAAAGCGAAACGTAAGCCATTTTTATTATATACAGTAACCATTCTCATTTGAAATAGATAATCAATCGACAACACAGAAATGCGCGTACTCTGATTATTTCGAGACTAATACTTTTGATAATCAATCGACAACAGAGAAATGCGCGTACTCTGATTATTTCGAGACTAATACTTTTGATAATCAATCGACAACAGAGAAATGCGCGTAATCTGATTATTTCGAGACTAATACTTTTACAGGTAAAGCTCACGGGGCAATTTTATTTAAAGACCTAGTTCCAAACCCTTTGTCCTCCTAGTCACTCTGCTTTTGTACTGTCTTATTATCAACCTATTTGTTCCTAATACATTACTTGCTAAATTTTAACATTTCGGTTTCTAGTTTGATAAGTATGACCATGAACGTGTTTACAGCCATACTTCCGAATTCAGAACGTACAGGTTGTTAAGAAGCTATTCCAGTTTATTGAGAAGGTCAGGTCATTGTTCAGAGGTATATATTAAACATCGTCATCGATTTGGAGAAGTATGAGAGCCTATCGAGCAATGTCTTAATTGTTACTGGGAGAAAGATTTCATAGCAATAAAGACTATGCAGTGTGTGTACCCTTTTGAAATCTGCGTGGGCTGGTGTGGATTGTTTTTTTGAACCGAATTCTAGTTCTTTCATTGTATAGCTTGTTAATTTGTGAATCGCTTAGATGACAATGCAATAATATAGGATTAATAAATAGGATTTATTTTTCTAAAACAATCTAAGACCGTTTAAACCGTTAAAACGTTTTATTTCGATTGTTGTGTTATAAAAATACTTGGTAATTGTGTTGTTCTCATGATAATATAGTAATAGCATCGAAACTGATGAAGGTCAAATTAATTACATGAATATTAAGTCCATCAAGTCTGGACTCGTTTGACTTGGCTTTGTGTGCCATTTAGGAACAAAACATGTTATTTATATTGTGCTGGGGAATTAATGAACAGAGACTCTATCGAAAGAAAGAACGTCAATACATTTAAGTTAAACAAATAGTACATACACTGTGTATGTACTATATCTAATATCCTATTGCTTAAGCGAGCATTTCTTGTGTGTATCTGATATATAAAAGGAGAGATTGTTTTTTGGTTGTTTGTTTGAACGCGATAATCTCTGGAACTACCAGTCGGATTAGAAAAAATACTTATGCATTTGATAGCCCAATTCTTAAGGAAGGTTATAAGGCTATTCGACATCCCTGACCGCTGTCCTATTTTTATATTTGGATTTTTTTTTTCGCAAGTGAATATATATTTTTCTTCTAATAAACGTGGTACACTATTTTTCAACAAGAGACATGTATTTTTTTTTAATATTTCACATTACTTTTTCTTTATGTATTTATGATCTCAATTTAAATATTTCAGCACAAATTTCCGTGTTTTCTATGCTTGGGAAGTAGTGGTTATACGACAATTAGAAGCTGAGAAGAAAGAAAGTAAGAAAAAACGGTTACGCACTGCATATACACTCGGACGAAGTCGCGGTCTGAAGCTAGTACAGTATATAGACTTAGGAAAAGTCTTGAAGAAAGCGGTAAATATTCTAGAAAGTGAACAATTTATGATTAAGAATGTTCAAAACCGGACGGTTTAACAATTACCTTTAAAGAAAGTACCTAGTAAATATCAGAAATGATAACTTATTATATCTAAGTGTACATTTTGGAAATTAACATTTACAGAGCGAGAGAACACGCAACTAAAGTCGACAGTAGAAACGTTCTATGAATTAGTACTATTTTCTATCTATCTAACTAGTCTCGCTATAAATACTGTTACATAGAAACTTTTCTTTTTTTCAACTCTTTAATTATTTTGAATTTGGAACACGTTCATTATATTAAAAACTTTTCTCGATTTCTTCCATCTATATATATAAAAATGAATGTTTGTCTGTATGTCCTCTATGGACTCAAAAACATTAGTAACTATGAACTACAAATTAGGTTGTTAATGCTGTTCAAGCCAGAATTCGAAAACCCCATTAGGAAACAAAAAATCTCGTCGTAATAAATAAAGGTTCCCGCTAGGACTCTGTCGCGTATAATAAAACAAGACCTGAAGCTCGGCGCTTATCGTCGATATACAAGACATGGCCTAAATCAATCCCTTCGATCAGTGCCGTCTATAACCTATTAGAGGCACATATGGATAATATGATCTTAATAGAACACTAGTTTGTTAGGATAGACAAAGAAAGTATTTTTTCTTTACAGTCATATTTTGTAAATTACGTATGTAATTATAAAAGGGAACTGGTCGACATAAGACAGATCAGGCGTATCTACTGTCAACGCAACTGAAAAAATATTTTGCTAAAATACTTCGTTTATAATTATGGATGAAGGACCTGTTTTCCCATTTCGTCAATAAACACATAATATGTTTTTCGATAATAAATATTGGTTATCGATTGTGGGAAACTATGGGGTTTCGATCGCGAGGCCCTGGGCACCTGCCCAGAGCGCCCAGTGGGAAAGGGAGACCTGACAATTGAAGAGAGTGGATCGATCAAAACGCCGTCTGTCCTGATACGCAGATGAAAGGCACAGAAATATCATCTTTACTCATCTTTACGCAAAATTTTCACGTTTGTAGAGCACTACAACAAGCAAAATGACAAAGTGTACGCACACAGTATTAAATAGGTCGGAAAGGCATAACGTAGTCATGATCCTGCGCCTGTAATGGTTTGGTGGGGTGGTGTCTTATAAATATATAAAAATGAAGCTTTGTGACTCCTTCTTGAGAAGTCACAAAGCTTCATTATTTGTGAAAGTGAAAAAGGAGTGAAGACTTCTGCCAACGTGTATCAATAGACTGTCTTGAATCGTGTTGTGCGTGACACCTCTCAGCAATACACGTTTTAAAAATGTACGTAGTTTTTCCAGCAGGATTCTGCACCTGGTCACAAGGCACGAACTACCGAAGCCTGGCTCGAAACCAACGTTCCGGACTTTATATGAGCTGAACACTGGCCCTCGTCTAGCTCAGATCTAAACCCCTTAGACTACAACTTTTGACGAGCTCGGTGGCTCAGTCGTGAATGACGCGACTTTGACACCAACGCTCGTGGGATCGATTCCCACACAAGGCAAACATTTGTGTGCATGAACATGTTTATCTTGGTCTGGATGTTAAAAGAGAGGTTGGGCGCATCAAAGCAGCCCGTCTGGGGAAGTACCTCCACCTCACAGAAAACCGCAGCCAAATAACAACTCCCTAGAGGGTTGTTGTGTTCCTGTGTGTGAGTGAGGTCACCAGTGAGCTCCCAAGGAGTTGCTGTGTAAGCAGCAGAGGAGGCATCGCGCGAGTGATACTTAATATATTACTAGTGTTAATAGGCTACGGTAACTGCTTTACATCAGGTGGGCCGTATGCTTGAATGCCTCCCGACGTTGTATAAAAAAAAACTACAAATTATGGTCACTTTTGGAGGGCATGGCCTGTTCGAAACGACACGCCGAACAATGTGTCTCTTAAGAAATCTCTCAATTCAAACCCACGCAATACAATTATTTGTGTAAATGAATGCTATGTTGAACAGGGCGTTTTTAAAAGAGACCGAGCTCAACAAATCAGCCCGGTTAGGGAAATACCTCCACCGCACTTAAAATCGCAATCAATAATAACCTAGATGTTTGTCGTGTTCCTGCGGGTGGGTGTGTTTACCAGCAAGGTCCTAAGCTAAGGAGTTGCTGTGTCAGCAGAAATAGTGGCAATGCACGTGCGATACTTCCTTTATTGCAAGCTGTCATAGGATACAGTAAGCACTGTACATCACATGGGTCGTATGCTTGTTTATCTCCTAACGTTATATAAATAATTAGCCTTAACAACGTCACCGTCGGTCGGTCTGCACGGTTTTACTCGTGTATGTGTGGAAACACACAACAGTTAAGTTTAAAAATAATACCAAGTAGAATTCAATTTCAATAATATTGAAGAAGGTACACCAATATCTTTTTGGAAGCTCGACAAGGCAGTTAGACCGTCATCATTATTTATATATTTCTATTTATTTTAATATAAGTTGTAACAATTATGTATGTCTAATACGTTTGTTTGTATCGTATAATTTATATTTATGTATATATATATATATATATATATATATATATATATCGACTGGTAGAGAATGCTGTGAGATATTAAGACTTTTTCATATAATTTATATCTATGTACTAGTCATATCTGGCCCCTAATGCGACGTTAAAAAGAAAGTAATGACATACCTATTTGAAATTGTGAGGGTTGCTACGGCAACGTATTTTCTTTTGTGGTCTAGTTTTGGTGTCTCAATCCATATGGAAAAATGTCAAGCACATACAAATAAACGCAATTCCTATTTGATATTATTATTTCTACTTTGCTATCCTTTCACGCTGAATATACACCGCTACAAATGCAACTAGCATTAAGTCTGCCTATTGTACCAAAATGTTAAGGTGTCAATGTGGTCAATAAACTTTTAAATAAATAATATTTCGTGATTTGTATGAATTTTTATATATATAACTGATATATAATAAATTTTTGACGATTTAGAGAATTGATTTGGAAGAGTAAAGATGTTAAGATAAGATGTGCTCCATTTATTGGTGAGGACATTGGGAAAAGAAAGCGGAGTAAAATAGTAAATATATTAAATCGCGAAAGTGAAAGGATGCAAGAGCTGAGGAAGATCAAGACTCGCCTTGACATTTAGTTTAGCTCTGTAATTTAAATTTATGAATCAGCGTATTTTTTAAATCATAATGCCATAATAAGCAAGCCGGAAAGATTCTTTAACGCGTTATTTTGCGTAAGGCAAATTTACGTGCAATTTGATCTAACCTGCTTTGAGTGCTTCAGCCATCAATTAGCGCCAGTCAGCACCCACGCACTACCGTTAATAGATGCATGCCATCGCTGCCATGGCTACTCCACCATCTGGAACAGCCATGCAATTCTGTAAGAGCAAATATCCTTACATCCTCGGAAACATCGGCTGTTATAGCCTTGAACACAAAATTGCAATTCCTTAGTGTCGCTTTTCATGGTTGTGAGACACTAGCGCCGCATGGCTGCGTTTGGAATTGGAATTCTACAAGGCAAACAGCCTCGCGTACGCTTACAGCCTTATAGAATACCAAATAAAAAGCCGTGATCGCAGTAGACGATGTCAAAGCTGTGACATCTGTGATCACAGCGACGCACACAGCCATTACGAGTCGCTTAGAGAATTGCATGGCAGGAACCGCATGCATCCGCTACCGCTACTCCCAGGCTGCCCTAGTCGTTTCAGGGACACGTGTTTCGATAGTCTTTAGATTAACATGCTACTAAACAACAATTCTAACGACTAACATCTACAGCATCCGAGGATGTCTCGTGGAGACGCGAAACACGTGTCACAGAGGTGACTATCTGTGGCAGCTATCTGTGGCAGCGACGACGCACGGTGAATCTACTAACTGTACTGGGTGAGAGTGAAGAACTTAAACTTTATCGATTCATTCAGTTTTTTTTTTATATACAACGTCAGGAGGTGTACAAGCATACAGTCCACCTGATGTAAAGCGGTTACCGTAGTCTATGAACGCTTGTGATTACTCGCATGACATTAAGTATCACTCGCGCGATGTCACCTCTGCAGCTATAACACAACAACTCGTTGAGAGCTTATTGGCGACCTCACTTACACGTAGTACGTAGACGGCGGGGAGTTCACCCTCGCACGCTGGAACCGTAGTGATCACATAGTGTGCGGTTCCAGAAAAGTCTTGTTCCGAGAACTCTCAAGCTGTGGAATGAGCTCCCAGCCGAGGTTTTTCCAAGGGGCTACAGCAATTCTTCAATAAATGCGTGAAGAGGTTTTTAGAGAGTCGGCAACGCATGAGTGAGGCCCCTGGTGTTGCAAATGTCCATAGGCTACGGTGACTGTTTACCATCAGGCAGGCCGTATGCTTGATTGCCACCTTAGTGGTATAAATAAAAACATAGGAACACAACAACCCTCCAGGAAGTTATTTAGCTGCGATTTTCTGTTAGTTGGAAGTACTTCCCCAGACGGGTTGCTTTTATGCGCCCGATCTCTGTTAAAAAAGTTCTCGGTTGTATCAAGTCTACTCTGTGTAGCAAGTTTTTTACCCTAAATTAATTAAGTCTACCAAGAAATTAAGCCATCAACATAATTAGAACATACACGTACGTAACTTTAGAGGGCATAAGTGTAAAGAGTATTATTTTTATTATTTTTAAAGCAAATCACGCATAAATAGAAAAAGCATGTTAAAGTTAAATGGTTAAGAAGCGAGTGGGGTATGTAAGGATCGAGTCACGTGGCGCTCGATTCTCTCTGCCTACCCCGTAAGGGATTTGGCGTGAAGTTATAGATAGATAAAAAAAACATTATCTGAATTAAACATAAAGTAAAGACATACAACTATCATTGTTAATCGAAAATTAACAGGGTAATGTGAGCGCGGCTCAATTTATTGTACGGTTCAATATGTATCACTGATTTATTCAAATGCCTATGCTATTTGAGATTATGGCAACCCCACTCGGTCATTTTAGTCATAGTGCACTCAATTGTTCATTCGGTTAGCATCGGAAATGCATTCACTTCCTCTTTCCATTGCTTCCCGGCCGGCACTCAAGAAATCATACGTGGTCAATTCATAACCTCAAATAACTGGTAGCGTGTGCGATCAAATCATTATAAAATAAGTAATATTCTGTGTAAGACAGATTGTCAACAAATCAGTGGTCAATAAAGTAAGTGATCAAAACTTGGGTTCATATTCATCACCAAACGGCGAGCACACGCCTTCATCACACATTTCCAGCAACCAGGGTGGCGGCGCCTTCAGTGTTGTTGGACGGTAGCTGTCTGCAGTGATCGCGGTCAAGCTCACAGTGGACAGTCTCATCAAATCTCAGTCCTTGGAAGCTCTTAAAGCGGACTGGGTGGTGGCCCATACAACAGTCAACAAACCACCGACAATCATCACACAAATTATTTAAGGCATTTTTTTTTATATAACAACGGGAGGCATACAAGTATACGGCCCACTTGATGTACAGCAGTTACCGTAGCCTATTAACGCTTGTAATATATTAAGTATCATTCGCGCGATGCCTCCTCTGCTGCCTACGCAACTCCTTAGGAGCTTACTGGTGACCTCACTCACACGCAGGAACACAACAACCCTCAAGGTTGAGTTGTTATTTGGCCGCGGTTTTCTGTGAGGTGGAGGTACTTCCCCAGACGGGCTGCTATGATGCGCACTACCTCTCTTAAAACATCCATACTAAGACAAACAGACATGTTGATGCACATAAATGTTGGTCTTGTGTGAGAATCGAACCCTCGAATCGAATCGTGTCAAAATCGCGTCATTCACGACTGAGCCACCGACCTTCTTCGCGTTGTCCCATTTTCCTAATTCATTAGAATTGAAGGGGTCCGCTACCTAAGCCTAAATACTGATTACAATTGAGGCGAAGATACTGATTTATACATACCTCCACGTGATACAAAGAGAAAACCATACCTTTATTAGGTTAGGTCACACGTCTTTCGAAATATCATTTCTTGGACGAGCGGGTTTCCTCACCATGTTTTGCTTCACCACCGAGCAAGTGATAAATATGTACATTAATCCGAAAATATGAATTTAGTGGTACAGTGGCAGATGCATGACACCGCCAGGATTCGAACCGGGGATTAAGTGGTCGATAGGACGGTTCTTTGTCTACTGGGCTACACAGCTAAAAAACCATAACCATACCGTAAACAAATTAATTAAATGTCTAGACTAGTTTAGATTAGAACCGGAACATACAAAAAAAAAATACGTTCCTACTAATAGCAAAACAGAATTATGCTCTTACATATTTATGCCATTAAATATAATTTTAGTTAATATTATGCATAAAGTTGGTATATCAAGTGATCAATTTAGAATTATATTAGCATTTACGCCAACAAAAATTGTGCCTAAATACATATTGAATACTTACAAAATTCTTTTCGGTTCTGTTTTTCTCCTTTATGTCGATACATTTCTTTCTTCGTCTCTCTCATACATAATTATTACTCGGGTCTAGAGATGATACATAATTCAGCCACTCTTCAGTTTTCTCGTTACAGAGTATATAACCGGCGTCACCCTTCAAAGTTTTATGTCTCTTTGTGAATCCACATCAATCCACATGCTTCTTTTGTGCTATCTGATATACACACTCGTTTGTTCGTTCTTTCAGAATTTTGCAGCAATTGTCTACATCCCAGTCGGAAATGAATGTTATCGAAAGTCTTTTACATACTTGACGTACCTTGTGTCCTTCTTACACTTTCATATTGCAATGTTTCATTCTTTATTCTTTCGTGATGTACGAAGGGGACATGCATTTGGCTATGACTTAAGTTCTTAAGGCCGACAACCGGTTAAACAGTGGGATTTCGGTACTGCTAGTTGCTTGTGATCAAAAATCAAGATCTTCACTGGGAGTTCCTATTTCAAATCAACTGGATGACATCTTCTTTATTAACGTTGTATAAGGACCCAATTCCTTTATTAATTTCAAAAACTTTCACCTTCCATCACTCCATCAACCAGATCAACGTTCCAGTCCAGACACCAAAAAGCCGACAGTTCGCAATGTGGACAGTCAGCAATCATATCACGACATCTTAGCAGAATTCCCCGGAATAACTAGACTGACTTCAATAGCAATCAATCCTAAACTGTACATGAAGCACTTTATAGAAACAAGCAAGCACTGTCACGCACGTCCAATACCTTCTAATAGATATGAAGCCGTCAACAAAGAATTCGAAAACAATTCAACAAGGGCCAAGCAAAATTCCTTGGGCATCACATCTCCGCATCATGCCAAAAAAGAATGGCGATATCAGAGTCCGCGACGACTAACTTTGATTGAATTTTTGATTGAATGTCGCTTCGAAACAATCACCTGCCCTTCTACAATTAACATCACAGACATCGCACGTGCATAGAAAGAGACAGCACTATGCCTGCATTGCATCAACAAACGAACTTATCTCTCCAGAAAATAACGATACTAAATTCCGACATTGAGATGTACTGTGTGTCATCAATACCGTACATATGTCCTTACGTACCCGAAGACTATCGCCGCACTGCATACGAAAACATTCACAACATCAGTCATCCCGGATCTCGCACAACACGCAAGATGAGATAAAACAGAATTTTTTGGCCGTCGATAATATGCTGATATTGGCCGCTTCATAATAAGATGTATTAAATAAAGCCAAAAAGGCAAGATACACCGGCATACAGTCAGCAACACATCAGATTGGCCTCCTCATAACAACTGCCGATGGCTGGCGCTACCTTATCACTCTCACCGATCGATTTACAAGATGGCCCGAAGCGATATCCACTGACGACAGGTATAGCAGACATCGGCGCACGAGTAATATACAACCACTGGATTACTCATTTTAGACGCCCTGCCATACTCACGAGCGATCAAGATGGACAGTTCGAGAGTCACCTATTCAGCAACCTAATAAACATCACGGGAATAAAGAAAAATCGCACAACATCATAAGCACCCGCGAATCAACGGTATATATATTAAACGGTGACTTCGTTCGTAACCGCACTACGCACTAAGTTACAAAATACAAGTTCGTGGCTTGACTAACTACCCGCACCGTTTTGCTAGGACTAGGCGCCGCGCTACGCACCGATACTTGAATTAGCGCGGCCGAGCCGGAAGACTTTTTTGACGTAAACAAGTCTATACCTACTACTATGGATTAGCTGCGATCAACGCCAACAAGCTGCAACCACGCGCATGACATCGAAACAATCAACACATCTTCGTGCATCAAGCAAACCTACGAACATGCAGCCACGTGTTCACCCACGTCGACACGGTACGGAAGCCACTGCTGTGCCCGTATGACGGCCCTTACAAAGTTATAGGTAAATCGATGGGATAAGATATTTACAATACAGTTACCCGATCGTCAACTATTTGACTGAAGCCGGTATACTCAATCACCAGTACTAGAACTATATCAACATTACCGAAAGAAGCAAATGCTAAGCCACCACACCACCACAGAATGCCAGCCTCATGCAAACTTGATTCGGTCGCACTATCAAGATGTCGATACGTTTCGCTAGGGGCAGTATACTGTAGTAGTACCAGTGACATAAAAATAATGAAACATAACGGTAAGCACTGAAAAGTGCTGACTGATATGACGAGCAGAATTCTTTATAAGCATTGAAAAGACCTGAAAAGGATGAATGAGACTGAAAAAAAAGAAGGATGCCGCCAAATCGTATAGGCCTCTGTGTCATCCAGTTTAACGCTCCTCTATTTGTCCGCTCTAGTCGGGAAGATACAGCGACTAGCGAAGTAGAGCAGCGTACTCTGACGGTCACGGTTCGCTCCGCTAACCAATTCTGATCTTTCGGTTACTCTGCTCATTCTCCGTTCGGCATTCGTCTGACGTACGTGGTCTTGCATGGTCTTTTTCAAGACCCTTTGCAACTCCTGCCTCCATAGTGTCATACGATTTTTCTCAAGACCCTCTGTAGCCCCGGTTCAACGGAATTAGCTCGCGTTAATATTCGATGCTTCCCAACGAGGTTCAAGTTCTTTTTAGAAAGTACCTCGGTAGAAAAAGTTTCAATGGCGGTATGTAAATCCGCGCTTTTTAGTCGTGGTCGGCTTGTGAACACGTAATCGTGACAACGGAGCAAGTCATAGTGTAGACTCAGACACTACGCTTTTCCCGCTCTGAGAACGGCAAAATACTCGGCTATGACTGGAACCGGCGTTGAGAGCTACCCTCGCCAACCACAGTTATTGGTTAGGTAGTTAAGTGATTAGGTACTCAACCGGTGCACAATATAACTGGCATCGAGACACACGGTAGGCACACGCTAGTCAGGTATTCACCCTCCTGATCTAACCCGTCTGGGAGGAAGATCACACACCGCCTGAGTGCACCTTTCGGGTGGCCCTCCCTTGGCATGTCGGCCATGGATCTGCGCTTGGACATTGTTACGCAACTGTAAGGTAATTCGGTATGCCTCGGCTCCAACATTCTTTTACTGTCGCGTTGTGTATCTGTTTCGGTTTTATTTAGCTTGCCCTATTTATTGTTCTTATTTTTTGAGTCAAATTTAGTATTTGCAATTTTACCCTGTTGGTCTATTGATCTGATACACCTTTAGTTCTGATGACAATACATTAGGTAAATCCAAGATGGCCGTCGCCATGAAATGGCGTATTACATATTTGTTTCAATCTCCTTAATACGGATATTGGGTATTAAATGAAAAGGCTTTACAAGTAGAACACAGTGCACGGCGGATCACAGTGATAATTAAACCTGGGAGAGTTTATACATTAAAACTGCAATCTGAAATTAAAAATATGAAAATAAAATAAGTAAAGAAAAAATTCAAGTTAAACGGTTTTATTGATAATATATAAAAAAAAATATAATAATGACGTAGATAATGTACTAAAAGCTTAAAAATAATTAGGTTGGTCCTAGGTACCAGTCATCAATCTAGTCTAGGACATTGATCAAACTAAAAATAAAATCGCTATGCTTACATTTTTCTACTTGAATTTTTTGAATTAATTGATTAATTAATTAAAAATCACTATAACGTAATTTCATACAAAATTTAATCGTTTATTTAACCCTTAGTCTCGTCCAGAGTAACCAACAATCATTTTTTAGTGTTCACTTACCTACGTTATTTTAGGAATCTTTGTAGAACGTTTTATAGTTCTAGACCTCGCGATCTCGCTTATCAGTCAGTTTATGTTTTGTATATACAATGTTGATACAAAAATAACAACGTATTTATTTCTTTAGTATAGGAACGCAGGTACGTGTAAGTATAATTTGTTCGTGTATCATTCATACAGGGCGTGCCGACGCAAGGTGATTCCAATGATAACATTTAGATTTATGACCATTTTGCCTGGTTTTGGATCATTGAACGTAAATACGCAATTTTGTAACTAACGAGGGGATTTTATAACAAAGGGGTTGTTTCCAAGCTGCCAACTTGTACTTGTACTTTTAAACGATCGAAGGTCACTATAAAGTGTGTATTATGGTCATATTGTTAGCATTTAAGCTATTTTTTTGCTTCATTCTCATCAACTCATCATCTATTTTTTATTTCGTTATGTATAAAATTTGTTATTTTATAATTTTAATCTTATAGGTATTTGAATCATCGAGATACTATGTACGTAGTACATAGTAGTTCAATGATTTGAATACAGTTTTTGAAAGAAATTAATTGTAAGACATTTTTACATCATGGAGCGACGTCAATTGAGTGCTGACAAAATTCAAATATATACTTTTATTTGTATACAACGTCAGGAAGTACATAGGTATACGAACCACCTGATTTAAAGCGGTTACCGTAGCCTATGAACGCTTGTAACACATTATGTCACTCGCGCGATGCAACCTCTTCTGCTAACACAACAACCCTCCAGAAAGTTGTAATTTGGCTGCAGTTTTCTGTGAGGTGGAGGTACTTCCCCAGACGGGCTGCTTTGATGCGCCCTACATCTCTTAAAAACATATATCTCAAACATATCTCTAGGGATGTTACAAGCGAGAAGAAATGAATCCCAGGCATCTTGGAAATTTGATGTTAATAGAAACTTGTTTTGTATGGGAGATAGATTAAAGTAACATTTTAACACCAGTGAATAAAGGAGATAAGAAGTACATACACTGGTTTTATGAAAATGAAACCAAAAAACCTTAATGCTAATGATTAATATATTTTATTTTTATTTTGTGAAGTATTCTTCATTAAATAAAAATAAAATATATTAAGAAAACCAGTGTATGTACTTCTTATCTCCTTGAATTTAGAATAGTAATAAAATAAATTAATGATCATGATAAAAAAATAAAATAAAAATAAATTACCTTGAAGTTAATAAAACTATCAATTAACTTTTAGATCATACGTATACGAATAATGACAAAATTTTAATCAAACATCAGCTACTGAAGAACTGAAAGTAACCACGAGTTATTCAGAAATTGTGTTGTCAGCTCCACAGCCTTTTTTACGAGCACCAACTTGGTTTTATTAACGGTTTGTTAGGGCTTATCGATAAAATTACCGCTTATACCTAATAACAATAATACTTACCTGTAAAAGAGATTTCAGTGAGTCATTAAATTGGTACACATTGAAGAACGGAATTAAATTAAATTAATTATTAAGTATATTATTTACTAATAATAAACAAATATTTAGGCTATCATCATTGGAGAATCCTATGGATTTGGGGACGGCGGTCGCAACAAGCACACTTCTACCACATGGCGGATTTGCGGGACTCCATTAGATTGGCGGGACGAGGAGAGCCGAGTGCCATATAGGCGCGTGAAATGTAAGATGTGGATTGAAAGATAAGATGAATGAGCTTATTGATGTAATGTTCTATGCTATGTGTTAAACACAGAGGAAGGTGAGGAACCGACAAATTCCCGGCGGTATGATGGCTCTGTGGTCGGGGTCAACCAGGACGATCATGCCAGTGCGAGGCTCTCGTTTAACCTCCGGAGTGAGAGAATACGGCTCAAGACTTCTCTGGGTTCGCATAAAACGGAGGATCATGCGAATTCTTCTGATTGCAGCGTATGCGCCCGTAAGCTTAGCGTATACTCGAAAACAGGAGAAATTTTAGGAGACCGTAAGTGATATTCTGGAGTTAGTTGAAGGGAACGATAGCATGATTATGTGTGGAGATTTTTATGATGCTGTGCTTAGTACGTATGAAGAAGAGATTGAATGAAGTAGTAAGTCAATTTTAGACGTATGTATGGAATGAATTTGTTGTTGAATTGTCTCTAGTAAAAAAGATCGCTATGGTACGTATAAGCAAGTTGATTTACACTGCACGTTACAATATTTCCTATTGTGTTGTTATTTTAATTATTCTCACCATTATGAGCAACGGTATCATATTATCTGATTACATTCAGTAACATTGAAGTAATAAAAGTGGTGGATACAGTCCGTGCATTAATTTCGATGATTCATTCCCATAATTGATGACCAACCGATGTTAACTTTCGAAGTCAACATTGTTCGTCGCCCTTGGAAAGTAGTCTTGACAGGCTACTACGACACGGGCCTGCATCAGAACGACAAATCAAGCATGCCACCGGCAACAACAGTGCGTGATCAGTATCGTAATTTCTATTTTTACTTGCTGGCTATTGTGTGTGCTTACACAAGTTCTGTAAATTTAATAATCTGCTTAGATTGGCCATCTCGTACACCATCACCTATCCCCTATATTCCCTTATTTAATTTCAAATTTTTTGTCTGTTTAAACGTTATTCCATTAAAAAAAATCATTTCCAATAAACTTTTGGCTGACAATGCTGTCATTCGTCATCAATTGCAACAAAACACACCTGGCCAAGAAATGCACAGTTGTCAACAAAATCACACTTGTTTTGGTTTTGCACACGACGGTTTTGGTCAGATATACCTGCGATATGGTTTGCCCAGGCGTAAGCACAATTTCGAATTGCAGGAATCACATAAGATAATACAATGTTTAATTATGTCATCGTCCACTTCGAGCAGAGGTTGGCTGGTAAAGTGTTTTTTGGAGTTTGGAGAGATTTTGAGTTATAAGGGTCCAGTACGGAAATTTTATAAGGAGTAAAATTAAGTACTAAAAGTGATGGCGTTACGCTCGTCCGCTTAAAAAGAGACAAACATATACATCTGTAGGATTTATCGTGCGAGAGAATGAGATAGAAGGCATTATACGTGTACAGTGAAACACTCGTTTGGTTAACTTTTTGGATACAAATAAAATACTATCGGTGAGGCAATATGGTTTTAGACATGGAAAATCACGTGCACGTGCTCACTTATTACATCTCTGAAAACCTAGACGTGGGACGTAAATGTTTGGGGATATTTTTGGACCTTGCTAAAGCCTTCGATACGCTCTCTATCCCAATCCTATTAAAGAAGTTAGAAGCTATTGGCGTCAGGGACAAACAGATCTTACTATTTAATAGTTATTTAACTGATCGATATCAGAGGGTACATATGTGAGTGAAAATCTTGCTGTCACACAGGGTGTTCCTCAGGGGGGTATACTGGGTCCTACGCTGTTTCTTATATATATTAATGAGCTTTGTTGCACTTCACTCACCTCTGACCATCTGTTAAGTTATGCTGATGACACTACCTTGATATTTGCCGCTGACACTTGTACAGAGGTGTATGAAATAGCTGAAAAGGGGCTTAATGAGGTTTCCGCTTTCCTGAAGAATAACCACTTATGTCAGAAAAAGTAAATATATAGCCTTTACCAATCGTGGTCATGAATCAATAAATAATCACAATATAACTGCACACATCTGTATGGACGTGTTCAGTTGTAATTGCCCAAAAATGTAGCAAACCTCCCACACAAAATACTTAGGTGTAATCATTGACGAAAATTTGAAGTTCAAAAACCACATAATGGCGCTCAGCGGCAGGGTACGAAGGCTTATGGCAGTCTTCAAAAAACTGCGACATGCGGCGACACCTCATTTGTTAAAAACAACTTACCATGCCCTGTGTCAATCCATATGCACCTATTGTATCACAGTTTGGGGAGGTGCTTCTAAAATTACCCTTAAACCAGTAGAGATTGCACATAGGGGTTTACTTAAAGTATTAACTTTCCGCCCATTACTATATTATTATTATATCCCACGGCGCTATTGTATCAGAATTGTGAGGTATTGACAATCAGACAATTATACGTGTTAAATACCATCCTTAAACAACATCGTGACATGGAGTACAATCCAAAATTAATGGCCAAACGTCAATCTCACAACGTGTGTACACAACTTTATTCCATCATAAGGATATTTATGAGTATACGTGGAGACGGAATGATAAAAAAACGTGCGAGCGATTTGATTATGATAGATGACCGACTCCGAAACAACATTACAGATAGATGAATCTATAGAGGCCCCACTCTTGAAATGGACCACTACCGGTTTGTTGGCGAGTGCGACCAATTTTGATGACCATGAAGGTATAAAAAGTAAAAACTTGGAGAAAGAATGCGTAAGGAGAGAAATGCACATGTTTTTCCAGCTTGCATGTGAATTAATGTTGGAAGTTCCTGAAAAAGAGTATGGTGGATAGCGCAAAAGAAGCGTGTGGCTCAGCCAAATTGGTCAAACCGTTCTCGGTGATGAGAATATACGTAAGAACGTACATACGGTCATTGATTTTTATTTGTAAAGATTATTGTTTGTTTGTTGTAGACCAATGTGCTAAAATTATTCCCCTCCATATAGTTTTTAAATTGTACCTGAATTTTTGGAAATCCTCCACACATTGTACAACGCACATTATCACTTCGCACAAGGCGATTCGCCATGAATTTGCTTCTGGTCAAGGATCAATATTTTGATTGATTTACCATCGTCAGACTTAAAAAACAATTCAAAATCAAAGTAGCTAAACTTGTCGAACGTGTCAGAAAAACGCCTAAATATTATTTTTTCATTTTAAACGTATTTACGACCTATTTTCTTGATGTAAATACGTAATCTCAAACTACTATTGAAGTGAAACTATAGACCTAGTAGAGTATAACATTACTATTATATGTTTATATAGGGTTCCTAATACTAACTATGATACTTTCTTTGAGACATTAGAGCTAATTTTAACAGCATTATGTACAAATCCGAAGAAGAAAATAATATTGTGTGGCGATTTCAATATTAATATTTTGAATAGGAATAATGTCTCAATTTCTTTTATTGACACGCTTTTGACATACAATATGAAGCTCCTCATTTCTCAACCGACGAGACTCGGTAGTGGCTCATGTCTTGACAACATTGCTGTTAACATAAGGGGGTGTAAAAGTGAGGTCATTGAGTTTGCTTTGTCGGATCACTCGGCTCAAATTGTGAAGTATCCAGTTCCACGAATATGTGAGTTAAAGTTTTGGAGAGTACGTAAGCGTGACTATAGTAGATGCAATCTACGTAAATTTAATGAGTGCCTAAAAAGCCTAACCTTTTCTGAAGTGTATAGTACTCACGATCCCAATGAGGCATACAATAACTTTGTCAAATTATTCATGCTATTTTATAAATTATGCTTTCCGTATAAAATCCTAACTGTCTCTCAAAATAAATCACCTAAGTGGATATCAAGAGGGATTAAACTATGTAGCAAGAAGAAAAGGTCCCTTCTGTGGAAATATCGAACAACACCTACTATTAAGAATAAAAATACATTAACAGCTTACACAAACAAGTTCAAACAAATTATAAATTTGACAAAAAAGTCACAGAATAATAATTATATTAAAAATGCTACAAATAAAACTAAAGCTACGTGGAACGTTATCCACAATACAAAAACTAATTGTCCTAAAATATCTGTAGAGAAATTAAAAGAAAATGACATAATAATAACTGACCCTGTAAAAATAACTAATATATTTAATGATTATTTTATTGACCAATTACTTAGTACATCTTCAACACACACTAATATTACAATATCTAACTCAAACATCAATCATTCAATATTTTTGTCCCCTGTAACACGAAATGAATTGTTAATAGTTATCTCAGGCTTAAAAAATACTCAAAGTGTAGGATACGATGGTATTACTACGCTAGTACTAAAACAAAACGCAAATGAAGTAGCAGGACCACTAGTACATTCAATAAACTTAATGTTGAGTACAGGATTTTTTCCAGAATGTCTAAAATTCACTATAATAAAACCATCACACAAAAAAGGTGATCGAAGTAATAAAACAAATTATAGGCCTATAGCACTGCTACCAGTTGCAGCGAAAATATACGAAAGGTTAATTTATGACAGACTTTATTCATTTGTTGTAAAAAATAAAATACTAACGGACGAACAAAGAGGATTTAGAAGGAATAGCTCTACAATTCTAGCAATTTATGATCTTCTGAAGAGGGTTACATATTGCATGGACAACAGAACGGACATATGTGCTATCTTTATGGACATGTCAAGGGCGTTTGATTATACGAACCATAACATATTAATTAAGAAACTCGAGTCTTACGGAATCCGAGGTTTAGCATTAAAATTATTCAAAACGTACCTTAAAAATAGAATACAATGCACCGAAGTAAATCACTTTGATAAACGCCTAAAGTGCGAACAACGCTATAGTTCTGAACACAGGATTAATCCCTGTGGTGTGCCTCAGGGCTCAATTTTAGGACCTCTACTGTTTCTTTTGTACATCAATGATTTGCCAAAAGCTGTAGCACACCCTATGGTACTGTATGCAGATGATAGTACAGTAATCATTAAATGTAATGACCCTATGACATATGAAAATGACATTAACTGTTCAATTAAAAATATTATTCAATGGCTGGACTCTAACAAATTAATTATAAATTTAAATAAAACGAACATTATGCATTTTAGACAAAGACTACACAGACCTATACATACTAAAGCCAATTACATGAACACAGAAATTGCACAGGCAAATGAAACTAAATTCCTAGGAATTACGCTAGACAGCTCACTAAATTGGAAACCACATACTGTTGCACTATGTAATAAAATAAACCAATATATATATATGTGCTCAAAACCCTACCTAAAATATCCAGTGTAGACACAGCGCGTATCGCATATAATGGTTACATCGCATCTATTCTGCGTTACGGAATTATTTTCTGGGGTATGTCTACAAACACCGATATGGTGTTAGAAGAGATGCGTAAGAGCAATATGTGGATTAAGACAAATTGATTCTTGTAAATCTTACTTTAAGTCTTTGAAAATACTAACTCTTTCCTGTGTGTATATATATGAGATAGCGGTGTTTACAAAAAAGAATACACATTTATATACATTATCGTCACAAGTGCAAACGCGCAGCTTGAGAAATCCGGACAAGTTATGTCTAGGTCCATCACACACAACGCTTCTTAATAAAAGCGTTTTCCAAATGTCGGTATTTATTTACAACCATATACCAAACTATATAAAGGAGCTACCATTACCAATTTTCAAAAATCGACTTAAAGCATTGTTGGCAGACAAAGTTTACTACCGTGTCGATGATTTTTTAAATGATAGAGATTTGTGACATGGTGTTATTATTTAATTCAATTATTATAGACATTTTAATGACAGATTTTAATTCAAGTGAAGTAATTTGACTAATTCCTTTTTCATTATGGCCTCTTGTGACATTTTTTTTTTTTGTAGTCGTGTAAAATTATGAAATATTGTAAGCCATGTGGCAGGACATAGCTGATCCTATTGTAAGTCTGTAACACCTTTATTTATACCTATGTACCACAATAAAGAACGATTATGATTATGATTATGAAAACTTCTTTAGCGGCGTTGTGCACTTTTTGGGATGAGTAAAAAATGTTAAACTCGCATCAGGACACGTGATCCTGATGTAAGAGTTTGTTGAGAATTAGAACTTAAGTTCGCTGCAGCGCTAAAACATTAGTTACCTCTTCTTAAACAATTAAAACATGAAGCGCTAGATCGTTCATAAGGCATTACTTTCTCGCGACCAAAACGTTGTAAGCGCCATGAAATTGTTGGCGCTTGCGCGTTTCGTTCAACGTAGTTTATCAACATCTCTGTTTGGTCCGCATGTTCAAGTTTTCACTTCTGCCGGCACTCCCGGAGTGCAACCCGTTTTTTTTTTAGTTGTGTCTGTGTCTTTGCTTGAAATAATAATGAGAAACAAATGGTGTATTTTATAACCAGAAACGTAATATCATGACATGACATTGTTTTATGTGACAGGTAAGATACAAATAGTTATACCACCGTAAGCTATACACTTAGTGGCCGTTAGGTATTATAAAACTATTTCAATGTATTATTCATTACATTCTTCCTCTGAGCGTTATCCCGTTTCCTAATTCATTAAAATTGGCGGGGTCCGCTTTCTAGGATTTGGCGAAGACATCGATTTTTTACATGAAGCGACTGCTAGTAGTATTGACATACGGTATTTTTAACTTAATTTTTTTTTAATAACAAGAGATCAGGCTGAAACAGGATGCATTCGATGGGGAAAAATATGTAGACCCCAAATTATTTTTATCCACAACTTATTCCTGATTCGCGACCCCAAAAACCCACAATTCTAATGGATTATTTTAAAAAATGCTGGATGAACAGCATGGGGGGTTAATTAGGGGGGGGTGGGGAGGTGGGGGGGAGTATTTCTGAATTCTGAAGTCGGGATCGTAGGCAACGACCACAAAAACCCCCGAGTCCACCGTTTCATCCAATACTGATGGATTTTTTCAAAAAATGATGAATGACATTTTCAGGCCTATTTGGCAGTATTATTCAATTATTTTCTCAATTTTTATTTATTGGAGAGAGGCGCGGGGGGGGGGGGGGAGTAAGTTGTGGACAAAAATAATTCCCCATTGCATGCATCCTGTTTCAGTCTGATCGGTAGTTATTTAAAAAAAAAAAAATCGACCTATTTTTATACCATATTGACTGCACTATGCCGTCAGACCTTCACAACCCGGAGGGAAAGCCAGACCTTTCTTAGATAAGGTCACACGTGTTTCGAAATATAATTTCTTGGATGTACAGGTTTCCTCACGATGTTTTTCTTCACCGCCGAGCAAGTCGCAATTTCAAATATGTACGTAAATTCGAAAACACCAATTTATTGGTGCATACATGTCAAAATTCGCACTGCGGACCAGCTTCACTGCTCAAATTTGTTCATTATATATAGCCGATATAGAACTACAACTATCAACCACACAGTTAGTTACAACACGATTCAATTATACGAACCGGTTAAAGGATTCCCACCTATGTTATCACTACAAATAAATTAAAGTCCCCCGCCGAGGTGAGTACCTATATGTTTGTTCGGGCTGACCTCAGAAGCTACAGAACGGTTCATGTGGTTTTCATTTCAGCAACAGAAAGAGCAATAAAAAGATAAAAAAAAAAGATAAAAATGTTTTATTTGCCATTGGGCCCTCGCGGGCACTTAGCCACGTCTTACATTTTTTGAAATATAATCTTATTGTATCTTATTTAATTGCCTTTTTACTTTTTCCTTTTTTTATCTACTAGCATTTTGGAAATGACCATTGGCTAGGAAGAAATGCCGAAAGAAACTTGCCAATATAGGTCTCTTTTAAAATTGGCAATTAGATATTACATTATTATAAAAAAAATATATAAGCATATTGGTACAATAATGATATCAAATGGTAAAATTAAAGATTATTAAGGACAGGTAGTCTGTGCCGAATTATTTCCAGACATCTTTGTCAGTTACATATTCATCAATTCTATAATAAGATTAATAAGCCCTTCTACAGAGAGTATTTTTAATGTGCTTTTTGAATACATTGTCTGGAAAGGACAGAACTGTTTCAGGCAAGTTATTATAAAATCGAATACAATTTACAAGAAAAGATCTACCAGTCCTAGCAAGCCGATGTACAACTTATTTCTACTTCTAAGTTTTTCACTGAAGTTTAAAACGACTTTAAAATTTTACGGGCATACATTATGTTTTCATATATACCTAGTCAGGTCATAAGTTCTGTCAAAAAGTTTTGATGTAATTAATGTTACACTTTTTGATAATGATGTAAAAGTTATATATGAAATGAAAGGTAATTAAATGTACAATAAAATTTTATTTACATTATTCGAAATGCCCTCCTCCACTTTGAATACATGCCCTTAATCGACGCGGCCAGTCATCGATCGCAGCACGCACCACATTTATGTCTATTTCGGCTGCTGCTTTAACCAGAGATGCTCGGAGAGAGTCCAAATTCTGATGAGGTTTAGCGCAGACTTTGTCCTCCAAATGTTGCCATATCTTGTAATCCAGTGGGTTTAAATCTGGACTAGAAGAGGGCCAGTCTTGATGCCTGATGAAGTCAATTCCACGGGCGGTCAACCAGTTTTGAGTGCTTCGTGCCTTATGAGCTGAGCAGAGTCCTTTTGGAATATCCTGTGTCTGTTTTTGAACATTGTTTCAGAAAGAGGTTCTACTATGTTTGTTAGGACAGTATTTTGGTAAACCACGGCACTGGTTTTCACACCCTTTTCACAGAAAAACCTCAATTAAGCCTGAATATGAGACTCCAAGCCAAACCATGATTGATGAAGAATAATGCCCTCGCTGGACCCTCGGAATACGCGCGCTCGCTTTATCATTTTATTGGTTGTAACTTTCTTCGATGGTAAAAACTTTTTCATCCGAAAAAAAATTTTGCGGTATTTTTTTTCCGCGTACCGCCGTAATAAAGCGCGGGATCTTTCCATCCTAATTTTTTTCAAACACTCGTTCAAAAAATGTCCGGGTTTTTTACGATAAGCTCGTAGTCTCAGGTCTTCATTTAACACTCTTTTCACAGTGGTTCTGCTTAATCCCATCTGAAGAGCTAAGATTTTTTTGTTTACGCACGGGATTTCTTATAATTCTTTCCCTTACTGCTTTGACCACCTTTTTCGTACGAATACTACGTGGACGGCCAGATCTTTTTCTGTCATAAACAGAGGAGGTCTCATTGTACCTATTAATAGCCCGGTACACAAACATTTTACTAATACCAAGCGTATGGAGAGTTTTAAAAATTACATTTGGCTCCATACCTACTTTGTGTAATGCAATCACAGCGTTTCGGTTCTCTTTATCATTCCACTCCATTTTAATATCGCAAAATATTGTACAATGTATTGGCGCCAAAATGAGAAAAATCAATGAACAATCATATAATAATGACAGATTCCAAATTCAAATGTAATATTTTGTTTATTTTTAATTGTAACAGTATTTATGGCCACACTAAGTATATTGAGAAGTAACAGTGAGCATATTTATTTCTTTGAACAGTTCCCTAAGGGATTCTCTGAAGCCCATGTTATAAATAGAGCGAATGGCTCTTTTTTGTAAGATAAAAATTGTCTCAGTGTCGGCCGCCGTTCCCCACAACAGTATACCATACGACATAATGCTGTGAAAGTAGCTGAAATAGACTAAGCGCGCAGTAGCTACATCCGTCAATTGCCTGATTCTCCTAACTGCATATGCAGCAGAGCTGAGCTTACCTGCAAGTTTGTTTATGTGGGGTCCCCATTGTAATTTGAAGTCTACTGTAATTCCAAGAAACACAGTGTTATTAACAAATTCTAATTTATTATTCTCAATGAGAACTTCTTTATTGGCAGAACTCACAAGACTAAATTTGATGCATTTGGTTTTAGCTGAGTTTAGCAACAGATTTACATGTGAACCTGTTTAAAATAGCAGACACAACACCATTTACCTTGTCAATATTTTCACACCGGCGGGCCACCTTAAAAATTAGAGAGGTATCATCAGCAAATAGTGCTATATCCGCCATTTTCTGCACCATGTAGGGCAGATCATTCGCATATACTAAAAATAAAAATGGACCCAAAATAGAACCCTGGGGCACCCCGATATTACGAGTAACATTATTGCCTTTAGATTTCACCCCATTTATGTCAACTGTCGGCAACCTATTATTTAAATAATTACCTAAGAAAGTTGTAGGCCACATTTTATAAACAGTTTTGGAATAAAAGCTAACGGTACGATCAAATTTTTTAATTAAGTTAGAAATTCACATTAAAGTTACACGAAAATAATATACAGCAGAACAGTTTCTTTTAAAATGAAGTCCGCTATAGCATATGTATATAAGGTTGAGTCAAAAATAGCGTAAAATTTCTGGGTCTGTAGTCACAACAATCATTTATTACGCTTTTTAGACTAATTTTAGACTTTATTTACGAAGTTAAGATGATAGGTGAAAGTGATTCACGCTTATCAATCACTGCCACGAACGGTGATCGCTTATGATAAATTAAGCAGCCTTACATATATATGTCTTTTAGTAGTAGGTAAGTAGGTAATTATTAAACAATATTTTGGTTTTTCTATGATGTACGTCTAAAATTTATTGATTTGGTATGTTTGGCCTCGCCATTCTCATGATTAATAGTTTCTGAGGTTAGTGTGTTCAACATAATATAATATGTTCAATTCTACTCCTTTATTTTTATTACTTAATTAGCCAGATGAGTATGTAAGTATGTAATCTGAGGAACCGGATTTGAATCACTTTTAATTATTATATCATGTTCAAACTTGACGTAGAGTGTAGTTTAAATGGCAATACAATATATGGCATTAATCGAGATTGGAAGATCTTTAATACAAGGAAGTGCCACTTAGCTTTTCTTATACAATTTCGGAATGCAAGCATACTGCCATTACCGTGCCTATAAAAGCTTGCAAATAATGAAGTATTACATCTGCTAACACAGCTAACTCCTTAGGACATCCGGTTAGTTCTTATTTGGCTACGGTTTTCTGTTAGGTATAAGTACTGCCCCCAGTCGGACTGCTTTGATGCATCCAACCTCGTCTAAAAACACCTGAAACAAACAAACATGTTCATGCGCACAGGTGTTTGCCCTGTGTGGGAACCACTGCGCCACCTGACTTCTCAAAAGATTGAAGGTTTTTGAAACAAAAGATAAGGAAATGAAATTGGATCAGTTGTAACTATTATATGATTATTTATGAAAGACGTGGGACCTAACCGAATAAAGCTCTAGTTTTCCCTCTAGTTTGTGTAGATCTGATGGCAATCACTCCATGTCAAAATTCATAATTTCGCCAAACCCTTAGGCTTAGGTAGCGGACTCTGGGCTGCGAAGTGAATGCTTAGGATGCGACCGGGATTAACACTCAGATGATGATGATTTAGCTTACCTAAGCCTGTCGACTGCCGTCCTCCGCAGCCCAGAGGGAAAATCAAACCTTTCTTAGGTTAGGTCACATGTTCAAAATGTAATTGCTGGAAATTGCGGGTTTCCTCATAAAGATTTTCTTCGTAGCCGAGCATGTGATAATTACTATATATCTATATTAATAAAAATGCAGTTCCTGACTAATTCACTGACTCATCAATGCCCAGGCCAAACACTTGAACCTGGTAACCTGAAATTTTGCATATAGGTTACTTTTGCAATACTCACGAGAGATAAGAAACGATTTTTTTAAATTCAACGCCTAAGGGGTGAAAAGGGAATTTACTCGTTTGTATGAGCAGAAATATTATTTCAAGTCAGTGACTTGAAACTTTGTACAGATAGGTACTCTCTATTAGAATACAAAAAAAATGGTTTCAGCGTTTTCAAAAACCCTTAGGGTGGTGAAAAAGGGGTTGAAAGTGTGTTTGGACGAGACGCTAATCTATATTAATAAATCTATATATTCCAAAATCTACGCGTGCGAATCATAAATCCGGAAAAAAATATACAAATTTGGCCGTACATGCCCGCTATCACTGGTCAAGAAATATCTCATTGCACAATAGCTGCTGTGTCATTAAGAAACGATAATATAGCGTCGATAACATAGTATGAGGGGGTCGAAGGTGGGCAAGGGAATTTTTCAATGGATAACAGTAAGTCTATCCAGTAGGTATAGAAACTGTGTGAGTTAAAAAGCAACGTGCGGTATTAAATACAACACGTTCTTTTTTACCTTTGTTCTAGGTTCTATGTTGTATTTTGGACTGTAGGTATGTATGTTTTTGTCGTTTCATGTTGTTCACCTGTTATTCCGTGAATTCTAGACTGATTTGTAAAATTCTTTTTTAAAACAATATTGAGGTGATCACATTAACGCTAAGTCAGTATCTGATGAGCGGATCCCATGGAAATCCTCTAATTTTATAGGTATGTATAATCATTTTCGTGAACTAAAAGTTATGAAATGAAGCTTTTATAAACAAAAAAAAAGGTGGCCGTCACGTGACGCCCGGCAGAGAATATTCAATTTTTTAATATATAAAAATCAAAAACCAATAAAAAATATGGAGTTAATAAAATCAGTACACCTTCTTTTTACACTTATTTTAACAATAATTTCAAAATATGTATATTCGTCAAGAGTAAAATAAAGTAAAAATTTAATAAAGACTATTTTACAATGGAGCTAGGAATTATTGTTTGATCTATTCTCTGCGACATTCACAGAGATAATAATTTATAGATTATACATTAAATATATAATCCGTATCTCAAAATATATGTATTGTATTCATAAATAGTAAAATAAGTAAATATTTAATAGAAACTTTTTTTTTATACAGCGTCGGGAGGCATACAAGCATACGGCCTACCTGATGTAAAGCAGTTACCGTAGCCCTTTAACGCTTGTAATATATTAAGTATCACTCGCACGACGCCTCCTCTGATGCTTACACAGCAACTGCTTAGGAGCTTACTGGTGACCACACTCACACACAGGAACACAACAACCTTCTAGGGAGTTGCTATTTGGCTGCGGTTTTCTGTGAGGCGGAGGTACTTACTTCCCCAGATGGGCTGCTTTAAGGCGCCCTACCTCTCTCTTAAAACATTCAGACCAAGACAAACAGACACGTTCACGCATATAAATGTTTGCCTTGTGGGAATCGAACCCACGAGCATTGGTGTCAGTCGCGTCATTCACGACTGAGCCACCGAGCTCGTCAATAATACTTTTATACCATTAAGGTGGAAAACAAGCGTACGGCCTGCCTGATAGTAAACAGTTATCGTAGCCTATGGACACTTGCAACAACAGGAGTGTCACTCATGCGTTGCCGACCCTATAAAAACCTCTTCATGCCTTCTTGAAGAATCCCCATGCTATATAATAAAATAGTATAAAAATAAAAATGATTTACTATCCTTTGGTTTGTAAATCATTTGTTAACCTCGCTTCATTAAATGACTTAAATATCACAAAATCACAACTCAGTTAGAACCAGTTGAGAATGCGCAAGCTTGCATTGCCAGAGGAACACTTGGCTCGTCAATTTTATAACAATTCAAAATTATTATTTTTTTAATTTCACGGCCATTTTGACCATGCTACTTTCTTAAGTATGTTGTTCCTGAACATTCCTATTCTACTTTTTTATGCTGAATCCGAATCTGAAGTCAAAATTCGAATATTCGAAAAAAGACGACAGACAAATGCACAGACAAACATATAGAATTCATATAGGAACGGTGTTCCTGAATATAACTGAATTGTTGATACAGGTCGCGTCATGTAAAAAGAACGCTGGAAGAAAGTGGAGGGGTTGTGTTTGCGCATGGATACACTCGCGCACGAAATTACTAGACCTATTGTTTTATTTTTGAACTAGCCTTTCGCTCGCGGCTTCGTATATTGGTTATTGGTAGGTACATTGAAAAATATATTAGATAGAATATCATTAAATAGAAGTAAAAACATGTTCCATTCAGTGTAGTATGTTTAATCTAATTACAAAAAATTAAAGTAATGTTGAAACTCCTTCCATTAAGTCGTCGTGGGTGAGGATGATGACGCGGTGTTGGTGCTAGAGGTAGCCCTTTCATCGCTGTCGTCACTTGAGCTTTCATCATCATTTGAGCCAGAATCATCATCCCTCACGCGAATAATAAATGTTTCTGTCATCATTTCAAACACATAATCGCTTTTACAATAATCGGTCTCTATTTCCTTTACCATGGTGCATATTTCCCCCCATTCTGTTGCTCCCATTAAATTTACTTTTTCATTAACAAGGTCAGTTATCCGTGTAAGCTTTCAACTTACATTTTTACTGGCGACATATCCCTTTATTTGGGACCAGGCTATTTCTATACTATTTAGATCCGGGTTATATGGGGGCAAATTAAGTACGGAATGGCCTGCTTCATTTAATATGGCATCGATACTAAATTTCTTAAATTGCTATTTGAATTTTTTATTAAGTTATTTAACTCCGGCTTTAGCATGGATTCTTCAAATTCAATCGCCTTTTGATGGAGTCAGGTTTGGATGTCTGCTTTCTTTGTATTGGACGTTGGTGCATTATCGAGTTGTTTGTTGTGGTACGATGCGTTGTCGACTACCACGACTGAATTAGGCAGTAAATTCGGCATCCGTTTAGTACGGAACCACTGCTCGTACTCCGAATTCATGTTGTCGTAGTAGTCGTTAGATTTTAAACATGAACACTGTTGAATTTCTGAACGGAAGTGTGAAGTGATAATGGCGACACATTTGGATTTGAGCTATAAAAATGTCGATGTTCTTTTATATGTTACCTACAATGTTTTCTAGGGTATAAAAAACGCTCCAGTTATGTACTCATTTGTAATAAATCATTTAAGAACATTTACGTACCTACTATTTCGTAGACGTACAATCAATTCAAAAGCCCCAAAGTTAATCAATCTCCTTTGACGCATGAGGGTATGAGAGAGCGTCATACCAAGTTCCGTCACGGCATACGGTTTGATTTTAATGCCAAGGCGCGCCAATAGATGTTTTACATCAAAAATTGAAACCAAGAAGAAGCTGACGCTTTGCTTACAAAGTTTAATTTATGAATGGTTACAGCCTCACAGTGTGTACTGACACAAATGACAAAGCAAGCGGATAATGAATCCGCGTTTCATTGTACTTACACGTTGTAGCCATGTTCCGGTGCCGCCCGGCGTAGTTCACTTGTCCTTTGTCAATGCGAGGTAATCACGCGTGTCACCGGTGTTTCGACCCGTGTGTCTAACGCACTTATGCCTTTTTGACATAATTATCAACGTTCGCTTAATAAAGTTTGCAACATTGTGATCGCGGACAGTGGACCGCTACACAGAGCCTAAACGTAATAGATGTTTTAAAGGGAATTCTTACGGTGAAACTGTGATTGCGACGATTTCGAAACTTTAAAGTTATGCTACTGTTTAGCTTTGAAGTAATTATAGAAAATACCTATTCATAACAGCTTATTAGAATTAGCTAATAGCGAGAGATAGGGCACTGCGATATAGCTTGCTCAATTTCGAGCAGATTTCCTTATAGATGCCCGTAGCTAAATAATTTCCTTGAGGATTATGGTTCAAGTGGCTACTCCTAAGGAGGTGCTGTGTTATCAGGTTAGCTAGAGCAGTACTTTTTATCTTGGTATCAATAGGTTTCGATATAAGGTAACAATAAGTTGTAGGTATATAAATGTTAAGAGTAGACAGAAAGTATGCGCGGTCATATTGCTGCCTTTTGGCAGACGATTCGTTGCTTTCAGAATGCTATTATACTAAATGCAATATATATCTATCCAGATATCCCCATAGACACTGGATGTCAGTTCACCTGTCCGAGAACACTAAACATAAACCTGTAAAGATATGTCGTATGTTTGTTGCGATGAATATAAATGTGATTTAAATTCAATTCTCAATTTGTCATCAGTATTATTAATTTATTACAAATTTTTGTATTGACATGTTTATTCAACATTTTATCTTCATTTTTATGTGTTATGGACGTATTATTTTTCATGTGTACCTGAAAATAAATACGTTATATATTTTTTTTTATATATAAACTCATTATATATTCCAAAAGGGATAACTTTTCAGATTATTTTTATCTTTAGACTAATTTCACTCTAATATCTCACAGACATGTAATACTGATCATGGTCAGGTTGATCTTCAGGTACTGGACCATTAAAAAAAATTCCATGTTGTGGTTGTGATGCGACAAATAAAAGTGAGGTAGTTCAGAAGAGGTCCCTTAATGTAACTGATTATGTGGCCAGCGCAAATGTTTAATGGTACCTCTGGAAACTAATTCTGATACATCGATATTGGAACTAAACTTTACCGTTCAGTCTAAAGATCTTTTGACAAGGTCGGCGGCGTAGTTGCGAAATGCGCTGTTACAAGATTGGCAGCGCGCGAGTAACATCCCCGTAGTGTTGCGAGCGTCAATAGGTGTCTGCTTACCATCTGATGCGGGCCGCATGCTTGTTTGTTAATCGAATTGTATAGAAAACCTACACTTTTGGCATTGTTACTAAATACAAAATATATGACGAGCTAGTTGGCTCAGTCGTGAATGATGCGACTTTGACACCAACGCTCGTGGGTTCGATTCCCACACAAGACAAACATTTGTGTGCATGAACATGTCTGTTTGTCTTGGTCTGGATGTTTTGAGAGAGGTAGGGCGCATCAAACCGGCCCGTCTGGCAAAGTGCCTCCACCTCACAGAAAACCGCAGCTAAATAACAACTCCGTAGAGGGTTGTTGTGTTCTTGCGTGTGAGTGAGGTCACCAGTAAAGCTCCTAAAGAGTTGCTTTGTAAGCCGCAGCGGAGGCATCGCGCAAATGATACTTAATATATTACAAGCGCTAATAGGCTACGGTAACAGCGTTACATCAAGCATCCCTCCCGATGTTGTATAAAAAAAATTCTTGCTGAACCTGTTTGACGATTTAATTAACATTAATATAATGATTGTCTAATAGCCTTGGAGGCATAAAAAATAACTAAGTACATAATTATGAATGTAACTTGTTTTTGATAAAACTTGATTTGTCCACATGTGGTCCTTCCTGTGGCTAGGAAAACATCTGTTTTAATTATTCCAGTAAAAATTGACATATAAATTCAGTTAATTAACCCTTCGAAACCCGGGTGGTCGAATACGACCGCGAAATGTATGGGAAAACATATATAAGCAGTCACTTCTGTAGTAGGTTACATGGGAAGTCTCTCTATTTTCAAAAACTGTTGGTATTGGATATACCACGGTGTGCTTAAAGATATCAGCTGAGCTTTTGAGATGCTCGAAGGTGTCGTTGAACTTTTCAGTTACGAACACATAAGTTGCAGCGTCAACCAAAGGTTTAGTCAACTTTTGAGGAGCTCGGTGGCGCAGTAGTCAATAACGCTACTTTGACACCAACGCTAGTGGGTTCGATTCCCACACAGGACAAACATTTGTACAAAAATGTTTGTTGGTCTTGGTCTGGGCGCATCAAAGCATCTCGTCTGGGGAAATACCTCCACCTCACAGAAAACCGTAGCCAATTAACAACACCCTGGAGATTTGGCTGCCGTCTTCTGTGAGGTGGAGGTACTGCCCCAGTCGGGCTAACATCGTGCCTTACCTCTCTTTCCCTGAACCTCGAGAGCTTCGTCTGTTAATAAGCAGGGTGCATCACGTGCAGGTGAGGTTGGCTTTGGCTCTAAAGGTGGCATTGAGTCACTTACACTGGAGTGACTAAAGCGTTAGCTGAGACAAAATTGTCGGGATCTCCGAATAAATTGGGATTATTCAATGTAAGTAGGAGAATGGCGTCGTTGTGCGTGTCACTCTAATCGAACACACAAGTTAAGCAATGTCGACTACTGCTTACCTAAGATGGGTTTACCTATCTCGAAGGTTTCCGTGCATCGGAGATCACGTTAATCCTTTGGTACCGACTGTTGCCGATAATTGACAGCCGTTACTTAGTCTGTGGGTTTCGGGTACCTTGAAAACACTAACCTCTGCCAATCCGTAGTTGAACAACGTGTCAGAAGAAGCTGTAAGCCCCTTCGGTTGAATGGAGACCCGTATCCCTTTAGTGGGATAATTTGATGTGGAATGTAATTACAAGTAGTAAATTATTAATAAAACGTATTCTATTTTTTTTTATACAACATCGGGAGGCATACAAGCATACGGTCCGCCTGATGTAAAGCAATTACCGTAGCCTATGAACACTCTCAATATATTAACTATTAGTCGCGTGTTGCCACTTCTGCTGCTAGCACACCCACTCCATAGGAGCTTACTGGTGACCTCACTCACACGCAGGAACACAACAACCCTCTAGGGAGTCGTTATTTGGCTGCGGTTTTCCGAGAGGTGGAGGTACTTCCCCAAACCGGCTGCTTTGATGCGCCCTACCTCTCTTAAAACATCCAGGCCAAGACAAACAGACATGTTCATACACACAAATGTTAAGTGTCTAATTTACAATAACAATGTCAATGTAATGGCGATATATCTATCTATACTAATATACTCGTATAAAGCGGTAGAGTTTGTTTGTTTATTTGAACACGCTTATCTGTGGAACTAGCAGTCTCATTTGAAAAAATATTTTGCATTTGATAATCCTAATTTTTGAGAAATGTAATAGACTATTCAACATTAAGATACGACCCCTAAGAGTAAATGAAAAAGATAAATATAGAGGTCACCAGCAAGTTTTATTATATGTAAATAAACTTTTCATACACAATTCTTGAAATGGCAGTGAAAATTGCATCATAATTCCTTTCATAGTCAAAGTCAAAATCTTTTTATTCCGTAAAAATGGCTACATTTGTTTGGAATCGTCACAATTTTTTTCCCTACCGTGCAGTTCATGACTAGGTGAGCACTGATAAAAATACTGCCAAAAAACTCAGGCATCCCTCTTTTGGTATCCAATCAAATTTACATAATTTATTAATTACATTATAATTGAATCGACTCAATCCCAGGCATTTTTATCATTAATATAGTCAGATACTTTGTAATATGCCCTGCTACACAATTTGGCTTTAATAGTAGTTTTAAATTTATTTATTGACAATTCTCTTATATTGCTGGGAAGTTTGTTATAGAATCGTATACATTGCCCCATAAAAGAATTACTTATTTTGTGGAGACGGCTTGCATGTAACAAAAGATTATGCTTATATCTAGTATTTATATTATGAGTATCACTCTTTTTACAAAATGAGTCTACGTTTTTATGGACATACAAAAGATTTTCATAGATATATTGCGATGCGACTGTTAGAATATTTATTTCTTTGAATTTTTCTCTAAGGCTCTCACGGGGACCAAGTTTGTAGATAGCTCTTATGGCTCTCTTTTGCAATAAAAAGATGGTGTTAATGTCCGCGGAGTTATCCCAAAGAAGAATTCCGTATGACATAATACTATGAAAGTAGCTGAAATAAACTATTCTAGCCGTATCAACATAGTTTAAAAGAATCAATTGGACAAACACACATAGATGATTTTAATTTATACTATGTATTTATATATTTTTTTTTATTGGCATTTTTTTTATTCCGAAATTGATAAACGGAACTCCAAAGGCACTCTTCCACACATATCAGTTTATTTTTATCGACCGGTTTCATTCACGTCACATTACGTTACATATAGACAATCACGTAAACATCTTGAAAATGCCAGAGAGTGAACCGGTCGATAAAAATAAATATGTGGAACAGAATTGTAATTTTATTAACTAGCTGATACTCGCAACTTCTTCAGTTTTTTTTCTTCTTTCTAAACATTGCCCGGTAATATATTGAACATATAAAACAATTGTGCAAAATCCATAACTTTGCGAGACTAACTAAACTAACTAACTAACTAAAGACTGTATCTTGGATACGGCACGATGGTGAGCTTTACGTGAATTCGTTTTCGTAACTGGTAAACGGGAGTAAGTTATACTAAGGCACAAGCAGGCACTTAACGACGTCTTATATTTTTTTATTAAAAAATCGAACTGTATCTAATGTTATCTCATAACTTTCGTATTTTATTTCGAATACGACCTCTGGCGAAGGAGAAATACCGAAAGAAACTTGCCAATATAGGTCTTTTTGCGATTATACTACAATACGAGTATGTCAATATTTGAATACAATAATGATGATATCAAGCGGTAAAATTATAAAACTATATTTATGCACGTGCTGAATTATTTCCAGATATCTTTGTGGGTAAGATATTCAACAATTCTATAAATATCCCTTTTACAAAAAGTTTATTTTTAGAATGAATGAATTAATGTCCTTATTTGCATAAAATATGGTTACTTAAATAGATATAATTACAATAATAAGTTTGTCGTACTTTACCAACTTTGCCATACAATAATTAATAGGTACCTACGCTCATACAGGCATAGACATACGCCCCCTAGTGGGCGCTGGAGCTTTTCGTGGGGGCGATAGCGGGTTCAAAGGCAAATAGGGGGCGTTATGACAGTCAATTGGGCGCGGCGTACCTTAGGTAGATTAGAATAGAAATTTAATATAATAAAAGAAAAAACATTTTATCTAGCCGTCTAGAGAATTCAAGGGTTTAACTTATAATTTGGTTAGGTTTTTGTGGCATATCTAAGGCCAAGGGGGTATGTAAAGTAAATAGGCATTCTTCCAATCTTAGATATCATAAAGTACTACATGAGGTATATGATTTTTGGATACGGGTTAGTTGAACATATAGTTGGATTTCTGGCCAAAGCCAAAACATGCATTCTAGACATAGCCTCGATAGAAAAAAAACAAAATTGCCTCTGCTTATATAAATAAAATTATGTCTTGTACATCAAAGAGCAGATCTCCATTTACATTTAAAGTTCAATTGCATTTCTTATTAAGTACGGCATAAGAACGGTACAAAGGTTACAGCTGACGTGCACTTAGTTGTATCAATTACACGACCATTAATAGAAACTTGAGACGTGATTTAAATGGACAATATCGATATTTTCTAGACTCTGATGATTCTAGAATTTTAAGTAGGTAAATAGTTGGTTGGTTTACGTTAGTTGGTTAACTTAACAAAGGTTAAGAAGTCAAGTTTGACAATCTATTTGCATCGATGTCTTTATTGTTATCGTACTTATCATGGTCACTATAAACACTTTTATGTAATTTCAGTGTACCTGAAACACAACCATTTTTATTTTTAAGCAGTTCTATTAGGGAATACTTCCACCTCAGAGAAAATCAAAGCCAAATATCATACTCCCTAGCAACTCCTTAGAAGCCATAGATGCCTAAGGAGTTGCTGTGTTAGCAGCAGAGATGTCGTAGCCCGCTACGATAACTTATTTACATCAGGTGGGCCACAAGCTTGTATTCCTTCCGATGTTGTATAAAAAAATTAGAATGATCTATGATTAGGATACGTTCTTCTATAGAATATTTGTTTCCTTACAAGTTGTTCTTTTTTATCTGTCAAAGACTTAAAAAATTACATGTACGCGCTATAACATATATATATATCGCGCCTGTGACTTTAGAAACTTTCCTCGCTTTCTATAATAAGTAATTTTAAAAGCAAAGCGACTCTGTGATGCTTTCAAGGAGAGTGAATGCGTTCGGTCTGTGTGAAAGGCAAAATGTAACTGATAGAAACCCGACACCAGCCGAAACTCGAAATTTTCCGATAGACAAAAAGGATTAGGAACACTGCGTATAAAATAACTCATAAGTAAATAAATGAATAAAGAAAGAAAGAAAGAAAAACATTTATTCGTACACAACACAACACTGAACAACAAACATATACACAGCAAAACATATATACAAAACTAAGCATAACAAATATAAACACAGCAAAGTGTTGTGCGATGTAACAAAATGGTCTGGACTCAGTATATTGTCGAAGCCTGTGTAGCAGACCCGACACTGATTTTCAGTCAATAACAATAACAACTCTGTAACAATAACAACTCTGCCACTCGCTTTTTGGGGTTTCATTTCCTTGTGTAGCTTTAAAATGTTATAGATTATGTGAATTTGTAACTTGTGAATATATGATCCCAAAGAACCGAAGAAAGTGTTACCTCGTCTCGTTCCATCGTAAGTATTTAACGCCTACAAATTTCATCTAAGCAATAATTTTAACACTAGCAAAAAGATTCCTACAGTAAACTATTTTCATTTTTTCGAAGCGACAGCGTCGAGCTCGGTGACATCCTGGTTGGTAATGTTACTTTTGACACTAAGGCTCGTGGGTTCCATTCTCACACAGGACAACCATTTGTGTGCATGAACATGTCTCTTTGTCTTGGCCTGGGTGTTCTTAAAAGAGGTAGGGTGTTGCTAAGCAACCCCTTTGAGGAAGCACCGACACCTACTAGAAAACAACAACAGCTAAATAACAACTCCTTGGAGGGTATTTGTGTGCTTCTAAGGAGTTGCCGTGTTAGCAGCAAGGGTGACATCGAGCGAGCGATTTTTGATGTATTACAAGATGTTTTGTCAACAAAATCTAAACTTATACAAGATGTATTACTACTGCTAACAATTTAAGTGAAGAATTTTAGGATTAACAAAATTTTGAGGAGAGCGTTTAGAAGTTTCAACAGTCAATAGAAACATTATATGAAGAGTTCTGTATCCTTATTTTACAACAAGTTGTTATATTTCTAATATAATAACCTGTTTTTGTAAAAAAAACATTTATGGGGTAATATTTCTGAAGCGAAGTCAAAAACAAATCATTTTAAAACAACCTGTTTTGTCTTTTTACTCAATCACGGCGAAACCAAATTATGTTAGCGAAGGGCAATGGGTCTCAATGTATTTTTTCTAATGTGGGTTTAGAACATACTCCGCCACGCTGCTCAAATGCGGATTGGCAGAGGCCAGTGTTTTCAAGCCGCCTGAGGGCCACTGACTTAGCTTAACGACTGTCATCTATCGACAACAGCCGGGACCGACGGCTTAGCATGACCTCCGAAACACGGAGAAACTCGGTGCAGCACACTTTTTTAAAGCTATTAACTTACCAAAAAATACAGAATGTTGATTTTGGTTACCCAGTCTTGTGGAAAATAATGATGTATGTGATCACTTGTTTTTATTCACCTAACACTACACACACCACATGAGCAACTTTCGCAGTGAATATCATCCATATTTATCAACTTTAAAACTTTAAAATCTTATTTCGTCTGCTACCAGTCAATCGATTCAAAACAAAAACAATGGCGGCCGTCTTAAAATCAAAATAAAATTAACATCAATTTTATACGAAAAGAAATGGCAATATCTTTCACTATAATTATATGCAGCAAACTACTTTTTAAAATAGTTACGTAGCAATGCTCGCGACACTTAGGTAATTTACGTTATAGTTCAGCTGAAAAGACATTGTCTATACTATGCGATAGTGTGCGTTATTTGTGTTATTGTGGGCAATGTAATTACAGGAATGCATACTACAGTATTTGTATTAACAACACGGCACACATACGTAAATTTAGACAGAAATAGTTAGTGTCTTCCGCCGTTAAAAGCTGTCAATGCCGCGCTGGTGTAGCGTAGCGCCTAGCTGCGATTTGAATATGACTAGCGATGATTTTAATAACTTACCGATACCGATAGATGGAGCAGTTTTAAATTTTTTGTTTTTGATACGAAATATTAGTTAAAAACTATGTTTAAGAATGAAACATCGGATGGTATTTATCAAATTGATAGGGTAGGCAATGTCTTTTTGTCTATATGGAGTGCACGCCACTGCGTGATATCTACGTCTTCTGTTCCTAAAACGTCTACAAAGATAATAAGCAGCAATTAAACAACTCGTAAACGCTCTGTCAGTTTGTTGGTCAGGAGAGCACTGAATGATACAAACTGACGGTCAGTTAATGCGTATCATCAAGACGGACGATACGCACTGACGGTCGGTCGAGCACTGTAACCGGCCTTAAGATTGGCGGAGTTCGCTAACTAAGTCCAAGGATTTGGCGAAGATCCTGATTTTGACATGGAGCGCCGGACGTCACACCTCCACAACCCACAGAGAAAACCATACGATCCTTAGGGTAGGTCTTTCGAAATATAATTTCTTGGACTTGTGTGTCATGATGTTTTCCTTAACCGAGCCGAGCAAGTGATAAATACAAATATGTACATAAATCCTAAATTACGACTTTAGTAATTAATACCTATGGTTAACAGAGACATGATGTTTTAGTTTTCATTTATGGTATTAAATTAATTGCATTGAAATGAACGCTTGCATTATTTGCTATTTAAGTACCTAAAAGATGACGACGTGTATAGGTACCATTGTTTAATGTAAATTCAATTACGATACGACTGTGTTCATTCTTATAATAAAACAGTTGCTATATGTGCGACTATGAATTTTTCATCAGAGTGAATATACTCGTACTATACTTGCGCGGTGTTTTGGTCGCCTCGTAACGTAATGTCATAATGTCATCGGCCGAATCCTTAACCTTTATGAATAAAATTTCCTACCATGTCATGTTTTGCTTTCCGTGTCGATAAAACTCATTACATCTGAAGTATTATGCATTAACTTAATTTACACTTATTTAAATTCCGATAAAAGTGTTCAGCACTTGTTTATAGTCCCATTAATATTTAAACATCCTGTAGTTTGTGCCGAAAAGTAAATTCGTTTCCTGATAAGATATGAATGGATTTTATATTAGCATCTTTATGGTTGTTGTAATAAGTAAAATGTAATATAGTTGTCGATTTCGAATCAGATGGAAAGCCATATTCGAATTGGAATTGAAAACTTAGTTGTCAAAATATATCATCAAAATATAATGCCTCTTTCCATTCTAATTAGTTAATTCTATAGCGTCCACTGCTGTTGGCGACACCCTACCCTTCCCGATCACCGTCGGGGTCCACCAGGGATCTATCCTTAGTCCGTTTCTGTTGAGCGTAATATTAGGCATAGTGTAGGACAACATCAGAGATGCACATGAGCAGCCTCCGTGGTTACCCATGTATGCTAATGATATAGCGCTGGCGAAAGCGGACTGGGGGCGCCTGGTGCGGCGAGTGAATACTTGGAGAGGGTTGCTTGAACTGTGGTCTGAAACTGAATGAGGCGAAGTCCGAGTACTTGGCCTGCAATAGCACCGATCTCTTATCTATCCGCATCGGCGAAGACACGGTCGAGCGCAAGGATCGGTGTTTGGGATCTGTCTTCCACGCGTCCGGTGACATCGATTGCGTTGCGACATCAAGGCACGTATTTCAGCGGCTTGGGCTAAATGGCGTGAGATGGCTGGTGTCATCTGTGACCCAAAAATGCCGGTTAAGCTGAAAGGACAGGTTTATAATATCATCATTTGACCTGTCCTTTTATATGGCAACGAAGCGTGGCCGGTACTTGAGCGGCACAAGCAGGAGCTGTGTGTCTCGGAGATGAGCATGCTGCACTGGATGTGCGAAGTGACGCGGAAGGATCGCGTGAAGAACTCCCTTCATGTCCGTGACATAGCAGATAAACTGCAAGAGCGTCGCCTACGCTGGTACGATCACATCTTACGAAAACTGGCAAGTTACGTGGGGAACAAATGTGTAGCCATGCCACCTCCACCGGGTCCCGGTAAAAGGGTGACGTTGCGTTCCGTATACTCATAATTACTAGACAGTATTCGCTGAAGGTGATACAGCACCAACTTCAACATACCCCGATGATGAGGTGGAGGCTCCCTACGGCCATACATACCACTAAAACTCAAGAAGGAGGTACTCTTTATGATGAACTCCTTCTTCAGGAAGCAGCCACAGCGCAAATGGACCTGAAGTAGCCCGGATGGCTCGACGAAACACGAGATAGACTTCATCTTCACGACCAACCGGCGTTTCATCAATGATGTATCTGTGATCAACAGGGTGAAAACCGGAAGCGATCACCGGATGGTAAGAGGCATCTTGAATCTTATCATAAATCTGGAAAGGTGAAGTCTACGCTCCGTCCATCTCGTGCCCTGATCCAAAACCCCGAAAGCTTTCAAATCGAATTTCATAATCGTTTTCAGTAGATACCTAGATGATATATACATATATAGTATAACACCAGACGATATTAACAGTAAGCTCGTGGAAACTGTCCATACAGTGGGAGCTTTTTTTCTCCAGCTTCGCCCAAAAAAGAACCGAAAAGGTCTGGGTTAACATGCAGAATCTCATGCAGGTCAGACGTGAGTTGTGGTTGCAGTCTTCAGCTCATACGCTAGAGTACAGACGGCTGAACAGGCAGATCTCCAAAGGCATACGGCGAGACATACGTCAAATTAATACAATTCATATTAAAGAGGCGATAGAGTGGAACCAAGGCTCCTATGTCTTCGCCAAAGATCTGTCTATTTGACAAAACTAACGAAGCTGAAGACCATTACTGACACCATTATTTCTAGGAAGACTGAAATTCTGAGTCAGATGAAGAAGTTCTATGGACAGCTGTACACATCGTCGCTATAGCCGAACAACAGTGCTAGTAACGACCCTAGAGCTAAACTGACTCGACACTATATCGAAGATATCCCAGACATCAGTCTATACGAGATTCGTATGGCTCTCAAACAGCTTTGAAAATGAGAAAGCACCGAGTGAGTACAGTATTACGGCGGAGCTTCTGAAAGCGGGCGGAAAGACGATACTTGTAGTCCTTCAGAAGCTACTCAATTCCATCATACACTCCGGTGAAACACCGGAACCGTGGAGCAGAATCCTGGTCATGTTTTTCATCAAAATGGCTTAATATGACCCTTTTGAAGAAGTATAGGCCGATATCGCTTCTGAGCCGCGTTTATGTACCGTTTTCGAGAGTCATCACAAACCGTCTCGCACACAGACTTGATGAATTCCAGCCTCCCGAACAAGCCGGATTCCGAAAAGGTTTTAGCACCGCATACCACATACATACCCTCCGTCACATTATACAGAAGACTGAGCAGTATAATCTGCCCTTATGTCTGGCGTATATGGACTACAAAAAAGCTTTTAATTCCGTTGAGACATGGGCGGTGCTACAGTCTCTCCAGCGATACCAAATTGACAATCAGTACCTACATCGAAGCGTTGAAGTGCTTGTACGGTAAGGCAACGATGTGTATCCGAGTATAGAACCAGAGTACGAAACCGATCCAAGTGCAAAAAGGTGTAAGACAGGGCGATGTTATATCACCGAAACTCTTGACCTCAGCATTGGAAGATGTCTTCGAGCTCTTCGACTGGAAAGGATACGGTATAAACATCAATGGCGAATATACTCACCTTCGATTTGCTGACTATATAGTTCTCATGGCGAAGTCGCTGGAGGAACTTAGCGCTGTGCTCAATGACCTCAATAGTGTTTCCAACCAGGTAAGTCACAAGATAAACATGTACAAGACTCATCAAGATCATGTCGAATGTCCATGTTACACCTATGGCGGTCACGGTTGGAAGCACTAAACTCGAAGTTGTCGACGAAGACGTCTATCTAGGGCAGGACTGAGAGGTCAACAGACGGATCCAACTCGGCTGGGCAGCGTTTGGGAAACTTCGACACATCTTCTCGTCCAAAATACCTCAACGCCTGAAGAGCAATGTCTTCGAACAGTAGGTGTCGCCAGTGATGACATATGGAACTGAGACGTGGCCCTTCTTATGGGGAAGCTCAAAGTCAAAGTGAAAGAAAGAGCTATGCTCGGGGTTTCTCTGCGTGATAGAATCAGAAATGAATATATCCGTAGTAGAACTAAGGTAACCGATATAGCCCACAGGATAAGTAAGCTGAAGTTGCGATGGACCGGCCATATAGTTCGTAGAACCGACATCCGCTGGGAAATAAAGGTTCTCGAATGGCGTTCCTGTACAAGTACACGCAGTGGGACGACCCCCCTACACTACGACACTAGTTGGAGCGATGACCTCAAAAGATTTGTAGGGAGACAATGGATGTAGGTGGCATAAGATTGCGACGAATGGCACTCTAGAGGGGAAGCCAATGTTCAGTAGTGGACCAATACGGGCTAAGATGATGGTGATGATGACGTCGTATAGAATAAAACATATGTCAAATATGGTTAAGAATAAAAATACACACCCAAAAGATCAACTAACGAAGTAGCCTGCTCGTTATTCAAAGTCAAATTTATATCACATTAGATATCTTCTATATATATAAAAGTCAACTGCCGTCTATTTGTAAGGTCATCACATCACTTAAGAACAATTAAACATATTTGATTGATTTCTTTCTTGTTATGTTTGAATTTTTTTTTGAGAATCTACATAATCTATGTTTGAATCTCAATAAAAACAATGTGACCTTCCGTTTGATATTTCTTTAATTAGTGTATCAATAACAAACATAAATTACGGAATAGATTTTAATTAAAAGCGATATTTCAATGTGTTATCGGTAGCGAACATATCTTTAATGCATTCAAAACCGGAAATGTATGTCAATTCGTAGTCCATTTCTACAAAAATAGATGCCATCAGTGAAGCGATAAAATATCGAAATTCAATTACATGTAGTGTTTCGGTTGTAGGAACCCCTTCTTGACAGGACTGACTGACAACGTATAGTCTAAACCAGCGGAGATAAAGACATGTTATAAAATAAACGTACTTATTTAATATTTTTACCTAGCCTTATGAAAGAATCATGAAATGTCACTTAGAGAAACTTGTAGATCTCGTTTTTCTGAATTTGGATATTGTATTAACTCAATTTGGATAAAAATCTTAGTGAATAGTGGGTAGATACGTTTATAAAACAAAACGGCATATCGCTATGAAGAAGATGTCTTTATTTAACATACTCGTATCAACAAGTACATACGTACTCGTGGGTGCTTATTTCACATCGAAAATAGTATTCGCTTGTTGTGTCTGCTAAGTATAGAAATGCTTCCTTTGCTTCCACATGTGTCTGTGATATAGTCACGCATAATGGTCCCATAACTTCAAAACAACATTATTGGAATAATATTGTTTAACTAAATCTAAATTAATAAAAAACATTGCAGAACATACTCTAACACATTTTTTTTCGAAAACAAATTGTAAAAAATTTAATGTCTTCAAAATTTTAATATTCTTCCATTATAACTATTATCACTGATCTAATGAATTATTGTACAAATGGAGTTTTCGCTTTCAACCCTTGTTTCTAGCTACGAGCTCAAATTCCATCCAACCTAATAAGATATTGGCTGTCATTATAGTAAATATTGCCATGACCAATGTCTTCGCCAGATTGTAAATGAAAATTACTTACATATCTTTTCATTTACAATTACGACAAAAATAAAAAATATGTTGATTTATTATTGCAATAAACTCAAATAATATTTTAAATTTTAAATTCGTAATAAACTCCAATAGAGATTTACTATCATAACCAAAGACTGTTTGTTGATAGATATGTGAAACGTGCTGAGTACTCTTATGTAGAAGAGCCTTTATAAGGCTTAATTAGAATGGAGTACGAGTCCTAGGGACTAGATCTCTACTTTGGCAAAATGAAAAACTAAAAATCTTGCTCTGTGAAATGACAATTGTTTTGGAGTATACATTTATTTATTTTTAGGATGCATTCATTTTCCATACCGAAATATTCCGTACTTAAGTGAGGTTCCATACCTTAGTGATAAAAAAAGACTTTTATGGTGCGCTCCGTATCCGTCTGTTCAGAACTGCTTCCACTGGTACGATGTGTAAAATTCACGTTATCACCTAAAGGTAAAGGTTATCGTACACATCGTACCATCGTACATTTTAATACGCCTTACGTTTCTTAAAAGAAACGTAAGGCGTATTAAAATGTCGGAGTACTCATATTACTTCTTCCGCAAACAAGTAGCAACTCCATAGAGGATTGTCGTATTCCTAAAAGTGCGTGACGTTACCAAGAAGCGCCTAAGAATCCATAACCCATGAACGTTGGAATACAGGAAGTATCACTCGCAACTGAGCGATACTTCCCGTATTCCAGCAAGTATCGCTCAGTTTCGATTATGTATTCCAACTTTCATGGGTTACCGTAACCATTCTAAAAAAACATCGCTTTAAAATCTTTTCCAGATAATTACATTTTAAATATGTACGGTGTAATACAATGTGCGTAAGAAAAACCTTTGATTTCTATTAATTTATAAAAAAGGGACGAAACACAATTTTGTGTTTAAAAATAATATTTAAAACTCGAAAAACCAAGAGCGTATAGTTTTTAATGTAGCCCTTGTAGTAAATGAAAGCAGACGACGAAGAGAGCTATACTAGTGCCAAATATGTCCTAGCTTTTAGTTATTTAGCAACCAAGACATTTCCACTGTCAAGTTATTGTGCACTAAATAATTTTAGTGTTAGCCAGTCTTTGTGCATTTAAGTTCTTTTGACAAGCTTATAATTCTACTACTAATAGGATAAGCCAATTAGTCAATTGTTCTTCTTCTTCGTAGCGTTATGCCGTTTCCTAATCCACTAGGATTGGCGCTGACGCTACCTAAGCCTAAGGATTTGGCGAAGATACTTATTTTTTATATGGAGCGTCTGCCGTCAGACCTCCGCAAGCCAGAGGGAAGACTAGATCATCCTTAAGTAAGATCACACGTCTTTCGAAATATTATTTCTTGGACGTGCGGGTTTCCTCACGTTGTTTTTCATAATAAGCCAATTAGTAATTAGATTATTCTGTTCCATCCGGACATTTTATTATCTAGACAATTTATGAATAAAATCTTCTTGTTGTCTAATGGTCCTTATGAACGTAACTAAACAAATTATGTGTTCTGTGACCATTATTTACAACAACAGTATCTCGACTAGGATAAGGTCTGTCAAATAAACGGATAAACAAACTAAGTACCTACGCGTGGCTACTGGATTCCACGTGGAGTTTATCAAACCGGTCACAGTGGTCATGGGTTAAAATCATGTTCCGATTGCAAGATAATCGGGTTGCCAACACTGACGAAACAGTTCCACATTTCCACCACAGAAAATTTCTATGAGAAAACTCTTCATTTTATAACATTTAACATTAAAACAAAACCTCACACATGTACATATATAAAGATCTCTCTTAGTCAATTATAATATATATGTACCCAAATATCTGGCTTCGTGGTCACCCAAGGCAGCATTTTACGGTCCAATCTATTCATATGAAATGCTGTGGGACGCACAAGGAGGGTTTCGAAATGGAAAGGGATGTACGGATTAAGTTTTCTCGCTCCGCAATATCGTGGAGAAGCATCTGGCTATAGACCAGAAAGTTTTCTGCGGTTTTATGGATGTTGAGAAAGCATTTCATAGGGTTGTGCGAATGGAACTGTGGGACATATTGCCGAGATATGGGATTGACGATTCACTGCTCCGTGCTGTGCAGTCCACTTACAAGGATTGCTCAGCACGTGTGTGGATAGATGGTGGTACGTCACCCTGGTTTGATGTCAAAATTGGTATCAAACAGGGTTGCATGCTATCTCGAGAATAAGGTCAACGAATGTGGGATTGCGCATGGGTGACCTAGTGGTGAACTGTTTGCTGTATCCAGACGATGCCGTGCTATTAGCAAATACACCATCTGACCTGCAAACACTGGTCACAACGATAAAAGACAAATGTATGGAGAAAGGCTTACTACTGAATGCGAAGAAAACAAAGATAATGGTATTTGAAAGAGAAGAATCCAGAACTAATGTAAGGATTGCGGTTGATGATAAAGTGTTGGAACAAGTGGATGAGTTTGTATATCTTGGATGCGCTTTCAGCAAGGGTGGAAGGTACACCGCAGATGTGGAAAGACGAGTGAGTGCTGGGAATAGTGTGAATGGAGCGTTGGGAAAACTTCTTGGCAGTAAAAACCTGAGCCAGTAGGCACAACTCGCTATACACAATGCAGTGCTAGTCCCAACGCTAACTAATGGAAGCGAAAGCTGGGTATGGCAGTAAGAGCATGAAAGTAGAATAATGCAAATGCAAGCGCTGCGCAAAATTTGTGGCGTAAGGCTTATAGACCGTATCCGCAATGATGATGTTAGAAACAGAGTTGGTCGGAAAGAGAGCGTCGGTGTTAAAATAAAAAGAGGCATGCTCCGTTGGTTCGGACATGTAGAAAGAATGCAGGATGAAAGAATGACGAAGCAGATATACAAAAATGGAAGGATGTAGGAGCCGAGGAAGGCCAAGACTTACCTACCATGACCAAATTGGTCGTGTTCTATCAGAAGGTTATGCCAGGAGCCCTAGAAATCGGCGAGCGTGCATGAGAAGAGTAATGAATGTTAAAGAAGCGAGTAAGATATATAAGGATCGAGTCACGTGGCGCTTGGTTCTCTCTGCCTACCCCGCAAGGGATTTGGCGTGAAGTAGATAGATAGATAGATCTATTCATACTCGACATAGATAACATTCACGAAATGCGCTCTTCTTCTTGGCGTTTTCCGTTTCCTAATCCATTAGGATTAGCGGGTTCCGCTACCTAAGCGTAAGGATTCGGCAAAGATAAGGATTTTTATATGGAGCGACTGCCGTCAGACCTCCACAACTCAGAAGGAAAATCAAACCTTTCGTAGGTCACACATCTTTCGAAATATAATTTCTTAGACGTGCCTTTCCGTTTCCTCACGATATTTTCCTTATTCAAGTCACAATTACAAATATGTACATAAATCCAAAACACGAATTTTGTGGCACATCCCTACACCAGGGACCGTCGGTTAATAAGACTGGTTTTTATCTACTGAACTATCACTGAGCGACTTACATAGAGGTGTCATGAAAAGCATTAATATAAAATCATAAATAAGAGGAAGTATGTACTGATCCGTACGGTGACATTCATGTTTTCATTATGTATCTTTTTGCGCTTATTTTTTATAAGTTTAATATGCTGACTGTACAAATCCCTATAAGGAGCTACTTATCGGCAATACTATTCATGACAACTTGTTTATGTCGGTAAGGCTTCCAAAAAATATATAAAGAAGAACTTTCAATATGCATTTATTTATTATTGTATTGTTCTCCATCTACGTTGTATTGCTAATTTCCCATTTTAGAAGGTTAATGTAGTTCCTGAAAAGCCTATATTAAATATTTTTTTGTATGGTTACCGTCCATATCTTCTGAATCAATCTAGACCATTTTTAGAGAATAATTCTGGGGTACGTAAACAAAATTATGCACTAAATTTTCTCTCGAATAATTAAACGTAGGTACCGAGCTTTCAATAATTTTACCGAGCTTTCCCAAGAATACCCCTGTTTTCTTTTTAATAAAATGAAACACAAGTTGGCAAAGCAATAGTCGAAAATGATACGAGTAGTATTAATATTTTAAAACTAACATCTTACTGTATGCTGTAATTAGAATCACGACGTCCAGAACGTGTGAGAATCTCCAAAAATAAAAGGTCAGCGAGCAACTTAGCGTCAAGTTTATATGTTCTGTTGGATGGAATCAAGTAAATTCGTGGTTATATATAAATAACTACATGCTTAATTGGTATTACTAAGAGCCTTCCATAGCCTGCCCACTTAATTTCAGGATGTTTTGTCATTTCTTACTTATTTTGCCTGCATGTGTTTAAGAAAGGTAGGATCCAGCCAGAGGTCGTGCTTAGAGGCATAGCATGACTTCTTGCTCCAAATATCCATCTGGGGAAGCATCTCCACCTTACAGAAGACCGCAGCTAAATAACAACTCCGGAAGGATTGTTATGCTCCTGTGCGTGAGTAAGGTCGCCAGTTAACTGAGAGATCGTTATGCGGACAGCGGGAGGACCGGTGGATATCGAATCGCCACTAGCCGTGTGGGCACAGTTTAGTAGGGTTCCCGAACCCGAGGAATACTTAATCTCCGCCCCGGGATGCTGAACCGCCAGCCTGTGAAAAGTCCCTGTTGCAGTGGTCGTGCCGGAGAAGGGGACCGAGGTAGACCCGGCTGTTGCAGCAGGGGGGAATCGGGAGCCCTTCCGCCAGCCACGCCAGCAAACCGCATAACCCGCACGGTACTGTGGTGGAAGACACCGCACTTTTGTTCTTCACTCTGTTCGTTAATCTTCTCTTTTTTTTTTTGCCTCATCACGCATTATGGCAAAACAAAAACGGAAAAATCCACTCCACTACGTATGTGGACTTCTGCAACATCAGGAGTTTGCCACTCGAACGTCAACGCGGTACATCATTACCTGGAAACCGCGCGGCCGACCATTCTTTTCCTCACGGAGACACAAATATCATCACCGGCCGACACTTCTTATTTGCATTACCCCGGGTACAAACTAGATCACTTATTTGTGCGTCATGCCGGAGTATGCTTGTTCATTTGGGAGGATATTTGTTACACGGCGCGTGCTAATGCGGATCCTAATATCTCTGTTTTGAAGCGCAAACTGAATGGCTTACACTTGTGTCATCGCCTTCATGTGAGTGTTCTACGACAAATCATGAATTCGAGCAAACAGCACATCATGTTCTCTGGGAGTGTGATCTCTGGCGTCGGCAGCGGGACGATATGTTAAATTCCTTACGTGTCACATCCAGGGTAGTATACTATTCTGATTTGGTGGCAACAAGGAAGAATTACCAGGCGTTTAGGTGGTTCTGCAATCTATATTATGGGAATTGACGTGTTAGGTAACAACTCACAGTTTAGGTCCCAATAGTGTTAGATATTTGATAAACCGTAGTGCACGGCAGTTGAGCTTCACTTGACTAGCCATCTCTTTGAGGTTTTTAAATGCCTTATTTGATATATTGCTGTCTCTCACTTTGTCAAGAGGGGAAGTCAGTTCCAAAACTTCCTACTCCTACAAATTTCTTCTGATTAAATTCGTTGTGAGTTCCAAGGCAGCTGTAGTTCCCCGGGACAGCAATGAACTTCACTGTTCATTGCCTTTTTGGTGGTCGCCGCTGTTAATTCTGGCTACATAGGAGACACAGTGGTGGGTATGAGTGGTGGGCCTGTCCACTGGGCAAGTATCAACTTCATGGAAGACCGCCAATGTGCACGCGGTGCCCAAAAAGGGTGACAGATCAGACCCAATTATAGGCCCATCGCCATAACCTCCGTTCTCTCTCAAAGTGATGGAGCGCGTGATAAACACACGGCTCCTAGGATACCTAGAGGATCACGACTTGATTAGCGACCGTCAATACGGTTTCCACCACGATTGCTCAACTGGTGATCTTCTAGTATATCTTACACACCGTTGGGTTTTGGCGATAGAGTCAAGGTGAGGCATTAACAGTCAGCCTAGATATGGCGAAGGCATTATATCGGGTCTGGCACCGGGGTCTTCTATCAAAGTTACCATCATACGGGCTGCCCGAGGGTTTGTGCAAATGGGTCGCCAGCTTTTTATCCAACAGATGCATAAGAGCCGTGGTTGACGGTGGATGCTCCGATAGTATCGATATCAATGCTGGCGTCCCTCAGGGTTCTGTACTGTCTTCGACGCTGTTTCTGCTACACATCAATGATATGTTGTCAATTGATGGCATTCATTGTTATGCGGACGACAGCATCGGTTACACTTATTATACAGGTCGTGCAAACATCCCTCGTTCCCTTGTAGAAGAAAGCCGCGATAAACTTGTGTCTGAAATGGATGGTACTTTGGCTAAAGTATCTGACTGGGGGCGGCTTAACTTGGTCGAATTCAACCCCAAGATGTCACAAGTTTGCGCGTTCACCGCTAAGAAAACTCTATTTGCTGTGGTTCCTAAATTCCAGAACACACCTCTTCCGTCACCAAAAGTCTCGAGATCTCCAGTGCAATATCGAAATCACCTGGAAGAAAAGGTCAAACTGGCGTCCGAAAAACTTCAGTGCGGGGTAAAGACTTATGATATAAGTCTCAACTTTATGACTTATTATATAAGTTTCAAGTCAGGCCGCACTTGGAGTACTACAGTCACCTTTGGGCGGGGGCACCTGGATACCAGCTTGGACCATGTGATTCGATTCAGAAACGAGCTGCGAGAATTGTCGACAATCCTAAGCTTGCATACACACGGTATTGAACCCTTAAGTTTAGGGAGAGATTTTGCCTCCCTTTGTGTGTTCTACCGATTGTACAACAGGTTGTGTTCTGAAGAATTGTTCGAAATAATGCCGACAGCTACTTTTTATAACCACACCGCTCGCCGCGGCGGGGACTTCACTCTTACACGCTGGAAACGCAAGAAGAATTCCATGCTGATTGAGGTTTATAGTGTCGGCAACGCATGAATGACGCCCCTGGTGTTGCAAATGTCCATAGGCTACGGTGACTGTTTATCATCAGGCAGGCCGTATGCTTGATTGCCACCTTAGTGGTATAAAAAAAAATTGACACAATGCATTCTAGGTTTACTATCAGTCATCTGGGCCACTGGTCACCAAGTTATCCACTCTCTTTTCATGCACATTCTATCCGTATATTCTTGATCGTCCTTCCTATATATACGAGTATGTTATTTTCTACCATATAGTATCGCATCGCGCGAGTGATACTTAATATATTATAAGCGTTAATAGACTACGGTAACTGCTTTACATCAGGTGGGCCGTATGCTTATTTATATGCCTCCCGACGTTGTATAAGAAAAAAGTATTTTTTTATATCCAACGCCAAGTGGCATATAAGCCCACCTGACGTAAAGCGGTTACTGTAGCCTATAAACGCTTGCAATACATATTAAGTATCAATCACGCATTGCCACCTATGCAACAATACAACTCCTTAGGAGCAGTAATTTCTGTGGTTACTGTTTTTCCTGCTTTAAAAATAGGGCCTGGGTGCACAATCACCTCACGGAAAACCGCAGCCAAATAACAACTCCCTAGAGGGATTTTTGTGCGTGTGAGTGAGGTCACCAGTAAGCTTCCAAGGAGTTGCTGTGTAAACAGCAGAGGAGGCATCGCGCGAGTGATACTTAATATATCTCAAGCGTTAATAGGCTACGGTACCCGCTTTACATCAGGTGGGCAGTATGCTTGTATGCCTCCTTGCGTAGCATAAAAAAAACAATTCCTGTCAGTGTAAGAAAAATAAAGGACCTTGCGCCTGACCGCTTAACTTGATGCATATTTTCAGGAATAGTTAATACTCGTAGATTCAGGCGTTATTTTGCGAAAGTCAAATTTACATGCAATTTGATCTAACCTGCTTTGTGTGCTTCCGCCACCAATTAGTTCATGTGGCCTAGCGCTGGCCGACACCCACCCACTACTGTTAGTACGTGCTACATGCCGACGCTGCCATGGCTGCTCCGGTAGTCACTGCCTCGGCTGCTGCGGTCGTCCGCCTTCTGGAACAGAATCCGCATGCCCCCACCACCACCGTCGCTGCCACGACTGGCCTGATCGTCGCTGCGACACGTATTTCGCCTCTCCACGAGGCATCATCAGGCGTTGTAGAATTTTGAGGAACACCGTTCCTATATGAAATCTTATGTTTGTATGTGCGTTTGACTGTGTGTGCGGTTTTTTCGAATATTCGAATTTTGACTTCAGAATCGGATTCAGCATAAAAAAGTAGAATAGGAATGTTCAGGAACACCGTTCCTATCTCTTAATGAACATGGTCAAAATGGCCGACAAATTAAAAAAAATATGAATTGTTATATAATTGACGAGCCAATTCCTCTGGCAATGCAAGCTTGCGTATTCTCAACAGGTTTATTTTCCATAGTATCTATGACCCCGAAGGTTCCTATATACAAAGGTAAAGTTATTTTTGACTCCACATACAATTGTGAAGATTTATATGTGTAAAACGTTATTTTTGTTTTGAATTACCCGTAAGCCGCAGTCACCCCAACGCGGGCATTTGTTTGCGTTTCCCAGTTTCAGTACAGGTCATACCGTTAGATAAAAAGCGGTGCCTGATAAAATATTATTGCTCTGGTTATTTATAACATGTTTACGCGACTTTTTGGAGTAAGTCTCATTAGTATTTGTAATTACAACGCGTACGACGCACCACTGAATACTGTCTGCGGCTACTGTAGGAAATTAAATGAAGCATTCCCACTTTTTGATCAAATTTTAGAATTTCTTGTATCATTGCGCGAGAAGCCTAGCAGAACAGTGTCATTTGCTTTTAAATTTGAGGTAAGCAAAGAATTTCAGACGTTATACCTATATGAGCAGTGAATCTATTGTTAATCGGTATATAAACAAAGAAAGAAGTTTCTATGTTAGACGCATGTAGATATTTATAAAACTTTCTTTTGTTATTATTGGGAGTCTAGCCCGTCGATGTCATGATTCGATTAAGGTGTAAAGATATTTTGGTTGTTATATCATTAGTTGTTGCTCGCGACTCCGCCCGTATATTTTTTAAGTTTCGAACGGGAACAATAAATATTGTGATATGAACAAAGAATAACTTACATAACACTCAGCGTTAATTAGCTTACTATTTGTGAAAAACAATTTTCAAAATTGTATGTAGTTCCAGGTTGTCAGAGGTAATCTTTTACATCCAAACTAACGCTACCTCATATGATATTCGTATGTATAACACGATGACCCTAGAATTTTCATCGTCTATTCACATTTTCACTTTTTTTGGATTATGTTTTGTATATTAATATGAGTGTCTCTCGACAATCATCATGTTTCCGAAAGTAAAATGGCCACGTCTGGTTAGTACATTTATCTCTGATTATTAAATTATTTATGGAAAAATACAACATTGATGTTTTATGTTTGACTGAGCATTGGTTAAAAAAAAGTGAAATGTCATTTAGTATTAATAATTATAAAATAGTCAGTTGCTTTAATAGTCTTGAACAAGAGATTTGAATATTGTTAGGCTCTCTTTTGAGTGCACTTTCGAGGTGTCATGTGCTGAATTATAAAATTATGTCATTATTTGTGTATATAAACCTCCTAGTGGCGATTATTTGCTATTTGAGCAAGTAATGGAGAATATTTAAATAAAGTTTTCTAAAGCAAAAAACCTTATTCGTCTGCAGTGATTTCAACATTGATGGGGCAGCTGATATGTTAATATCGGGATGCCCCAGGGTCCATTTTTATTTTTAGTATAAGCGAATGATCTGCCCTACATGGTGCAGAAAATGGCGTATATGACCCGCCGGTGTGAAAACATTGACAAGGTAAATGGTGTTGTGTCTACTATTTTAAACTGGTTCACAAGTAATAATCTTTTGCTAAACTCGGCTAAAACCAAATGCATCAAATTTAGTCTTCTAAATGTGACTTCTGCCAATTTCCGAAGTTCTCATTGGGAATAATAAATTGGAATTTGTTAATAATACTTTGTTTCTTGGGATTACAGTAGACTTCAAATTACAATGGGGCCCACACGTAAATAAACTTGCAGATAAGCATCCAGATTCTCCTATCTGCATATGCAGCGAGCATTATGCAGATAGGAGAATCAGGAAATTGACGGATGTGGCTACTGCGCGCTTAGACTTTTTTATCTACTTTTACAGCATTATGTCGTATGGTATACTGTTGTGGGGAACGGGGGTTTATATTGAGACAATTTTTGTCTTACAAAAAACAGCCATTCACTCTATTAATAACATGGACTCCAGAGAATCCCTCAGGAAACTGTTCATAGAAATAAATATCCTCACTGTTACTTTTCAATATATTTATGAAAACACAATGCATATCCGTAAAAAAATAAAGTCGTTTTCAAACTTCAGCGAAAAACTTAGAACTAGAAATAAGTTGTGTAGCGTACATTGGCTTGCTAGGACCTGGTAAACCATTTCTTGCAAATTGTATTAGATTTTATAAGTTGCCTGAACCTGTTCTGTCCTTTCCTGACAATGTATTCAAAAAACACTTTAAAAATACTCTCTGTAAAAGGGCTTATTATATAATTGATGAATGTGTAACTGACAAAGATATCTGGAAATAATTCAGCACAGACGACCTGTCTTTAATAATCTTTAATTTTACCATTTGCAATCATTATTGTACCAATATGCTCATGTGAATTTTTTGTAATATCTAATAGACAATTTTAAAAGAGACCTATATTGGCAAGGTTCTGTAGGCATTTCTTCTTCGCCAATGGTCATGATCCAAAATGCTAGCAGATTAAAAATAGAAGTAAAATAAGAAAATTGAATAAGATATGATGACAATAAGATTATATTTCAAAAAATGAAAAACTTGTCCAAGTGCCCGCGAGGGCCCACTGGCAAATAAAGATTTTTTTATCTTTATCTTTATTTACGCCTTAATATATAATAATTGGAAAATCAGAAAGGTTTGTTACCTAGATTCTATTCCATTACATCGTTATAACCAGCTCGACCTAATAAAAGGGTTTTAAAATATCCAAGTTAATGCAGATATATTTTATATATCACTAAGATCGTAAACTATCGTACGTACATAACTATCTGCTTAATGGTATGCAACTACTGTAGACTATGAACACTAGCAAGGCTAGGCTTCAGGGGGGGCACTCGTGTTTTACTGACTACACCATCCCGTGTGAAACGGTACAAACAGTGAGACAGCAGGTGAATCTGCTGGCAATCATGGCCATGGTGCCACCCAGCCCCAGCGTGCCTCTTGCGCATTGTCGTCTAAAAACAATCAACTTCACGACGGTATTTTACCGCCTTTACCATGGCGAGTGCTCTGAAGAACTGTTTTCCCTTATCCCACCCTCACCCTTCCGTCATAGAACCACACGTGCGGGCTTGCGATGTCATCGTTCCACTGTTGAGAATATTTCTTCGCGTACCAAAAAGTTCGGCAACTCCTATCTTTGTCGTATTAAAAGTGAAACGCCTTGTCTGCACATGTTCCCTCCTTCCTACAATATGGGATCCTTCAAACGAAGCGTGAAGAAGCATCTTGCGGGTCAGCATGGCAGCGTCAACTGACAGGATACTGTGTAGTATTTTGCCAGTTGCAGTTGCGATTTGGGCTCCTCTTTCGCTTACCATCAGGCAAAGAGGAGCCACTATGCTGAACTAATGTAAAAAAACCGCGAACATTCCCGAAATTTGTTATTAAAAAGTAAATAAATAAATATAGCAAAGTATATGATAAATACGCCAATAGGCAGAGTGTGTTTGTAGCTACATAAGATTTATAACTGAAATATCCGTGTTCAACCTTAACGTCAAGATATAAGACTCCATGTTCATTGAATAACTTATTGTTTTGATATGTTTCAAGATAACGATAATGTATAGGACACTTTTATAGGTCAAACGAGACGCTCGAATCAGTTGAAAAATAAACAACATTTATTACCCTGAGGAGGGCGGAGGGAAACCCAAAAAAAAAACGGCGACAAAACAACGACGCATTGCATCGCCAAGGTCTATGTCTTTAGCTACGAATGAGTAGTTTTTAGGGCCTCGTGGTCATAGTAAAAACACTTTATCAAACCTTACCTAAGAATGATCTCATTTTTCCTCTGGGTTGCAGAGGTCTGACGGCAGTCACTCCATGTAAAAATCAGTATCTTCATTCTTCTATCAGCCAAATCCTTAGGGTGAGGTAGCGGACCCCGCCAATTCTAGTGGATTAGATAACGGGATAACGCTAAGAAGAAGAAGAAAGAGCACTTTAACAAACAGGAATGATAGTTTTTCTTAGAGGGTTTTCGACATGGTCCACCTGCTTTATACGTCAAGATATATTTTTCCGGCAACACTCTAGTATTAGTGATTTGACGCTTGAATATACCGACGTAGCCTTTCTTAATATTACTGTACTTATAAATTAGACAAGATTCAAAATAAAGCGATTCGATTTTTTTTGGTCTTCCTAAAGTTGACCTTGCCTCTCGCCTATTTTTACAATTTGCTTTTAACTTGATAGATACAATAATGTGGACATATAAACTTTAGGCCGTATGAAAGGTTCTTAAATTATATAGGGGAATACAAATTTACAAATACTTTCTAGCAATCATTCATACACTGCACAAGTTGTACGCCTGGGAAGTTGCCTTTAGAAATTAGGGTCTCGCAGACTGTGGACTTATTTTAAAAAGATATTCCCCGAAGGTATAAATCCGCCTTTGCAAATTATATAACGCTTATACGTTTTGTTAGAATTATATAGATAACGCAATAAAGTTACATACTTAGGTTACATAAACAAACAAACAAAACTAATTGCGTAATGTTATTACGAATAATTTCTCAAATGATAACGAATATGATCAGTTGGTGGTAAAAATATCACCACTGCCTTATAATGGGCAGGAACCTAAGCAATTTACTACTTTACTTCTTTTGTCCCTACATCTTTTGACTTTTCAACATGACTTAGGTCTTCACAATTGCTTCCTATTTTATGCTGAAAAATATGTATAAAAAGTAATAAAGTAGATAAACGAATATGCTAATGAACCATTACTCGTGTGAAAATTCTATATACCTACTGAATAATTTATAACTTTCAATAATTGGTCACTAGAAGGCATACAACACAGGGGGCACCAAATATGTCCAGTACCTAGTCTGAATCGCACAATCTGACGTTATTTTAAAATAGGTTTTTTTTTTTCAGAATTCGATCGAAAATGGGATACATCAGTTCCCATTCCGCCTAAACCCTGAGTGTACATTTTACCAGGAAATTATCAGGTAAATGTTAATACTTATTTATAGGCAATGTTTCCGTTAATTGTATTATTTTTACTTTTTTCTTTTAAATGTACTAGACACTCGTACATAATGCTTACTAATATTTAAAATTAGACTCTTCCTTCAAACACATAAAATTAATTTCAATACTGTAGTGACAAAACCCTGTAAGCGCTTATCTTCGAACAATATTTTATTTCTCTATTCGTAAACCATGTTTGATTTTTCAATGCAAAGAAAGTCTTTGCACCAACAGCTTAATTTCCATAATGAGCAATATTGAGATTAGAATTATGAATAAATATTATTCGATAGTTTGTCGATCAAAACAAAATCGAATTAACAACACGCAAGCTAGCTTTTCTCACATAGAGAAATGAAACTTATATTTGAATATATTATTAAATTGTAACACTACAAAAAAAGTGACTAAGTGCACCCCATATACGTAAGAAGCATATTTCGATGGTGCATATGGGCATTTTCTTTCGGGTTGAAACCTGCCTTTAATTTTGACAGAAGAATGAAAAGGGCAAAATGTGTGTGCAAAGTACATATTTCAGTCTTGTGACGAAATCCAATTTTATTTCCGGTACTAAAATAATAAAGTCTTTACTTTCCAAGTACTCCCCTCTAATAAGGCAATGAAACGTTTAAATCTGGAGCAGAAGAGATGAGTTTTTCACCCCCGAAAACGAATCGGTTCGCTCTGGATTCAAAATAGTGCATTCGTCGTAAAAATATTCTTTTATTCAATCATACAACCTGCTATTAGTTATTACAGAAGTAGAATTTTGATGTTTCTGTACTTCTTCTGTTACAGGGATTTTTTACAATGAATTCCAAATATTGTGCAGTAGCCTTGATGGTGGTATACATCCACGTAGTGTCCACTCACATGCTGACGTCTAACTACATGGGCTATTCTAAACCGGCTTGCAAAAATTTACTCAGCAGAGCAATAGAAATCTTGTGTTCATACTCTGGCGAATCTGCAGGTAATGATTTAAATCTTTAAACAGAAGTTATGAAATCAACGTCAATTCATGAAACTGAGACGCAAGATCAATATGGTATTTGCGTCTCAGTTTCAGTCATGAAGAGAATAACTTATGGAGAACCAAACCAACGATTTTGCTTTGAAACTCAACTTACCGCTGCAGGTTGGGATGGGAAGTAGAACGCAATGACCTTTTTAGCTAGTTCACGGAACAACATCGTGTCACTTATCTGGTCATTGGTTAAGATGTGTTCGTACTAGACGTAGCCACGAATCGGTGAGGTATTTAGTCACTAAAATACTAAGTTTACGTTTATACGCTGTCAACTAGTTAATTGATTTGTGGCTGTAATGAACCTGGTCCAATTCGATTAACAATATATCCTTAATAATGTATATTTTACTTCATTTCTATTTTCGAGTAACCGAAGATCGTGAATAGATTAACGCAATATATTAGTGATTTTTATGAAAATGTATCCAGAAGCGTTATTTATATACTTATTATATTTATATACTTTAACTCTGACTAAAGAAATATTAATTAAATTTGGCATTTAGCTATTTGACATATGGTTGAATATATGTTTATATGGTTACATATATTTGTTTTGAATTAAACATTTTTTATCGGAAGTATCGCGTTTTATTTATTTTGTCGAACCTGGCGTTTCGAATGCTTTGCACGCTGCAAAGCACCGTGGTCGCAAGAAGAGTTCCACACCACGGACGTAACAAAATAAATAAAACACGCGATACTTCCGTTAAAAAAATCTATAATTAAATGTATAACAATCGCGAAAACCTAAGACTTACTTAAGACTATATACTACTTAAGACTATATATTTGTTTCCTAAAAAACGGAAAATTAAAAAAAAACTTCAACACCAACACTTATTTCAATTCCTACATGGTTCAAATATTTGTCTGTAAATTTTGTTGAATTAATTGGTATGGTGGAATGAATTTTGTTGTTTTTCAGAAATGGCGTACGACAGTGCTGACTTGGAAATCAGAATACAGACCATAGAGCAATGCTGCATGCGACCGTGCACTTTTAGAGAACTACAGGCTACATGTTAGATTTTATTACCAAATATATTTATTTAATTAATTACGGGTTCACATAAGTGTCTATTATATACTATTATCTCAGACTAAATGAAATAAAAATTAATTGAATCTAGTTTTTATTGATGAGTGTTTGTGAAAATGAATGAAATAAAAGTAGAATGAAACCGACAGAAAGGTATCCTTTGGATTTGAGTTTATTCTACTTTCATTAGATTTTATGTACGTTAAATTTACATGCACATATAACTATATCACTTTGTGTACTTCAGACTCCGTTCATGCGAATTAGCTCTGGCACCTAGTGTCAGTAGGTTACCAGTAAGCTCATAGAGTCGTTGTGTTAGCAGCAGAGGTGGCATCGCTCCGGTGATACTTAATGTATTGCAAGCGTTCATTAGTATAAAACCGGCCAAGTGCGAGTCGGTCTCGCGCACGACAATGGACAGCAATGGACTTCACTATTCATTGGCTTTTTGGTGGTCGCCGCTATTAATTCTGGCTACACAGGAGACACAGTGTTGGAAATGAGTGGTGGGCCTATCCCGTTGGCCTGTATAAGGAAGTAATATCGTCTAGAGTGCGTGTTTAGCAAACTCAGCAAGTCACGTAGATGCAGAACGTGACGTAGGATTTCCTTGTGCATAAATCAATTGTAAATTCTTTAAGTAAATATATATACCATGTTAATTAATATGTAATTTAGTCTAAGATAAAATACAGTTGGATCGAGCACATTGGTCTTATTCCCCGTTCCCGAAGCAAGTAACAAAACCGGCAACCAAGTATCATCAAAAGCGCCTACTTTATCTAGGAAAACGCGCACATCTGCTGTCCGTGAGTTACAACGTTTTGGCGCACCGCAAAAGCCGCATCGCCTTGACATCAATACGGAATAACGGTGCAGTCGAATTATTTTTTATGCAACTGACGGCCACCGAGCCAACAAACACGGGACAGTTAAACGTTCCAGAAGCTTAAGAACGGCGATAGCGTAACAATGCTATTGGACTTGGGACGATCAGTTTTTATTACCATCCTTTGTTAATACTCCAACGGTACCACATCATAATACTCCAAGATCAGATTGTATATCCCTTCGACACGTCGGTTTGATACCTCTCAATCAAAACTTTGCAGTATCGAATAATCTGATGTCAATAAAACTGCTGTAAAAATTGTTTTTAGGATTTAAATAAGTCAACATTCTTTATATAGATATAAAATATTGCTTCTTTTCCTTTAATCTCTGTCTTGTATGTACTTTTTGTCTCTGGCATTTGAGACCACTCGATAACAATATTCCTTTCATTTCTCATTAAATAGTTTAACACCGCAAAATGTTATACAGTTTTAAACCTCGACTCAAACCGCAGAGGTACTTTGGTCAATTTAAACGACGCAGTGACTATAAAACATTTTAATTACCAGTAAAACCATCTTGTAACGTAAAACAAATTATCTTGTTTTTAAACAATATTTACGTACACGTGATCTTTTTATCGTGAAGTAAACTTAGTTAGATCTACGACCTTTCGACTCCTAAGCATTAGACCTTGGCTAGATAAAGGGAACGCGGATAAAGCGCAGATATCAATAATAACAAAAATACACACAGGATTGTTCCTGCCTAACAAACTATTCAATCAATAAGGGAGTTATTGAGTTGATCACATCAATAATACCCGAGATTCGATCAGGTCATCGTCTCCGGCGCGGCTTCGTCGGACGAAATGAAGACTCACCTAGAGTCGCAGGATTCTTAGCTCTGGCTTGCATTCATTGATTCCATCTAGATACACCTCATTATAGCTTTATATGCTTTTATATGCATCGTACATTAGCACACCTCTCAACGTCCCCGAGTCATTCACTCCGGTGTTACTTCCGGCCGACTTTTTCCAGTGTTTCAGGGGTTCATCCAGCGAGAGGTAAGCCTCCGCCTGCCGGAAATTTTTTATACTAGGTATATATATAGACGAACCCGAGAGACATCGTAGTATCCGAAAATAAAAAGAATAATACTATAACCCGATTAAATCGCCACCTACCAAGTCCGCCTGTGAATACAAACCACCCAGAGATATACTCAACACACACACACAATTTCATCAAAACGATATGGTCGTGCTTTTAACAGCGATTCTGACGAGTTCTGTGGCGCAGTGGTTAATAACGCTACTTTGGCACCAACGTTCGTGGGTTCGATTTCCACACAGGCCATGCCTGTTTGTTTGGTCTGGGTGTTTTTAAGAGAGATAGGGCGCATCAAAGTAGCCCGTCTGGGGAAGTACCTCAACTTCACAGAAAACCGCAGTCAAATAACAACTCTCTGGAGGGTTATTAGCTCTGGAGGTAGTATCCCGCGAGTGATACTTAATATATTATCAATGTTCATACCGTAACCGGTTTACATTAGGTGGGCCGTATGCATTCAGTAGCATTTACACATACATAATCATATTTGTAGACTGTTTTGAATGAAAAAAAATCACGCTAGATTTGGGCTCGAAATCCATTTTTTTCGCACAATATATATACATCCTAAAAGGCTGAATATGGTACGGTGAAAGGCCTATTCATCCATGATCAATAGATGTCCTAAGAAGTTAGAATTACGACTGATTAAACAAAAGTAATAACCTAATACATTTTATTGATCAATACATATTTACAAACACACTATAATAGTCCTTCCATTTCTCTCATGAACTGCATGTAAGCATCGTCTTTACTCGGCGCCTGCTTGGGTATGTCAGCCGGCCTCTGCAAGGTAGACTTGAGCCCCGGTTTTGCTTTCTTGTCTTCGCGTTTGACTCGTAAGGCTGAAGGTACGAATCTTGTAACGTCCGCAGATAAATTTTTGATTTGAGGCTTTGCGCTGATTGTTACACCTGAAAAGAAAATTATTATATATATTTTTATTAATTAATAATATTTTACAGATTCTTTTTTTATTAATTAATTATTTTAGAGTAGCACTTAAACGCAATATAGACAACAAATAAATATCGTTGGACAAATTACACAGCGCTATCTAGCCCCAAATTGAGCGAAGGTTGTGTTATGGGTACTACACAATTGATAAACATACGTAAATACATTTTTTTGTAAATAATACTTATGATATATAAAAAACACCCAGACCAAGACAAACAGACACGCTCATGCACAGTAACGTTTGTCCTGTGTGGGAATCGACATCCGACGTTTGTGTCTACGTAGCCTTACTAACGCCACCTGCGCCACCGAGCTCGTCAAATGCTTGCTTACCGTGTTAGTGGTATTAAAAAAAATAATAAGTGAAATAATGTGAAGTTACAAGTATCTCATTCATTAATAATTGCATTTTATTCATTCATATTTTTGCAACAATAGAAAACGCCCATAAAAGCTGTTTACTCGTACATGCGATAACCTACATGCATTCGACAAAATTGATAGATAATTGAACTCCAAAATTAGCACACTTGTGTTTTGAGTGATAAGCGATAAAAAAATGGATGTAAAATTTGTACACATCTTTTTATCAACGTCGACATTAATATATTATTTTGTACAGCGAAAAAGACGGTGATAGCACTTCGACCTTTTGCGTATGCAACCTTTATGCTGCCACTACACTACTCGGGAAGTTGCTCCGATGAAGTACGTCTCGAAATGGCCCGAAGTAGGTGACCATACACTGGCGAAGCGCTCAGTCGCCCTACGCCCGCACGCTGTATAACATGAATGTCGTTCAAGTGGCAGCTGCTGTTGCAACGTGCACACTTGCATATTATAACTACGTGTTTATTACTCGACGAAAAATGGAGAAAAAGAATGGCAAATAACTTCTACGAAATGCAGGCACATGCGCTCACGACGACGTCTAGATGCAAATGAAGTGAGCCGAGTAGTGTAGTAGGACGCTTCGTGTTAGAACTTCGGGACGCTTTGAACCCTTTAAAGGTCACTGCATACGTAACGTGTTTTTTTCCCGGACGGAACGGGGACTGGGCGGCGACGGGACGTGGTTAGTAAATACTTTAATGCATACGCAACGTGACAGTAAACTCGGAACTGACGTGCTAGTGTTGTGCACAGGGCAACATGGATTTTTCATTTGAAGAATTAGCTTTAATTGCTATTGCTTTAGATGATGAAGAAGCTACGGCCGTCAAGAAGAAAAGAAGATTTTCTATACATCCTACATGGCAGAAAAGAGCACAAACCTGGGTGCATAGGTTGGCAAATCTGTTGTCTCATTGTGACGTGTATAAAACACAAATACTCCCATTTATAATATTAGTGAAGAGGTAAGGATAACTGTAAAGTCTTAACGTTTTCAGTTAGTGACAGTGCTACTGCGATTTTGCGCCACAGATAGTTTTTAAACTTCGTGTCTAGATATTTACAGTGTGAAAAATCGTATAAAGCTGGATATGACCTTACATATTCGATCAATTTTTCGTCGTCCATTTTTGTTTGCTTACTTACATCACTACTTTACTCTTCGGAGCGAACGGGGCGACTGTGCATACGCAACGGAATCCCGGACGGAACGTGGCCCACGCGGGGCGGGACGTGCTAAACATCGTCGCCGACGATATTTTTCCCGCCCCGGGCGTGACACGTTCCCGCTCCGTCCGTGCCTCCGTCACGTATGCTCTTTCACTTACATTTTGTATGAAACTCACGTTCCGTTCCGTCTCCGTTCCGTCCGGGAAAAAAACACGTTACGTATGCAGTGACCTTAACTCGGGCACAAAAACCGTCAACGAGCGGAAGTAGCGCGAGGCGAGACGAGGTGGGACGAAGCGTATCGAAGTGCCTCCCTACACTCTGTTATTCGCTTAACTTCCATCAACTTCGCGAATAGTGTAGTGGAAGCTTTAAAACGTATATAATATTGTATGCAAGTCTTAGACCCAATTTCACCATGACCTGTTAGTTACTTTAACAGACTGTTAACACTTTTGACGGATTGTTAAGCTTATTGTGTGTCTCACCATGCCCTAACGGACTGTTCTCGTCTCTAATGAAGCGTTAAACCTAATTAGTGGTCTAAAGGTCCGTTAAATCACATGACAGACGATTAATACTTGGTAAAATGGAAGACGCTTATAATATTACTTTTGAAGATGTAGATGTTTTAGCAAATATGGGTTATAGTTGCGCCGTAATAAGTTGTCCCAAACTTATTACGTCGTTCCAGAATTTTCAAAACTCGGCGCCACAATTTTGAAAAATACGATTACGTCGATTTTAGCATAACGTTTCGTTTATCAAAAGAATCTGAAAATTTGGTCCACGACATCCTCAAATTTTTTTAATCATCATCTTTAACACACAACAAAATAATTAACACGAACGATCAAGTAAGCAAAACAAACAAGTAAAAAACAACCTAGAAATCAGCTATTCCCGCTGTTAATTCTGGCTACACAGGAGATATAGTGGTGGGTATGAGTGGTGGGCCTGTCCCGTTATAATTATCTATCAAGTTAATGACGTAGTTTTCGTACAGTGTATGAACCACCTCATAAAAAAGGTAGACATAGTAGACATTTCGGTATACGGGATGAACAGAGTAGTAACAATCTTAGTGGCAATACTGGCGGAGCCTAAGATACAATTTTTCTGGAGCGAACTTACCCTTGTAGATCATCCATCCTTCTTTGTTATATGCTAAGATGCGGCAGACTGGACAGAGCTGAGGTAGTGCCTTATGTGGGGGTAGAGGTTGTAGCGAACGGAGTAACCGAGGTACGGTGGAGGTGGAGCCCGACGAAATGGGCTTACAAGAATCTATTTGATCTAGCTTACATTGTTGATCCACTTCCTTCGATATACTCCACTTATAGACTTAACGTGTCTTTCTCTAACCCATTAACAAGAATGTGTCGGAAGTAGAATGAAGTCTCGAAAGGTGGTGATCTTGACACCTTTAATACCCGATTAAATACGTTTAAGAGTCCTGCCTAAGCATCCTCAGCTCTGCAACTTAAACATGACCCACATAACAATGTAGGTATCTAACTGTCAATGTCACTGGTGTGCGTGATTTAGAGATTCATTTAACTGTATATCCGAGTTATACATATTGGTTTGTTAGTTCTTAGAGATATTTCTGTGACATGTTGGTTCTTGAGTCAGTCAGAACCCGTTATATACGTTTTCCCATGCATTTCGCGGTCGTATACGACCACCCGGGTTTCGAAGGGTTAACCCGCTAGTCTCTTTGAGCATACACGCTTAGGGTACTAAGTTGGAGAATGAACTTTAGTGACCAGAATCTGTGTAATATTGTATATATTTAGTACCTGTTATTTTGTCTTATTAAATAAATAAATAAATAGATATATAATTGGGCGATGCAGATGGTGTTGCAGACAGTACAAGGCTACAGTAGATGCTAGATGGAGCTTCGATTGGTAGTCTGGGTAGGTGGAGATGTATGTTTGTAGTAACACTGGAGGGAACGGTTATAAGAAAATACGTAGTCTAACATACCTTGTGGTCCATCCTTCTTTGATATAAGCTGAGGTGCGGCAGACAGCACAGAGAGTTGTGGTAGTGGCTTTGGTGGAGGTGGGGGTTGCAGCGGTCGGAGTAACCGCGGCGGTGCTCCTGGTGGAGGTCCTGGCGGGCGCAGTAACGCTCTCGGAGGCAACCCTGGCGGAGGTCCGGGTGGAGCCGGTGGTCTCACTGACGGTGGCCCGGGTGGTGGGCCCAAAGGTGCCCGTAACGGCGGACGAAGACCTGAGAATGTAAGTTAATATTTTATGCCACCAGTTTGGCGCAATGTCAATAATAAGGGTTATGGTGTCATGTGCTTATACTGTCATGAGCAAAGCTAGAATAAGGGGTCTTATGACCAGAAATTTCAGCTTTGTTCCTAAGAATTACGCTCAACTGCCAAGTTTCACTGTGATACAAAAATTATAAATAGTTGAAAATAAATAAAGGCTTGTTTAAGAGTCTTACTATGACCTTCTTTAATATTCACAGCTCTATAAGCTATGAATATTAAAGAAGCGAGTTAAGTGTGTAAGGACCGCGTCTTATGGCGCTCGGTTCTCTCTGCCTACCCCGTAAGGGATATGACGTGAAGTTATAGATAGATGGGTAAAGAACCGCTCTAATAACCAACTGGTACTGGTTCTGGTGTGGGCATGTACTATTAAATTACATTTTAGGGTCGGCACCGCATGAATGACACCCTGGTGTTGCAAAACTACATATGCTACGGTAACTGCTTACCATCAGGCAAACAGTACTCTTGATTGCCACCTTAGTGGTATAAAAAAATTAAGGTTTCGGATTTATGTACATACTTGTAATTATCACTTGCTCGGCGGTGATGGAAAACATCACCAGAAAACCTGCGAATCTTATATTTCGAAAGGCCGAACCTAAGAAGCGCCTGGTGTTCACTAACCAACGATCAGATTTTTCCTCTGGATTGTAGAGGTATGATGGCGGTTGCTCCATGTTATAATCTGTATCTTCGCCAATTCCTTAAGCTTAGTGGAGTCCGCCGATCGTAAGGGATTAGGAAAAGAGATAACGCTAGCGAGAAGACACTCACCTGCTGGCATCATGAGTGGTGGTGGCATTTGTCTCATCTCCATGCCGGGCGGCTCGAGGAACTCAGGTGGTATTTGCGGCATGAGCGGTGGTTGTGGAGGCATTATTGACTCTGTGTCGCTGTCGGAATCACTATCGCGACCTACGCCCGGTGGACCACTTCGTTTCAACGCGCTCAACCTAAAACAGTTTTTTTTTAATATTAAGTAAACCAGTTAACCAGTAAGCTCCTATGGAGCCCAGTAAGCTCCTAAGGAGTTGCTGTGTAAGCAGCAGAGGAGACATCGCGCGAGTGATATATGTTCAGGTCCTATCTGAAAATCAGCGCCGGGTCATGTGTTGACACGGCAGTATGCTGAGATGGGACCTATTTGGGCTGCCACACAGCACTTTTGTTGTATCTATTGTGTATTGTTTACATGTGTACTAGCAACCCACCCCGGCTTCGCACGGGTTCTTTACAGAAAATATAACTCCGACTAATAATTCTGACTACCTAAAGACAACAGATACAAAACAAAAATGTGACCGTCCGTAATTATATCACGATTACTCCTAAGATGTTCATTTAAATTATATGGTGTAAAAAGAGTAAAATAATGTGCATGAAGTGCTTAAAGCCTCTAACTTATTTAAAATGATAAGGATTATTAACACCGTATTTGTGTAAATAGCTTTTACATTACCGCTTTATAATTGCCAATTTTTTAAAGTAGGTATTAAAACGGATACAGGCAGTATGTCACCTTTAACATATAGACATATGTCATCGCGGACTTTTCTGTAGGCATAAGATACACAATCCCACTATACATTGATACACTACATAAACTTTCGGACCCCACCGGCTCGGACGCGGGGCGCGGGGGCACGGGGCGCCCGCGCGGCCCAGTCAAATCACGGCAGCACGAAATTAATTTCGTTGCGCATTATTTTGATTTTGCTATATCTCCGAAGGTATTAATTTAATTTGCATGGTGTAGAGGGAAAAAATAATCTTCATGAAATGCTCAAGCCAACTAACGTATTCAAAATGATAAGGATTAATTCCGTATTGGTGTAAATAGCTTTTCAATTACCGCTTTATAATTGCCCATTTTTTAAAGTATTGAAATGGATATAGTATGTTATATATAAGAGACAGACATATGCCATCGCGGACTTTTCTGTACACCTATATAAGATACACAATTCCACCATACATTATTTTGCTATATCTCTAAGGGTTTAGGCAGCGTTTTCGGTGAAAGCTCCCAGACGATTTTGAGTTTATTTTTATTTTTCAACATACTAGGGGTCGGTACCAGAAGCGTGCACGCCGCGACCCTGCCAGTCCAACACTTGGACTGCAATTCTGGACCCAAACCGCACAGACGCGCGGATTAGGGCGTCCCCCGTCGGTGCGAAATCTAAGGCATGCGGCGGTGGGGGCCGCCACCCACCACGCAACGCCCATCCCGGCGGGTCGAGGAGAGCTGAGTGTCGTATAGGGCACATGGAATGTGAGAGGTGGTCTAAAAGATAAGATGAATGAGTTGATAGATATAATGAACGTGAGATGCCTAGATGCTTTGTGTGTGTCAGAGACCAAGCGAAAGGGAAGCGACACCGAAGATCTGCCCGGTGGCATGATGGCCCTGTGGTCCGGGGTGGACCAGGACGTTCATGCCAGCGCTGGCGTAGGAGTCGTGCTTTCATCTCGCTTGGTCGCTGGTGTGAAAGATTACGATTTAGTAGGTCCAAGACTTCTCTGGGTTAAGATAAAACTGGGGATTACGCGATTGTTTTTAGTTGCAGCATATGCTCCTGTGAGCTCTGCTGATCTCCAGGAGCTCGAGAAGTTTTGGGAGACTGTAAGGGGTATTCTCGATTTCGCCGAAGCGAATGAACGGATAATTATGTGTGGTGATCTGAATGGATGGGTTGGGACCAAGCGAAGCAGTTATGAGGCTGTGCTTGGTCCATATGGAGATAAGAGAGTGAACGATGCTGGTAAGTTACTTTTAGACGTATGTATGGAACGAAACCTCCTTGTGTCGAACTCGCTCTTCCATCACAAGGATATTCACACTTACACATGGAGACGGAATGAACAGAAAAGTGTGATTGATTTGATTTTGATAGATGGACGTCTCCGAAAGTTGTTAATGGATACAAGAGCCTTCAGAGGCCCCACTCTTGAAACGGACCACTATTTGGTGATAAGCCGATTTGTGGGCCTTTTCAAGAAGTGGAGGCACTGGCGAGTGCGTATTCCTTTCGGAGACCATGAAAGAATAAGAAGTGAAAAATTGGAAGATGAAAGTGTGAGGAGTACGTATGTACGTCTAGTCAGTGAAAGACTTGCGAACGCGAGTCTTTCCGACTCAGATGTAGACGAATGTTGGAAAGTTCTGAAAGAAAGTATGGTGGACAGTGCGAAAGAAGCATGTGGATGCGCAGAGACGTAGAACACTAAGAGGAGATGCCTGGTGGGATGCGGAGGTTCAATCCTCCGTGGAAAAAAAGAGGAAAGCGTGGCTGGATTACGTATCATCTTTGCACCAGAGTGATGGTATGAAAGAAATGAAGAAAGAAATATACCGTCGATGCAAGAATGACTCTAAAGCTTTAGTGAAAGAGAAGCGTGAAAGACTATATATGATTGAGGAAGAGAAGCTGACGAAGAACTTCGAGGCAAATACCAAACTCTTCTGGAGAGAGGTAAAGAAGTCTTGAAGTGGTTCGTCAGCATCCAGAATGGACAAGATAAGATGTAAAGCTGGTGGCATTCTTGCTAACACTCAGGAAGTGTTAGAACGGTGGAGTGAATATTTTAGAGAAATGTATGATTATGTCCATGACACTGGCATTGTGAATGAGTTTGTGATTGACTCGCCAGTGCCAGCGTACCATGAAGACATTACTATGGATGAGATTGAATGGTCGATACGAAGTTTGAAAGATGGAAAGTCAGCGGGAATCGATATGGTAACAGCTGAGATGATCAAGCTAGGTGGTACCTGCGTTAGGGACGCCTTCTGGTTTTTGAGCAAATTATGCTGGAGAACCGGAAGGGTCCCGAGCGATTGGAGACGCGCAGTCATCGTGCCCTTGTATAAAGGCAAGGGCTCACGTATGGACTGCGCCAACTATAGGGCCATCAGTTTGATCAGCTTAGCAGCTAAAGTGTATGGAAAAATCATTGAAAGGAGAATGAGGGTGAAATCCGATGGAATGCTTTGGGAAGCACAGGGTGGATTTCGAAGCGGCAGAGGATGTACGGATCAAGTTTTTTCACTCCGCAACATCGTAGAGAAGCATCTGGCTTTGGACCAGAAGGTTTTCTGCGGTTTTGTGGACTTTGAGAAAGCATTTGATAGAGTCGTGCGAAAGAACCTCTGGAACATTTTGCCCGGATATGGGGTTGACGGTGACCTACTCCGTGCTGTGCAATCCACTTATGAGGATTGTACAGCATGTGTGCGGGTGGACGGCAGCTTGTCGCCCTGGTTTGATGTCAACATTGGTGTCAGACAGGGATGCGTGCTGTCGGCTCGGCTGTTCATCCTGTATCTGGACAGTTGTCTTCAGAGAATAAGAAATATGAATGTGGGAATGCGAATGGGTGACTCAGTGGTCAACTGCCTGCTTTATGCAGACGATGCGGCATTAATAGCAGAATCACCATCCGAACTGCAAACACTAGTTACAACAATGAAAGATGATTGTATGAAGAAAGGCTTACAATTGAATGCGAAGAAAACCAAGATAATGGTATTTGAAAGAGAGACAACCAGAACGAACACTAGGATTATGGTTGATGATGTAGTGTTGGAGCAAGTGAATGAGATTGTATATCTTGGAAGTGCTTTTAGCAGCAATGGAAGGTACACCGCTGATGTGGAGAGACGAGTGAGTGCCGGGAATAGGGTGAATGGAGCGTTAGGTAAACTTCTAGGCAGCTCTAGGCTAGCTCGCTGTACACAACGCGGTGCTAATTCCAACCAGGGGCGTAGCTACCGCCGTATTTGCCGTATCAATTATACGGGGCCCCCGGGCCACGGGGGCCCCCAAAGTGTGTAAGGAAAAAGAATAAAAACTTTCTAATTTATTTTATTTTACAAATGACAAAATTCTATAAAGCAATTCCTTTTTTTCCCGCCTTAAGCGTGCGTTCAAAAATTGGCAACACTACATCGTTATGGCGGGCTGCGGGACTTCCCCGTTTTACTTACTTCATCTTCAACTCAGCGGGGAATCCCCGGGAATCCTTCATCGATATCGCGATGTACGTGTACGTTGTTGTACTTTGCATTGGATGTTAAACCACGGAGTGCAGTGCACTGTTTATTTACGCGCTTTATATAAATGTGCATTACATTGTAATTCAGTACAAACAATATTGTTCTTCTGGTTTAGCAGTATTAGTAGCGATTTGTAAAAGAAATGAGTGAAAGGAAAAGAGATTATCCCAGCGGCGCTGAGAAAAGAAAAATTAAACAGAAAAGGGACGAGGTTATAAAAAAAGTGCCCAAAATTTCTTCATTTTTTCAGAGACAAGATACTGTGAGTGATTTAGATTGGAAAGGTAAGTACTACACTACTACCCAACCCATTTATTAGGGGCCCGTAGTGATAAACAAGGAAATCTTTTAATTTCGGTCTGTCCATCTGTCCGTCACAAAAAGTTGTCTCCCCCCTCGATTTTCACAATTATACTGTTTTTAGGGTTCCGTGTCTTGATTAAAAAAAAAACAAAATTCTAACTTATCTATAGGATCGATTTGTTTTGTTGTTTGTCTATCAGTCCGTATCGTATCGTTAATTGCGTGTTGAGAACTTCAGATGTGTAGACTCGCTTTCGGGTTCTCGTTTTGTATGGCCACTACACTACGCGCTGCGTTTAAATAGCACGCAGGTGTATAGTAATGCACGGACGGGCTGCAGGTGATTTTGTATCTACTAATAGGTACGAGCACAATCCGCGTAGAGTCTGTGTGCGTCTGAACTGAACACTCTCTAACTGTGACCCTTAGTAACGTTATTTATTTATATATAACTCTTTTTAGTTTAGTATCAAAGCATTCGTATTTATTATTTAACAATTACTCGTTTATTTTTAGATTCTTCTGAAGCATGTTCTTCGTCACATATCCATCCGGAAATAGAAGAAAGCCAAGCACATACTTTATCGGATGTCCATCCAGAAATCGAGGAACCCCAAGTCAACGATTCTGATATATCTGCAGATAATGCAGATTGTAATATAATTTCATCAGATAGAGGAAATTTTGGTGACAATTTAACTGAATGCGAACGAAAAATATTTTTTAAATTGGGTCCATTTAAACCACAAGGACCATTTCCAAAAGTTTCAGAAAATAACCGACCTTTTTCGGCTTATTATTATTCATATTTCAATCAGGCAGGCATAAAAATTATAAGACCATGGTTATGTTATTCTAACGTTTTAAACAAACCGTACTGTCACTTCTGTTGGTTATTAGCAGATCGTCAAAACAAATCGTACTCCTCTGCTTGGGTTAACGGTGTTTCGGTTAGAAGCAATTTCACACAAACTATTCTTGACCATGAAAAGTCACAGCAGCATATTAGTGCCTCACTCTCTTATAATAATTGGTTGCAAGGAAATACCATCGATACTCTATTGAAAAGTGAAATCGATAGTAAAATTACATTCTGGAGAGATGTACTGCATCGTATAATTAATGTTATAATTACTTTAGTATCTTGTAATCTACCTTTGAGGGGGCATGATTCTGATTCTGGCAATTTTATGGCAATTTCACGTCTGCTATCTAACTATGATGCAACTTTAAAAGAACTTCTTCTAAAACCGAAAGGTGAAATAAATTATTTAAGCCCTACGATTCAAAACGAAATTATTAGTTTGCTTGGTACTAACGTTAGGAACAGTATTATCTCAGAAATTAAAAAAGCTCCATTTCTGACAATAATTCTGGATACAACACAAGACTTATCAAAAATTGACCAACTATCTGTAGTTTTTCGATATATCTCGGTTACAGAAAATGATGATAATGTGCCTAAAGAAATAAAAATCTGTGAGTCCTTTTTAGGATTCATAGCAGTAACCGATTGCAGTGCTGCAGGTCTGAAAACTGTCATTTTAAATTTGATTAAAGAATATGGAATTGATTTGACTAAATATAGAGAACAGGGATACGATGGAGCAAATGTTGTCGGGTGTGTATGGAGGATTACAAACCCTAATAAAAGAGCATGCTCCAAATGCCGATTATGTTCATTGTGCTGCGCACGCTTTAAACTTGGTTTTGAACGATGCTGCGAGACATGTTCGTGAAGTATCGACTTTTTTCGATAATTTAGAAAAAATATATACTTTTTTTGGCAATAGTATAAAACGCTGGGCTATGCTAAGTGACGATTCATCTGAAAAATATTTGATTACCCTTAAAAAGGTATGTCCTACCAGATGGTCTTCTAGGAACGACGCTTTATTAGCAGTAAAGAAAAATTTTTTACTAATCATGAAAACTTTGTACCAACTAAATTTAATTTCAAATAAAAAAGATGAACGTGAAGAATGTAAAAGTATAATTAAGATTTTAGAGAGTTTTGATTTCTTAGTGCTCGTTACATTTTTTTCTTCACTATTTGAAATTATTAATCCTGTTTCTAAAGCTCTACAGCATGAAAATAATGACTTACAGAAATCTAGTATTTTATTAAGTAATCTTTTAAATAGACTGTGCCAATTAAGAAATCAGAATTCATTTAATAGTTTGCTAAATGAATCCAAAGATTTAGCAAAAGAGTGGGGGGTAACAACTGTTTTTAAAAACAGTAGGCGAAAGATAACGAAGCGTTTTTTTGATGAGTTATCACAAGATGAGAGAATTTCCGACCCGGAATCCTATTTCAAAGTCAATGTATACTATTGCTGTTTAGATATATTAATTTCTCAAACTAAAGAAAGATTTCAGAGCCTTTGCAACCTGAGTAGTATATTCGAAATATTACAACCGGAGAAACTCCTATCTTCTTCAAGCGAAGAGATATTAAACGCTTCCGGAAAACTGTCTGCTAAATACAGTAAAGACATCTCACTTAATCTTTGTGACCAATTAAAGGCTCTAAAAACATGCTTAAATTCTGAAATTAAAAAAAATTATTCCATTAAAGAACTCATTGAATTATTGCTAGTAAAATTCAATAGTCTTGCATCCAGTTTTCCCGAGGTAATCACAGCATGCTTTTTATTCTTGACCCTTCCAGTTACAACCGCAACGGCAGAAAGAAATTTTTCAAAATTAAAACTAATAAAAAATTACTTAAGAACTTCGATGGGACAAGAACGGCTGTCAGACATCTCACTATTGTCCATAGAGGCAGAAACTTTAGAAAAACTAAAATCATCATCAGCCATAAATGATTTAATAAATCAGTTTGCCGAAAAAAAGGCAAGGAGAGTGAATATTTAAAATTCGATTTTTATTTGTAAAATGGGTAAATTATGTGATAAATAAATATTTCTTCTCACAATATTTTTTTTCTTTTGTGAAAAATCTTTACCTCCATATAAGGGCCTCCAAAAAAATTTTTATACGGGGCCCCGACAAGGCACGCTACGCCACTGATTCCAACGCTAACTTATGGAAGTGAGAGCTGGGTATGGCAGACAGAGCATGAAAGTAGAATAAATGCGGTCGAGATGCGAGCATTGCGCAAAATTTGTGGCATAACGCTTGCTGACCGCGTTCGTAATGAAGACGTGAGAGAAAGAGTTGATCTAAAAGAGAGTGTCGGTGTTAAGATAAGAAAGGGCATGCTCCGTTGGTTCGGACATGTAGAAAGAATGCGGGACGAAAGAATGACGAAACAGATATACAATGCAAAAGTGGAAGGATGTAGGAGCCGAGGAAGGCCGAGACTAACCTACCATGACCAAATTGGTCGTGTTTTATCAGAAGGTGATGTCAGAAGCCCCAGGAACCGGCGAGCGTGCATGAAAAGAGCTATGAATGCCACAGAAGCGAGTGAAGTATGCAAGGACCGCGTCTTATGGCGCTCGGTTCTCTCTGCCTACCCCGCAAGAGACTTGGCGTGAAGATATACATACATACATACATTTCAACATACTCTCCTCCGAGCTCAAAACACTTTTTCCATCGAGCCGGTAAGGCTTCGATACCCGTTTTAAAAAAATCTTCGTCAACTACTCAAAATAAGCGTCCACGGCGGCTATGACCTCTTCATTTGTAAAAAAATGTTTACCACCTAAAAATTTTTTCAGCTTTGGGAACAGATAAAAGTCGGACGGTGCTAAATCCGGTGAATATAGGGGATGAGGTAACAATTCGAAGCCACATTGATGGATTTCTGCCATGGATTGCACAGAGGTGTGAACGCGCGCATTGTCCTGATGAAACAAGACTTTTCTTCTCAATAAACCTGGACGTTTTTCTTTGATTTCTTCTCTGAAACGACGCAACAGTTTGCAATAGTAATCGGAGTTTATTGTTTCACCCTTTTTTAAATAATCCACGAGAATTTAAATTTCCCTTTGCATCCCAAAAAACACATGCACCTTGGAGAATCCAAGTTCAGTAGTAATTATATGATGTGTTCGCTCAGATGAGATGCCTACAGTCTTAGCTATCTCCTCGACAGTCAATCTTCGATCAGATAAAATTAAATCACAGATTTTTTCTTTGTTTTGATCAGTGGAAGCAGTCGAAGGCCGGCCACTACGGGGCTCATCTTGAATGGTCTCACGACCACGTTTAAACTCTGCCACCCAGTTTTTAACAGTCGCATACGAAGGAGCGGACTCACCCAAAGTAGCAGACATGTCTTCATGTATAGCTTTTGGAGTTAGGTATTTTATCACTGCACGATGTTCAATTTTAGCCATTTTCAAAAATAGCTCTGACTTGACTTACGGTATCACGTGTAAACGAACAATGAGTTACTGTGAATAAACTAAACTGTGCATACTTGTTGCTAAATAATGTAACTACAAAATGAGGGTAGTTATAAAAGAAACCAATGACTTTAACCATGTTAGGCTAAGAACTTTTCAAATGACCCTCGTATGTAGTGATAGTGTTTGTGTTACGTCCAAATAAACGTTTTCTTTCTTTCTTTCTTACAAGCGTTAATAGGCTATGGTAACTGCTTTTGCATCAGGCAACAAGCATATGATCCACCGTATGATTGTATGCCTCCCGACGTTGTATAAAAAAAATGGATGGCATAAAAGTATATGTGTTGCCAGGATATGTTACAAACAGGTTAATCACTTTTAACTCCTAAAGCAAAATTAATGAAATCATCGAGAATAGGGGAATCGGACAAAATTTAAAAATGATTCAAATAATGCATAATGGGCATTTATAATCATAATAAATGAACCTTTAATGTCCTAAAACTATGTTCAAAGATTATTTATTTTATTTTAAAAATGCCGCTTGAATGAGGCATTGATATCGGACCGCGTGACGTGATTTTTAATTAAACAAACTACCAGCGTTAAAAGCTTTTATTGTAATTGATTGCCTAATAATAAACAAAATAGTTACAAGCAGGTTAGTTCAGTACTAAAAACATCTTTTTTTATCCTACGTCGGGAGGCGTACAAGCACACGGCCCACTTGATATAAAGGGGATACCGTAGCCTATAACGCTTGCGATATATCGCGCGATGCCTCCTGTGCTGCTTACACAGCAACTTCTTGAGAGCTTACTGGTGACCTCACTCATACGCAAGAACACAACAACCCTCTAGGGAGTTGTTATTTGGCTGCGGTTTTCAGTGAGGTGGAGGTACATCGGTTGCTTTGATGCGCCCTACCTCTCTTAAACACACAGATCAAGACAAACAGACATGTTCATGCACACAAATGTTTGCCTTGTGTGGAAATCGAACCCACGAGCGTTGGTGTCAAAGTCGCGTCATTCACGACTGAGTCACCGAACTCGTGAAAATCAATTAGCTTTAATATCCAAAATAAAATCATAGTTTTTACGGCCTGTAATTACATTCAAATTACGTCTCGTCATTCTAGTATTAGTGGCAAGGTCACTCCATTCTATCCTCTACCCTCTCTTCAGAGTACCCCTTTGCAGATACGTGATAGCCTTATCATCCTCGGCATCAACATCAGGGGCGACCTCAACCCCAAATACTATATCGAGAGCGTTATTTCCGTGACCTCTAAACAACTCGGAATCCTGAACAGGGTGAGACGGTTCTTCATGCCAGAGCAACGCTGCCTTCTATACATGGCGCAAGTTCGCCCATACGTGGAGTACTGTTCTCACCTTTGAGACGGGTCCGCCAAATATCTATTGGACGCTCTCGATACAATGCAGCGGCGCGCTATACGCATCATAGATAGCGCTGAGGTCACTAACTCCCTTGAACCTCTTCAGCTGCGTAGGGATATTGGTAGCCTGAGTGTTCTCTACCGTATTTACCATGGGGTGTGTTCTGAGGAGCTTTTCAATCTCGTCCCTCCTTCTCCCTTCCTCCTCCGGAACACTCGTGCTGTCCGAGATCGCATCCACATAGGGTTGGATCGCTGACATTCCATACTAAGAGATTCAACGACTCATTTCTCTGTCGGACTGTCAAAATGTGGAATTCGCTTCAGGAGCATGTGTTCCCCTCCTCCTATAATCCTGGGTCGTTCAGACGAGGTGTGAAGAAGCACCTTAGCGGGCCCTTAAGGGAGGGACAGTTAGCACAGCGGTAATCACTGTGATGGCTGTTCTCTCATCTGGTTTTCATTGACGCTTTCCATCAAGCGCACTGAAGACATTTTGGCAGGCCACATTAAAAAAATGATGTGATGAATAAATTCATTTTAATAATGTTTTGAAATGTTGCCCTATCTTGCCCTATCCCCCTACTGTAAAATTCTACGATTTGTTCTATCCATATAGTGTCATTATTAATTGCTGTAGAAATGTAGATTAAACCTCTTAAGAAAAAAGTACCTTGCATTTAAGTCAGCAGCTCTATCCCTTTCTCTCTTCCTGTGAACTTCTTCCATCTCCTTCATGAAGTCGTCTATGTTTTGTCCGGATAGAGCCAACATTCGCTGCTGTAGCGACGTAGGTTTAGGAGTAGGCTGAACCGCCACTCCTGGTGGGCTCGCAGCACGCTCCGACTCGATCGGTTCACCATCGTAATCCATTTCGTTATGTGCCTTAGGAATAGATAGTGTGAAACTTACATAAACATGGGTTAGGTTTTTTACCGTAGCCTATGATAATTGCAATATCACTCATCTGCATCAGCATCACTCGATGCCACCTCTACTGGTAACACAGCAACTCCTTGGGAGCTTACTGGTGATGCCACTCATACGCAGGAACGCAACAACCCTCTAGGGAGTCAAGACTTGCTTACGGCACGACGAGAGCCTTAGAGCAATAAGTGCCGTGCTGAATCTTCGCGGTGAACGGAGGGTCAGTGGAGTTTGGAATGATGGTGGAATCCACCATTCCTAGGCTCCACTGACTTGCCTAGCAACCACTGTTCGACATATCATACAGCGAGTATTTTTATAGGCAACTCTATCATAAAATGAGGTAGGGCGCATCAAAGCAGTCCGTCTCGGGAATACATCCACATCATAAAAAGCCGCAGCCAAATAACGACTCCTTGGAGGGTTGTTGTGCTCCTGCGAGTGAGTGAGGTCACCAGTTCAGCACCACCAGAGCAGCTGTGTTTGTTAGCAGCAGAGGTGGCATCGCGCGAGTGATACTTGGAGTTTGCAAAATCCGAAAACACAGATACCGATTTAGTGGTACATTACTAGGATTCGAACCGGCGACCAATTAGTTACTAGGCTATTCTTTATCCACTGCTATCACAACTGTGTAAGAATACATCAACATATATAAATTCTTAAACGAATATTGAAATTTGAGAATTTACGTTATTTGTGATGAGGATAGGCGATGAGGCGTCATCAGCACGCTCGCCTCACCACTTGCAGCCATGCAGCAATACGCCGTGTTTGCAAACCTCACCACTTCGTTTGCCACTCCGCAGTGAAGGAATCACATCATAGATCTATCTATTTCAAGAAAAATATTCAAAGAATCTCTACCGAATACCGCAGTCAAATTACAACTCCCTGGATGGTTGTTGTGTTTCTGCGAGTGAGGTTACCAGTAAGCTCCTAAGAAGCTGCGGTGTTAGCAGCAGGTACGACGTTGGCTACTAAATATATAATACACATAGCATACAGTGTCACCAGGTGGTCCTTCATCAGGCATATCCGAAAAGCGTAGACTCTTTTTCTCCTTGACTGGCTCCTTGACTATCTCCTTTTGGACCTCATTGGCAGTCATCTTATCATGTTTCTCAGCCTCAGCTAGTATGAAGGCGAAATCCGGAGGTAGGCCCGGTGGTACCCCAGGAGGATCTACGCCAGCTGGTCTCATATCACGAACATTTTCCTGAAACAATACATACATACTACATATATTAAGGCGGTAGTGAAAGTTGAAACGTTTATTGCTAAAAGGCTATTTAGTAGACGGTTATTTTTTATCACACTTTATACATCGGTCGTTTCAACTTATTTACCGAGCCTTTTAAACATAAAAACACTACGAAGACATTTTCACAGACTCTTATAAAAGTTGGAAATAATTTCACTAAAACTCAAATTAATAGATGCAACATAATCAAAAATATTAACAAAAAAAAACCGACTCCGTCAGAACTGAATTTTATGATATGAAAAAAAAAATGGGACCAATCTGAAAGTATACTCTTTCAAATAAAAAAAGTTTTTTTGAAGTCTGTTTATGACGGAGTTATGAAGGAACAAATATTAAAAAAAAAGTCAGCCGAATTGAGAACCACCTCCTTTTTTGGAATCGATTATAAATAAATTTATTCTATAAGAATAAGTGATAAAAGGGCTTTAAGTGTGACAATAAACGCATGCTTAATCTCTTTTTATTCACCGCTTTATTAAGAGTAGAATGAGATACTTTTATATTGTTGTTTTGAGAGCGGCAATCTTATCACACAGATAATGTAAATGTTTCGTTTAATAACGTAAAACCAAGGCCAAGGGCAGACCCATATACAATCGTAATGTTTTAATTGCGAAATGATTATAAAACACTCAAAAAACATTGCAAAAACATAGTAAATTCATGTTGGTGAATCGACACCCTCGGTGGAGATCCATATAAGCCGAGTAAAAAAAATTCATGGACATTTAAAACTTTATATACGCGAATAAAAATGTGCTAAAATACCATCATGGTCATTCCAATGCTGTATAAGACCTTTACATATATTACAAGAGGCAAAACGTAAATTTTTTGATTTGTAACAGAGAAAGAAACAGCAGCCTTGTGAATAAAGTTCGAAAACGAGAACAGACCAACAAAAATGAGGTATGCGAGAAATTATTGGGTATTTTCTCCCGTATAGGTTCCGTTTGCATAATGCCGCTTGAAAATGAAAGCAGAGATGAATACTTCTTTTATTTTCAAGCATGATTGAGACGGTTGACTGGTACCGCAAGAAGCCGCATCCTTTTACACCTCCAAAACGGTAGAGCTCGTGACTCACTGCACTTAGGACTACGAACTCATGTGATTTCTTTATTTTCCCCAAAATTATAAATTTTATGAAAAGTTCGACTTTAACGAAGTCAACACTACCATCGGTCCAGTGGTCTATGTGTTCTCCAGGAAAGGTTTATAATGTAGTAGAGATATTGATAGAGCGTAGTGAAAGTTTCATGAATTACAAAAAAAATAAGAGCAAAATATCCATCGTTTTTGATAATACTTTACATTTTAAATATTTTTCATTGTCGAACAATTTTTTTGTAATTCATGAAATTACAAAAAAACTAAAAAGCTACGCTCTTCCTATGTCTCTACTACATTATATAACATATGTAATGTATATAATATTACTTGTATATAATATATATATGAAACGTGCCTATTATGCCGTCGACTTTAACAAAAATGTAAATAATATAGGTATGTAATATTTTTAAGGCTCTCCCTAACCGTAAACTACGACGTGAATTCTCATTTTTTAATGGCTTTATTAGCCGCTATAGAGTGTGAATTTGATTTTATAGAGATATAACTGGGAATCAAGTGGTTGTTACACTGGTGGATGAATCACAAATTTCAAATGGCAATACGGTGGCATTTTGTCAGCTTCACCTGATCAGTTGTAAGTACACAAGCCATTAACATTAAAATTAATTAGTAATCTGAACCCTTACCTGACACTTGCTGTCATTGTAATGATGTCACAAGTAATAAGTAATCTAAAATGTTTCCGAGTTAAGCCAGCCTCACCCTCATGTAGTAACCCCGCCGATTAATAAGGCTCTGGCGAAAGGAAGTATTGTATAGTGATATTTATTAAGGATTTTAGAAGGTACCTCCTCCTTAGATAACGCCATAGCCCCATAACAATTCCCTGTAGGAACGATTACGGTTACTAGAAAACTCCGAAAATGTTGCTATGTTAGCAACACTGCAGCCCCATGTGTTGCATCTAGTGGCCTGAGATTATTGTTGGCAAGTTTTACCGCATCATATCAAGTGAGGTTTATGTGTATTTCTCACGTAAAATAGGTTGAAAATGGACATATACAAAGAAGACGAACACTACTGGGAAATTTTAAAGAAATTATCCAGGTTTAAGTAGGTTATGTACATTATAAAAACACTTACTTTAAAATTATCTTTCTTCAATATCGGTTTGATTGGAACAGGATGCGATATATCCATGGGCAATGGTATTTGTGATGGTACATTGCCATATATTGTATTTTCAGGAACCTGTAAAAGAGTAAATATATTTAAATACATAATATCTCTCGGTTCTCTCTGCCTACTCTCAAGGGATTTGGCATAAAGTTAAAAACAGATATTAGGTATTTTTCCTGAGAATTCTTAAGTTGTGGAATGAACTCCAGCCGCTTCCCAAGGGACTACAGCATGGGGTTCTTCAAGAAAGGAGAGATGTTTTTACACGGTCGGCAACGCATGAACTTAGAAGTAGAAATAAGTTGTGTATCCGCTTGCTAGGTAGGCCTGGTAGATTTTTTCTTGTAAATTGTATTCGATTCTATAAGAAACTGCCTGAAACAGTTATGTCCTTCCCTGACAATATATTCAAAAAGCACACCAAAAATACTTTCTGTAAATGGGTTTATTATAGAATTGATGAATATGTAACTGACAAAGATATCTGAAAATTATTCAGCACAGACTACCTTTTCTTGATAATCTTTAATTCTACCGTTTGTTTGTTTGGCGTCTTGTTTGTTATATCAATGTTCATTTCCGAAATGCTAGCTGATTAAAAAAGAAAATAGTAACATAAGAGAATTGTATAAGATAATATTTCAAAAAATGCAAAACGGTCTAAGTGCTTATCTTTATCATGAGTGGCACCGCTGGTATTGCAAACATCCAAACTGCTGTAGTGACTACTTACCATCAGGCAGGTTGTACGCTTGTTTGGCACCTTAGTGGTATAAATAAAATACCACAAGGGAGCGGTTCTTTACACAGACCGTAAAACCTACCCAGTCGCAACAGAATTTTTAACTGCGCTTAGAATCATGTAGCAAAGCGAATCTGAGTACAAGTGACTCTATCTCTACTGTGAGATATATCTTAGTATTAAAAAAAGAACCCTACATACATACCGGTAAGGTTGGGAGGGGAATGTCATCTAATTGGACTGACTGTGCATGTTTCACTGACTCATAGTATGATATGAGATGAGCTCTTCTCTTTTCATATTCCATCTCTTGTCGTTTCAACTCTACCCACTTCTCTGGATCGTCTTTGTCCTGGAATTTATAATTACTGTCATTACGAAAAACATTTAGATATATCATTGACCGACGGATTGGCGACGAGGGACTTATTCGATAACAATCTAAACACAACTTGACTAAGCCAGGTTTGAAATTACGCCAGAAATTGTCACAACGAAACTAAATCAACCAACTCACTGGAATGACTTGTTTTCGTGCACTGTATTCCAGTAGTATGATGAACACAAAGAGTTCTATCTATACCTTCACGCCAAATCCCTTGCGGGGTAGGCAGGGAAAACCGAGCGCCACATAACTCCGTTCTTACGCACCTCACTCGCTTATTTATATTCATCTTCTCTTCTCTCTTCTCAGCTCTTCTCATGGATGCTCGCCGGCTTCTAAGGATCTTGAATGATCTGATAAACCACGATCAATTTGTTTATGGTAGTATGGTAGGTACGTCTTGGCCTACCTAGGCTCCTACATCCTTCTACTTTTGTGTTGTATTAGTATGACTAATCTGGCCATAAATACTGTTACATAGAAACTTTTCCTTTTTCAAACTTTTTAATTATTTTGAATTTGGAATGCGTTTTATGTAGGATGTTATCTATACATGTGCTACTAGTGCGCCGCGTAATTTTATATATTGTTATTTTTAAATTGAATTCCTTAGGCGTTCAAAGTTTATAGAATGTGAAGTTTTTGTGTGCAAGTTTTTTTATATTTAAGTCAGCATTGCAGCTAAACAATTGCAATACTTAGTAAAATGCTCACACATGCTCAGCAATTCTTGTCTATGGCCAGATGCTTCTCCACGATATTTTGCGGAGTGAGAAATCTTGATCCCTACATCCCCTTTCATTTCGGGAAGATTTCTGTGCCTCTCACAATATTCCATCGGATTTCGCCCTCATTCTCCTTTGAATTATTTTTCCATGAACATTTGCTTCTAAACCGAACAAACTAATGACCCTATAGCTAGCGCCGTCCATGCGTTGAGTTTGCTTTATTATCGATTTATTCACGTGGGGGGCCACACCATTGGTCTCCTCTGACGATTGTGTAGTTATGGGTTTAAAAACAATAATGCAGCTTAACGTGTGTAGTCCTCTCTATGGTAGACCAAAGCAAAGAACAAAAATAAATAAGCACTACCTCTTGTATTAGCTATGTTAACTGGTTTATATACATAATATACCATGCGTTTGTTTCCTTTCCCCGTGCATTGGCATAAAAACCTTACATGTCATCATGAGTAAACCAGATAACCAGAAACACAGGTGCGAGTGATACATGTGATGGTGTAAGCATCCATAGCGCATAGTAACTTCTTACCATCACATTTATTCAAAGTACTCTTTAAAAAACCCAACATACTAGCTTATGTACAAAAGCCGAAACATCATCATAGTAATTTGATTGAAAGATGCGATTAACAGAAATTGACTCATCATCATCCGAGTGTTAATCCTGATCGCGTTCTTCGCTTTCGCTTCGGAGCCCAGAATGCGGGGTCAGGGATTGAAATAAATTTACTGTTTTCCCTAAAGAATGTCTATTGTTAGCTCATATACTTACATACATCTTAAGAACTCTGTCGAAAGTTTCTCTCAATTTTTTCCTTTTTTCCTTTAGCACTTTTTCATTTAGTGGTGAAGGTTGCAGCACATTATACTCTGAAGAAGTAGTCAACGATTAGTATTTTAAATAATGGTCAAATACAAATAATGGCCATAATGATAGACATAACATAATCACAAGAGCAGCTAAGTTTTCTTGACAACCACAGGGTTCTATGTCAAACATAATTTAAAACATTATTATATTATAAATACACTTGCAGTACTTAATCAAAAAATATGTTATAATTACTCCACAACGAACACTGTATCTGATATACTGACCTCAGTTCGTAATATCAAAATCATAATATACGAAATATACCTACCCATTTCGTCTATTTTCTGGAGCTCATCTAATATTTGTGTAGGATCCTTCATTTTCAAGACCGCTGCCCTCACCATTTGCCTTTGTCTTTTATTTTTCTTCAGCTCCTTTTTTCTTGCTTCCTTTCCTAAAAAGTAATAATATAACTGGTAAATAAATAACAAGATATGTGTGAAATTACATTTACATTATGGTAAAAAATGTTTAAACATCACAATATTTTTAGGCCATACTATTAAAAATCGTCGCAAATTATTTTCGTAAAATTATAATAAGTTATGCACAATTATCTTGTGATTATCATAATAAATATCCCTCACTGACAAGGTGATGGAGTTAGATATAAGAATTCTTACACAAGACAAACATGTATGTTTTGCTGTTTGTCTGGATATTTTCTATATATTTTAAGTAGATATTTATATAAAAAAGGCATAAGTTAATCAGTTGTCTAATACCCCTAACAGAAGCTTTGCTTAGTTTAGTATGATGCGTAAATTGTAAAGAAATATCTATTTGTTCAATCCTGCGATATATCCATCATGCAATAATAGAGGATGCCTAGTAGTCTCCAAGTCTACCCCCACTATATTATTACCTTCTATGACCTTATCATTCCTTTCCTCCTAAAAAGAATCACATAAATGAACTCTCAAGGGAACATTAAATGAAAATGTAAAAGCTACTTCATTAAAAATGTTTTTGGCGTCTATTTATTTTGTTGCCTTTATTTACCGAGAATTTATATAGAGAGAGATTACCAGTAAGATCAATGTAGTTGGTTTAATATTTTTATAAAGATATTATTTTAAAGTTACCACATTGTTCACCAACCTATACGAGTGTACTATGGGGTGTATGATGAAAATAGAATACAATCTCTTTTTGTCTATAATAGTGAAAATGACTGATATTTATTTTTCGTTTTAAATCACGCAATTATCATATAAAAGTAAAACAAAAATATTTTTTTTGATAGTTTAGTTTTATGCATTTTATTTTTGGTTTAGTTTAGGTGTTAAAGACGGTAAAAAATCAAACAGTTTCTATAACATAAAGAACTTCATAATTTGAATCATTGTCACATTTAGAACATGTTTTACTATGAAATACAGCTAATATTTAGATGAAATCCATACATTTCTTCATAGTTTGTGATGTCATCTACCGCGGCCTCTTAGTATGAAGCGTTTTCAAGTCACATGATGAAATACCAATTTCGAACAGCATTATTTCGCAAACTAATTATCATAGAAAAATTTTACTTTGAGATATCTTCCTGTCTATTTCTCCTCAATTAAAAACTGTCCTAAAAATTTTTCATGCATATTCCATGTTGCATTGAAAGTTTATTATTAGAAATTGCCTACAATACAACTAGTCAGGAACACCGTTCCTATATGAAATCTATTTGTTTGTCGCTTTTTTTTCGAATATTCGAATTTTGACTTTAGATTCGGATTCAGCATAAAAAAGTAGAATAGGAATGATCAGGTACACCATTCCTATCTCTTAAGAAACATGGTCAAAATGGCCGACAAATTAAAAAAAAAATTGAATAATTGATATTGATAATTGACGAGCCAGGTGTTCCTCTGGCTAAGCAAGCTTGCGCATTCTCAACTGGTTGTTGTTGAAATCAAAGACTGGCATTGTACAACAATGTGTGCAATATTTTAATATCATCATCGTTTGGGCATTCACCCACAGTGGACAAACTGCAATAACCTACTCTCAATTGATTTAATTTGTGTAACACAGTCCTCCCAAAAGTCAAATCAATACAAATAAATAAAATAGACAGGTCTGACTATGATAGCAAGGGTTATTTAACAGAAATTTGTGTCAACTCTGCAGAAAAATGTTTAAGTATGGGATTTACACACAAAAAATAAAGAAAATAAACTCAGATATCCTATCCAGCATATTATATTCCTCCACTGTTGAATTCATAGCTACTAATACATGTACACATATGTAAAAGATATATCATGGTAAAGTTAAGTATGATGCCCTACGCCATTAAGGGCCTGCTTCACAAATTCACAATGTGGTCATTATAGTAACAATTAGTTACTCTGTAAGTAAACAACTTTAGGTTAGAGGTTAAATCCTTTTATTCACTCCATTTGTGTTTCACAATCATCTGCTCAGTAACTTATAGTAAAGATTTACTAATTATAAATTACTCTCTCAGTACTGCCAACATTAGTTTTACATTCCGTTTTAAAATGATGGTGATTGAATCTTTATTTTGTATTGAAACAATAACTAAACATATTTACTATTTTATGATCATTACATATGTAACTGCACATTAAGTTATACATGGAATTATAATACATAACATATTGTTATGCATTATAATGGATTTTGCCTTACAATTAATGAACTAATACATAGTAGGATTTTGCATCTCAGTATGGTCTCTTGTTCACCATAAATAACCTTTACTTGAAACAATAAACTAAATTAATAGGGACTATTCAAAAACAATGCCTAAATAACTATTATTCTATGCTATACAATTTGTAAACAACTCATATTTGTAGGAGCAATATAAACATCTGTTGGCTGTATCTGCCAAGTAACCAGCTTCGGATGAACTGGCAGGTAGTTCATCCGATGCTTAACTTACTGAGCAGATAATGTGATGATTAGCCCTACAGACAGATTGGGAAATGCAAGTTACTTGACATTTAAGTTCCAAGTAGCTTAATTATATATATAAGAAACAGGCCCTCAATCTTATAATGCTACTCTATAGAACCTAGGGAACAAATTAAAACTTAAACTTTTAATAACTTAATTAACCGGTCAGAACCCGCTATATATGTTTTCCCATACATTTTGTGGTCGTAAACTAGTACTAGTAAACTAGTAAGACTGCCAGGTAAAGAACAGGTTAAAAGTTTAATTTTTAATTAGATAACCTATGGAATTCTTGATGGGAATTCTTGCTGGACATTTGATAACTGAGATAATCTCATGTGATAAACAAACCTTTCCTTAATTGTACATAAATATGCATGTAATTTCACAGCAATGATAGCGTGTATAAAGAACCAATAGATTATTGGACCCGGGATCGAATTCTGGCATGTGCATATGCCACCAAATTCATCTTTTCGGATTTAGGTACATATTTCTAATTATCACTCGCTCGGCGGTATAGGAAAACTTTGTGTGACCGGTTAAGACACGTCTGGTTTTCCCTCTGGATGGTGGAGATCTAACGGTAGTAAAAATCAGTATCTTCGCCAAATCCTTAGGCTATTGTGCATAAGGTTTGTCATTTAGAGGAATTAATAAGGTAGACACTTTGTCTTATTTCTAAATTCATCTAACTATATCTTCACGGTATGGTACTTGCTGAGTAGACAGAGGAAACCGAGCACCATATGACTTGATCCTCACACTCCTGACTCGCTTCTTTAACATTTACAGCTCTTCTCATGCACGTTCACCGGTTCCTACGGCTCCCGACACCGCCTTCTGAAGCCAGTAGTCTACCTTTCTAAATTCTTGAAATTTTGAATGGAGATTCCGCCGTGTCGGAATACGCTAAGAATTTACAAATCTAATACAAAACGAAGCGAGCAAACCAGGTGAGCTTCCAAGCAACTCTTAACCCTTAAAATCATTGATACTTACTGGCTTGGTCAGTCGGGTTCATATATTTACCACTTTTGGTGGTATTTATGGATCGGCGTCCCATCTTGACTAGCTTTTCTTTATTCCTATTCCTTTTAAATTATTATCCTATTCTATGGAAACTAATTAGTACTGTAGCGTAGCGTAACATCCAGACTTTGTATAATGCCTGCAAGAAAATAATAGAATATATATGAAACGGATAAATTGGTGAGACCCAAAATGATGAATTTGTTCAGCATGTGTACCTTTGTTAATTTGAGTTAATAACATTTAATTTTGCTAAGAATTGTAGTTTGTGGCTAGAAAAAAATATGTCTGCGTAAGTCTTCTTCTTCTTATTTTTTGTTGTGGCAATCTACCCTGCAATTTGGCGACATTTGCGTTTATTGTACGAAGATAATAAAAATAGAAGTGAATAAAAAAAAATAGAAGTGTTTAAAAAAAATAGAAGTGTTTAAAAAAAATAGAAGTGTTTAAAATATATTCTATTCTAATTTTAACACTGACTACTACGAATAAATACTGACTATCGTACTTAATTGAACTATAATTTTGCCAATGTCAATGATGAGAAAACCACGTTCCACTTAACATGATTATTGTTCGGTATAACGAGTGGCTACTGAGTAATTTACAATATCCCAACAATCCTTGTCTATCCTATACTAATCTGCATTTATTTGAGCAGGGTACTAAACTAGGTGCTTCTTTCGGATTACCCTGTCCAATGCTATCTCAAAGTCCACAATACTGCAAAAAACGGAAATTCAGTTACATAGACAAATGCTTCTCCACGATAATGCGGAGTAACAAAACTGCACTCGTACATCTCCTGCCATTTCGAAATGGCCCCTGCACTTCCCAAAGCATTACATCGAATTTCATTCTCCTCTATAATTTTTCCATATACTTTGGCTGTTAATCTAAGCAAACTCTAGTTGGCGTATTCCATGCCTTACCTTTATACAAGGGTACGATGACTGCACGTATCCAATCTGTTGGGACCTTTCCAGTTTTCCAGCATAAATTGCTCAAGAACTAGAAGACGTGCCACCAAGTTAATCCTCAGCTGTAATAATGAACCTTAGCTGTAACTATATCGATTGAAGCTGAGTTTCCATTTTTCAAACTTCGTATTGATCAATTAAGCTTATCCCTGAAGATGTCTTTATCGGGTTCTGGCACTGCAGGACACTCCCATTACTAAATTTCTTTAAAACAATCACTTTACCGTTCTAACACTTTCTGAGCGTTAACAAGAGCAATCTTTAATCCGTACAAATGATGGGGTGCTCCCAGTTTTAATGAAATTCAGTAAACTGTTATCGTCATTCAAGGCAGGAGAAAGTAGTGAGCTGCGGAATTAAAATATATAAAGCTTTGTAAAAAGATTTATCAAATTTGTCTGATTTGCTCTCTCGCGCTCCTTCCTTTGACAACAGGGACTTGTACGCCACTAGCCTTACTACATACGAAGACTGTAATTATTTCAAGTTTAGGGTTCCGTACCTCAAAAGGAAACACGGAACCCTTATAGGATCACTTTGTTGTCCGTCTGTCTCTCTATCTGTCTGTCCGTTTGTCTGTCAAGACCCTTTTTCTCAAGGATGGCTGGAGCTATCAAGCTGAAATTAATATTAAATACTCAGGTCTGCAATTCCTTCGAACAGTGAAAAAATCAAACTTCTATGTCAACGCAATTAAAAGATACGGCTGTTTATGCCTCGTTTATGCGCATATTTGGACACTTGCGAGGGAATCAAAACTTATAGGTACTTCCCGTTGACCTAGAATCATGAAATTTGGTAAGAAGCAATGTCATGTAGCACAAATAAAGGAAAAATCTGAAAACCGTAAATTTATAGTTACATCACAAAAAAAAATCCAAAAATAATTTGAGAAAATATTTTTACGGAATCCTCAGTATGCGAGTCGGGCTCGCACTTGACGACTTTTTTATTATGTAATGACCTGAGTAGTGAATGTGATCAATCTTTTAGCCACTCGCTTATGATCCAAATTTGTGATGCATGGTATGTAATATGTCTATACCAGTATCACCCATTAATAATTTCGAAAAGCATTTCTTTTACTCCAACTGCCTTTCCGTCATTTAGGCTCCAGCCGTCCCTGAGAAAAAGGATCTTGACAGACAAACGGTCTGTCAAGACCCTTTTTCTCAGGGACGGCTGGAGCTTTCAAGCTGAAATTAATATTAAATATTCAGGTCTGCAATTCCTTCAAACAGTGAAAAAATCAAACTTCTATGTTAACGCAATTAAAAGATACGGCTGTTTATGCCTCGTTTATGCGCATATTTGGACCCTTGCGAGGGAATCAAAACTTATAGGTACTTCCCGTTGACCTAGAATCATGAAATTTGGTAAGAAGCAATGTCATGTACCACAAGTAAAGGAAAAATCTGAAAACCGTAAATTTGTAGTTACATCACAAAAAAAATCCAAAAATAATTTGAGAAAATATTTTTACGGAACCCTCAGTATGCGAGACGGGCTCGCACTTGACGGCTTTTTTATTATGTAATGACCTGAGTAGTGAATGTGATCAATCTTTTAGCCACTCGCTTATGATCCAAATCTGTGATGCATGGTATGTAATATGTCTATACCAGTATCACCCATTAATAATTTCGAAAAGCATTTCTTTTACTCCAACTGCCTTTCCGTCATTTAGGTAATTGATTGCAACCTCCAACTTCTTTCCAAGTATACAAGGTCCTAGTTCTCCCGGTAGTCCCGGTTCGTTTGACATAATCGAAGAGGATTGTCTAACAACAAAGACTCGTAGTAGACCTACTTCCTACGGCCATCGTCATTTTAATGTCCTGTTCCTATTGAAGCTCCCAGTTGTCCAAGTTTTTATTATTTTGTGTAGGTCTCTTGTTTTTAGAGCGTGTTGTTCAATTTCACTACATATAATGTACTTTCATTGTGAAGCAACATTGGGTATTTTAATTTATACCACTAAGTTGGCCAACAAGCGTACAACTCGCCTAATGGTATCGTATGGATACTTGCAATATCCGGAAAGGCCAGTACTATATTGCTGACTCTGTACAAGCCTCTTCAAGCTCTTTTGAAGTATCTCATATACTCTTGTCTATTGTAAAATTGCCATTCAGAGGTTTTACTATAGAAATTATAATAGACAGAGTTCATTCTACGAATTAATGATTTTCATGACAAAATCCCTCTTGTACCGCACAGTACGCGACCATGTTATTCTAATGAGTCAAAAACTATCATGTAGTCTATGAACGCAACAGGGGAATCATACGTATTGCCGACTGTCTTAAGACCTCTTCACGTCATGTCTGAAGAATCCCATACTGCAATCTTTTGGACAAAGCTCGCCAGGAAGTGGTAAAAGAAAGCAAGTCTTTCCGATGAAATTAAATTACGACGAAGTCCGTTGGAATGCTGTGGGTAGCACAAAGAGGATTTCGAAATGGAAGAGAATGTACGGACCAAGGTTTCTCGCTCCGCAATATCGTGGAAAAGCATCCAGCCATAGACCAGAAGGTTTTCTGCGGCATTTGTGGTGAACTGTGGGATATATTGCCCAGATATGTCCCATGCTGTGCGGTCCACTTACAAAAATTGCTCAGCATGTGTGCCGATAGGTGGCATCAAGTCACCCTGGTTTGATGTCAAAAGTGGTGTCAAACAGGGTTTCATGCTGTCTGCTAGGCTATTTATTCCGTATCTCGATAGTTGTCTGCAGAGAATAAGGTCAACGGATGCAGGATTACGCATGGGTGACCTATTGGTGAACTGTCTGCTTTATGCAAATGATGCAGTGTTATTAGCGGAACCAATGAGAGACGGACGAATGTATGGAGAAGGGTTTACTACTGAATGTAAAGAAAACAAAGGTAATTGTTTTTCAAAGAGAAGAACAGAAACAATCGCGAACAAACAAACGCTTGTAGACCGCGTTCTAAATGATGATGTTAGAAACAGCGTTGATCTGAAAGTGAGTGTCGGTGTTAAAATAAGAAGAGATAATAGTTCGGACTACGATGGCCAAATTGATCGTGTTTTAACAGAAAACGATGCCAGGAGCCCTAGAAACCGGCGAGCATGCATGAGAAGAGCTATGAATGTTAAAGAAGCGAGTAAGGTGCGTAAGGACCGAGTCATGTGGTGCTCGGTTCACTCTGCTTATCCATTGCGGGGAATTTGGCGTGAAGTTATAGATACATAGATGGAAGTGGTAAAAGAAAATGCAAAAGGCAATTTCATATTGTAGCTTTATATTAGATATAGTAGACTTTGGCGCTTCCACTAAAACTTGAGGGAAGGTAGTCGTCGTCGTCGTTACAGTCTTCGTTGAAATCTCCACTTGTTACTGTAATTTAGATTGGTTCGAATTTTATCCGTCGAGCATAATAAATGATAGGCACACCTTTGTACGACATGCGATAGAAATGACGTCACGAATGTAATGACGTGGGCTTACGTTTGCGTTACTCGTAATATTACGTTTCATTACGTATTTGGCGTTCCGATTACCGAGTCACTGATCATTATCTCTATTTTTGCAATCTGGAATGTACCGGAAATGACGCCCGTGCCTATTTTTGTTAGAAATCATGTCCATTATTCCCTTCGCCAGTTTCATTTCCGAATACTAAACGGGCCAATGTATGAAGCGGCAATTAGTTGATTGTGTTTTTTGTACTGTCTGATCCCTGATGTAAAGCGGTTACTATCGATATCTATCATAATAATATTTAAAACAGAAAAGTTTGTTTGAATGATTGTTTCTTGAATGTGCTAATCGCTGGAACTACCAGTCGGATTTGAAAAAAAAAATGGATTTGAAAGCCCAATTCTTAAGGAACGTTATAGGCTATCCTATATCACGATACGCCCTTTAGAAGCTGAGGAATAATTGAAACGAGTGTGCTTTAGACCGCACGACTGAAGTAAAATTTACAGACAATAGGCCTGCACTGTGTTTTAGATATACGAAACGTAACGTACGAGTACTATCTATGAGAGAAAGAGAGAAAGAAAATGTGTGCTCGCACCTCTCTCTCTTACCCCTACAGTAATATACGAAACGTAACTCTCTCTCTTTCTATCTTCACTAACTTATATCTTCCTCTCAAATTCCGTTCGCTTCGCCGGATCACACATTTCGTAACGCTCTCGTCACGCATTCACCAGCTTACTCCCCAAGTCAAGCGTGCGTAAAGAAGTTTTACTTCAAAAAATAAAAAAGTAAGAAAAGGGGGTTCCCACGGGATACCGATATTTCAGGGACGAAGTCACGGGCTGCAGCTAGTACCTAGTAATATATAAAGCAGAAGAGTTTATTTGAACTCGCTAGTCACACACGCCGGATTTGAAAAATTCTTAATGCTTATAATAGCCCAATTTTTTGACGAGCTCGGTGGCGGCGCCGCAGTTAATAACACGTCTTTGACACCAACGCTCGTGGGTTTGATTCCCACACATGACAGACATTTGCGTGCATGAACATGTCTGTTAGTCTTGGTCGGGGGTTTTTAAGAGAGGTGGAGGGAATAAAAGCAGCCCATGTGTGGAAGTACCTCCACCTCACAGAAATCTGCTGCCGAATAACAACTCCCTGGAGGGTTGTTGTGTTCCTGCGTGTGAATGAGGTCACCAATAAGCTCCTAAGGAGTTGCTGTGTTAGCAGCAGTGGTGCCATCGCGCGTGGTAGCTACTTAATGCATTAACGGCGTTAATAGGCTATGCCACTTAACATCAGGTGGACCATATGCTTGATTGTCTCCTGTTGTTGCATAAAAAATATATATTGAGGTTCCTACGGCATATTGCGATACACGCGGAAGAAGTCACGAAGTAGGCTACAGAGTTCATATACATACAGCAAAGAACAGGTCAAGTTTAAAACTCGAATAGCAATTATGATTCTTATTACGTAGGTCATAAGAATGTTACAAAAATCAAAGTGTGCGTGTGTAATTTCAGATTTTTCAGTTTTAGTCAAGCTTGGGTCATGTTCGATTAAAAATGAAAAATAAATGTATGCTTGAACCCGCTGCAGCCTTTAAAACTACATAAATATAGTTAATATCTACTATCCATATCTTTACACCAAGTCCCTTACAGGGTAAGAAGAGAGAGAGAGAGCTCACACGACTCGGTCTTTACACACTCGCTACTTTCACATTCATAGCTGTTTGCATGCACGCATGGTTCCAAGGTCTCCTGACTCTACCTTCTGATAATACACATACAATTTGATAGTGGCAGGTATTGGTCTTCCTCGACTTCGTCCTTCGGGTCTATATCCTTCTAATTTCGCGTATGTCCGTTTCGTCATTCCTTCCTCCTGCAATCTTTCGACATGTCCGAACCAACGGAGTGCGCTTCTTCTTATTGGCAGAGCTGCGATAGCCAGCGGAGCCACATTACCCTCAAAATTGCCATTTGGGGTAGACTGATGTCATTCAGCTAGCGTTTAGACGGTAATAGTGAGAAACTCCAAAATCGACACACTAATAGCTAACATATTGTAGTTTTGTATCCTTTAATTTGAAATTTAAATGTTTGTTGGTGAGGAAGAACGGTCCAAAATCGTTCCAATTAGAAATAAAAACACATGGGAAAACGTATGGCCGGCCACTCTGCAGTGCAGAGTCTGCACTGCACTCCCATCAACAGAAAAAGTAACAGCACTCGTCGCTAGATGTCGTACAGGGTTCCATATATTTAAAAAAAATTAAAAATAAAATATTTAAATATTTTTTAAATTTAAAAAATATCAGCTCTGCCTACACAGTTTGCTGTTATTTACTAGTCTTAATACCAATACGCTCCTCTTTGAGACTAACTCTATTTCTTACATCTCCATTGCGAACTTCAAGCGTTACGCCTCGCATCTCGTCCACGTTTATTCTCCTTACATGCTCTCTGTCAAATCCAGCTCTCGATTCTGGCTCAAGAAGTTTTCCTTACGCTCCATTCACACTATTCTCTGCACTCACTCGTCTCTCTTTATGACACACATTCCATTTCTACGAAAAGCACGTCAGAGATATGCAATCTTTCTCATTTGTTCCATCACTACATTGACACACCTAGCCGTTTAATAATACAAATCATTTCTAAGTGTCTCCCATTCTGTACATCATTCATCATATCTTTCAGTCCACCCGTACATTTCATCACTCAATTATCATGAATGAGCGCGTATAATTTCACTTTTCAGTTTTGGTCAGGCTTGCAGCTTGTAGAGTAAAGATTAAAGGAAATATATTGATGCTTGAACTTGCTACTGCCTTTAAGACTACATAAATATACTTCATATCTATCTATCTATGACTTCAACTAAGTCCCTTACGGGGCGGGGTAGGAAGAGCGAGCCAAGCGCCACACGGCTCAGTCTTTAGACACAAGCTTCTTTAACCTTCATAGCTGTTTTCATGCATGCTCGCCGGTTCCTAAGTTTCCAGACTCTACCTTCTGATAACACGTATAAAATTTGGTGGTAGTAGATGAGAGTTGTCCTTCCTCATCTACTACATATTTCTACTTTCTCGTATTATACTCGTATTTGTTTAAAAGAAAGCAAAAAAACATGTTTATTTAAAAAAAAAAATTTAAAAATAAACATGTTTTCTTTGTTTTCTTTTAAAGTTTAGTTTAATGTGTAATTCTGTTACAAAAAGAGTTGTACTTCCTCATCTACTACATATTTCTACTTTCTCGTATTATATTTGTTTAAAAGAAAGCAAAGAAAACATTCTTTGCTTTCATTTAACACAACTCTTTGTTTTAACACAATTACACATTAAACTAAACTTTAAAAGAAAGTAAAGAAAAACATGTTTATTTTAAATAAACACGTTTTCTTTGCTTGGTTTTAAACAAATATAATACGAGAAAGTAGAAATATGTAGTAGATGAGGAAGTACAACTCTTTTTTTAACAGAATTACACATTAAACTTAAAATAATTACGCATTTAACTCAATGCTAAAGTGTCCCTAATACATCTCCACTTAGCATTTGTTTCGTCATTATTTCCACCTGCGTTCTTTCTACATGTCCGAACTGAGTGCGCTTTTTCTTATCTTCACACCGACACTCTCTTTGACACTAGCTATACTTCAATGACAGGGGTCGCTTCGAGCACGCATCTAGAACCTTGAAGTAGAGATTCATTTCAAGCAATTCATAAAATCGCGCAATTCTGTCTCTTTGTTTTCCAAGAACTTTATGCCAGAGTCAAACAGATTGTTGACGCGAGTCAGACAATTTCCTTTTGTTAGCCAACGCACTTTTGTGTGAAAGATCAATCGGTTTAAATTAGCATCATTAGCAACACAAAGCTGATTAAATAATCTGTCGTACATGACCCCCAAATATACTTCATAAATGATCTCAAGAATGCAAGCTCTTCAGCTATTATATCACAGAACACTTAGGTATATAATATATTTACTAATTAATATAATTAATTAATATATTTTTAGTAATACAACGTATGAACCGATCAATTAATTCCATGGTGTTTACTTACTAACTAATATACTATCGTGTCAACTACGCTAACATTGTGGATATACCCATGTGTCATGTAAACCGAAAGTGGTTATCGCTGAACGCGTGACTCATTGATGGTTAGTTACTGCGCTACTTTGTTATTCTCGACTTAAGTGAGAATGAGTCATGTTGGTCATGTTGTGCGTATATATTGTACAAATAAATATGTAACTTTGTACATGTACTTTCTAGATCGATTACTCGGTAGGTAGGTATCAGTACATTCCTACCCCGATTACCTGCCTACCTAATTTGGGTGCCTATAGAAAGTGTAAAGCCCACTGTAAATTTAGAGACAATGGTACCAACTTTATCAGCAACAGGTACCAACCCTATTTTGGAGTGTTATATCACTCGTGCAGAACAAAGAAAATACAGATGGGGATCGGGATACATACAAACATACTGCCCACTTGACGTAAAGCGCTGGACGTAGCCTATGAATGCTTGAAATACATTAAGGCACTTCTTCCGAGCTTACAGCACATGGTGACCTCATTCTCACACAGGAACACAACAATCACAGGGAGTTGATATTTGGCTGCCGTTTTCTGTGAGGTGGAGGTACTGCCCCATAGACGGGCTGCTTTCACGCACCCTATTTAAAAAAAAAACATATGTTCATGCACATACATGTTTGTCCTGTGTGGGAATCGAACCCACGAGCATTGGTGTCAAAGCAGCGCTATTAACCACTGCGCGACCGAGCACCTCCAATGTTAGTACTTTTGGTCAAAGAAAGGGGATGATACGAGTATTAATGAGTAATTCCAAAAAGAGCTTTAATTCAATCTGGGTGACGAGTTGGATGGATGGAGTATTGGAAACCAACCTTACTTCCATGGTCGTTTACGCATGGGACTATGGGTAGATTACTGCTAAGCGAAATAGATGTATAGATCTACCCATTTACAGTATTAACATGTATGTGATAAATAGCGCAATGTAACATATCAGCAGTATCTCTTACAAAAAAGAGAGTTCATCTAAGGATGAGGAGGCGAAACTATAATTATTTATATTAGTTATCCTTTTTGTTATAAGTAGTGTATAAGGAGAGGGATGATGTCGTTGCGCATGTCAATTTAATGGGGCATGGAGGGTAAACAACATTGACCGCAGCCTATCTATTGATGGGTTTACTATTTCGATATTCGCCGTCGGAGGACACGTTAAGTCCTGGCTGTTGTTGTTAGATGACAGTCGTTAACCTGTGGAAATAGGGAGGCTTGTAAACACTGACCACCGCCAATCCGCAGTTGAGCAACTAGGCAGAATAATCTAAATCCCTCTTCGGTTGAAGAAAGTTGTGTGACTGTGACATGGTTATGGAAGGGTTGGTGTAAAATTGTTCTATCGGAAAGACGGACATTTCTAAAGCTATTTTTACTTTAAAGGTAAATAAAAATAAGTATTGTACCTAAGTAAACAAATTCTGATTCGAATTCCAAAGCGGTTGAATAGTTTCTCCGATACGGTCTCATTCAGGTATATAAAAAAGATAAAAAAGATTTCTGGAAAATTCCATGGGGTACCAAGATTACTAGGATAACAAACAAAGTACTTAGCGGACATACATTAAGTTATTACGTAAATCATTTCTCACAATTAAAACGCAAGGAAAACGGGGCAACGTCCGACGACGACCCAGATCATTTCAAGTTAACTCGATATATGGAAATATAATGCACGTAATAGTTTGTAGCCAAACCATAGATTCATAACAAAATAAGCGTAGAGTCTCATCACAGATTAATTAATAGTTACTACGTACACTGTAAAAGAAATAGTGACCAAGCTGAATATTTACGCGAAAACAGTTGCTTGTATTCCCCTCGTATCGCGTATACTACGCTACACACACAAGTATTTTACGAGACATCCACTACGCACTCGTTTCATTCATATACCGAAACACGACTTCTTTTTCTGTCTTACTCATACTAATTAAAAGCGCATGAGCGCGAATGAAACGGCAAATATTCCACTACTTTATGGCGTTTGTTGAACCGATTTCGTAGCGCGTCGTCGGTCGAAGCGATCGCTCGCGCTCGCTCCCTCGCGCAGTGTCGAAGAACGCGTCGCTTGAAGTCGTTCGACTTTCGAGTGCCGACGTACGCTAGCATAGCGTGTGTCCGTCTTTCATATTGATGAATAAGTGGTTCCACGATGGTTGATCACAACGAAAAATTATTACAAGATTGTCAGAAGAAAAGTGGTAATAATGTGTGTGCCGATTGTGGAAGCGAGGGTAAGTTATTTTGTGATTATTAACTATTTTAGTGTCAATGTTTTCCTTGTGAAGCGTGGTATTTCCATGGGGTGAATAGGCGGGGGGCGTAAGTGCGTCCATGCTTTAGAGTTCAGTGACCTCAACGTAAAATGCATTCAATGAAAACAAATCATCGAGAAGTGTAGTTGAGCATGCTTAACGATGATTTAAGAATGCCAATAATACGTATTAAAGCTAAGTACATCTTTAGATGGTTCCGGGTTGCGATATCTGCTGTACCTACGCCACTAATTGAAAATTGATTTTGTGTGACCAATAGCCGAGTACGACGTAGTAGTGATGTTTGTTTTGTAAAATGTTACGCATCATATTTGGAATGATGATGAATGGATCTAATTTACTAGTTCTGGGGGCGACTGGTCTGTTACATTTTGCCAATTTTGAATTCCTATAGCGAGCCACTATACCAAAGTATAATTATATTTGTAAACTGTTTATTCTAATGTGCTAGCAGAGGTACTGAACTTTTCAATGTGTGTGTACGGTTAAACGTTGAAGAAGTTACGTTCCGTTATGCTTTTTTTGCAATAAATCACGTATTTTGCAATTTTATTTAGTTTATTTTAACGTTCCAACATATTCAGGAAATTGTTTTCATAATTCATTGGGTTTGGTAGAGATGAAACGGTTACTTGTTTGGCCATATCCGGTTATCCTGTAGGCCGCATATAGCCGGATATTCGGTGGCTGAATATACATACGACTGAATATTACAAGTAGCATGTCGCATGTTTATACCAATTACCTAACATGCAAAAACCCCGGTGTGTCTGTGTGTGTCATCCATAATAATCATGAATATCATGTATTACACTATTCCGAGAGAATTTAGCATTTGTTTTTTGTTTACTTTAGTTGGAATGAAGTGAAAAATTGACTGAGCCAATAGCTAACACGTTATATTAATCTGCTGTATATATTTGTTTTCTGAAGGATAGATAGGTAATAACCTCACTCACACGCAGGAACACAACCTCTAGGGAGTTGTTATTTGACTGCGGTCTACAACCCTACACGTATCTTATGACAAAACTTCGTAAATTGGCAATTTGGATTTTGAGCGTGGGCGTGTGCAGTCTATTTTACCCATGCTGACACGGGCCCTTTTAAAGATTATTTATGATCACATTGCCCATCTAGTGCGGTCATTAGAATAGGCACCACGTGCCTAGACACATTATCTACATTTTATACCAAGTCTTTTATTTCCAACATTTAATGTAAATTACATATATTTTTACTAATTAAAATATGTAATTTATTTAATATTCGGTGTCAGACGTATATTACGCTAGTATCCGATATTCGGTCGGATAGTAAATCTAGGACGGATATCGGTTATTTGCCGAATATACATTTCGTCTCTACATTTTGATACAATATTTATTATTAGGAATGTTGTTTTTAAAAACTAGCCCCTCGACTCCATATCTCTATTCTACCAGGTTGTTTGGTAGAATAGAGGTCACACCGAAGAATGGCAACATTTCATGGTTTCTTGATCTTGAGCGTAGAATGCTCAGAGCAGAGTAGAATATTTGGAATGTTGCCATTCTTCGTTATCAATCTGGAAAATAATAAAAACATCTAAAATAAATAACAATTAATTTAGTTTTAAAGTGCCATAACAAATTATGTTTCATGGAAAATTTAATAGTGTTAATCAAGTAATTGTTTTTTGACATCTTATAAAGAAGAATTTGGAATATACGTATGTAGTACCGGAGGGAGACTTTGTACAAAAGTCGTCTACGTACTAAGGACTAACACACGTGCATTACCACCCTCACTGGCTAAAGGCTCAGTCTTTTTCACCAGAGGAGACTATGTACAAAAGTGGTCTGCGTGGATACCTCTTTCTCACCAATTTCTACCGCCAAGCAGTTATATTTACATAGCTGTGTTCCGGTTTGAAGGGTGAGATATGGGAGATAAATTACTGGGTACTGTGACGAAACAGCCTTAGGTCACAGCAGCGCGCGTGTAACATCCTCGTGGTGCTGCGAGCTTCAATAGGCTGCTTTGACCTCTTACCATCTAATGCGGGTCACATGCTTGTTTGCCAATCCAGTTACTTGTATAAAAAAACAAATCTCTCATCAGTACAAAAAAAATAATTTCAAAATTTGTTTATTAGGAATGAAATTCAAATCTAAGAGCATAAAATTCACCTTTAATATAATTTTTGTCAAATTATGCTAAAGGTGACCAATGATGGTAGGTACTCAATTCAAGGTCACATTATTATTGAATAATATAATTTTTAATAATTGAACTATATGTTACCACGTTAAAGACTATTATAACGGCGGCTGACATTCATACAATTTTTAACTTGTACATACTATATGTGTTTCAATTCCAATTCCACACAATACTTTATCAGCAGACATACACACTAAATTTTGCGAAATCAAATTTGAACTTATGGCGTTTTCCGCAAAAAAACGAGTTGGATCTATTGTTGATAGTACCCAATTTAAAATGGTCATTGAAAAATTAAAGAAAATATAACGTGCTAAAAAAAACAAAATTTTATTAATGCAATAATTTAATATTAAGTTATTTAATAATAATAATGTGCCTGCAGGGCAGCTTGTGGCGAGCTGATGGTGCGTAACGACACCACGGGTACCCGAGTGCTCCAGATAGTCGATCAGGGCCTTCGTCTCCGGCGTGTCTTAGTCGGTCAAAGTGGAAAGTCAAGAAGGCCCGCAGGACTCTCAGCTCTGGCTTGCCTTCATTGGCCGCCCAGAGAGGAGTCGATAGAGCATATTGCTTTATCAGGTGATGGATTCAGGGGTGGAAGTGTTAAAGGGCATAACGCCGCGAGTAACTTCGGAGAAAGCGCGGTACACCTCTCGACACCCCTGATTCACTCACATCGGTGTTGCCCCTAGCCGAATTTCTCTGGCCATTCAGGGTCCATCCAGTGAGTGGCGAGCCACCGCCTGCCGAATCTAAATCAGATATGATAGTTGTGGCAGTCCGTCCCTCTTCTGTAATAGCCCAGTACTAATAATCTATCCAGATATCATGTTAATATCCCAATAATTTCCAACACATTCGCAATAGTCCCAATACCTACCGTGATCCTCTATGCGTTGGATCCAAATCCTCGCGCACGCCTATCAAATGACCGATAAACCCGTGATATAAGAACTATATAATAATGTATTTATTCAAAAAATATTTAGATATTTAATTTCATTATTAACAATTTTTCATTATTTATAATAAGGTTTTACACAAACGTAGAATCACAAGTTTATTGATGTCCAGGGGCATTGAATTAAAATGTCCTCCTGTCTTATATGGTGTTCATTGCAAACGGAGAAATGAATATGAGCTAGTTACGGTTCACGAACCTCAGTTAGTGGAACTTTGATTGTTTCTAACACCCAATTTAATGGAATGGCAGTATCGCTGATCGTGAAATATGGTGTTATTGTTGGAGAACATAAAAACACCATAAGCTGGTTTTACGACGTAGCGCTCAAGACCACCATTAGAGCCAAAGCCAAACTCAATTGTTAAGGACAGACATTCTACTTTGAAGCATAGAGTAGTGATAGCCCAGTGGATAAGGAACCGGCCTACAACTGGTTCCCGGTTCGTATCCTGGCGGGGGCATTTGCAACAAAAATTTTTGTTTTCGGATTTAGGTATATCACTTGCTCGGCGGCGAAGGAAAACGTGAGGAAACCCACACGCCCAAGAAATTATATTTCGATAGACGTGTGACCTAACCTAAGATAGATCTGGCTTCCCCCCTGGGTGGTAGAAGTCTGATGGCAGTCCCTCCAAGTAAAAATCAGTATCTTCGCCAAATCCTTGGGCTTAGGTAGCGGACCCCGCCAATCCTAATGGATTAGGAACCGGGATAACGCGAAGAAGAAGAACATTCTACATTACTTTTAAAGTAACTTTAATTACATTGCATATCACGCTATCTGTTTGTCTAGCACAAAATCCTACTAATATTATAAATGCAAAAGTTTGTATGCGTGGATGAATGTTTGTTGCTCTTTCGCGCTTAAATGGCTGAACGGATTTGAATGAAATTTGGCACGTAGATAGATTATGATCTGGATTAACACATAGGCTACGCTATTTGACTCCACGCGGGCGGAGCCGCGGGCAGCAGCTAGTTTTACAATATTCTTATCGAACAAACATATTTTCGAACTATTTTTTGAATAAAGAATCCACGTTCACGAGTAGACACAAAAATATTGTGGTAGGTTTATCAAAGAAAATAATTAAAAAACAGTCAATGTCCGGTTTAGTTTTGTTGGGTTCCAAGTTAGCCCAGCGGCTTTACTACAGGTCAGTTATCTAAAGCGGGCACGCACCATTTCATGACATTTCCTAGTAATTTAATCCGTTCTGTTGAAAACGGTAAGTATGGATTTTACTACAAACGTTGCCAACCTTAGATGAGAGCTACGTAACAAGATCAGCAATGGATTTATATCAAATAACCTTCTTAAAAGAATTGTTATACTCGTATTTACAAGCATATTTCAGAAATAATATCAATCGCAGTTTCTATTATTCCCTACCTCTCAACTTTTTTGAAAATATACTTCGTTCTAATTATGAAGCCCAAAACGACTCTACACGAACGCACTCTGCACGGTGTACATGTATAAATAAATAAACTGTCTTCATTTATGGTAGTAATTTATTGATAATTTAATTTCAGTTTAATGTAGTAAATCAACATATGTTTAGTTTATAATTGGTGCCTTCGATACTCAAATGGGGTGCAAATTCAGGAAAATCTCTCTTTTTGTGTATGTACAGATACATAAATATGTAGACAAAATAATTAAGTTTTCTTTCCTTTTTCTCCCCTGTTCATCAACACTTTTTTTATTAGTAGTTGATGAGTTTGTGTTTTATCAATAAAAAAGTGTAATTGTACCGTACGTAAGAAGTTATACTTTTTGATGTAATAAAACAAAAATAATTCCGAAAATTTTATTCGGCGCTCCAGTACTCTACGTATGTAAAAGAAACCGAGAACCAACTTCGTGGTGTCGATTTTAGATGTCGATGTCCGAGTAATGTGGCACTCGATTCTCTCTGCCTACCTGGCAAGGGACCGAGAAGATATTTGTTTTTATAACAGCCATTGTAATACACATTCTGTGAAAATTCAAATGTCTACATAATACGCTATAAAAGGTATTAACAGACGAACGAACCACAGCTGACAAACAAATAGACGAAAGAGCTTTAAGAATAGGGTCCCGTTGGAACCCTTTGGATACAGAACCTGAAAAACGTCAACGATTTTCATTTAACGTTACCGAACCCAACGAGTATTTATCATTTTCATGTTACGGATAGCTGATTTGTTTTTTTTACACTGTCAATACATATCTATGTAGTGGGTATATGATCGTAAATGTTGTAATCATACGCAACGTAAGTGTGTGTGTGTGTGTGTGACCTAATTTCACATTGCTTTGAAACGGCATGCTAATCGTTACTAGCAAATGTTTATTCTTTGATATTACGTTCGGAAGTATTTTAAGAACTTCCTTCAACTTGTCACGGGAAATTGACCTATTTTTTTACTAAACGATATCGTGCTCATATTATTTAGACTTGTTTACTTTACTACTGGAAAAAATGGTGTAAGTAGCTCAAATTATGGAGTCAAAAGTATTTAAATATATAAGTATTTAATAAACAAGATTCTGGCGAAAGAGACGTAAGGCGCCTGAAAAGCGATCCGTATGCTGAAGTACCTTCTTACAGTATACCTTTTTATGCTCTTATACACAGCTATCTTTCAAGTTTATTACGAGAATCTATTGCGGACCTCCTGACGTGTTCAGGAACTACGGGCCATCTCCGACGGGCCTCCTACCGCACCCGGCCCCTTAACATTGGTTAGTCTATCATCGCGAGACCTTAAAATCCATTTGAACCAGAACAATTTATGTCTTTCCGAACCCGTAATATTTTTATCTAGAAGTCCTTTTTAGGGTTCCGTACCCAAAGGGTAAAACGGAACCCTATTACTGAGGCTCCGCTGTCCGTCCGTCCGTCCGTCTGTCACCAGGCTGTATCTCATGAACCGTGATAGTTAGACAGTTAAAATTTTCACAGATGATGTATTTCTGTTGCCGCTATAACAACAAATACTAAAAAATTGAATAAAATAAATATTTAAGGGGGCTCCCATACAATAAACGTGATTTTTTTGCTCATTTTAGCTCGATATTGATAATGGCAACAGGTAGATGCTTGAAATATTTACAGAATATTTAGTTATATATTCACTTTAAGCATAAGTAATTAAATTAAAATAAAACAAATATTTAAGGGGGGCTCCCATACAACAAACGTGATTTTTTTTTGTCGTTTTTATAGATAATGGTACGGAACCCTTCGTGTGCGAATCCGACTCGCACTTGGCCGATTTTTATTTAGTAACCTTATAACCCCTACCTTACAAAGAGAGCAGCCAAATAAAAACTTCCTGAAGGTTTGTAATGTTCCAAGGAATGTGTCAGTTTACCAGTAATCTTCAAAGGAGATTTGCATGCATTACCTTCCGTCGCTATAAGCGCAACTAAGATATACAATCGCATTCACTTCTTCCAGCACTACATCATGAATTGAAATGTTTGTTTTCGTTTCTTCTCTTTCAAATACCATTTCTTTGTTTTCTCACATTCGGTGGTAACCTATGTCTTTCTCAATGTAAGCATCTTTCATAATCAAAACATATATTTGAACACCATTTATGTTTCTGCTAATAACAAGATATTGTCTATATGAAGGAAGCAATTCACCACTAGGTCGCCCATACGCAACTCTACATTCGTATTTATTCTCTGTAGACAGTTATCGAGATACACTCTTTGATACTGCTTGACACTAGAATTGACGTCAAACCAAGGTGAAAAGATGCGTTCAATCTCGTATCCTGCCTGTCACAGATTCTTTTAGCACAATTCTGTTAAATTTCTCAAAGTCCAATAAATTCGCAGTAAATCGTCTAGTCTAGAACCAGATAAAGCACGATATTGCAAAATGATAAAGCTTGATCAGTAACATCCCCTTCTATTGCAGAATCTTATCTGTACTTTTTACATGCTTTCCATTAATTATATAGGTAAATCATCTTAGTGTATGTACAGATAGGATAAAATCGGTTGATACTCTATTCTGTCTGTCCAAATGATTGACTTTATGGATTCAGCTTAACGTGTCCTCAGAAGTACGGAGAAACTCGAGATAGGTAAACCCATCCATAGACCGGCTGCGGTCAATGTTGCTTAACCTGTATGCTCGGTTAGAATGACACACGCAACGACGCCATCGAGCTCTCACCTATTTATTCCTTTGCGTTTTATAATCATTGTGAACGTTTATGTTTATTTCTGATGGCTACAAAAACAGCCATTAGACAGAGGACTTAAATGCAAGGGACCATAATCAACTCTGTTTGGCTCTTCGGCCGTGTCGATTCCTTTGCGTTTTGGAAAGGTTATGAACATTAAATATAATTGTTTATTACTGATAGCCTCAAAATATATATATATATTAAATTTTTTCATAGCTATATGTACCTACTATCAAATTTGGACGGCTGTGAAAGACGTGAGGATGTTGTGTTGAGAGTTCTATGACATACTTTATTCTGTTCAAATTGAGTTAATGTATTTCTCTCAACAAAGCACGTTGCAGCCCGGGTGCTCTTTGATGGGGTGTGTATTTGTACGACGTTATAATAGCTAAATTAAATGCCTTCGCCCCCGCATGCATTGTAGTCCCTGTAGATCCCGTGGGAACATTGACAGATGTAAAACAAATTCCACCTGCATAGGTTAAATTACATCTTTTTTTTATATAAAATATATTTAAAGTAAAAAAGCAATAGGATTGATACATTTGCCGCCTAGAGGCTTTGTACTATTTTTGTCATGTACAACCTACCCCACCTAATCCAAGTTTTGTTAAATTACATATTATATCTGTCCAAATTGACTTTATGGATTAAGAACGTAATAATTTTTTGTACAAAGTCGGGAGGTAGAGAAGCATATTGCACAACTGTTACATGCAAGTGGTTACCGCAGCCTGTGAACGGTTGCAATAAATAAAGTAAACGCGCGTAACCAATACACACAGCAACATATCAGGAGCTCACTGGTAACCTCACTCACCCACGGGAACACGATACACATAACCTTTTAGGGAGTTATTACTTAGTCAAGATGTTCTGTAAGGTGGAAGTACTTCACCAGTCGGCCTGCTATGATGTGCCCTACTAACTAATAATCGGAACCTTAGGTAATAGCAGGGCTCGCCACGTGCAGTAGAGGTTATCTTTGACTATGAAGATAATAGTGGGCCACTTACACCCCATATCATATTATCCATTGCACTAGGGTTTATTTTACAATAACAAACAATAAATGAATCTGAAACGGTGTAATGTCATATGAAATCGATCGTTGCGGTTTCACGAATTGCGGTAAGTATATATATATATATAAAGACAATACTTACTTACTTGCCGGTATTGTTGCTATGCTAAGCAATTGCATACGTATGAGTATGACTGAGCTTCTAAAAGTATATATGTTTACGCCAAGTCCCTTGCGTGTTAGGCGGAGGGCACCTATGCTAAATGTCTCAGTATTATACGCCTCACTCTCTCCTTTAATATTCATAGCTCTTTTCATGGACGTTTGTTTGACGAGCTCGGTGGCGCAGTGGTGAAACGCGTCGTTACGCTACTTTGACACCAACGCTCGTGGGTTCGATTCCCACACAGAACAAACATTTGTGTGCATGAACATGTTTGTTTGTCTTGGTCTGGGTATTTTCTATGTATAATAAGTATGTATTTACAAAAAAAAAGTATTTACGTATGTTTATCAGTTGTCTAGTACCCATAACACAAGCTTCGCTTACCTTGGGGCTAGATGGCGCTGTGTGATTTGTCCGGCAATATTTAATTATTTATTTATATTTATTTGTCGGTTCCTAGGGCTTCTGACATCTTTTCCTTCTGGCTTTTTCGGCTGTTCTCAGCTCCTACGTCCTTCCAATTTCGCATTGTGTATCTGTTTCATTTTTTCCTTTTGTAATCTTTCTACACCTCCGAACCAATATACCTATATATATGTCTCGCCTTATTTTAACACTTGCACTTTCTTTCAGACCAACTGTGTTTCTTACATCATCGATACAGCTACAAGTATTAGGTACGTCGCAGATTTTGCGCAACGCTCGCGTCTCGCGTCGACTGCGTTAATTCTACTTTCATGTTCTCATTTCTTTTTAAGATCCCCATCGGAACGCAAAAACAATGTCAGAAGGATTTGGCATGAGATCCAAGTCAATAAACAATGTTGATTTTTTTTATTTAACTGTTCATACGATCGAAAGACGCCAATACACCAATTAACCACTTGACTATGCATCAGTAAAACGTTGTATTTTAGCGCCTAATTGTCTCAGCGGTTCTAGCCTACTGACCAATGGGAGAATATTTCAACCAAAATGTCGATATGTGTTGCGATGTTGATTCGCCGTACTAGCCAACAAAAGCTACGCGTTCTACTTTACCTTACGACCCGTAGCGATGAATTGAGTTACTATGTAATATCGGCCTTATTGGTACTCCATAGGTTATTTTCTTCACGGTTGTATGCCTCCCGTCGTTGTATAAAAAATATACTAGGTATTTATATTCTTAATATTCTGAGAATAGCATTATTCTTTAAAATATAATATTTAAAGCTTATATTCCTTTCTCTACCTATACATAAGCCCGTGTCCCTAGTGAAGTAGCTAGAGAGAACCGGCTTTTTTTAATACAACGTAATATGGTTACCGTAGCCTACGAACGATTGCATTACATTATCACACCTCTGCAGCTAACACAGCAAGTCCTTAAGAGGTTATTGGCGACCTCACTCACAAGCAGGAACACTACAACCTTCAAGTGAGTTGTTATTTGGCGTAAGGTGAGTTCTACCTCTCTTAAGCGTGTCTCGAAAACGGCTCTATCGTTTTGGATTAAATTTTGTGTTTATAATGTTTAACCTTTTTAAATTTAGATAGGTAGATATAGATCTAGCTCTATCGTTTTGAATCAAATTTTGTATTTATAAAGTTTAGCCTTTTTAAATTTAGGTAGGTATAGATCTAGCTCTATCGTTTTGAATCAAATTTTGTATTTATAAAGTTTAGCCTTTTGAAATTTAGGTAGGTACAGATCTAGCTCTATCGTTTTAGATCAAATTTTGTATTTATAAAGTTTAACCTTTTTAAATTTAGGTAGGTACAGATCTAGCTCTATCGTTTTAGATCAAATTTTGTATTTATAAAGTTTAACCTTTTTAAATTTAGGTAGGTACAGATCTGGCTCTATCGTTTTGAATCAAATTTTGTATTTATAAAGTTTAACCTTTTTAAATTTAGGTAGGTACAGATCTACCTCTATCGTTTTGGATCAAATTTTGTATTTATAAAGTTTAACCTTTTTAAATTTAGGTAGGTACAGATCTAGCTCCATCGTTTTGGATCAAATTATGTATTTATAAAGTTTAGCCTTTTTAAATTTAGGTAGGTAGGTTAGGTACAGAGATGTCAGTCCTGACAAAAATGCCGAGCGAAACTCGGTCGTACTTATTACATTACAGTAGGAAATACGCAGACACTGACCTTTCTAGGTCAGGGTCATGATATAAAAAGGTGTTTCATTTTGATGATTTTATTCGTAGGATTTTATATATACTTGTTTTATCAAGAACACTCGTTTCTTTCAACTAACGTTCGTCGCAATGATTGTAAGACGTGTTCATCGTCGATTTATGCATATACGTAGATGCTTTTGATTAATTTTTTTTTTCGCTGATTTTCCTTAATGTTTGTCCCTTAAGCTAGCCGATAGCTACTAAACCAGAAAAGGTTAATCAATGTTGAACAAATCTTAAATCGGTTGATCAATTTTTGAACGACTAGCCCGGTGGTGAGTAGTGGTTAACAATGATACTTTAACACCAACGCACGTGGGTTCGTTCTCCACACACAAGTCAAACATTTGTGCGCATTAACATGTCTGTTGTTTGTTTGTTGTGTTCCTTCTAGTGAGTGGGGTCAGCGAGATAAATGCTCGCCGTAGTTGTAAAAAGTACTGAACTCTTCTATTTTAACCTATATAAATGCCATATAGTTGATTGAAATATAAGCTTCATTTATAGATATTGAATTAAATGGGTAAGAATGAATGGCCTTTTAAACGATTATTTGAGAAATTAATTTTCAAAACCACGCCGTGTGAACGCACGGCGCACACCGTCAATACGCCCAATAAATGTCCAATACGTAACGTCATGTTATTTTACAAGTGGCCCAGAGGCCGCTCCAAGGTGTGTGTGAGTGTGTGTAGGAACTTGTGACGTTGTGGCGGGTGACGCGTTGGTAAACACGGATGTAAACGTATTCTGCGAATGGTTGCAAGTGTTGCAATATTACTTTTACTGAGATAAACTTATATTTGGAACTAGAGACTACGAGTGAGGTAGAGCTTTTAGCACAATATTTTGGATCTTAAATTTAGATATATATAACTCCTGTGATCTGCTAGCACTGAACACAGTTGGCTAAGATATTCTAGCTATTGTTTTTTTATTTGGTGGCATACAGTCGAACTGATGTAAAGCAGTTACTGAAGCTTATGAACGAGCAATACAAGGAGTATCGTTCGCGCGTTACCACCACATCTGCCATCTCAGGAGTTTACTGGCTATCTCACTCACTCGCAGGAACAATAATCCTACAGGAAGTCTCTGGGTATGGTGTTTCTGTGAGGTACAGGCACTGCAAATACGAGTAGTAAGGGGTCAATCAGATTCAAACATTAGTTAGGCAAGGTGTCTACGAAGAGCAGAAAATAATGCAGGCAAGGGGTCTAGGGGACAAAAATGATTGGAAATCTACAGAGATTTCCAATCATTTTTGTCCCGTATAACAGTATAGGGATGCAATTTTCTGTGCGTGTTAGTATATTCCCAGTTCGATGCCCCACGTGTGTTTTGATTGCGACGGATATGTCACGATGAAACACGACCTTGGGGCACCTTTATTCGGGAAAGTCTCATCAGAAGCGATCGCTGCAGGGGTTGCAGTGTGATGAAAGTTTAAAAGCCAACATCACGCGATGTTCCCATGCGGTCACCCATCCAAGTGTTGACCGGGTCTAACGTCACTTAACTTGTCCGGTGAGAAACTGTATTTTCGGCATGGTATGGACGTCGGCCGCGGTTAAACGGTTTATAGTCTGCCCTGTTGTCCCCACTATTTCTGCCACTACTAAATATGTACTCCGCTATGGTCTACTTAAAATAACTCGCAGTTCCCGCGTAGCATGTTTTTTTCGCTTATATGAGGATGAGAACGTTAATTAATTTTAGGTAAAGCGATAGTAAACCGGCTTTATAGTTCGATAGTTTGTGCCTTCCTTATGGGCGTCACAATAAGGCCTAATTTGGAACCTCAGTGTCAAAGTGCTATTAATTTACATAACTATTAATTATAGCTACTATTACGATCTATATATCTATAACTTCGCTCTAAATCCGTTGTGGGGTAGGCAGAGTTAATCGTACGCCACATAACTCGGCCCTTACACATCTCACTCGCTTCTTTAACATTCATAGCTGTTCTCATGCACGCTCGCCGGTTTCTAGGGCAGCTGACATTACCATCTGATAAAACACGATCAAGGTAGGTAAGGCTTGGCCTTCCTCGGCTTTTACATCCTTCTTTACCTTTCGTAATGTTATATCTGTTTCGTATTTTTTTCTTCCCGCATTCTTTTTACATGTCCAAAGCACCGGAGCATGCCTCTTCTTATTTTAACACCGACAATCTCTTTCAGACCAACTATGTTACAATAAAATTACATATAAATAAATAAAACAAGTTTTTATTTAAAGAAAATAACTAAAAATAAAAAGAAATAATTTTAGTGACATTAGTCATATATATATATATATATATATATATATATATATATATATATATATAGTACCTATAGGTACTAAGTATATACATATATGACTATAGACATATTCTAGGTTCAGAATTAACCCCTCTCTTGGTAATCCACTATCATAGTATAGACGCCTATACGTAGGTAAGTTCCAGGGATATGTACCTACTCGTTTAAATATAGACTTTTTTAAATTGTAGAATGTATATATAATTTTTATTTATTTATTTACAACAACTAAATGAGCTTGACAGTTGACCAATTTGCTCACTTAGGCACATACAAGCTCTTAATAACTAAACATAAACCATTATTATTAACATACATTACACAATAAAACGACCGCATGCAATATAACAATACAATTAACATACAATTAATTTCGTTACAATTAAAATAAAATTAATAATTTAATTGTGACCATTTCATTGTCGTTCTGCTAATTTTATGCAATGCGCAATGAAAAAGGTCTAGCCCTGGATACTGGCGAGTGACATTGTTTAGCATACTTAACGCAAGTGACATGACAACCCGGCTTGCTTGTAAAGCTCTGTTCTTGCCCGCGGAATATGAAATATGTCACGAGTCACGACGATGTATTCTGAGCAAATTGTCAGGCTAATTGTTCATACATGGTTACATGTATGTCTGCAAAACAGTTGTACAACGTACATCATCATTGATAAGTCCCCAGTGTACAAAATTCGCACTTCAGCGCTCTCTGTCTTAAATTTTTTCGTTTTAACCAACTGCCAACTTAGCACTTTGATGTTAGATGTTAAATGTCTCATGGTATTGCCAAAATAAAGTGTATTACACTAGTATTCGACATCTGTCACGACGTCTATAGTATTTGTATTTGACATTTGTCTTGTCTGAATTACATTCCATTAAACATCATGGCACCTACTACTTGAATGAAGATTTTAATATTAATTCAACAAAACTTCATCATCTCTCCGAGCAGTACAATCACCGCTCACCCAGCCCCCGCCGCGCCGGCCCGGAGGTAGAGCAACAAGACCGGTGGCTCTAGGCGCCGATTGGCCAGCGGCGCCAAAAAGCCAAATGCGAAAAACAATTTCGAGTTAAAAATGAATGACATCTTAAGAGACACTGGTTCACCAGATCTGATTTTTGAAAATCCGTAGATTGGCTCTAGATAAATCCGTAGACCCAGAGATTCTTTAAAAGCTAAATCTGACTGATGGAGCGATTGGACTAGCATTGAAGCTAATCCATAAATGGAAGTACCATTTACGTGATGTGAAAGTATCGACCAAAGGACGCTGAAAGACAATCCTGATCAGAGGTTAAGGCCGGTGCTGTAAGCTCCTCCTCAATTTGAGAGTATTGTACCCCAACATTTCTACAATAAACATGCTGGGAGAGTCATGCAAGGAAATCCAACATGTGTGTTCAAAAAGCACATCAAAAATCATGTCTGTAAAAAGGCTTATAATGAAATTGATGACTATGTAACTGACAAAGATGTTTGAAAATAATTCAGCACAAACAACCTACCTCTTCTTAATAATCTTTAATTTTACCATTTGACATTATTATTGTAACCAATATTATGCTAATATGAATTTATTGTATTATCTAATTGACAATTTGAAAAGAAACCTATATTTGCAAGTTTCTCTCGGTATTTCTCCTTCGCCAATGGTCATTTCCGAAATGCTAGCAAATTAAAAAAGAAAAATAGTGTCAAAGGAAGTGTCCGCAAGGGACCAATGGCAATTGAAGAATTTTTATCTTTTATATTTATCTCTCAGATTAACCTCCAAGGAATACGAGAAAAATAGTTTACAGAATTAATAGTTCAGTTGCAATTTTTTATAATACGAAAATTCCACGTACAAACAATTGATCATGTGTGTCTCTGGTTGGGGTAGGCAGAGACTATTGAACGCACGCGTTAAGTTTGGAACGCACTCATCAACGTCATGCATACTCGTCGGTGTCGAGTGCTTTTCATTTGGTACTTACACAGCACATCACCAATTTTATCTATATGTGAACGACTAGGGCGGCCCCTGCCGATGTCTCTACTCACTCGATACACCTTTTTGTGAAATATCGAATAATCGCAGTCGCATTATTATTTAAAACCCGTATTTGTTCATTCCTGAATCAAAATTTTAAACAGTTTTATCGAACACTAAGTTAATAGACACAAGAGTGTCTATAGAAGAATGTCTAATTAGAGCAGTGATAGACCAGCGGATACGGAACCGGCCTAGTGACCAACTGGTCTTCGGTTCGAATCCCGACATGTACCACTACCACCACTAAATTCGTGTTTTCGGATTAATGAACATATTTGTAATTATCACTTGCTCGGCGGTGAAGGAAAACATCATGAGGAAACCCGCACGTCCAAGAAATTATGTTTCGAAAGACGTGTGACCTAACCTAAGAAAGGTCAGGTTTACCCTCTGGATTGTGAAGGTCTGACGACAGTCGGTCCATGTAAACGATCTTTGCCAAATCCTTAAGGCGGACCCCGCTAATAATCTTAATAGATTAGTAAACGAGTAGAAAAAACAAGTTAAGATTTTAATAACTAACCATTTAGTATTTTATCGAAAACCCTTAGTACAAATTCGAATAATCCCCATAGTGCTTTGCATATAAAAGTCTTTCAAACAGATGTCTATTACACTTATCTCGGACAAAATACTCTAGAACTGCCCCCCACAGATCATATTGAACACTGGTTAGAAATACCAGAGCCTGAGCTAACAGAACACGTGTACAATACACACTAGAGCTGTATACATATACGTCAGATAAATATAAGTTGTTTTTGAAGTAGGAAAATAGAAAACTGATAATTCTATTTCGTGCCATAGATAAATCACTATGTGGAATGTATTGAGTGTACTGTATTGCATTTTGTTTACATCAAAGATATTGAATTGGTACAATGGTAGATAAACGGTATTCGTGGAATGATATTGAACGGTTCGTTTTTCAATTGAATTTTATGCGAATCGGACTTTTGCACAGAGGGTCAGTTGATGAAATGCCTTAAACCATGTAACTAAGTTTTTACGAAGTTTTTTGATGGTTAAAACATCGGGTTGTGTACCTAATGTGTAGTGGCGGGTGCGGCCCTCTCGGTTTTTTGCGATATTCCACGATTGGGAATGAGCGGCGTTCATGCAAGGGATAATCGTCATTGCATACGCTGAAGATGCCCTTGTCATCACGGCAGTTTCTACATTGAGGTGCCGTACTTGTAATTGCAGGAGTGGCTCTTGTCGTGATCAACGTAAGGCGGCTGGGGTTGTAAATAAGACCGAGCCTATTTTGTTTCCACAGACCCCGACGTGAGGCGTCTACTGGGACGAAACTGGTCGCCAAAAGTTAATAAAGTCGAATGGCTATGCAGAGATATTGTGGAAAAGAAGTAAACAGCTTGTAGCGTGCGAAGCGTGAAAAAAACTTTTTTTTTATACTACGTCGGGAGGCATACAAGCATACGGCCCACCTGATGTAAAGCTGGCTTATTAACGCTTGTAATATATTAAGTATCACACGCGCGATGCCTCCTTTGCTGCTTACACAGCAACTCCTTGGGAGCTTACTGGTGACCTCACTCACGCAGGAACACAACAAACCTCTAGGGAGTTGTGATTTGGCTTCGGTTTTCTGTGAAGTGGAGGTACTTCCCCAGACGGGCTGCTTTGATGCGCCCTACCTCTCTTAAAACATTCAGACTAAGACAAACCGACATGTTCATGCACACAAATGTTTTCCTTGTGTGGGAATTGAACCCACGAGCATTGGTGTCAAAGTCGCTTCATTCACGACTGAGCCACCGAGCTCGTCGACTACCTCACTACTCTGCAAACGGGACAGAAGCCGAGCGCCGGTTGGTACACCGTTAAAGGCCAATACTTCAAAGACGTGTCAAATAACAACATGGAATCATTACCTTCCACTCGGTACAGCTGCTGATCGGCCATGTCAATTTCAGCAATTATCTGCGTAACGTGGCTAGGCGCGAGGAAACAAAACGGAAACCCACCAAGGCGGCTTTGCCAAAGATATGATACAGCGCACCTCGTAAGAGTGTCCAAATTGGACAGGGGAACATTGTAGAGTGGTTGTAGAGTACATGGGCATTTGTCTCTTTCTGCGACATATGCGACGATGTTTTCTGCCAGTTATGGGGGTAATCACTTTCACGGAAAGCCATATTTGAAACGGATTCGAAAAGTTTTCACTCAGATTCTATACGTTTTGGCAGCTAACATTTCATGAATATCCCCACTAATCCATTGTAGAAAAGTCAAGCGGAGACGGGGAGGTCTGAATACACACCTCCTTCTTTCTTTGAGGGGAACTTGCCGATCAACGGCGAGTGGTAGTGGTGCTTGAGAGGACGGCGTGCCGAGAGTTAACAACGATGTGCCTGATAAGCCTTACGATAATGAAAACTCGGAATATAAACGCGTATAAATAAAATCGAATCGGCTATGATGGTTATTCAGCACAGAGTTCTGTTCTTTACATCACTAGATACTAACAGAGTGTTAATAGAGTAATTAAAATTATTACTTCACATTATGTAATTACATACATCTCACGTGATTGGGTATGGGTGGGATTTATTATGTATAGTATTATCTTTGGCACTCAATAATTATTCTTATCATTCAAAATAATTGTTACGACTTGTTTACAATAACTTTGTTTTGGTGTTGTTTCCAAGAAAACTATAATATCTTAGATAAAGATCCGATATAAATAGTTGTTTTGTATCGTTTATCGACAAGCTTGAGTAGAACTATTGTGTTTATCATAAAGTTTAAGTAGTGTAGTTATTTATTGTCAAATATTTCGATATAACGTTTCCCTGCAAGAAACTTGGTAGGGGCTTTTCAAGAAGTTGAGTCACTGATGAATGCCTATCCCTTTCAGAGATCTTGAAAGTACAAGGGGTGAAGAATCGAAACTTAAAGTGTAAGGAGTATGTATTACATCTAGTCAGTGAGAGATTTGTTAACGCGAACCTTTACGACTTTAATGTCAACTTTTGCTAAAAATTTGGAAAAGTTGATGGATAGCGCGAGACGCGAATATGAGGGTGTCGATGGGTTGTGAGATGCATAAGGAGGTTTCCAAAATGGATGGGGGTTTACGGATCAAATTTTCTCGTTATATTGGAGAAATATCTGGCTATGGACCAAAACGTTTTCTGCGGTTTTTTGGATTTTGAAAGCGCATTTGACTAGGCAGTGTGAAAGGGTCTCCAGGACATATTGACCACATACGACGGAGAGGTAGGATAGTGCCCCGCGTCGTGTTTTCCGACCACTTATGAGGATTGTAACGGAATGTAATGAACGGTGTTTGTACGTCATCAGCACTGCAAATACTAGTCAAAACGATGAGAGACGATTGTATGGCGATTATTTACAAATTAAATGCGAATGTGAAATGTTTGAAAGGTAAGAAATCAGAAGGAACTTAAGGGTTTACGGCCAATGATATTACATCATCGAACTGATCATCGCTGGAGCATATGAGCGACTTTGAATATGGAGCAATAAATGAGCGTAGGGAATACTTTGAGTGGAAATTTGTTAACAATTCGTGGAAGTTTTGACGAGCTCGGTGGCTCAGTCGGGAATGACGCGACTTTTACACCAACGTTCGTGGGTTCGATTTCCACACATGTTAAACATTTGTGTGCATGAGCATGTATGTTTGTCTTGGTCTGGATGCCTTAAGAGAGGTAGGGCGCATCAAAGCAGCCCGTCTGGGAAAGTACCTCCACCTCACAGAAAACCGCAGCCAAATAACAACTCCCTAGAGGGTTGTTGTGTTCCTGCGTGTGATTGAGGTCACTTGTAAGCTCCCAAGGAGTTGCTGTGTAAGCAGCAGAGGAGGCATCGCGCGAGTGATAATTAATATAACTCAAGCGTTAATAGGCTACGGTACCCGCTTTACATCAGGTGGGCGGTATGCTTGTTACCTCCCGACGTAGTATAAAAAAAAAGTAAAATCATAATACAAAGACATAGCCCGTTGTACATGGTGCCGATCCCAGCGCTTGTATATGGGAGCGAAAATTCCATGAAGAGTGTATGTTATTTTACCTGTGGTGATGTTATCTATAAATAGGTAAAGACAAAACTGTTATGCATTGTTTTCTCTGTAATAAATTTGCTCAATTTTCAATAATGTTTATTGTCGAATTTTGAACCCTAGTTGTTATAAAATGGAGAACTGAACTTTCCTATTTATGTGCATGTTGATTTACTTCCTGTTCCACACAAAATGATGGTGACATCGCAATTGTCGCTTCCTCAATTTATGTTATAAGATTTCTCTGTAATATTTTGTAGATATTAGACTTGCATAACGTAACAGTTATAACGTACGACCAGTGATTATTTATCTATTTTCATGATGACTTTTGTAACGTATTATCTGTTACTCTTTCTTCTTGCGTGCGTTTGCTTCTCATAATATCCAAATGAAGTTTTATAATTTGTTCGTTAGCTTCTCATAATTAATAAATTATTTTATAATTTATTAATTATGAGAAGCTAACGAACAAATTAACGATTCAAAGTAACTGTTTAAGCATTTAGTTCCAAAATATATAAAGAACTAATATAGATCAGGCACCGATTGGAACCGATAACTCAGCGATAAGAATTCACGATTTAACTACTAGGCCACCAATACTCACTTGGAAGCAATGACAAAATTATCTACTTAATTCTACCTTGCAATATTTATTTAAAGCAATGACTATGTTATTACTATATTATGCTTTCATTATTAGAAATTATCAATTCATAAGTATCCATTATGATATGAATGAAGATTACACGTTCGACGCTAGATTCGAGTGATTTCGCTTTAGCGAACTGTAGTATTTCACTAGTTTTCAAACTTTTCTATATACTCGTATATACTAAGGTACATAACTTTACAAGAAGACGTATGTAGTCTAATGGTAGTAAATATTTTTTAAGTAAATCGGAAGCGTATTTTTGTACTTATTTGTAGCTAGCTTTGGTTTTTTAATGATGTTTCCTACTTCGTTAGCATGGAAGCAAAAGGTTTAGACGAAGTTACTAAACATAATTTAGCGCCTAAACTGTATACCATTTTGAACGCCGAATATAATATAATATAATCTGATTAGGTAAGACTGTTCTGGTCAAGCTAATAGGTACAGTAGGGGGCTCAAGATTAATAGAAAGTGGCACGCTCTGTGTAAGGCCGACCAACCGTAATCACTCAACTACAACCAGCAGACCCTTCGACAGCACGCGAATGCTGGAAGTTATGTAGTGATGGGTAGTTTATTAGGACTGTTACTGTCTTAATTGGTTTTTCTATTGCGTTGTGCTCTAAATCCTCTGTTACTTCATACGGGTGCATGTTTTATTGTTCCGGTAGTATATTCATCACTTTCATTGTCCGTCTCTGATTTCATATAGATCTCTTGAACTGGTGTTTGATATTCCGATTTATTTAGGGTTAGGCTAGTTACTGCCACTTTACAAGACTTTTATCATAACATTCCATGTTATGCGCTAGCCTGTCGTTGAATGTTGAAATGGGCTGATTTTTTAATTATTTTGCCTAAACATTGCGTAGAGGCTTAATGGATGGGGAAATGAATGGATTATGGGGAATTTGGACGTTTGATAATATGCCCATAGTAGGTCATCTCAGGCATTTGTTTTGTTGTGTTACTGTCTTTCCGTCTAATAAGTCCTGAGTTGTTTCCTACAGATCTAGTGAGACTGATACCTTCCTAGTTTCTCCTTTTGGATTTTGTTAGTGTTACTGATTGTTCGAGAGCAATTTTATAAAGTAGGTGCTTCACTTCAACTTCAAATTTATTTCTTTGATGACGAAAGTAAATATTTTTGAGTTTCTCATACCCATCTTCACATATGGCATTGACCTTTTTCTTCTTTGCTGTGGTTCAAGTTCTCAGGTAAATTACCTGTAATCAGGTAACCTCGAATGCTAGTTCTATATTGACTCCAGCGTGTTGGTAATTGTTATGGGCACTATGCGTCTTAAATTGTTGTATACTGTATACAAGACGTTGTCAGTCAGTGGTAAACAACAGCGTTACTCTCGAAACTATATGTAATTAAAAAAAAACATTGTCAAAATAGTGAGAACAATTTCCACCATGATTATGAGCAGCTCAAGCTGGTCTCCTTGGTAAACTTGTATAAATACACAATAATGGACAAAAAACTTGTGAAAATATAAACTTGTCCCTTAGAGGGATATTTTCCATTCCACGAGTATCGAAAGGATTAAAATCTTAGGTGTTTAAAAGACATTTCGTATTTTTTCAGATCCTGACTGGGCTTCATACAACCTTGGCATCTTCATCTGCATGCGGTGCGCGAGCATCCACCGAGGGATGGGTGCTCACATCAGTAAAGTCAAACATCTGAATCTGGACAGGTGGGAGGACTCACAGGTGCAAAGGATGAAGGAAGTAGGCAACATCGCCGCAAGGAATAAATACGAAGAGAGAGTGCCACCTTGCTACAGAAGACCAACCAAATATGATCCACAGTAAGTATTTAATATCAATTAAGTTATATTATCCGTATAAGTCTCAACGTTAATCATAATCACTTTTCGAATTCGCGAACAGTGGGCATTCACTAGATCACTGAGTGGCTGGGACCAATCCGCTCAAAGTGCCATTGCCAGGCCAAAACAAATTAACCTATGTACCGCCGCGATTGATTTGACAGTGAAGTGCGCATATAACCATAGCCGGTAGCCTGTGGCTGGGACCGATCAGCTCAAAGTGCCATTGCCAGGCCAAAACAAATTAACCTATGTACCGCCGCGATTGATTTGACAGTGAAGTGCGCATATAACCATAGCCGGTAGCCTGTGGCTGGGACCGATCAGCTCAAAGTGCCATTGCCAGGCCAAAACAAATTAACCTATGTACCGCCGCGATTGATTTGACAGTGAAGTGCGCTCAGAACCATAGCCCGTAGCCACTCTGTATATTTTAAGATAATCGTAAACGCGTCTCCGTGTGAGTGCGATAATTTTTGACAATTCTTTGAAGTTATCCCACTGTACGTAAACTTGTAGAGGAGAGACTCAATAAAGTCATAGGTGGGGTTATTTTTATAAAACAATAGGCAATGTGGCCGTTACTGTAGATTTGAGGGAAATGTGATACCTATTCTTAGGCAGACTGAATTAAATTTGGGGTTAGTGGTGTCAATAAATCTAAGACAGGTAGAGCGCATGGATGTAACCCGACTGGGAAGTACATTCACCTTGCAAAAGGCCTAGGCTGAATAATTCCCTGAGGAGTTGTTGTGTTAGTAACTGGGATGGCAACGAGTGAACGATACTCCTTGTGTTGTAAGCATTTATAGTATATGGTAACCACTTAACGTCAGGTGAGACGTATGCTAGCATGCCTCCCGGTGTTGAATGGAAAGTAATAATTAACATTTGATTCCCTACTCTTGAGACAAGTGTGCCTTCTAAAAAAGGAAAATGTCACATTTTTCTTCTTAATTTCAACATTTCCTTTACAACTTAATTATATTTAGGAATCTGTGCACAAAATTTTGAGTTGTAACTTGCCATTTTCTTTTTATCATGAAAGCTTTTAAAACCTGAAACCTGAAGTTTATTGTGATCAGTGTGCGTAAATTTATTTTATGTGTTTATAGAATATTGCTTGTCGGTATATTTGGAAAGGACTGAGTCATGTACCGCAGTGTACTCTCTCTGCATACCCGCGAGGGACTTGGTATGAAGAAATAGATACATACATACATAATATATTTACAAACAATGTCATATATTACGAGTCAAGTTGCTTCAAACATTATGTCATTCAGTCGGACTACTTTTCGATGAATAATTGTTTTCCTGGTGATATCATGAGCCCCAGAAACTTCCCGCCTGGAGGTACTTCCCCATACGGGCTGCCTGCTATATATTAAGTATCACTCGCGCGATGCCTCCTCTGCTGCTTACACAGCAACTCCTTGGGAACTTACTGGTGACCACACTCACACGCAGAAACACAACAACCCTCTAGGGAGTTGTTGTTTGGCTGCGGTTTTCTGTGAGGTAGAGGTACTTCCCCAGACAGGCTGCTTTGACGCACCCTACCTCTCTTAAAACATCCAGACCAAGACAAACAGACATGTTCATGCACACAAATGTTTGCCTTGGGTGGGAATCAAACCCACGAGCGTTAGTGTCAAAGTCGCGTTATTCACGATCGAGACCGAGCTCGTCAAATAACTTCGTCGCTAAATTTGTGCTTTCTGATTTATGTACAATTTGTAATTATCATTAGCTCGGCAGTAAAAGAAAACATCGTTCAAGAAAATATATTTCGAAAGACGTATAAGCTTACCTAAGAAAGATCTGATATTCCCTCTAGGTGGTGGAGGTCTGACGGCAGTCGCTCTTTGTAAAAATCGGTATCTTCGCCAAAATCTTAGGTAGCGGATTCCGCCAATCCTAATAGGTTAGGACACGGAACAATGCTAAGAAAAAAAAAGAAAACAGATTAATAAACTCATATCAAAATTGTTTTCTTCATTCTAAACGTCGGGTGGCAAACAAACTCGCTTTATGTTAAGCCGTTAGGTACCGTATGGAAGCTTTTTCTTGGTTCTGGGTTTGTAAAAAATCCTTATACGTAATGCGCACTGAAAGTTTTACTCATAAATAAAACAAGTTATTATGAACAATGTCATGTATTACGAGTCAAAGTTGCTTCAAACATTATGTCATGCAGTCGGATTACTTTTCGATGAACAATTGTTTTCCTGGTGATATCATAAGCCCTAGAAACTTCCCGCGTGGAGGTACTTCCCCATACGGGCTGCCTGCTTGTATGGTTAAGGACAAGATGGCGGTGTGTAACGAATGCTCCAGAACATTTTTCTAATTTGGCGCATACCTCGCTAAAATTAATTCTTTAACGTTTCAGAGTCCTCATCGAGCAATGGATCCGAGCTAAATACGAGCGCGAGGAATTCTGTCACCCAGAGCGTCAGAGTTATCTCTCTGGCTCCATGGAGGGATTTCTCATGAAACGTGGAAAGGAAGACAGTCGATACCAGCTAAGGAAATTCGTACTGAGTGAAAATGAAGACACTTTGAAGTAAGTCGGAGAGTTCCTTTATAATAACACCTCATATCTTCGCATTTTCATTCACATCATTTTCTGCTTCCGCTTTAATAACACTTTCTATAAAAAACATATATGAAAAATTTTCAAAAAATTCATACGATTGTCGGAACGAAAACAGGACACTTACGGAGACCGGTTTATTAATAGTGGCCCTATCTTTAGGTGTTGCCCTATTATGGCGTAGAATAGGACGAAAAGCTATAATACTGCTTTGGACTAGGTTTTGATTTATATTTTATCTTTATACCTATATTTTGTTGAACAGATTGCTAGACAAAGGTTTTGCTAGAAAATATTCATATTTATAATTATCTTTTACTGTTAAGAGATATCATCTACAGGGTAATCTGACATATTGATATAAAATGTACTAATGGAATCATTATTTTTTTTAGAATAACGAGTTTGGTACCGTAGTGAACCAATCAAATTTGTTCATGTAGATGAATACTTGTGCGGCTTGTTTATACCCCTTTCTCTAACACCCCGTGTAATACACACAGACACAGACATTGTAACATGTTCATGGTAACCAGCCGTACAATATCAAATACTTAAGGAAAATCTAAGTTTAGCATATCAATGTCAAATTAACGATATTGCATTTCTGGTATTATGCGGGCAATTCATAAAAACAATTAGATTAGATCCATAAATACAAAAAGACAATATTTGTTATGTTAACTTCTGTTACAATAGGAAAATAAACTGACGAAATGATTATCATTTACTTGGCATAAGTGATCTTGCGTCACTTCACCAAAAATATACTATCACCATGAGAATATCACCAAGAAAAACTTGAAGCAATGCTGACAAACTTTGTTTATATGTCGCAATAGGAAGGTGATGTGATAAGAGCTATTAAAAGATAATCATAGCACAACAATGGGTTGGTAGTGACGTATCATAGTTACACGAAAACTTCCAGCCTCTTATTGCGTACGCCAAGGCCTTTAAACATACATCACTGACTACGTAATTTTAAACTCTATTTACGCTGAATATGTACATACCCGGCGTATTTTTACCTTTTTACACTTCTCCTTTCAGATAAAATTAGCAATGTTAGCGGTATGTTGCGAAATTCTTGATACGGTCGTGATTTCATGACGTGAATATTCATGGGTTTGATCATGAAATACGTCATAGTAAAATGTGGTGAAACGAAACCTTTGAACGTACCCTTTAGATTGTAAAGCTAATAATAACATTTATTTGTAGTTATTGCTTCATTTCCAGTAACGTCAAAACAGGAAAATTATGCAATTGGATTTGTCATCGGTTTATTAGTTTGCGTTAACTATAAATTCGACGTTTAATTATAGTGTACCGTTTATACCTATTGTTTCGTCCAATTAGCACATTAAAGATGTCACATGGATCAGATAGTTTCAGACTATCTGAGGCGTGTGATTCGAAATACGCCGGAAGTTTGTAACAAATACAAAATAAACGGTGCTACTATTGTCACTTAATACCTACTAGGACAACCACGATTTTTAAACCAGATTGTTTTTTATTTATAAAAGTTAAACCATTTTTGATACTACATTTGTAATGTAATTTATTTGTATTTGTAAATATTAAGGGTCTTAATATTTCTGTACATTTATTATTCTACAAAGCAATGAAGCAATGAATGATAGAATCGTTTAAAATGAATATCAAATGTCCCAAATTTTTTAATTTGTCATAATTAAATACCCTTGAAGACGTTCAGTAATCTATACATAAAATGTTTTATTATAAGGATTCTATGAAATTCGTAGTTTAGCTACATTATCCGGACTGTCTTAGGTATCACCACGCGTCAGACGGTTGCGGCCGTGCAGCCGGTTGTCTCGATCGGTTATTCGACCGTCTCCGGATCAAAAACATTGGTCGATGGAGGTAAGAAAAAAAAACGGAGAGAAATTGGAGATGACAGGTTTAATTGAACGCGATAAAATTTATAATGTAGATAGTTTTACGCTATAGGGTGCAATGCATAAATTATTTATTTCTTCTTTCATTAAAGCAATGATGCATCATCTCATCTCATTACATTTCATCGTTATCACTTATAATACGTACCTAATTTATTAATAATTTCTATTTTGTATCAGAACTTCAATTAGACATCTTTTAAACTTCCAGCAGATTATATTTAAATAAACTGTTTTTTTTGACATGAGAATAACAATCTTTTTATGAGTAAGTTTGATTTGGGAACTTATATAATACATTATATAGTTATACATTATACCAAATTAATGTTATTTAGATACATTTACAAACTTACCTACAAAAAGGTATACAGCACATGCGTAGCTCATGGTTGGACAAATAAGAAGGGGACAAAGGTCTGCTATTAGCCTCAGGAATAAGATTTTGGTCTCATTAGAGATTTTTCACATTTTACAAAAAAATCCTAAATTCACGTTACAACTTGAATGTGTAGGTAAATATGGATAAAAATATACCCATTTCTTTATTTTACGAACTTTTAGTATGTTACCTTAATTTATATTCGGTGCAGATGATTATTAGTATAAAAAACCAATGCCCTCAAAGTAAAAGAAGTGAATAAATTCTGAAGCAAGCGAGAGTGACTGGCACAGGGCCATACCGATATATTGACCATTGTTTGAAAATGAGTTCGAACATAACAGACTCATCGTGTTACACGATGGGCGCTTTGGCATTTAATAGGTAGTCATTACGTGCCCAAATGCAGTAGGTATTATCCAATGCATGGAGATAGCTTTATACCCTAGCACGCTCCCTGATTTTACTCCGCTCGATTTAGGCCAGTGAGTGGGTACTCACATAGTAAGTCATAAAAAGGGGAAATGTTGGTAATTACTGTATTTAGCATGACATGATAAGAATGCAGAGCATGCATTGTGACCGACGTTTTCCCCGCCCCGCTCCAGCTTCGCACGGGTGATAGATTTAGTAGTTGGGAATAACTGAAGATTTAAAACATTTAAATACAAATTACATAAAGTTGGAAAGGACAAAACTAGGGTTATTTTGGTATAAATTTCATTGATTTTTAGTTATTTTTTGCAAATTACAAATTACATTATCTTAAAGTTAAGCTTTACACCTTTTTTGGAAATTTTGAGAACTTAGTTTTTTTTTAAACGGCTTTCAACCTTTCCGCCGTTTAGTCTATTCTTCTGTCCTACCTTTAAATCGCTGTATCTCCTAATCCATGCTACGTACCGGGATGTAATTTATGTAGCATACGTAATATCCGCTATAATATGTGATTATTAGGTTTTTTAGTAGGATCGGTACCTAATGTATTCAATCATTAATTTCCGTAATAAAATATAAATTAAAAAGAAAAATGAAAGGAACTAGGGTAGCGTGAGTCAAATTTGATATGTTTAATTTGTACAACACTAAGTAAAAATAGATGAACTTCAAACGTGTATTTCTTCTACAACGCGACCTTATTGCTAAACATAATCTTTCCAAGGCGAATCTTTTGTAACGAATATGTGTGAAGAATGGGCAATCTTCGTAGCATATGGAGCAAATGATAACAAATTTCCAACGTGCGCTAAAGCTTTTGAATAATCGTAAAATATATTGTCTGATTTTATTTATTAGTCAATTTCCCTTCAACGAGTTATAACATTTGTCTGAACAATCGGCGCACGTTGTGTTTATCTGCACCAAAAATCAATTTTAGATATGTATTCAAAAAAAAATTGGGTGATTTTAATCACATTTACTCAATGTATGGAAATAAAAATGCAACAAAAACTTACAAAATCAGATTTATTAAAGCTAAATAAATAGAAGTCGGTCTTATCTTATTTCTGTCCACTTCTCGTTTGTCTCACCACGAAAAGTTTCTTCTATAGTATTTCTTAGTACCACAAATAAGATAGGTATCTAAAGGATAAATAGACAGTTATTCAAAGATAAAAAAAGGTTCATGTAAGAACAGATACATACCTAGAATTATAAATATTTTTCTATTTTTACATGCAATAAAAGAACAAATTGCTTACTTCCAAGAATTAACTAACTTGCATACTACGAGTATATGAATGGCACTACAATGAGCTTAGTATATTGATATCTCAACTCTTACTTAAAGAGGATTTTTCCTTTTTATTCTGTCAGATAACAATTAGGTTTTAAATACACAAAATCAGAAAACCAGATATAATAATTATTTGCATGACGATTGTAACTTTTAAGGAAAAGCTGTTGGAAAAATATACATGTATATATATATGTATCTACATCGGTTTGTAATATGCTCTGTTAATCCATTTTGTATGCATGTTTTTTGGAGAAATGTAAAGTAGGTCGGTAAATAGGTATTGTTTGATACTATGATGTCTGAGCCCAGCCTCAATAGACCAGAAAAATGTTTGATGCTACGCGATACTAGCGCCACCATCGAAAAAATCTTACTTTATGAACAAAATTAAAACATACAAAATTGTCCAGCATTCTGTTAAGAACACAATTTATTATTAACACGGCAATTAGTTAATCTCCCTTCTATAACCGCACTAACCACAGGCGGGGTGAATTCTTCCTCACATACTGGAACCACAATGGTCGCGTACTTTTCGGTTCCTGAGAAGTTTTCCTCAGAAAACTGAGAGGTTTTCCCAAAGCACTAAAGCATGCGGTTCTTCAGAAAATAGCGAAAGAGAAATTTACTGGGTCAGCAATGCACGTCTGACGGTGCTGCCAATATTCACGAGCCATGCTAAGTGTTACCATCAGGCAAACCGTGCGCTTGTTCCCCATCTTACCTTAATGGTAAAAAAAAGATGTCGCCGTAAAAACAGAAGCTGTACGCCACGGATTCACAACAATATTGTAAAATTGGCTAATTGCGGTAAAAATATGAAATTGTTTTCCTAATCTGAGACTCCGCCTCTAAAATTATTCGATACCAGACGTCAGAAATCTGACATTATGCGGTCGGGCTAAATCTTATGTGTGCATGGTGATGCTGAAATTGTGTAAACGTAGGGACCAAAATCACGTGGCGGGGCACTAGTTAGAATCTGGGATTGGATTCATTATCTTCTTTACGTTCTTTGATCATAAGTTTTTTGATCCTTCCTCAGATATCACGTGAGAGAGAACAGAGAACCAAAGGGTGTCCTCAAACTATCAGATCTGAACGTATGCTTTGCCCCAGCGAAGATTGGCCACATGAACTCCATGCAATTGACGTTCATGAAGGATGGCTCCACCAGACATATATATGTGTACCACGAGGAACCAGAAGTTATAAATAACTGGTAAATATGTAATATTTTTTATAATAGAGTTTGTTGGAATTTGTAAGCCAGTAAAAAATAGGGAATAAATTGTTTTATTGTAAAGTAATTGATTGTTTAATTAGTCAGGTCTTAAGTCAGGGCGCTAGGACAGAATGAGTAATAATAATTGTGATTAAACATGTAAGAATCACTGGTTATATATACCACCCGTATAGTATATTGCATTCACGTTCTGGACCATAATATTTGTCTAGCTTTTGACTTCAGCGTATATTTATAAATGGCAAGATAACACCGGTCAACGATCTTAAAAACGAAAGGTTAAAGATGTCAAGTTCATATTTATATCTATGGTTTGATGGACTGTCTAAACTGTAAAATGCCTATCGATTTTTGCCAACTATATTAAAATATGATCCTCCAGAATTTTTCTCCACTGAACAAAGATTGTGTGTGTTTGTCCACACCTTTTATTCTCAAGACATTACAATATACGAGTAGTATACTAGCTGCAGTCCGCGCGTATCGCAAGTATCCCGTTATCTCGTGGGAGGCGCTTTTTCTTACTTTTTCCTTATCCTTAGGTTCATATCGTGATACCGAATAGTCTATAACTTTCCTGGAAAATTGAGCTGTCGAATGCAAAAAGAATTTTTCAAATCTGCTTGGTAGTTCCGGAGATTAGTATATTTAAACAAACGTCAAACTCTTCCGCTTTATATATTAGTATAGATTCCCAATTATGGTAAATGTAATACGGCGATCAACACATAATAACTTGCCTGTACCGCTTTGGAAACCCCGGGAATTAGGTAGTAAATAAAAGATTTGACGAAAAAGAAATGAATAAACTGTGCATTTCAAATTACAATGAAAACACTATATTATGTTACCATAGAGTTGATTTGATGATTGTTCCGGACACAAACCATTTATTCTCAAGACAATACAATATAGTATCGGTATTCAAAATTATGGTAAATGCAATGTCGTGTGCCTCTTTAAAAAATCCCGGGAAATAAGTATCGAATTAAATTGACTAGTAGAAACCAATAAGCTATGCATTGCAAATATAAGCCGCAGATCCAAAATTGTAATAGAAGAACAATATTATATTGCCATGGAGTTTATTTGATGATAGAACTGGGAGGTTGGTGATTAAGTTACCTTCGGCTGCAGTTTAAAAATCAACAGCTTGTTTTTAAAAATATATTTTTGAATAATGAATTTAATGGCAGGTATACAGCAATTCGTTGCGCTCAGCTGCACCTGCTACAAGTTGCATTTCCTTCGACACCTCAATCGGAGCTGGTGCAACGTCTACCCAAAGATTTTGCACGTGAAGGCTGGCTGTGGAAGACAGGCCCTCGACCCTCAGATGCGCACCGCCGTCGCTGGTTCACGCTGGACAACAGGAAACTGATGTACCACGATGAACCGCTGGACGCATATCCTAAAGGCGAAATTTTTGTTGGTGAGTTTCAAACGACCATCAGAGTCGAAACGAACAGAGATCATCCTACTAATATTATAAATGCGAAAGTATGTATGTATGGATGGATGTTTGTTGCTCTTTCACGCTTAAGTGAAAAGGTGGCTAGGTGGAGCTGTGAAGCTCTCTGTCGCCCATGGCTGGACTGACACAGTATGGGGAGGGAAGTTAAAACAGTTAAAATCGTTTCACCGGCGTTCCAAAATGGGCATAAAACTGAAAGTTGATGAATGTATGAATGAGTTATGGAATGAAAGGGAGTATTGTGTATGAATGTGTTTTTTAATATTTAGTTCGCTAATGAAATGGCATTAAAATAGCCTTGCTCATGGCAGGGGTGCAAGTAATATTAAAAAAAAAAACCCATGTGTACGTAGTGTACTCAACCGATTAGTAAGCTAAGTACTCGCGAAAGAAAGGAAAGCCATTGTGTTGTTTATATTTTTCAGCAAGTTACAAAAGACCACAGCTATATAGCAACTGGATATTTATTTTTGGCGGCGATTTCTATAGAGAGGTACCTCTATAGAAATGGCCGCCAAATAATAACTATCCAGGTCGGGGTACTTATTCATTATCTCTGATCTTACTTATTTCTCACAGCTTTATTTTCAAACATGTCTGTGTTTGTCTCATCATGTGGATTTCTCATGATGCTATTTTTTTAACACTTCCAGGCCACGAGTCAAATGGGTACTACATAAAGGTGTCGAACACAGGCAACGGCTGCAAAGACGCACGGTTTCCCTTCCAACTCGTGACCCCGGACCGAACGTACTGCCTCGCAGCGACTACCCACGAAGACCGCGATGGCTGGCTAGTAGTCATCCAGCAAACAATCAAACGTCCCCTTACGCCTCAGGACTCTGCTAGTAAGAAACCATTTTTAACTTAAAATCGAGTGCGTAATTGAACCTTGATATAGAAACGTACAAAACGCTAGTGCTAAAACATTCCATGCTCACAACATATATTGTATGGAGTGTTTATTGGACCAGTTAGTATTCGTCGTGACAACGAATTTTCGAAATGAATTTGTTGGTACGTTTGTTTGACGAGGTCTAGTTATGCACTCCCCTAACTGAAAACGCTCAATACTGGTACTGTAGAACCATTTTTATGTATTTTTGAGACATATTTTGTATTTATTATTCATGTACAATTAGTCATAATTTGATTTTTGGTATAAGTCTATATAATAATAGCCACAATAAGCAATAATTAAAATTTTGGTTACTTGTACATAGATAATAAATACAAAATAGATTAAAAAAAAAACATAAATATGGTTCTACAGTGCCAGTATTGAGCGCTTTTTTGGAATTGGTCTTAAATTCAGCATTGTAATGATAAAAGCAAAATGAGGGCGCCGCTTAGCTTTATACGCCCTCAGGCGGGCTTTGTTCACAAATGTTTCATACAAACACTTGTTTTCAAGGCATTATTATTTTCTCATGTATTTTGAGAAAGCTTCTACGAGTACATCCCCTTTTTCTGTAATCTGTTCACTTATGGTTTACTCCAGCGCTCCTATAAAATATATTACCGGATCCAGTGTCTCGCATGACGAATCCACCTGATTACCGGATCCGGTTTCAGGATTGCAATTCACGTGAATAACGCGTGTCCTCGCGGGATCGCTGTGCATAATAAAATAACCAAGTCATTATTATTTTGTTTTCAGTTGAGGCGACACTGGTCAGAAAAAGAACGACATCTAATACAATCAACATATTTTCAGGAAGGTAGTCGCATTTTCTACCATTCTATAGTTATAAGGAAATAACCGCACGTTTATATTATTTTAGCGTTGACCGCTTTTAGTCTAGTTTTATCGTATCGACTAAATTGAACTGTGCAGTTACAATAGTACCGAAAATTTTTCCCCATCGAATAAAGAACCTTATAGAGTGGTAATTTATTTGACTAGACTTCTAAAAACAATGACGCCGTTGGTGCGTTCTGAGGCTTTACAACCGAAATTAGTTACGATCAATTGCAATTAAGGAAAATAATATTTAAAAATTCTTTCGATTTTTTTTTTTATTATTTTCCGTTGAATGAACATATTGTTATTACCGGAAATACATTTAATAACAATATTTACTCATTTTCCCTTTGTAGAAATACAGAATTGTTTTGTTTCTTAAAAATTGTCCTAACCAGGAAAACCTTTGCCTGGATCTGATAATATATTCAGAATTCGACATTTCGACGTTACAACTCTCTTAGTAGGGATGTGTTATATATGTATACAAGGACGCGGGCAAGGTAGGTACTAGGAAACGCGGTAGTTAGTTGTACATTGATTTAATTGTCACAATAAGATGGCGGCGCGGCTGCGCGCTCGCACGCACACATACAAGCGCAACGCTCGCATTTGCATATCTAACAGGATGGAATTGAATTATCCTATGTTATCACTCTATTAAGTTCTGTGCTCGATGTTATATCCTAATGATATTTAGCACTTAAGAATGGTTTGTGGATTTAAAATACAGATGAATGATTTTAGTTGTTGAATGGGATATTTTAAATAATTAATACAATTTTATTTTTATTTTTAATGCTATCAATTTATTCATAATAATTATATTTATCGATACCTATTTTTCTAACACTAAGGAAGAACTGCGCCTTTAATATTTAATTTGATTCTTTTTATGTTAATATCACGTATGAATGCTGAATATTTTGAACATTTCGACTTGGCTATACGCACAAATATCATTTTAAAATAATATAATAATCGTTATCAGTAACTTTTTTATTGTCAATAAGTTTTATAAGTATTTATTGATGGTGAATCATGTCATTTTATGTTATTTAACACAACATAATGCTCTCTCATTCATGTTAAAAGACATTTTACAGGGACTTTGTATATGGTATGGTAATAATTAAGTAACGGTTATGCCACATAAGCAATTTAAATGTATACCTAGTATTAAAAGTTTATAAGCAATATTTCTTATTTTAGCGTTGGCAATTATAATCGCTTATTCATGTAGGTTAGGCTTCACGAATAGTAGCAATGTACTTTGTTGTAATAATTAACTCATGTGACATACACTGTTTGTTGTGGTATTAATTTGAACAGTAGAACGTAATTTTATATTGGACGATTAATGTGGTGTGCATGTGCAAATAATGACTTGAGTTACAACTTAAATGACATGTAAGTGTAACAAGCCAATAATTAGCTGTCATTCGTAGCCGTGTACGATTAGCAACTGAAGAATACTATATGATTTGTTTGCTACAAAGTCGTAAAATGAAAGAGCCATAAGCTGTTTATCGGTCGAAATGACTCATTTAGAGATTTACAGGTTTGTTGTTCCGCATAAGTAACGAGTTACAGATTTTTATCGTGTAATACTCACGGAAATTATTATTTCGGAATCGTATATATATCGGCTTTCACTTTAAGTACAAACAAAATTCGTTGATAATGGGTATAGGGGAGCTTCTATCAATGACGGACGAACGGAGTCGTACACTAAGGGCACCTTTTATCTTGTTAGTTCCTTATTATCTTCTTCTAATCTTTAAATAGCTCAGGAGTATTTTGACACTGTTGCTACATGGTACCATCGAAATTTAAAAGTGTTTAATGAGATAGATATATTCCACTGTCATCACCATCAGTCAGGTCTCCGACTTGTCGTCAATTAGTAACGTTTTGTAGACATTGTAGGACGTCGACCGCAAACGTCACAAATTAGCGTCATCGGCGCGGTCAATGATTGCCAACGTCAACAGAGAAGACTTCGGACTGACACCTGTTCACATAGAACACGTCACGATCACGGCCCTTGTCCTCGAAGTGACTCATTCGTGATCTTTATTACATCCTACCTCATCGTTTCTCAAACTTTCGGCTTTTTATTTTAGCCCACAATGTTACTTGGTCGATCTATATTAACTATGTAATGGAATATAAGAAGCCGAATTTACAAATTATATGATTACTTGTTTATTCAGTGTAATTCTGTTGAAAATATCATACTATAGTACCATCGAACTGGTACGATGATCGAGGTCAAAATATGCCACAGACTCCCTGACGGTTAACAGTAAGCCCATTTAATTTAGGCGCGTTTGTCTTATTTTAGTGATCTTAGCGAGCACTTTTCAATGCAGTGCGGTTTTAGCTTGTTTAAACAATAATAAGGTATTCGCACTGAGACCCCTGAGCAAAATATAAATGGAATAAACGTGCAACCTGCACTATTGTCCCAAAATTAATTAGTTTATCATAGGAATTTTCTTTTGGGCTTGGACCTCTTGTATTCACTCTATTGTACTCTATGTATTATAGAAATATAATTAAAAGTTACATTGTTTTATTTATTGCATTAACTGAAATTAACTCTACAAACTTTGTAAGGGCTAATGTATAAGTTGTACTCATTATAAAAGATATACCAATATAGTATATAAATACATTAATAATATTAGTGTAAACGGATAATGCCATAACCCAAACAGGCCCACAGGTTGAGAAACGATGATGTAGATATTAAGTAACTGTTTACATTGTGACGTATTTTCCACGTGACGCCATAATATCGGATTAAGTGTCGTTTTATCTTAAAAGATATCCACCGATGTCATTATTAGCGCGTGCGTAATGCGATAATTACATATAATACAGTGATTAATAGTTAATGCCAAGATTAACGAGCTAGACCTGACAATAAACATATCATGGATATAGTTTTAGAATTCTTATATCTATCTTCAAAATATTTAAATTATAATATGTCATAAACATGTAACAGTTTAAAACGAAAACTGGTTTCATAAAGCAAACTACTTATTTTTAAGTTTCTCTCACCTTATTAGTATTATACAGATTTTTTGTCAAAATAGACAATCTCGTTTGTAATCTGTAATCGTCAGTACACGACTTTCCAGAAAATTGCGATGTGACTCCGATCGTCCATAAAGTGAAAATACTTCAGCGGTAGGGATGCTCCCAACGAAATATCGTTAAGTCCCTCATTCACCAAGTCCTCGTTTGCTAATCAGAAGGGTGCATTTTGTACAGTTAGCTTTGGTTCTCAATAACGTCATGAGACATACCATTAGACGCCATTTGCAACTATACGTAATTGAGATATTAAAACACTCGTGTAATGAAATCCACACTCGTGTTTTAATAAATATTCTTGCGTAACAGTTAAATAAATGACAATTATTTATTTAGGTACATTACATTACATTACTGTAGTGAATTATAGATAAAATAGCGATCTTCGTTTTGACTAACATAGCAAATGACCATAGATCGCGTTCACACCAAAACGTAGCCATTGTTTATTGGTTTTAAATACTAAATAGGTATTCAACTTTTCGTTCAAACCCAAGCGACAATTTGCTATATCTCCGACGTTATTGTATTGTTATTGTACTGATTTTGTCTAAAAATAGACAATCACGTTAGTAATCGATAATCGTCTGTAAACGACTCTCCTGGAAATTGCACTGTGACTCCGGTCGTCCGTAAAGTGAAAATATTTCTGCGGTAGGGCTGCATTCACTAACACTGGTGAGTTAGCAGCTAACTACGTTTTGATGTGAACGCGATCGTAGTCCGACATTGCTGCATTTCATTTTAGGAGTTCCTAGTATTAGTCAGGATATCTAAGTAACAATGTATTTTTTGTTAATAAAATACCAACGTGCAGGTCACTGTTGATGATAATTTTGAAAATAGGTTAATTATTATTTTATAATATTTTAGAATGTTCGAAACATACGTAGGTAATACATTAGGTATATGTAATTGCAACTAACAATGCAATAAAACGTAGCGTGCACTATGTTTATATAATCTACGATAATATGTAGTATAATACTCTGGAATGCTAGCTTTAAAAGGCGAAGTATGATTTATTATAAATATCGTAACAACATTGCTTTCATAATCAGTGCAAGCGGTATCCATCACAAATTAAAATAGGACTAACATTATGCAGTCGTGATGAACATGTATAGCTAATTAAAAATATGATTATAAGAATTCATATTATTCAATGTCATACGATTTTCTCTAACGATCTATAATTGATTGGATAGTTTTTATGTATAGCTTAGGTTACGTCCACATGGATTAATACGACAGAAATGCTTTTCACACCTGTAATTATTTAAATTATTTAAAGGGGCTTATACAGTTTGGTATGCATATTAAACGCAACTACTCAATTTTTCGCAAATAATCGAAACCCTCACTCGGCACCAGTTATTGGGCTATCACACACTCATTTCACCGTCACGGAGTGTAGCGTTGATAGCCCATGCGAACAAATTACACGTTGTATAGGTCTTCCGATTAAGTACCACGGTTTGTGAGGTAGCTGCTAGGTGCGGTAGGAGTGTTAATGCCAAGAAAGCTTTACACACCAACTTTTTGCCCCACTCACACCACAATATTACCTCACGCACTTTCTCAATTAAGCTTGAGTTCACGTAAATACGTGGGACACTCAGAAAGTTTTACGAAAATAAAAAAAGTGTGCTATAGATAAATATTTTTTTTTATTAAATTTTTTTTAAAGTATTCTCCACCAGCCTCTATACAAAGTTTCATGTGTCTGACCAGCTTTCGAAATACTTTTTCCTGTCCGCCGCAGACACCTCATTTACAGCCTGCTCGAACGCTGACAGCGCATCTTCCGGCGACAAAAATTGTATCTCTTTGAGCGATTTTTTTATTTTCGGGAATAAAAAGAAATCACGGTGCTAGATCATTGCTGTAAGGAGGGTGATCCAGGAGTTTGACCGACGTGCTATCCAGGTAGTCCCTCAATTTGAGCGTGGTGTGCGCGGGCGCGTTGTCATCCTGTTTCAGGCGACACTTGAAATCGTAAAAAATCATAGCGCGAAGATGTTCCCGGCGCGGATCTATTTTTAAATGAGACACGATAATCTAAGTTAGCTCGCAAAAAATGTGGAGCGAAATTTTGAATTTGGGATGTACCTATTTTTACTTATAAATAATCATATTTTCAAAATAGATTTTATCTGATCAGTCTCTCGTACATAAAAACTTTTTATCACAATACTTTCTGAGTGGCCTGGTATTTTGTGAGCCTTTCAAACGAATATTAGTGATTTGCGAATGTGGACGTAAATTACCATTCATAATATTACTCGTACAGTTCAATAAATCAACGAAAAGCAATAATCCTGTGCAAATTAAATAGGTCTTTTGTGTAGTGTGCAGTTTTTTTAAGGTGGTATACAATTGTGTGAATGAGTATATCTATTATTATATCACATAAGCAATAAGTATATTACTGATACTATTTAAAGCAGTAATTATATTATTTCTGTTACACAATACCAATTGCTAAGCTATCAATATATGGGATAATACGGTCCGTTACATACAATTAATCGTGGGATACTTTCTCATTAGTGGGTATGGCAGCGATGCGATACTATATCAGTCATATACGACGTCCTAGATGATCAAAACGAAAGGTGAGATTGTACTAATTATATGTACCACACTTTGTGATCCACGTCAACCGAATCATAAAATATAAATACCTACTTCTAAATGTAAAAATAAACATCTGATGGAATATTTTTCATTATTTCCTGGGACATCATATATAACACACAAAAAGATACTTTGATATCTACGGGTACAAAGCGTTTTTACGTAATTTTAGATTGACCATGTATTTATTCATTACAAACGTTGTGCGGCTAGTTGATAGTGTGCGATAAGTCGATCCTAAAACAATTCCAAAACACAATTGGAAATAAATAACTTTAAATAATTTACTGTTACTTGTAAACACAACCGACTGTTATTGACTGACATACACGCAGACTACAACCTCTGAAATTGTGAGAAAATAATTATTGTGTACTCTAGAATGCATTAATAAAGATTTTTTCTTTTGCTCTAATGTTCAATAGCTATTATTCTTCCACAATGATGTGTATCACATCGCTCAACATTTTGATATAATTCATATTGATACCCTAAGAATGTTGATAGTAGATTTACCAAGTGAAATAATACCGGTCTAATCAGAAAGTGTCTCTGCCCATCAGGATATTCGCTTTTTGAATGGTAATAACCACATTGAATTAGAAAAATATATGAATGTATAATTTTGCATATCCTTCTGAAAGAGATAGAACAGCTTGTTAATAAGCTATTAGATATCCTGATGGACAAAAATAGAATCCCTACCCATATGTAGACATCTTTGACATTAACATTATCATGACATTGACAATATAGTCATCCAACAATGCCAGATGCTGCATTTTAGACTTAAAAATAATGCATTAGTTATTATCCGAAAATTGTATATATCAATTGCATAAACATGTTGTCAAGCAGAAGATGTATGTATGTCATATCTGTAGATTTATTACACAATATATTATTCTCACGAATTACGCCAGACTACTGACTGGCCCTAAAAGGTTTTATCGACTTTTAATTTTTATAGACAGAGTTCCAATTTCAGCATTTATGTTAATTAAATTGATATAAAAATAGAAAAAAATATACTAAATACTGGTATTGAAATGTTTATTTATGTAAAGACAAAAATTGCTTTAAATGTCGTAGTCTATTTTCAACTTAGCAATTTAGTTGTGAATTTTATGTTTATAAAGCCCTAATATGTAGTAGTAGCGCATATAAAAGCTAGGAAACTACCAAAAACATGGTAGAATAGAGTAATATTTTACTATAATTTATACTATATAGAACATACAGGATAAATTGTTAATAAGGCACATGAATAAGATTCAATTGGTGTAAAAGGTTGACAGAGTTTGGGAAAAAACTGTCGTGTATATAGATATAAGGTATGTGTCAAAGTATCGGTTTTAAAGTGAATGTTACATAATTCTCCAAAAAAAATAATAAAAATAAAATGTATCACGGCTTTAAGTGAATTTAAGTATTTTTGTGAAAACCATTGTAAACTGAAGGAAGAAATGAATTTGCAATACATACCTACTCATATTTCACTGAAACATATGTTTAATGAAAATACCATGAATAAATATATATTATAAATATTATCTTAGTCTAAAAACGTATGACAAAATATTGCGAAATTATAGAAATCTCTATGATCTTCCTCAGGATTTCTCCCAAAATAGCTACATTTTTAGAAAAATTATGTAGAGTAAAATAGAAGTAAGCGCAATAGATCAAATTATCTGTAATTTGACTTTCGCAAAGTATCACTGGCTTCTATTACATTTTTTAAATGGAAGTTTTTAATATTTCGCTACACTTTGTCACATGTTTTGAAATAATAATATTTATAATGATTTAAGTAACCTTTAATAATATACCCAAATAAGAAAAGGAAATAACTAAATTTTAAACCTACTTATTTTTTAATTTTTCTTGATCAATTGGTATCATTCGAGTTTCGATACATTACCTTTGCCATAAAAATATTGCTTTTAACAACAGGGCTGCATTGTTAATGCATGTTTTTCATAAAAATAATTTTAACTGTTTTTGTTACAATATGTACCGTCAAAATACATTTTTTTTTTGTTTGATGGGATATAATAAATGCGAGATATCCAAAACAAGTACCTGTCTTCAGTGGCAACGTTATAGACGAATATGCCGCTCGCTTCCACGAACATTCGTGTATATTTTTTCTTCTCACATAAGTAACATTCTATATCCCACACACAAAATTTGTGGGACTCGAATGTTAAGCTGTAAATAAAAATATGAGTGTTTTGCATTCTGCAGTGTTGAAACTACGCATTGTACTGGATACGCTCCTATCTAACGCCTTTCTCTAGACGAATTTGCATATGGTCCAGGACCATCTGCCACCTCAATGCTATCACACCATTGACTTTTAACTGCTGTTTAAAGCTAGCTAGCTAGCTATGTACACATTTAAACGCGGTGGTGGTATATCTGTATCTACGTACGTTAGTATACGATTAACAAATGAATTAGTTCTAGAACCTTGAAATGTCTTACTAACGAAATTGAAAAAAAAGTTGTCAGCATAATAAACTGGTTCTAAACCTTATGTATCGTAGTATACCCTGTATCATCCCTCAAGAAGACGATATAGACCTGTTACCGACTTCAAACAGTAGATTCACAATAGATCCGTATTTTATATTGAGCGTATGTTACACGATAGCTTTGTGAATTATGAATCGATTTTAATTGATTTTAGTTAGCTCCTAGGGCTCCATTGAACCCATATTAATATGTGGATATTCGCGATTTTTGTGTTCGATCGGTGCCACATATTTTTTTTCAATAGCCTCATTAATATACGATACTAGTAGAGATATTCTGTTAAGGGTCTGTCTACAGGTTCACCAGACCCTCTCGAGTACAAAGAAAATTTTCCTAAATACCTATCTATAGCGGATAATTGTTTTTTTACTCGAGAGCCGTATAGATAAACAATTAAAAATATGTTAAAGCCAATGTTTTTGGTACGGACTATTATGGAGCATAATTAATTATCGTTTAAATGATTATATATTAAGTAAATAATTCGAAATTTTACTGGATTATCAGTTGCTGATGTTTAGAGATATTCATTAATCTTTTTCTTTTTGTAACATCTGCTTCATCCTTCAATTTGCATTGGGCTATATTCATGAGGTTAATTAGATATATAATTTGTTTCAAGAACGGTGTAAATGGCATAGCCTCGCTGTATTTAGTGAAATTAAAAGCATTAGACTAATTATTAAGGCCACCAAAAATGAAAGCGACAGACAACTATCCGACCTACTTTTCCTTGTATGTACAATTTTGCATTATTCAATCATAATCCAAATTAACAACACTATCCGTCGGCACATAAGGCCCAATGATCAAAAAGTACCGCCCTTATTAAAAAAAAAATGTTAGAAGTAAATTAGGTACTTGTTGTTAATTACGACAAGTAATGACGATGAAAAATATAAAACTATGAATATTTTAACAACTGCATTATAAGGCCCACTTTTGTAAAATATTAATAATGCGCCAAACACATATTTGATAAAAAAATACACGATAATTTAATAATCCCTGTAATTTATTTCTCTACATCAAAATCAAAAACTGTAATTTTTGCAAAGAATATTTCTAAAAACTGCCACTGCCAAAAATTTTTTTTTTTTTTATATTAGTTCAGCATAGTGGCCCCTCTTTGCCTGATGGTAAGCGAAAGAGGAGCCCAAATCGCAACTGCAACTGACAGCATACTACATCCCGCATCCTGTCAGTTGACGCTGCCATGCTGACCCGCAAAATGCTTCTTCACGCTTCGTTTGAAGGATCCCATATTGTAGGAAGGAGGGAACACATGTGCAGGCAAGGCGTTCCACTTTTTGATGGTACGACAAAGATAGGAGTTGCCGAACTTTTTGGTACGCGAAGAGATGTTCTCAACCGTGGAACTATGACATCGCAAGCCCGCACGTGTGGTTCTATGACGGAAGGGTGAGGGTGGGATAAGGGAAAACAGTTCTTCAGAGCACTCGCCATGGTAAAGGCGGTAAAATACGCTTAGAGAGCCTATGTCCCTACGGAGTTGAAGAGGTTCTAGGCTTTTGGTGACCTCTTCGTCGTCAATTATGCGGATAGCCCGTCGCTGCAACCTATCGAGAGCCTCAAGAAGATACTGTGCGGAGCCGTCCCAGAGATGCGAGCAATACTCCACGCAGGCCCGAACTTGTGTCTTATAAAGCAGACAAAGTTGGTCCGGCGTGAAGAACCGGCGCACCCTGTTCAGGACTCCGAGCTTTCTTGAGGCTGTTGAGATGAGGCTCTCGATGTAATAACGCTGGTTAAGGTCGCAATGAATACCCACACCCAGCATGTTCAGGCTATCACGCATACTGAGGGAAGCACCCTGAAGACTGGGAGTGGGAAGGAAGGGGGACATTTTTGTTGTAAACGCGCAAACCTGAGTTTTCTCGGCATTAAACTCAACCAGGTTATTGGAACCCCATTTACTAATGAGATCCAAAACCCGATTCAGTTCAACGACAAGACTCTCACGCCTCTCACCGATTTCTGCCCGACCAGCACCAGGCCGACCGAAATATCGCCCATGGACCGTACTGTCATCTGCATAGCAATGAATATTACCAAGTGGCAGCATGTCATTGATATGCAGAAGAAAGAGGGTGGGCGATAGAACGGAGCCCTGTGGGACACCGGCATTCACTGACATGAACCGCGAAGCGCATCCATCTGCAAGGACGCGGATTCTACGCTCATGCAGGAAGCCAGCAATCCAATTACAAAGCTGGAGGGGCAGACCGTATGCCGGCAGTTTGGAGAGAAGTGCTTTGTGCCAGACCCGATCAAACGCCTTGGCGATATCTAGGCTGACTGCCATGGATTCGCCATATTTATCGATTGCCTCCCCCCAGAGGTGCGTCACATACGCTAGAAGATCACCCGTTGATCGTTTCGGTCTAAAACCATACTGACGATCATTGATTATGGAGTGATCTTCTAGGTAACGGATCAATTGTTTGTTAAGGATCCGTTCCATGACTTTGCACAACACTGAAGTTACGGCAATGGGGCGGTAATTCGATGGGTCAGAACGGTCTCCCTTTTTGGGGACCGGCTGCACATTAGCTTCTCTCCAAGCATCCGGAACGGAACCGGTCGAGTACGAGAGGCGGAAGAGGCGCGTCAGCACCGGAGACAACTCCGCTGCACATTTTTTAAGAACAATCGCTGGGATACCGTCAGGACCACTGGCTTTTCGGACATCGAGTGACTGTAGTTCAAAACGCACATCGCGCTGCCTGATGTGGATATCAGGCATAACGGATCCACTGGAGGGTATTGTTGGTGGTTGCGTGCTACAGTCATCGATCCGGGAGTTAGCCGCAAAGAGGCTGGCCATAAGATCGGCTTTCTCCTGCGGCTGATGAGCCAGTGAGCCATCAGGGCATCGCAGCGGTGGCAGCGAGGGCTGGCAGAAGTTGGCCTGCACGGCTTTGGCAAGTCGCCAGTAGCTACGCGATCCAATAGGGTGCGACACTAGTTCCGTGCCGACTCGTGTAACGCGCTGGGCGTCCGCTCTTATGTATGCTCTCTTGCAGATCTTGGTGGCAGTGTTGTAGGCTGATTTCAGTGAGTTAGTATTCGGATCTTTAAGGGCGCGACCCCTGATCCAAGCGCGATACGCCGCCTGTTTGTTACTAACAGCTTCAGCGCATTCGCGATTAAACCAAGGGCGTCTCCGGCTTTTGATGACGACATCGGAGTGGGGAATGTAGTATTCCATGCCAACGCCGATCTCATCAACAATGGCCGCAGCACTCGCCGTTAGATTCTTCTCACTGAAACAGCGCTGCCCCCATGGGACGGAAGCAAAGTAGTCGCGCATACCGTCCCAATCTGCTGACGAGTAGTGCCAGACACGCCGCCTAACCTCTGTGGGTTGTGGCGGAATCGCGCTTGGCACTGTGCTGGATACTAGGCAGTGGTCAGATGTGCCCAGGGGCGCCCCGACCTCAACCCGGTAGCCAGCAGGGTGGGTGGTCAGCAGTAGATCTAGCAGAGAGGGCTCCTGACCAGCAACATCAGGTATTCTGGTGGGTTGGTGCACCAGTTGCGTCAGGTTGTGCGAAAGAGCGAACGCGTGGGCGGTCCTTCCTGCATGGTTAGTTGTGGAGGATCCCAACCAGGAGTCGTGGTGAGAGTTAAAGTCCCCCAAACATACCATCTCTGCAGTAGGATACCGCTCCTGCGCTTCATCTGCCGCCCGACTCATGTACTCAAAGAGCCGAGTTGTCTCCGTGTCCCTAGTATGGGGTCGGTATAGGCACATGTAAATACGGCTCTGAAGGCCCAGGTTTACATGCACCCAGAGGACAGGAAAGGAGGAATCCTCTAGGCAGCGCAGACGGCGACAACATACATCCGAGCGGACAAACAAACAGACCCCGGCTTTCGCGAGGAAATTCTCCTCAAGCACATAACCGGGATACTGGAGGTAGGACGTGTCCGCTGGACGCTGAATCTGTGTCTCCGTCAGGAAGAGCATGGCGGGCCGTGCCGTCTCTAGGTGTTGGTGGACGGCATTAAGGTTAGAGTGGAGTCCGCGGATGTTAGCGAACTCAACCTTGAACAGGGTGGTGGGGGAGTGCACCGCTGTTAGACCATCTTTTCCTATTTGCGCTGTCATGAGTAATGTAAAGAACGGAAGCGTGAAGCGGTAGAGAATTGCCACGACATTGGGGAAGAAACGCGGTGGACTATTTCTCCATTAGTTTGTCGACAAAGGAGCTGTGCTGATCCGTCGGACGGAAGGGCCCCCGAACCCCCCCGGAAGTAGTCGCCGGGTCCCCACCATCCGGTCACCAATCGGCACGACGATCTACCCCGAGATTATGCGCGGTATGAAAGGGCAGCCTCTCAAGGTGGTTAGTCTTGATTGGGCCCCTGTACTATACCGCGGGCGGCCAGCGGAACAACCGTTTCAACGGGTCTCCCTGGCCGACGGGTCAGCTCAGTCCTTCTGACAATGGATAGACAGAATCCACCACTGTTCCCGCAATATCGCGTCAACAATCCCCCGAGCACTGGTTATACACCAGCTGATCCCGAAACGCGACGTACTCATAGGTACGCCACTTCACGGGTGTTTCGCCGTGTGTACGGTGGTAGCCAACCAGGCGGGTATTTACCCTACCACCGGCTAAAATTGAAGGCACTATGCTAAATATTGTTTAAAAAAAACTACAGGGCTTATTTAACGATCGTCTATTGCTTTTTCATTCAATTGCGTATTTATTAATAACTGGCATAAAATTAATTATAAAAATGGTTTAGCAAGTCTTTCCCAAGTAATTCTGATGCTATTGACAATTTTTCTAATGAGGGCGCAATTTGAGATCGGGTTCGGGTTAGGCTTTAAGCTTGCTTTAAGAGACCGCGCTGCCGCTATTTTTAATGCGATCAATTTAATATTAAGATCAATAGTGTTAAGCAGTGATTAAGCAGTTCCGCAGATATGAACATTATTGATGAATGAATTTCTTCAAGACTTGTAGGACGATAGTTAGAATTCAAGTAAATTTTTGATATATTTTTCTTGCAACCACAGAGCTTTTGATGGTATTTGTTTTGAAATAATTTTATTTATATGGTACACAACGAAAGCGCTGTAAGCGGCAGCGCACGCTCTTAGCTCTTAAAGTTCAGTCAACGGTTTTTCGTGATGGAATCTATGTAAAAAACTTTACGATATTTCAGACACGTACAACCGCTGACGAAATGTCCACTTTCGGCAACTATCTACTGGTCCAAAACGCATATTCACTTAGAAAGAAATATTTTAATTAAGTAGTAGTGCTTTATTTATAAGTTAGCGTAAAATATTTATACAAATTTTACCAAAACATGCCTCGCTTAAGTTTTATATTATGATTTGTTGTAAATAATTGAATCATTATTATGTATCGCGATTTAGCATAATACATATTATTCTTATAAAATAATAAAGTTTTCACTGGCTATTAAATATTTTTTAATTTCATCTTAGTATACTATAATCATAGTAGATGACGAGGATGGCATGTGGTAAGAAACCAGGACTCAATAGAAGGTGATTAGAAGGTCTCTTGGCCTAGACATTCGGGCCAAGACATAACATGGGAACATAAAAGCAGCCCGTCTGGTGAAGTAATATTAAAACTGTCTTACTATACTTATGGTAGTTGTCAAACTATAAATGTTTGCGCAATGATGTCGCCATTCAATACAATCGTTTATTTGTTTATTATAATGGGTGATGATATTCGGTGGATTTTACGTTCAACATATTTTTCTGTTTCAATGAACGTGCAAAGTTTATAGATCTTTTATGAATAAGAAAACATTAAAAAAACTCTTATTGCGAATTAAGGATATACGTAAGTATGTTACAAAGTAACACATAAAAATTTTATTGAACGGGAAAAACAGATTGACAACAAAATGGTAATAGAATGTTTCTTTTTACCCTACTATGGCGAACCCAAAAGAAGAGTTATGGTATTAGCAAGCTACGAGTATGTCTGTGATTAGCGGTGTAATGACGAGCTGTGAGAATTATAGATAATCCTAAGCTGACACACGGTAGTGACATACCCTTGAGTTTAATGAGAGAACTTACATCCCTTTGCGTTCTACCGATTGTACAATGGGTGTGATCCGAGGCGTTGTTCGATAAGTTGCGAACTGCCTCGTTTTACAATCGCACCGCTCGCCGACGGAACTAAATCTCACACACTGGAACCATTGTTCATACTGGTTCCAGAGAAGTTATCTACAGAAACCTAAGTTGTGAATGAACCTGCCGAGGATTTTCTGAAGAACTACCGTATATTCTTGAAAGCTTTTTTACAGAAGAGAGAGTCCACAACGTACTGTTACATCCCTGTATAAGCAATATATTTTAGCTTAGGTTGCTATCTTCAACAATAACTATAGTATTGGAAATAATAGATCAGTAATATTATGTCTATATAATCGATACAATCTCCAATACAATTCAGTCGATATTCTGACTAGCCAAACTGTTGCCCAGCTACAGACCTGGTGTCTGCCCGCCGGTCTGGACAGTTAGCTAAGCTGACAGAATAGAGCCATTTAACTCGGACCTCCCTAAGTCCTTGGGTTGGTGTCGCGAAATAGTGCGATATACAAGAAACGTGTAAAAGTAGTGTGTGTAAAATAAATAATTTGGGTCTCTAAATAAAGTTTTTTTTTTATAACAACTAATTGGACCGCACTAACATAATTTTTATATACTACGTCGGGAGGCATACAAGCATACGGCCCACCTGATGTAAAGCGGGTACCGTAGCCTATTAACACTTGCGATATATTAATTATCACTCGCGCGATGCCTCCTCTGCTGCTTGGGAGCTTACTGGTGACCTCACTCACACGCAGGAACACAACGACCCTCTAGGGAGTCGTTATTTTGGCTGCGGTTTTCTGTGAGGTGGAGGTACTTCCCCAGGCGGGTTGCTTTGATGCGCCCTACCTCTCTTAAAACATCCAGACCAAGACAAACAGACATGTTCATACACACAAATGCCTTACCTTGTGTAGGAATCGAACCCACGAGCGTTGGTGTCAAAGTCGCGTTATTCACGACTGAGCCACCGAGCTCCTCATGAATAGGCCTATCAATTTTTTTTTTAATTTCGACTTATAGTTGCATTGATTAGCACGTTCAAACAAACAAAATCTTCCGCTTTATGTATCTGTATAGATACCTACATTGAAATCTTATATCTATAAAGTCCTGAAAATTAAACCCCGAGTACGACGAAAAATGGCCACCAAAAGGGTATAGCTTTTGGTGGCCATTTTTCGTCGTACTCGGGGTTTAATTTTCAAATTACGTATTTCTGAAACCTCTGGCTTCACACTAGTCTCGTATAAAGTACAAAATATCCGGATTTGACGATTTCCGCTGTAGATATTTTTTCTCCTGCGCCGGCAAATATTTTTTTTTGTTTTGTCAGGTTCGCGGGAAGATGGCAGCCGTGACGACTACTTTGTTTAATATCAGATTACTTACCACTTTATTTCAAACGCGGTTTGCTTTTTCCAAATGAATCGTATTTCAGAATTTGTTTTTATTATAGATAATCAGTGCCGCTTCTCTCTCAGAAGCAACACTGAGTAATAAGATATTTGCATGTGTTTTGTCACAGTCATATTAAAAGCGCAAGTATTTATAGTATAACAAGACGATTCCCATCACATGTGGAACTCAACACAGGCGGGACAGGTTGTTTTCCTCCTGTCCAAATAGTATAGTTTCTATTCTGAAAGGTATTATTGTAGACTAATTATTATGCTGTGTATGCAGCAGGGGCAGCAATGCGCGAGCGATACTTTCTGTATTGCGGTCGTTCATAGGCGTAATCACTTTACCATCAGGTGGGCCGTACGCTTACATGACTCCCAACGTTGTACAAAAAGACATTTTATATTCTTAATGAATTTGATAAATTCTCTTGTCTATCTATGGAGAATCTATCTATTTTAATTCTATGTATGTCTATGGAGATCAGGAGGCATAAAACTGGGTATCACGCGAGTAGTTATGGTTGCAGCATATGCTCCCATAAAATCAGCGTGTGCGAAAGAACTAGATAAGTTTTGGAAGAGGGATATTCTGGGTTTAGATGAATGTGAGGGTGATTATGTGTGTAGATTTGAATGGATGGATTGGAACAAAACAACACAACTACGAAGATATTCTAGGCCCCTATTGAGATAAGAGAGTACGATATTGGTAAGCCAATCCTAGATTTACGTATGGAACAAAACCTTGTCGTTTTGAATACTCTATTTCATCATAGGCATATTCACACGTACATGTGTAAACGGAATGACCAAAAAACTAACGTAGCATGTAAATGTAGTAATTTTTACATTTTCATCTTGAAATTTTTCGCTCCTTGTTTTTTCATAATCTCCAAAAGGGATACGCACTCACCAGTACCTCCTCTTTTTGAAAATACCATAAAACCAGCTAACGATCAGGTAGTGGTCCTTTTCAAGAGTGGAGTCTCTAAAGGCTGTTGTATTGTAGTATTTCGGAGGAGACTATCTATCAATACGTGTAATAATCGAATGACTTGCGAATACAAGCATTTCAGCATTTAGATGTGGCTGAATGCTGGAAAATTCTGAAACGTGGTGGATAATGCAAAAAAACATGCGTATGCTCAATATCTTTTGGAGAGAGGTAAAGAAGGCTCGGGGTAACTCGCCAGCATTCAGAATAAACAAGATAAAGACTAAAGCTGGTATCATTCTTCCTAACAGTTTATTATAATTGTATTATTATGATAATATTCGCTCTCACCACAACGTCCGCGTTCTCTCCTTTGCCTATTCTTTCCTCTTCAATTATTAAGAGAAAAGAAAGGTTATAGGAGGTAGCAGGGTTTTAGTTGATTTTACTATTTAGGTTACCTTCGTTGCCGATTCAACCTCCATTCCCCTGCCATCCGTTTCTCTCGTCACTGCAATACCAAGACAATGTTGCTCTCAGCTGCGTAAAGTATTTTTTTTATAATCCCCAACATGATACATTCCCAACATGTATTCGTAAAATTCTATTCACTATTTTAATAACAAATTGTTCAGTAGATCATTCATCAATCAATTATGAAATATTGTAGTTGGCATATGTATGTTATACGTGTATTCATATCTTTTGCCTTTGTTAACTATATACGAGTATATTAATTATTTATGTAACCTATTTATTTAAATGTATTAAATTTAAACAAACGATATGATCAAATGTTATTTCTATGAAATTGGATTCGATCCATCTTAAAATCTCTATTTTTGTAAACAGCATTTGATTCTTTAGATATTTGTTTTAAAAAATGTATGGAAACGAAGTTTCGGACAAAGCTACCATAAGTTTTATAATATTATCTTGTTATCACCAGAGCATGCCAATCGTCTTAATTGGATATCAATACGTGCTCTGAAAATATTTCGCAAGATTTGAAACATTATTTATAACCTCGAATAAACATTAATTACTGGAGTAAAGTTAAAGAAGCTCGTAAAAACTAAGTATTTAACTACCTTATTGTTAGGTAATTGGTCGGTAAAATTTCACGATTATTTGTGTCAAATAAGGACAAATAAAATACAGAATAGATATGTACTTAGAATAATATTTCTTGACCAAACCAAAGATAAGAAATTTCCTCTATGACTAAACAAACACTTTTATACATTATTAATAATATTATCTGTCGGATAATTCCTCATTTCATAATAATTATCTTTATAACTATAATTGCAATATTGCATCTGTGAACACGATTCGTTCGTTGAGTCTTCGTAGCATCTCTCCTCGTAATCATTTTCGTATTCCTGATTGTATCTCTCGATGCAATTCCCACTTGGTTGCTCCCGCTGGGGCATATTTCTGTTGTTTGAAGTATTCTCGTTTGTTTGTGAGTTGATGTTCCATCTCTGTGATATAGAACAGCTGATGCTTCCGCCGTGTTGAAAAGCGAATGGCCATGCCTGGAAAATGGAAACAATACAATTATTAAGCAAGTAGTTGTTGATAGTGGAGTCGCTCTTTGAATTTTCGGAGTCCATGTCAGTCTCCGGTTTGTAAAAAAATTGTCCAAAATATTTGTTGGTCCGGTTTGACATGACGACAAAAAATAAACACGATTTCCCTTTAATAATAATGGGTATAACAAGCGCATTCCCGCGATTTCTTTCGCACGGTATTGCCGGTATAAATCTTTATACCGAGCTGATATAAAGAATGTAGCCTTACGTCTGCATTCAAAATAAGTGTATACTGAACTTAACTCTGACCACCGGTCAGTTCTGATCGAGTTTTGACTTGTCACAGACGTACAGACAGAGAAACACGCCAAAAATGTTTGGCGACAACTCAATAGAGTTCTGGAACTAATTTCGTCACCTGAACTGGATCAAATCACCAAACAGATCCTCATAAACGACGAGACCGATTTTGCGATCGACGCCCTCAATAGTCGCTCCTGAGAGGTCTCAACGGCCGATCTCACTCAACGTTGGGTACTTCTTGCATACTTGCGAGAACTAGTGTGGGGAAACAACACAGCGACGCGTGCCCATGATACTTGTCTCAATGAACAGAACCGTTCTCAGATGCGCTATTTATAGTGCCAAGCAAAGAAATGTATGAAAAAGTTGAGGGTGGGCCAATTTTGTAGGACAAAATTGAAAAAAAGACAATGAAGAGGAAAGTACAGATAGGACACTGTTATATTTAGACGCTAAAACGCTACATTTTGTGTTTATACTGACGACGAGCATGTGCAGACGCCAACCATGCTTCTTCCCGAACTGACAACGGTAACAGTCGTTCAAACGATCATCAAGGACCTTCGTAACCGGAATGCTTCCGGAACGAACGATATCTCGAATACGGTCATTTAATACCTCCCAGACCCCCTGTCCTATTCTATATACGTTTTCCATCTATGATATTCCCAAGACTCTCAACATTGACTTACCTCTGTTCGTCTAGGCCTACTAGGTGGCGTCTACGCGTTATTTCGAAACTGCCGCTCAACACTTCAACCTATTGTTAGCCCAAGTTGCCAATTACACGCCAGGGGGTTCCAGCGCTGACCGCAAAATTCTCTCTTTGATCCCGATGATGGCATTACTTTTCTGAATGCCCCCTACAGTACGAAATTGGTATCAATTTCGTATTCCTGTTTCCTATCCCTTTCGTATACCTCTCCGTCCCTGCGGCCCCAACACTCCACAGCGACAACGCACTCGGCGGATCCGATTTTGGAGAGTTATGTGGTTCTGGATAAGAATTGTTAGGTGAAAGTTGCCATTAAAGATAAGGGATCGCCAGTTACGGCAAAAGAGTAATGTTATAAATACTTAATTCATTATGCCGTGAGATAAACTGAAAACAAAGAAAACATATGTTACCAAACTTACGAATCGGTACGTCGAAGCCAAGTCTTTTCTAGTATCTTAATATGTTAATAATAGTCTCTTTGTTCGTAGAACGTGTTGGAATAGGCTTGAAACACTATTCGACGAATTAAAGCACAAAAACTACTCGGTTCAGTGGCGATGGGCGATAGGCGGTGGTCTGTAGGGCTTCGCAAAACATTTTTTTGTAATTTTTGTAATGATTTGATTAGCAATAATACTTCTAAAGTAAATTAGTGTATAATTCATTATTATTGCATAATTCACTACATACTTCTTTCTCACACTTAGGAATTGTTAGAATTGTGGAGTGAATATTTTGACGAAATGTATGACTATGCCTTGGACTGAGAGTGGGTCTGATGCACACTCCACGTTGCGGGCGTATGAAAAACCGTAACTATAGATGAGATCGAATAGTCGATACGAAGCTTGAAAAATAGAAAGTCAACGGGAATAGATATGATCACAGCTGAGATTAACTACTACTATAAACTAGGTGGCACTTACGTCAGGTACTTAACTGAACTGAAAGGGTCCAAATGGACGGGAGAGGTGCAGTCATATAATATAAAGGCAAGAGGTCACGCATGAACTACACCAGCTATAGAAAAGGTGAATTCCGAAATATACGGATTAAGTTTACTCACTACGCAACATCGTGGAGAAGCATCTGGCCATGGATCAGAAAGTTTTCTGAGGTTTTATGGATCTTGGGAAAGCATTTGACAGGGTTGTACAAAAGGAACTATGGGATATATTGCCGAGTTTAGTGATTGATGGTGCAGTGTTCCGTGCTGTACAATCGACGTATAATAATTGCTCAGCATGTGTGCGCATAGATGGCAGCATGTAGGATTGCGTATGGGCGCCCTAGTGGTGACCCAGCGGTGAATCTGCTTCATGTAGACTATGCCGTGGTTATAGTAGAAACATTAGCTAAATTGCAAACCCTAGTCACAATAATGAAAGACGATAGTATGGAATCGAGCTTACTACTAAATGCGAAGACAACAAAGAATGTAGCTTTGGTAATTAAAAGAGAAGAAACCTGAACCAATGTAAGGATTAAGGTTGATGATGAACTATTGGAACATCTTAGATGCGCTTTCAGCAGGTACGGAAGGTAAACCGGTGATCTGGGAAGACGAGTGAATTTTATAAACAGTGTTTTTTTATACAACTAGATTGGCAAACTAGCATGCGGCCCGCATTAGTTGGTAAGCGGTTAACGCAGCCCACTCTCGTTCGCAACACCACGGGGAGACATAGGTACCCACGCACACGACTGGTGCCGGCCGGCGCTAGGCCGTATGAAGTAATTGGTAGCGGAAGCACACAAAGCACGTTAGATCAAATTGCATGTAAATTTGACTTTCGCAAAATAACGCCTGAATCTATTAACTAAAGAAAAAAATATCATTATAAAATCATCGATAGGCTACGATATTAAATTTTCACCCCCGGCTGCCGCTATAATTCTGATTATTCCGTTTATGTTATCGAAGGTGGGTTGTTCAACTACGGTTAAACTCCTGCGAATGAGTATCCAAGGAGTTGTTATTTGAATGCAGTTTTCTGTGAGGTGGAGGAACTTTGATGCTCCCTACCTCTTTTAAAAGTAATAGCTATGACCTTTTTTGGGATCGGGGCTAATATACCCGTGAAATAATTAGATAGGTAAATTATTATTCATCGTTCATCATTCATCTTAATCTGTGAAATATCTAAAGTTTACCTTTAACAATACCATTAGCGATTGCGACGTAGTTCTCAAACTATTTTTATACATATAAAGAACTGTTCTTAGACGAGACAACGAGACGTGGCCCTTTACTGCAGACCGTATGGGGAAGGTCTTTCAGCGTGCTATGTTAAGAGCTACGCTCGAGATTTCGCTGCGTTATACTCGTACAATCAGAAATATCCGCGGTACGACTAATGTAACGGACATATACAAAAAATAGGCAAGCTGAAGTGGTAGTGGGCCGGTCACACTGCTCGTAGAACTGACAACCGAGAGGGAGAATATGAAATTACCGATTTGTACTGAAAAATTAAAACTCGTTTTTTTCTAAGATGTAACATATTTACTTAATCAAAATATTTACCCTCATTATCTGTACATTGCTGCCATCTAATCGGAAGTTTATTTATGACTTTACGATAGAACTCTGGGGATCTAGATTCGATAAACTGTGTGAAAGCATTGTGGACTGTCTCCTGGGAAGAATTTCCTTTTACCACGTAGAAAATTGTCCAAATCACGAAAAAAATGGCAGTCAGTTAGAGCAAGGTCTGGCGAGTACGGAGGATGACGTATGGTTTCTAACTGCAGCTCCTGTAGAGTTACAAACAGTAACAGTTTTCAAGTGCAGTGTGAGGTATTACGTTATCATGGAGCAATAATGGTGAAGATCGATTCACAAGTCGGGGCTGTTTCACTGCCAGTTTCGCCATCATTGTTCGAAGTTCGGCACAGCAAACATCTGCTGTTATTGTTTGGCGAGACCTGTGAAAGCTATAATGAATAACGCAATGAAGAGACCACCAAACAGTTACCATTACCTTTTTATTGTTAAGCTTTACTTTGTCCTAAAGGCACTGTTGCGGCGTTTGACCTGGGGTCAGCCATTGCATTTTTTGCTTTTGTTAGTTCCGCGTCGGAACTCGTATTCAAAAATTACTCAGATTTTCGAAGTATCCATCTTTCCCGTCTAAGCTGAATAAAAAAAAAACAATTGAAATTCTAAAATCAAATATTGCACATTTTCTAAAAGACAACTCTCATAGGTGTCATTTTTTTTTTATTAACGGGACAGGCCCACCACTCATACCCACCACTGTGTCTCCTGTGTAGCCAGAATTAACAGCGGCGACCACAAAAAAGGCAATGAACAGTGAAGTCCATTGCCGTCCCGGGGGTTAAACTACAGCTGCCTTGGAACTCACAAACGAATTTAATCAGAAGAAATTTGTAGGAGTAGGAAGTTTTAGAATTGACTTGACTTCCCCTCTTGGCAAAGTGAGAGACAGCAATATGACAAATAAGGCATATAAAACCTCAAAGAGATGGCTAGTCAAGTGAAGCTCAATTGCCGTGCACCACGGATAATCAAATATCTAACACTATTGGGACCTAACCTGTGAGTTGTTACCTAACACATCGATTCCAATAATATAGATTGCAGAACCGCCTAAACGCCTGGTAGTTCTCCCTTGTTGCCACCAAATCAGAATAGTATACTACCCCGGATGTGACACGCAAGGAATTTAACATATCGTCCCGCTCCCGTTGCCAGAGATCGCACTCCCAGAGAACATGATGTGCTGTTTGCTCGAATTCATGATTTGTCGTAGAACACTCACATAAAGGCGATGACACAAGTCTAAATGAAAAGAGCTTTGCCCTAAAGTTTCCATGCCCTGTTAAAAATTGCGCAACAGGATGATCGACTTCTAACCACTCTTTACTTAATCTGTCTCGCACTGATTGAAAGAACAGATACAAGTGGCGTCCTTTAGTAGAAGTTTCCCATCTTTCTTGCCATTCCGACAGTAAAGTTTCAAATACCTCGTCAATTGGTTTGAACAATCTAAGAATTTTGTCAATATCGCGGCGTTTTAGAAAGTCAGGGTGTATGTTTTTAGAGGTGTAGTACATTGAAGCCCGGCGTTGAATTTCTAAGTCAACTGGTAATACGCCTGCCAGCACTGGTAGTGCCTCGGTACTCACAGTTCTATACGATTTACATAAGAATATTAAAGCGAGCCGCTGACTTTGCAGCAACTCATAGGTGTCATGTGAAAAAGTTTCACTCGAAAATCTCACAGCATGAAGGTTTAATGTCAATTTAAAGTATCTATTACTATAAAACGGCAATTTCATACTTTAATCCCCATTAGTTTCTCAGATGGCGTACCCCCCGTACTGGCGCAGTGTGGGACGAAGTCCAAAGAAGAAGGAGAAACGATGTGAAAAGTTTTGTAGGGAGCCGATGGATGCAGGTGACTCAGGATCAAAGCGAGTGGTTCTCTAGGGGAGGCCTATGTACAGCAGTGGACGACTTTTGACAAGCTCAGTGGCTCAGTCGTGAATGACTCCACTTTGACACCAACGCTCGTGGATTCGATTCCCACACAAGGCAAACATGTCTGTTTGTCTTGGTCTGGATGTTTTAAGAGAGGTAGGGCGCATCAAAGCAGCCCGTCTGGGGAAGTACCTCCACCTCATAGAAAACCGGAACCAAATAACAACTCCCTAGAACCCTCTAGGGAGTTGTTATTTGGTTGCGATTTTGTTGTGTTCCTTCGTGTGAGTGAGGTCACCAGTAAGTTCCTCAAGGAGTTGCTGTGTAAATAGCAGAGGAGGCATCGCGCGAGTGATGCTTAATATATCGCAGGCGTTAATAGGCTACTGTACCCGCTTTGCATCAGGTGGGCCGTATGCTTGTAAGCCTCCAGACGTAGTAAAAAAAATGGTAGTGAGTAATATATTAAACGGCTAAAAGGAATATGATGCTACGTAATGTACTCAAAATGGCGGCGATGGCGCGATGCGTCCGGCCTATCACAAATGGTGTAATTAAATTTTGGATGTAAACAATGATGTTGCTACAAAACCAAAATGTATCCTCTGATTTTGTTCTTATCAGTTTTCTGAATTGCCTCCCACTATGGAACAAATTACAAATGGTATAAGAATGAATCAATTTGTTAATAAGCAAAAGGCCACCCAGTTGTTAAAAGCTTAGTGTGAGGACCCCATTTATTGCGCCTCATATTATGACCACAGTTTATCAAAATAAACACATTTCGTTCCTTGCCGAACATGTGGTAACACTGGTAACCGTAGGTCTGATAGGCAAGTAGTTGGTTTCTATGATAACTTTGAATGTAACTCAAGCACAGAGTAACTAATAACCCTCGTTAAAAGAAATTATTTATTTGTCATTTGACCTTCGTGGGTACTTAGATACATGTCACATCCTTTTTATTCATCATCATCATCTCAGCTTGTATTCGTCAACTGTTGAACATAGACCTCCCATCAACCTTTTTATTCATTTCTCATAATTTTCATATATCTTTTTTTATTTACCAGCATTTCGGAAATGGAAACTGGCAAAGAAGAAATGTCGAAAGAAACTTGCCGATGTAGATGTTTTTTCTAAATCTCAATTGATATTACAATCAATTTATATCACTATATAACATACGGTGAACAGTGATAGGCCAGTGGGTAAAGAAGCGGCTTATTATCCAACAGTCCCGGGGTCCTAGTGTGTGCATGTATCTGGACCAGTTGCAGTTGAGGGATGTCCAACGTGCACTATTAGTATGTGTATATTTAGAATACATAGAATACTACGAACATAATAATAATAATACTGTATTGACGATTGTTACGCTATCGCATTGGGTAGGACAAGCCTGTAAGGATAGCTGTGAATATTGATGAATAAATGAATAAATAAATCTTTTTATATATTATTCTGTACGTTTGTATGTAACTTAACTTCTAAACGGCTGGACTAATTCAGATATTTTTTTTTTGTTTAATTGAATGGGTCTCTGGATGATTTAGATTCACAGCTGCACGCGGTTGGTCGGGTGGTAATCTGGTTCTAGATTATTTTTATTTCCAGGAAGAGCAACTACTGTTGAGTTCGCTAGTGTACATACAAATAAAGTGCCAATGATAAAACAGTTCCGCTCAGTACCTTTTTGTCTTCTTTACGCGAAATTTATTTGGATAACCAATCACTTTTTTATTTTATTTTGAGCTCTATCGGATACTAAGTGCGGTATTTCGTCTCATGCTAGCTTGCCTTCAGAGATTATATCAATTACTAATTCATTAATAAGAAACAGAAATTAAATGAAATTCGTTTATTTGCACATGGTAGATATATAAGGTGTTATATTATATCATATTGCTCATACATGACTGACAGTGATAGCCTAGTCCCTAGTGGATAAAGAACCGGGCTAGTGACCAACAGGTTCCCGGTTTGAATCCTGGCATGTACTACTAAATTCGTGTTATCAGATTTATGTACATATTTTTAATTATCACTTGTTCAACGGTGGAAGACAACATTGTGAGGTAACCCGCACCATCAGGAATTAGAAGAAGACGTGTGCCCATACCTAAGAATGATCCTGGTTTTCCCACTGGATTACGAATGTCTAACGGCAGTCACTCCATGTAAAAATCTGTATCTTCGCCAAATCCTCTTCAAATCTTACACAAAGTTTGCATAATTGATAAAAAAGAAGTGTTTTATGCCATACTAAATAGTTGGAATCAGAAGATAAAATTTTAATACAATATTGGAAAGCATACTTGCAAACGAACCACCCGATGTAAAGTGGTTACCGTAGCCAATGTACGCTAGCAATACTCTGACCACGTCAGATCAGATTCCTTCGTCTCTAAATATTATGGTAAGCCAATTTACCTTAAAAAACAATATATTACCTTAGTTTAAAAGCAAAGGATATTTCAAATGAAGACAAAAGATGAGAAACAATAAACCGTCTTAACGTTCCGGTATAAACTTTATTTATACACCGACAGCTGCAAACTTTTGGTCAGCTCGCGCGCGGCCTCACTCTCGTTTGTTGATATAAGTTTTTTTCTATCTCTTCCAGATGGATATGTTTGTCTTTGTTTATGTGTACGGACGGAACTGAAGTGACTCTTATTTTTTTATGCTAAAAAAATTGTTTATTTGTCAAGTATAGGAACACACAAGGCGTTTGAATTTTTGAACGCAAAAGGGCGGGTGAAACTTATTTTCGTCATAATAAATTAAAGACTGTACAACATTTTTCTATTTGTTCTTGTAATATTCATATATACTTCTGAAAATTGCAAGTCTTGTTAAATTGCAGATTAGCGAAGGCCAGGCAAAAGGCACTGATACTGACTTGGCTTAAAGTCTGTTATACATCGATACCAGGACCGACGGTATATCGTGTCCTCGAAAGGAGCCCGAGATTAGAGCCTAATCGAACATCTCGGGCTCCTTTTATCTTAATCATTAGACCCCCCCCCGGGGGTAAATTAGAGAGTATCCGTGGACCCCCTGTCTACTGAAAAGATAACCTATATATATATATATATATTTATACCACTAAGGTGGCAATCAAGCTTACGGGCTGCCTGATGGTAAACAGTCACCGTAGCCTATGGACATTTGCAACACGAAGGGTGTCACTCATACGTTGCCGACCCTCTAAAAACCTCTTCACGCATTTCTTGAAGAACTCTATGCTGTAGTCCCTTGGACAAACCTCGACTGGGAGCTCAATATGAGCAAGGGTCATGAAGGAAATAATCAATGGAGTATATAGTATGGATATTACGTAGTAAATCAATTCCCCGCTACGGGTCGGGAGGGCGAAGTTGAACGCCCAACTTTTATTGGGTAGTTCACGGAGCAACAACGCGAGAGTTATCGAATTATAAGTTAAATTATTATGTCGTTATTTATAACCTATAGGTAAGACGATAAGTGTCGCGTTGTTGATCCGTATTTTCTCATTAGTCATTACGATGGAAACGCCGAGATATTTAGACACTAAAACACTACCATGACCAAATTGGTCGTGTTTTATCAGAAGGTGTTATGAATGTTAAAGAAACGAGTGAAGGAGGAGGACCGCGTCTTATGGCGCCTGGTTTTCTCTGCCTACCCCGAAAGGGATTTGGCGTGAAGTTATATATATATATATATACACATATATATAACATACATGCGCACTTAAGTGGTGTATACAATAGACCCTTGCCACAAACCAACACATATATATTTGTTTTATTTGGTGCAATAAACAGTATTGTATTGTACACCGCTTATAGACTCTATAAGATGAAAAATGATGGAGTCATTTTGTACTGTGATGAAACAGCCTTAGGTCACAATTTTGCAAGCGCGCGAGTAACATCTCCGTGGTGTTGCGAGCGTCAATAGGCTGCGGTGACCACTTACCAACTAATGCGGGCCACATGTTGTTTGCCAATCTAGTTGTATAAAAAGAGTCTCTTGTTTAGTCAGACCCGCACCACAACATTATCGACCTTTTATTTTCTTCTGATTTTATCTAGGAACTACGAGTATATCTAGCTAGAAACATTATATTTTTTTCTATTATATTCACATAAACTTTTGTCGACTGCAATTAACTATTTCAGATTTTTCGGTGTACAAACTACGAATACGACGGCGAACTCGATGGCGCAGAGGTTAGTAACGCTATTTTTACACCAACGCTCGTAGGTTCGATTTCAAAACGCCAAACAATAATTGAATGCATGAAGATGTCTGTTTGTTATGGTCTGGATGCTTTTAACAGATAGGGTGGTCCACCAGGTAGGGTCCATCAAAATTCAAACAGTCCTTCTGGAGAAGTACCTCTACCTCACAGAAAACAGCTGCCAAAATAACAAGTCTCTGGAGGGTTATTCTGTTCCTGTGGGGGAGTTGCTGCGCTAGCAGCGTAGGTGGCATCGCGAGCAATACTTAATTTATTGCAAGCGTTCATAGGTTACGGTAATCGTCTCACATCAGATGGACAATATTTATTATGCTTATAAAATTTTAAATTCGACATTGTAAAAAACAACTACGGAGATAAGTTAGGAACCAATCTGATAGGTATTTTTTTACAAAAAATACTGTATTATTCGTAATATTTATAGATGTTTCCAAATATTTATTATGACACATTTACATTACCATTTTACATTTCTAGTACATAATCCTAAAATGCTTATTACAATCGTTTATTTCTTGTAGGTACCATATTTATGATTTATAGCGTCATTTGACCAAGAGCAGCCTAATACAGTGAAAGTAACTCTATCTTACAACCCAAATAACCAATACATAGAAGTTGTAGTGTTTGCGCGATTAATGACAGCTGCAAGCCAATGACGAGGTGCTGCGGCAGCGACCCGAGTGCGATCATCCTTAGGACATATGATTCTATAGACTTCAGTAAAATCATTTGACTCCAAACGATGTACTCAAAAAGAAATCAACAGATAATTTTAAGGTATGAAGATGTTTCTATTCTTCACGTTGTCCCGTACATTAGGAGTGGCTACCTAAGCCTATAGATTTGGCGAAGATACTGATTTTTATACGGAGCGACTACCTTCACACCTCCACAACCCACAGATTAGATTAGAGAGGAAAACCAGATCTTTCTTAAGTTTGGTAACACGCCTTTCGAAATATAATATCCTCGACGAGTGGATTCCCTCACGATGTTTTTCTTCACCTCCGAAAGCAACTCTATTGCTATAACTTAGAATCCTGGCGAGGGTATGTACTAATAAATTCGTATTTATGTACATATTTATCACTTGCTCGACAATAAATCCTACTAATATTATAAATGCGAAAGTTTGTATGTACGGATGGATGTTTGTTGCTCTTTCACGCTTAAACGGCTGAACGGATTTAAATGAAATTTGGCACGTAGATAGATTATGATCTGGATTAACACATAGGCTACGTTATTTGACTCCACGCGGGCGGAGCCGCGTGCAGCAGCTAGTACGTACATAAATACGAATTTAGTGGTAAATGCCCCCGCCACGATTCTAACCGGAGACCAATTGTTCAATAGGCTGATTCCTTCACTGCTCTCTCTAAGATGTATCTATTAAATATTTAATGTTATTGATGTATCACATGTCTACCGATCACTTAATCCCTCCATCGATCAACCGTTGAACCTTCGTGGAACGTGCCCATAATCTTTAGTCGACAGTTCCCGCGGTTTGGCACATGACTCTGATTCATGGCGGCGGGCTCTCGGTCTCCCAAAGAATTAACGGGATGACAACGATGACAGGAGATAAATCGTCAGCAATTATACCAAGTGACTTGTCGCCTGACAAATGGGCGGTGAAGATTCTTTTTTATTTAACCACTTGCAGTTGTTTGCTATTGAGTGACATTTAATAGCTTTAATGTTTGATTAATTCGTTGCTGTTAACGCGCCTTTAGTTTTTGCATAGAGCATTATAATTTTTAAGAGCGGAGCTCACATTGGTAGACCGACTACGGAAGTACCTCATATCATAAAAAAATCGGCCAAGTGCGAGTCGGACTCGCAGTCGCTCGCACGTAGGGTTCCGTACCATTATCTAAAAAAACGGCAAAAAAATCACGTTTGTTGTATGAGAGCCCCCCTTAAATATTTGTTTTATTTTAATTTAATTATTTATTCTTAAAGTGAATATATAACTAAATATTCTGTGAATATTTCAAGCGTCTACCTGTTGCAGTTATCAATATCGAGCAAAAACGAGCAAAAAAATCACGTTTGTTGTATGGGAGCCCCCTTAAATATTTATTATATTCTATTTTTTAGTATTTGTTGTTATAGCGACAACAGAAATACATCACCTGTGAAAATTTTAACTGTCTAACTATCACGGTTCAAAAGATACAGCCTGGTGACAGACGGACGGACGGACAGCGGAGCCTCAGTAATAGGGTTCCGTTTTACCCTTTGGATACGGAACCCTAAAAATGCACCAAAATAATAACTTCCTAGAAGCTTGATATTTTACAAACCTTACATTATTTTTTTTTGTTAATTTACGTCATGTCTTATTTCTACCTAAATTGCTTGGGGTATAATTCTAAGACCTGAGAAAATAGTCATTTCAATTAAAAGTGCTAACATTCCTCCATTACAGGTTTCTATCTCAATTAAAACTTTTATTTTGTCCGTCTGGAAAACTGAACCCTTAATAGCGCCGTAATCAGCACACTGCTCAAAATGTTAGCTTTACATAATTTAAAGCAAATTTTCTTAACTACCTACAATTCTTCTTTCTAGGGTTATTCCGTTTCCGTTTAGGATTGATGGGATCCGCTAGTCAAGTCTAAGGATTTGGACAAGTTAGTTAGAAGTTAGACCTCCACAGACCACATGGAAACCTTTCTTAAAAAAAAATCACGTGTCTTTTGTAATATAATTTGGACGTGCGAGTTTCCGTAGGATAATATCTAAGTATCCTTCATCATCAAGCAAGTGATAACTTACAAATATGTACATAAGCCCGAAAACTAAAATATAAAAGTTTGTTGTTTTTTTTTTTACACTACGTCGGCAGGCATACAAGCATACGGCCCACCTGATGTAAAGTTACCGTAGCCTATTAACGCTTGCGATATATTAAGTATCGTTCGCGCGATGCCTCCTCTGATGCTTACACAGCAACTTCTTAGGACTTTACTGGTGACCTCACTCACACGCAGGAACACAACAACCCTCTAGGGTGTTGTTATTTGGCTGCGGTTTTCTGTGAGATGGAGGTACTTCCCCAGATGGGCTGCTTTGATGCGCCTACCTCTATTAAAACATCCAGACCAAGACAAACAGACATGTTTATGCACACAAATGTTTGCCTTGTATGAGAATCGAACCCACGAGCGTTGGTGTCAAAGTCGCGTCATTCACGACTGAGCCACCGAGCTCGTCAGTTGTTTTGGTAGATGTAGGTACTTTGAAGAAAAAAAGTTTGCCAAACATTGGATTGGAAGATACATGTAAGTATATTAACATATACTTACTAAGCTTAGGGGATGTGGCGGGGTGTGGGCAGACCGTGGTTCGTGCAGCAAGGCACGTAAATGTGCAATGTACGAGGCGGCCAGACGCAACGTGTCCAACTTCGACAGCTTGGTGTCTGCCGGGACCCAGGGGAGTGTTGTCTTTAGTCTGCAAAAAAATTAACAATTATATTTGTTAGCTTTAGTGTTCCCGGCGTAGACGTCGTGTAACATATGCCTGTCCAGCCATGCAATTCTGTAAGAGCAAACGTCCTTACATCCTCGGAAACATCGGCTGTTACAGCCTTGAACACAAAATTGCAATTCTTTGGTGTCGCTTTTCATGGTTGTGCGACACTAGCGCCGCAAGGCTGCGTTTGGAATTGGAATTCTACAAGGCAAACAGCCTCGCGTACGCTTACAGCCTTATAGAATATCAAATAATTTAGCCGTAATCGCAGTAGACAATGTCAAAGCTGTGACATCTGTGATCACAGCGACGCACACAGCCATTACGAGTCGCTTAGAGAATTGCATGGCTGGGCGTACTGCGTCCAGCTAGTTCATCTAGCTTTTTTTATACTATGTCGGGAAGCATACAAGCATACGGTCCACCTGATATAAAGCGGGTACCATAGCCTATTAACGCTTGCGACATATTAAGTATCACTCGCGCGATGCCTCCTCTGCTGCTAACACAGCAACTCCTTGGGAGCTTACTGGTGTTCTCACTCCCACTCAGGAACACAACAACCCTCCATGGAGTTTATTTGGCTGCGGTTTTCTGTGAGGTGGAGGTACTTCCCCAGACGGGCTGCTTTGATGCGTCCTACCTCTCTTTATTTTTAGCACTGTTCTAGATACATTTATATATGGAATAATACAAATACCGGCTAAGTGGACTCGCACATGAAGGGTGTGGGAAAAGCGCTCAAGAATATTTTTTATTTTTTTATTGAATTACATGTTTTAACAGCAGCCTTAGTAGTAATACACTCTGTGAAAATTTCAAGTCTCTACCTATTACGGTTCAAAAGATACAGCTCTATGACAAACAGAGGGATAGGTAGCGAAACTTGAGTAATGGGGTCTGGTTGATGCCCTATTGGTACCTCCACCACAAACCCATACTGTTGTTGTCATCTCACTGTTGGAACACGGGCCCCTCATCAATCAGAGAGGGGTTTATAGCACACTCATTCGGCCACTCTGCTCTACGGCGGATAAGCGGAGGTCAATAATATAGTGTTAATAAAGTTATTTTCCTTTTGGTAGACCTTTTTAGGGTTCCGTACCCAAAGGGTAAAACGGAACTCTATTACTGAGGCTCCGCTGTCCGTCCGTCTGTCACCAGGCTCTGTATCTCATGAACCGTGATAGTTAGACAGTTGAAATTTTCACAGATGGTGTATTTCTATTGCCGCTATAACAACAAATACTAAAAATATAATAAAATAAATATTTAAGGGGGCTCCCATACAACAAACGTGATTTTTTTGCATTTTTTATAGATAATGGTACGGAACCCTTCGTGCGCGAGTCCCACTCGCACTTGGGCGATTTTTTTAAAATCGGTAATCTTACACTTTAAAGCAAACGTTCTTACGCTACGGTACCCAATTCACATCAGGTGGGGTGTATGTTGTTGTTTGTTACAGAGCTTACTATAAAAAAATTGGTTCGAACTAATAACAACCTACCTGCAAAACGCCTTGGACAGCACTCTCATCCTGGCTCTTTCTCTTGCATTGGCCGCGTTTCTGTGCTGTGGTTCCTGTGAGCTTCGCCCTACAAAAGGAAATCCATATTTAAGCTATTACTTGATTACAAGAATTTTTTTTCATGCTTTAACTATGTTTAAAACCCCTAGAAACCGACTTTTTACTAGGTACGACGGATAATAAACAAGCATACGTTCCGCCTGATGTAAAGCGGTTACCGTAGCCTATGAACGCAAGCAACCGCCGCCCCCGCTGTCAACACAGCAACTACTCCTTCCAGCATCTTCTGGTGACTCACTCACTTACAGGAACACAACAACCCTCCAGGGAGTTGTTATTTGGCTGCCGTCTTCTGTGCGGTGGAGGTACTTCTCTAGTCGGGCTAACGTCGCGCCTAACCTCACTTTCGCCAGACTTCAACGAAGGTAATTTAATTAACTTCAACGAAGGTAATTTAATTAACTTCAACGAAGGTAAGTTAATTAACTTCAACGAATGTAAGTTAATTAACTTCAACGAATGTAAGTTCACAGATCAACATCGCAAATATCCCATTGGTCAGTAGGCTCGAATTGCTAAAATATTTAAGCGCTAAATCAATCGATTTTGTGAGCGTGGGGTGCTTTCATGTGCAATCACGTGGTTTAATGGTTTCTGGATATTCCTTGTATAGCAACCGTTCGAAGACTGCGGTAACCATTTCACACCAAAAGGGCTGTATGATTTTTTTGCCATCCCGATGTTATATGAAAGAAATCCAATTGATCACTTTCATTCACCCCATTTCGCCCGGGTGATTTTTACATATTATTTGTAAATGTATTGTGATATGTTATTTTATTTTTAATCATCGTTTAATCCTACTAATATTATAAATGCGAAAGTTTGTATGTATGGATGGATGTTTGTTGCTCTTTCACGCTTAAACGGCTGAACGGATTTGAATGAAATATGGCACGTAGATAGATTATGATCTGTATTAACACATAGGCTACGTTATTTGTCTCCACGCGGGTGGAGCCGCGGGCAGCAGCTAGTAATAAATACTTCGTCGACCGATCGCTCGATGATTTTTTATGTAAAACAGTGTTTTTTAAGGAAATACACCTAATTTAAAAGTAGTGATTCGTGTGACCTTACATATGAAAGGTCTCGTTGCCCCTCCGGATTATGTAGGTCTGACGGCAGTCGCTCCAAGTAAAAAACAGTTTCTTCGCCAAGTCCTTAGGCTTAGGTGGCGGACCCGCCAATCCTAAGATATTAGGAAATGGGATACCACTAAGAAGAAGATATATACGAGACACGCGAAATTTGTTTTTGCGAAAGTCAAATTTTTTGCGAAGGTCAATTGGACCTTATCTAATTAATCACAAAACAGGTTAGATCAAATTGCATGTAAATTTGACTTTCGCAAAATAACGCCTGAATCTATTAAAAATTATTTACACACTGAAACAATGATCGCCCACTGTGTGGCTCCCGAGAAGATTTCTTTCGAGTACTCTTAAGTTCTGGAACTACTGCTCTCATCTGGGATGAGTTCCCTGCCAAAGTTGACCCATAAGCCTACATACACCATTAGGTTCTTCAAATTTGTAAGTGTCCATAGGCTACGATAAATGCTTTCTATCAGGCAGGCTGTACTGTTATAGACACCTTAGTCGTATAAAAAATCGTAGTCATAGGTTTGATACATACACGCATACATACAATCACACCTGTCTCCCATTGGGGTAGGCAGAAGCTATGGAACCCCAGGTGCACTGACCTAAACAAACATTTATCGTTTCTTCTACACTTATCAATCATTACAAACATATAAAAGCGGTAGAGCTCGTTTGTTTGTTTGAATGCGCTAATCTCTGGAACTACCCGTCGGATATGAACGTTTTGACGAGCTCGGTGGCTCAGTCGTGAAAGACGCGACTTCAACACCAACGCTCGTGGGTTCGATTCCCACACAAGGCAAACATTTGTGTGCATGAACATGTCTGTTTGTCTTGGTCTGGATGTTTTAAGAGGGGTAAGGCGCATCAAAGCAGCCCGTCTGGGGAAGTACCTCCACCTCAGCAACCGCAGCCAAATAACTCCAGGGTTGTTGTGTTCCTGCGTGTGAGTGAGGTCACCAGTAAGCTTCCAAGGAGTTGCTGTGTAAGCAGCAGAGGAGGCATCGCGCCAGTGATAATTAATATATTACGCTTTACATCAGGTGGGTCGTATTCTTGTATGCCTCCCGACGTAGTATAAAAAAAAAGAAAAATCTTTTTGTATTTTTTAGCCCGATTCTTCAGGATGGTTATAGACTATTAGACATCACGATACGACTTTTAGAAGCCGAGGGAAAAAATAAGAAATTAGGAAAAGCGGCTCCTACGGAACGCAGGGTTTTATTTTTTATCTTTTTTATTGGAACTTTACTCAGACATGTTAAAACTTGTTCTAAATAAAAATAGTAAATCTCCCAAGTAATCTTTAAACTTTAAATTTATTTTAAAACTATTACACTCAATTTTCCAAATTTCTTCACATTCCTTTATTGGATCAGCATTGTCTATGGAATTATATTTCAACTTTGAGATCACCTCATTCCAACCAAAGTATCATTGGTTCATTTAATTTAAAGCAATATAACACTTTTCCTTACTTTTGGTCGTGTTTTATCAGAAGGTGATGTCAGGAGTCCTAGGAACCGGCGAGCGTGCATGAAAAAAGCTATGAATGTTAATGAAGCTAGTGAAGTGTGTAAGGCGCTCGGCTCTCTCTGCCTACCCCGCAAGGGAATTGCCGTGAAGATATACATACAAATATACAATACTTTTCCTAAACCTCGATATATTCTTACTCTTCCTCTTAGCGTTATCTCGTTTCCTAATCCATTAGGCAGGGTCTGCTACCTAAGCCTAAGGATTTGGCGAAGATACAGATTTTTGCGTGAAGCGACTGTCATCAGGCCTCGACAACCCAGAGCGAAAATCAAACCTATCATAAGTTAGGTCACACGTATTTCGAATCACTGGCCTGGCATTGCTATTTTTTTATACCATTAAGGTGGCAAACAAGCATACGAACTGCCTGATGGTAAGCAGTTGCCGTAGCCTATGGACGACATTTACAACACCAGGGGTGTCACTCTTGCGTTGTCGACTCTGTAAGAACCGCATCACGCCTTTCTTGAAGAACCCCGTACTGTAGTCCCTTAGGAAAACCTCGGCAGGGAGCTCATTCCACAACTTAATAGTTCTCGGTAGAAAACTTCTCAGGGACCGTACAGTACGCGACCATTGCGGTTCCAGTGTATGAGGATGAACTCCCAGCCGTCGGCGAGCAGTGCGATTGTAAAACGAGGCTGTTGGGATCTATTATCTTTATTCTCGATATATGCTTAGTATAATATTCTAATTGATGTAGTAAAAAGTGAGCACATTTTGACCATTCGATCTCATTCATAGTTATGTTTTCATCGGACGTTGTCACGGTGGATTTCCTCATACTTGCTCTCAGTGCCAACGTGCAGCTCATAGTCATACATTATACTTTATCTTATCCATTCTGGATGCCCACGAACCATACTGAGTCATCTTTACCTCTCTCCAGAAGAGCCTACATACATCATGTAACACAAGTAAAGGAAAAAAATCCAAAAACCGTAAATTTGCAGTTACATCACGAAAAATATTTTTTTTTGCGAAACTATTTTTTTTACGGAACCCGCGGTGCGCGGGTCGGACTCGTACATGGCGGTTTTTTTAACAAACAAAAAATTGCACTGATTACAGTAGGTCCATCTACATAGTTTAATCTCGTTTTACTTGCCTTAGTGTACTTGTTGAAAACACACCGTACTTTTTAACTGTTATACTATTTATAACATTAAGGCATACGTCAAATATTTGTAATTTTTTTTAAGTAATTTATATTTTTTTCGACGGGACAAATTATAGAACGTATTATATAGTCGATCGTTCGTTTAGCCCGCATGGAGTACAACTTTTCATTTGACAAGAGTTTTACGCAAGAACGCTAATTAAAATTTAGTATAGCACTTATTGTCACATTTGTGAAATGATTATCACAATCTAGTCAGTGGTTTTGACAAAGATTTTGCCTCCATCTAAACTTTATCTCTATAATACTAACTAAACTAAGTATAGACAAAAAACATAGTTAACATTTACGTTATTTTAATTTTATAACACTATTTTGGTAACCAAAAATTGTTCTTGATTAAAAAAGTTTGATTGGTGGCATTTTGTTAAAGAATTCCCTGTTGATAAAAAAATAATGTACCTAATTAAACCTTATCATAATTTGTGAACTTAAAAAACCACATCAAAAATTATTTAAATTAGTAAGGCATTAAGTAGAATCACAAGACAAACTATTGAAGTATCCACTTAACAAAATTAAAAATTTTCACCTGAATTTGACTGAGTGTCATCAAAAAAGAAATCATCATCGTCCGCGTCATCTGATCGCTTTTCTACATGCGGAGATCTATTAACACGTTTTCTAGGCATTGTTAATATTGCACTAAGATCACTGAACACATCACTGGTATTATATTTTGGTATTTCTCACTGATTTGACTACAGGGTTGCGATCCATAGTGTGAAATGCGTGAGCGCAAGGCGGGCGGCTTCGTAACGCTTTGGGCGGTACCAACAATCGCTCCTCCCTACTAATCCAGCATTATCCGTCCACAAATGAACAGTGAATGCATCCATTGAATATATAGAGCGTGTTCGCGCGTGCCTTCAACTTTTCATATGCGTGATTAATGACTTTTTTGTACAACTTCTGGTGGCTAAGAGGTATACGGCCCACCTTTTTTTTTATACGACTAAGGTGGCAATCAAGCATACGGCCTGCCTGATGGTAAACAGTCACCGTAGCCTATGGACATTTGTAACACTAGGGGTGTCACTCGTGCGTTGCCGACCCTCTTAAAACCTCTTCGCATTTCTTGAAGAATTCCATGCTGTAGCCCCTCGGCTGGGAGCTCATTCCACAGCTTGAGAGTTCTCGGAAGAAAACTTCTCTGGAAACGCACAGTCCGCGACCATTGCATTTTCAGCGTATGAGGGTGAACTCCCCGCCGTCGGCGAGCGGTGCGGTTATAAAAACACAACACACAATTGTACAATCGGTAGAACATACAAAGGCAGGCAAAATCTCACCTTAAACTTAAAGTTTCAATACCGTACGTAAGCTTAGTATTGTCGACAATTCTCACAGCTCGTCTCTGAATCGAATCACATGGTCCGAGCTGGTATCCAGGTGCTCCCGCCCAAAGGTGACTGCAGGACTCTAAGTGCGGTCTGACTTGAGACTTATATATCATAAGCACTGAAATAGTGCTTTGCTCTGTTGAGCACCCTACGTTTTTTGGACGCCAGCTTGACCTTCTCTTCCAGGTGATTTCGATACTGCACTTCACTGGAGATCTCGACACCAAGAAACCTAACTAACTTTTGATGACGGTAAGAGGTGTGTTCTGGAATTTAGGAACCACAGCAAATGAAGTTTTCTTAGCGGTGAACGCGCAAACTTGTATCTTCTTGGGGTTGAATTCAACCAAGTTAAGCCGCCCCCAGTCAGATACTTAGCCAAAGTGCCATCCATTTCAGACACAAGTTTATCGCAGCTTTCCTCGACAGAGGAACGAGGGATGTTTGCACGGCCTGTATATGATGTAAAATGCTTATCGTAGCCTATGAATTATCGCTGGTGCATTACTACCTCTGCCGTTAACGTAGCAACTTTAAATGAGCTTACTGGTAATCTCTCACTCTCTTTCCCAGGAATGTAACAATACTATACCTTGGAGTATTGTTGCCTTCCTATATTTGACTGTTAGAAAGCCTTACTTCTTTGAAATTTCACGACTGTATGTCAATGGGAAGTCTTCAACGAGTTTTAAATTAGGTACTTGCAAATTCAAAATGTGAGGTAAAATGGCCGCATTTTTATTATGGTTGCGTCGACTTGGTTGGTTTTTTACCACACTCTAAGAGGCCCCAGATATACATAATATTAATTTTAACTTGATACCTCCACGCGTTTCTGTGTAATAAAAGGTACTTGACGAGAGACAAACAGAGGGACAATGAAATGATCCTATAAGGTTCGTTTTTTACATGTGAAGAATAGTACTATCAGGAAATAAAGGATTCGGCATGAAATACCTACTGGATTCTGAGTTTATAAGTTTTATTCATAAACTGCTAATATAAAAATTTGGTATTAAACGAGTGTTCGCTGAGTTCATAACGTGAATATTAATTTTGAAGATTGCTCGGTAGCGCAGCGGTTAATAATGAGATTTTTTCGATGCCCACACTGGACAAATATTTGAGTGTATGAACATGTCTGTTTGTCTTGGTCTGGGTGTTTTTAAGAGAGGTAGGGTGCATCAAAGTAGCCCGTCTGGTGAAGTACCTCAACCGCAGCCAAATAACAACTCTCTGGAGGGTTTATTTGTTCCTGCGTATGAGTAAGGTCATCAGTAAGCCCCTAAGGAGTTGCTGTGTTAGGACCAGAGGTGAGATCGCGCGAGTGAGTTCAAAGGCTACGGTAAACGCTCTACACCAGGTGGGCCGTATGCTTGTAGGGTTCTCGACGTTGTATTAAAAAGCCGACAAGTGCTAGTCTAACTCGCGCACCGAGGGTTCATATTGAAGTAAAAGTACCTCCCCCTTACTGAAGACAGCAGCCTGTTCTGAATGGTTGTCGCATTCCCAGCTTCCTGGTGTTAATTAATATTGCATAATCCTTTCAAACGTCTATAACTACGGTAACCGCTTGATGTCAAGAGGACCGTAGATATAGTTGTATGCCACTCTATCTGGCAAAAAAGAAAAGCTATATGACGTCAGTCGAATCATTTATTCTCATGGTACATGAATGGATCCGCATTGAATCATACTCAACGAGCTCCCTTCAAGCCTGGGTGTCTAGAGCATACTCCGCCACGCTTCTCAATTTGGAAGGCCTGGGTTTTAAAAATGCTTGCTGACTTAGCTTAACGGCTGGCATTAATCGATAATAACAACAGAGACAAGACTTACCATATCTCCGAAACCCGAGAGGCTCGAGAAATAAAAGCGATCTCAAACACGCTACGGTCGATGTTGCTTAACGTGTGTTTTAGACAGTAAAACGTCAAAGCTAGGTCCTCATAAACAAAAGACAAGATAAAATAAACTGTCACTAAAATAAACAATTCGTTTTTATCTTTGACGGTCTATGAATATATCAAAATTCATTTCCAATTACAATAACACGATGTCAAAGATTTCTACTAAATACGTAAGTTTTTTCTTCAAGCCGACAGCCAAAAGTGTAAAGCAATTAGCGGCCTCTAAGAAAAAAAAATATGGTGACACCACTTCCTTGACACATAATACTTTATGTGACGAGTTTAACTGTCTGTACACGTGAGATCCTTCTTCGTGCCTTAAGGCTCCTATACATTGTACTTATCGGCTTGGCTGTCGTTCGGGCACGATCCCTGGAGCCGGCCGTGGCGAACGCAAGTTTACCATCTGTTGCGGCGCTGCATCGTTTGGATGTGTACAATTTAATGCCGGTAGCAAACCGTATGCAGCCCGTATAGTGTGTAGAAGTTTTTTCGTATCAGGCGTATGTTACACACTATAGAGACTAGTAGAGTAGCGTATGGTACACTTATGTTTTGACGAGCTCGGTGGCGCAGTGGTGAAACGCGCTGTTACGCTACTTTGACACCAACGCTCGTGGGTTCGATTCCCACACAGGACAAACATTTGTGTGCATGAACATGTCTGTTTGTCTTGGTCTGGGTATTTTCTATATATAATAAGTATGTATTTACAAAAAAAAAAATGTATTTATATTTACGTATGTTTATCAGTTGTCTAGTACCTACCCATAACACAAGGTTCGCTTACTTTGGGGCTAGGTGGTGCTGTGTAATTTGTCCGACAATATTTATATTTGGCAGAGCTGCGATAGCCAGCGGAGCCACATTACCCTCAAAATTGCCGTTTGGGGTAGACTGATGTCATCCAGCTAGCGTTTAGACGGTAATAGTGAGAAACTCCAAAATCGACACACTAATAGCTAACATATTGTAGTTTTGTATCCTTTAATTTGAAATTTAAATGTTCGTCGGTGAGGAAGAACGGTCCAAAATCGTTCCAATTAGAAAAAAAAACATATGGGAAAACGTATGGCCGGACACTCTGCAGTGCAGAGTCTGCACTACACTCCCATCAACATAAAAAGTAACAGCACTCGTCGCTAGATGTCGTACAGGGTTCCATATATTTTTTTTAAATTAAAAAATTAAAAATAAAATATTTAAATATTTTTTAAATTTAAAAAATATCAGCTCTGCCTACACAGGTTGCTGTTGTTTACTAGTTATTATAGAGTACCTACTTTATTCTTTTTTATTTGGCAACAAACAGTATTTACAATCTATATATATAGAAATGAATGTTTGTCTGTATGTCTTCTATGGACTCAAAAACGGCTGGGCAGATTTTGATGAAATTTTCAGTGAATCTTCAGGTTAGCCCAGCAGGTGATCCTGTGAAGTTTGGTAGCGATCATATTACCCGTGCGAAGCTGGGGCGGATAGCTAGTAATTTATAAATATCAAAAGTACATATTAACAAAAACCTACTGTGCCGAAAATAGAAAGGAAATATTTCGAGTTCGTGGTAGGACGCACTGCCACAAACTTGTAAGATATTAGAAGGATCCGCGACACAAAATGAACTGATAGGTGTTAGGAACTATTTTTGTAATTGTCTTTGATATGTCTTTTTATAATGTTTTAAAGTATTGTCAGTTTTGAGAGTTCGGTTTCAGTAAAATATTCATTGTCAGCTTGCTTCTTATTTTTCTTTAAATAATACATACAGTCCCAGTCCTGCACAGATAGGAATTCCTGAAACAAGCACAACCCACGCTAGCAATATGCTCCATGTTGAAAGTAGCCGATGCTTATTCTTATTACATGTAGCAAGTTAACAGTTTTATTAAATTTCATGGGATTACGGTTATGTTCAGAAGTCACTTTTCTGAAATATTTTTGTTAATTTAGTCTTAAAACTTTAAAAGTATTTTTAAGAAAATATATGTCTGAGAATAGTTTATTGTATGTGTTACTTACTACTACCTACTTATTGTTTGTTGGAGCGTAGAGGTGACACCATACCGTTGCATAATAAGTGCCCCATATTGAAGAAGAGTTTCCGCGAACCAAGATGTTAACTAAAAGTCTGCAGGTCAGCAAACTCAGATATATAAATTTCGTGTTATATATTAAATACTGAAATAAAATAGAACAACAAAGGCTGTTAATGCTGTTAAAGCCAGAATCCGCCGAATCCCCATTAGAAAACAAAAAATCTTATCGTGAGAAATGCAGATTCCCGCTAGGACCGTGTCGCGTATAATAAAACAAGACCTGAAGCTCGGGGCTTATCGTCGATATACATGACAATTTTCATGATAAATTTTCATTTGATTTTCATTCTCTAAAATAATCTAAATCAATCCCTGCAGTTGAAGAAAATGGATCGATTAAAACGCCTTCTGTCCCGAAACGCAGGTAAAAGGCACAGAAATATCTTCATTCCTGATGAAAAAAAAATTATGTTACAAGAGCACTACAACAAGCAAAATGACAAAGTGTACGCACACAGTTCTAAAGAAATCGCCAGAGAGTTCGAACTCAAAAGGTACAACGCGGTCATAATCCTGCGTCTGTAATGGTTTGGTGAGGGAGTCTTATCAAGGAGTCACAAAGCTTCATTTTTGTGAAAAAGGAGTAAAGACTTTTCAGCCAAAGTGTATCAAGAGACTGTCTTGGATCGTGTTTTGAAACCTCTCAGCAATACAATTTTTAAAATTGTGTTGTGGACTTACCAGCAGGAGTCTACACCTGGTCACAAGGCACGAACTACCCAAGCCTGGCTGGAAACCAATGTTCCGGACATTATAATAGCTGAAGACTGGCCCTCGTCTAGCCCAGGACTGAACCCCTTACACTGCAAATTATGGTTAGTTTTAGAGGGCATGGCCTGCTCGAAATGACACACCTCCCTTGCTTCTCTAACATTCATTGCTCTTCTCTTGCACACTCGCCGGTTTCCAAGGCATCTGACATCACCGTCTGATAGAATGTGATTAATTTGGTTCCTCTGCTCCTACATCCTTCCACTTTTGCGCATCACAATATCACACATCACAATATTTTTAGACCCATAGCTAGTATTAGGTGGAAACATACGACTTGCTTTAGCCCATTTTTTTTTTTATAAAAATATCATAATGCTATGTAATAAAATTTCGAATATTTTCTGTACAGAGCAGAATTACATGAACAGAGACAGAATTACAAGAAAGAATTACAAAACAGATACAACTTGTTTTGTAATTCTTTCTTCCTGCATTCTTCCCACTTGTCTATACCAACGGAGCATGCCTCTTCTTATTTTAACACATTTCTCTGTACAGAAAATATTCGAAATTTTATTACAAATCATTATGATATTTTTATAAAAAAAATGGGCTAAAGCAAGTCGTATGTTTCCACCTAATACTAGCTAGGGGTCTAAAAATATTGTAATTTACTTACATTCTAAAACGGTACACTGTAGTTGTACTAGGTACTAGACGACACTGTGTTTGGTACTCTAAACCTAAGAAAAAGGCTAAGAAGATTCTTTTGGATTTACAGCCGAGATCAACGGTTTGACATGCCATGCCAGCTCATGGTCTCCAGTTCGAATCATGGCTAGTACCACTGAATTCGTGTTTTCGAATCTATGTTAGTACATATTTATAATTATTACGTGCTCAGCGGTGAACTAAAACATCGAGAACTTATATTTCGAAAGACGAGCGACCCCTAACCTAAGAATGATCTAGTTTTCTCTCTGGTTTGTGGAGGTCGAGCGGCTATCGCTCTATGTAAAAATTCGTATCTTCGCCTAAATCCTTAGGCTTAGGAAGCGGACCCCGCTAATCCTAAGGGATTAGGAAACGGGATAATGCTAGAAAGAAGAAGAACCTACAGAGATTTTATTTCTTGCGCATGTACCTACACATTGAAACACGCACTCTTGTTTTAAATCTATTTCATTTCGAAATGTTATAAAAGAATATCTTTATCAATATGTACCTTGGCTTAAGTACATTCCTGCATTAGATTGGATTCTTATGAATACTTATGATGAAGTAATAACTCAACGCGTACCATTTTCTGAGTTTATGTTTCGTTTATGCTCGTTAGTCAGCCCTAATAATAATTGTGGAGGTGATTGAGCGTAGTGGCTCCAACGAAGTATTGGGCGGTTGCTGCAAATAGTACGCCGTTAGGGTTACCACATACTTGTAAACGTGAAATTCAATAAGGAATTTGTGTACATAAAGTCGGGGGGCAAAGTAAGCATACGACCGGCCTTGTACGCTTGTAATCGTTTTCGTGTAATACCCTTGCTGCAAACCAGCAACTCCGACACAACACAGCAACTCTCCAATGACATGTTGGGTTGCGGTTTTTGTAAAGAGGAATTACTTCTTTAGTCGCGCTGCTAAACCACGGTTTTGTCTATTAAATAAAACTGCTTTCTATCTCTCGAAAACTGGCCCTCGTCTAGCCCAGATCTGAACCCCTTGGACTACAGGTTTCAGAGGGCATGGCTTGCTCGAAATAACAAACGGACATTGTGTCTCTTAAGAAATCTCTGGTGCAAGTTGTGGCTAAATTTCCCACTGTTCCACAGTGCATAAATCTATAGATTCGAAACCAGACTTTTTTTATGTAAAATGAGAAAGGATTTTTGAGTTTTAATTCTACCTGCAAACTACATAGCAAAGAAATCTAGACATGTTTCAAAAATGTTCCTTACTTATCCTTAGACAAGACATTAGAGAGGGGAAAATGCGCGTAAGAGGAAAATCTCAATATTAAGCAAGGTAGGTGGCTATTTCCTAGCTGAAGTTGTTGTTAAATATCGCTCTGCATCACGTGCAGTTTGGCTTTCGCTATAATAACTATAAGCTTTGACGAACTAGGTGGCGGCGGCGCAGTTACTAACACATCTTTGACACCGACACTCGTGGGTTCTATTCCCATACCGGACAAACATTTGTGTGCATGGACATGTTTGTTTGTCTTGATCTGGGTGTTTTTAATAGAGGCAGGGCGCATCAAAGTAGCCCGTCTGGGGAAGTAACTCCACATCACAGAAAACCGCGGCCTCGCGACGTTGTATAAAAAAAGTGTCGTTCACCCCAAGTTTGGAGTAGAAATTTGAGTAGCTGACGAATAACGTAAATAATAATAGATAATAAATAACCTATTCGTACTGAATTTTTACATAGCTACACAGCTCCCGTTATAAATGAGTATACACAGACACAGTAAACACATCAGATCAGCGACAACCCTAGTCGCCAGGTGGAAGATTTCAGGCATTGAATTTTAACCGCTCTTCAGACGAAACGATGCGTTTTAAGCGCCATCCAGGGTGACTTACTGGCGGCGGCGCTGGTTGTTTTCTCAACAAATATTATTCTTTGCTTCGCTTACTTACACGAATACTACATGTAATATATAAATACTGGTATTTAAATAGTAGATTATAAATGAATGATATTTATGTGGCGTCTAGGGGGTGAGGAAAGGAATACATATAAAAAAAATGGAATGTAGATTATAACTAATTAGATCCTAAAGCATTAAAACTATTATATAAATCTATGGTTTACTTAATAAGGCAGGCAGGCCACATAATCGATGGCCTTTGGGGCAGAAAATTTCCCCAATGGCGACCACGAATCGGAAAACGCAGCGTAGGACTGCCCCCCACACGACGGACAGACGATCTTGTGAAGATCACAGGGAGCCGAAGGATGCAAGCGGCACAGGACCGATCGCTGTGGAAGTCAAAGGGGGAGGCCTATGTTCAGCAGTGGACGTCCTTCGGCTGATATGATGATGATGACTTAATAAGGTAGATATGTACTTACATTGTTTCAGGCAAATCAAAGCAGGGTAGAGTTTGTACAGGGAACATTTTTTCAAATAACAATGCAGCGCGTGTCTCTTCTATCGATAAAGAAGCCAAAACAGTATTTTTTCACGTGAATACGTTTTGAACGGCACTCAAATAAGACTCCACTCTTTTTAAATTGTTATTACATTGTTATATGGATTTGTATAAAAACATATCATTATAATTTATTATACTTAAATACTACGCTTTGTATGGTGCTGTGATAGCCCAATGGATGATGAATGGGCCTTTTGATTAACTGGTCCCCAGGTATGTACTACTAAATTCTTTTTTTGGAATTTATTCACATATTTATAATAATCATTAACTCGTCGGTGAAGGAAAACAACGTGAGGAAACCCCCAAGTCTAAGAAATTATATTTCAAAAGACGTGTAACCTAACTTAAGAAAGGTATGGTTTTCCCTCTGAGTTATGGAGATCTGACGGCAGTCGTGCCTTATAAAAATCAGTATCTTCGCCAAATCCTTAGGCTTAGGTAGCGGACTCCGCCAATCCTAAGCGAATAAGAAACAGGATAGCGCTAAAAAGTACTAGGTATGTCTTGTAAATAATCATGATAAACGTCGCTTTTCATGTTACATTTAAAACCAAGTAATCAATTCTGCACAAACCCCGTTCCTGCGTGAAATGTAAAGGTTAAAATTCACTGGTTACTCATTTAAATAGGGGTAAAACACTGTCAATATCATCACATAAGTAACGCCCAACAGTATGTAACAAATGAATATGTTTTCGTCATCTTGTCATATTTTTGTAAATATTTTTTATGTTATTAGCACTCAATATAGACACGTACAGTACATAGCGTTCCCTCATCCCATAAATAAGTGATGAATGGGATTCAAGTCGGAACTGAGCGCAGTCCAATCCAATGTGGCATTACCAACTTTACCTAGGAATTTCGCTGTAGCACGAGAAGTGTGACAATGGGAGTTATCGTGCATCAGGTCTGAAGTTAGAGCTTGCTAAGCCCTTGTTGCAGTGTGTATGTCTTTAAATTATTATATGGTGGTGAATAGTATTTATTATATTAATGTCTTATTTTATAAAGGTGGAGTACATGAGGTATAAAATTTTGGAGTTAATTTTGATTTATTACGCGTAAGAAATAGAACTTCTTACATTCATCTACGACACGGTATGTACTTGTAACTTGCATTGTTATAAAGTGATTATAATTTTGTATAATAGTAACCCTGAAAGTATTTGATGAATGTCAATTTTTTGTGCTTGTTGATTTGTGGGGAGCCAATAATGTACAGCCAAATAAAGCACGGCCTGATAATGTACGGCCAGTAATGCACGGCCGATTTTTTGAAGCCGTGGTCTTGAATTGAATACTGGTCGTACAATAGTACAATAATTAGTAATACAATAATGTACAATTCAATAATGAATGGTCAGGCTTTAAAAAATACCTACCCTCTATAAATCACTACCGCCTGCAAATAATACGTAAAAACATATTTAAGTATGATGTGATGTTATACATAACCCCCAATTTCATTATAGTTCTTGTTTTTCATTTGGCGATTCTTTCTCTGTATGGCGTTTTCTACTTTCCCAAGATAATATGTACATAACACGAATCACAAGATTAGCTGACAAAATTGCAATTAGGTAAATTTGTCTGTGGAGATCTTATCAAAAACATCGACCTATTTCGGAACCGAGCATTAGCAAATTAGAATTTATTATGCCCTATGCCTCAATCATTTCTGAACGATACTATATTATTGGCTTGATCACTTGCCCACCAGTTCTGACTAAACGATGCACGAACTGTCTTGACATTGTCAGGTGGTGCTCGCCAATTATTTGGCCGTACATTATTAGGCTGGGCCAATATTGGCTGTACATTATCAGCACGGCCAGATATTGTAGGCTAGTATTGCACAATCAATAATGCACACCCCAATAGTTGTAAGCCAAAACCATGAATAATGGCCGTGCATTCCTGGCTGTACATTATTTGGCTGTGCAATACTGGTCGTTCATTATCGAGACCCGATTTGTGTTGTGTTGTGTGACTTGTGTGAATATGAATCCTATTATTTTACTTTAATTTGTTCATGGGTGTCACTTCATTATTGTTATATGTAACCAAATTCAAGCAGTAATAACTGTAGTTTTTGGTCTATAAGTAGTAACTAATATATATTTGATATTTATAAATGAAGTGATAATTGGATAATTCCATCATCATGCTACCGGGCATAGGTGTTTTTGGTACAGGTTCTATAGCCAAAGTATTAGTACCATTTCTTCGAGAAAAGGGCTTTTCTGTTGAAGCGATATGGGGTGTAACTCTCCAAGAAGCGGAAACGGCGGCGAAAGAACTTCAGATCCCATTTTTTACAAATAAAATTGACGATGTTTTATTGAAGAAAAATGTGAATCTTGTGTTTATAGTGTGCGCACCTAACTTACATGCCCAAATATCTGTAAAAGCCTTGGGCATAGGAAAGCACGTTGTTTGCGACAAACCTGCCGGCCTTTGCCAAGCTGAAGCATTGAAGATGGTACGAGCAGCCCAGTACTATCCCACCTTGATTTCAATTGTAAATCATTCACTTAGATTCTTGCCAGCATTTAGTCACATGAAGAAGTGTATCCAGGATGGTTACTTAGGACACCCCGATGAGCTGACACTGATTGACGTCCGTGTGCAAATGGGGCCTTTATTAGGGGAGTCATACAACTGGTTGTGTGATGACACAATGGGTGGCGGCACTCTGACATTAGTTGGTAGCCATGTTATTGATTTAGTTTCATATCTAACTGGCCAGAAGGTTGTTAAGGTTCATGGTGTATTGAGAACTTTTGTAGAGGAAACACCAAAGGTAAATGGAATTAGAAAAATAACTGCTCCAGACTTTTGTACATTCCAATTGCAACTTGAGAAAGGTTTACTAGTTACAGCCACTCTGAATAATCATTTGCCTGGGCCTTGCTTTAACCAAGAGATCTATGTGTGTAGCAAAAGGGGCTACTTGGTTGTGAGGGGAGGTGATTTATATGGAAGATTACATAAACTGTCACTTAAGTCAATTCCCGAAGATGAAGGTAAGCGGTCTCATGACAAAGAGGAAGTTGTTTATGTTGATGTTGAAGACTTGAGTTGTGCATCCAGTGTTGTGCCGAAGCCATATATAAAGGGGCTGTGTAAAATGATAAGTGCATTGAAAGAGGCATTTTTGCCTGTAAAAGAGCAAATGGATTGGGTAAAAGAACCTGTAATAGCTGCGGCAACATTTGAAGACGGTCAGAGGGTACAAGCTATTATGGAAGCTCTCCGTCAGTCAAACGAAGATGGTTGTTGGACAACAGTCCAGCTTCTGACCGAACCGCCAGATCCAAACCCAGCGTTATCAGCTGCAGTGAGACGAACTGCCATATCTTTACAATAGATACACAAAGGGTGCATTCTAAATTGCAAAAATGGTGCAAAAAAATATTGTGATGTCATTATACTTTGCACACAATAACATCACAATACTTACTGTAGTAAGTTTTGTGATGTTATTGTGCTACTATGCTATTTCATATTGAAATTATTTAATTCATATTTTTTTTTGTTCTCATATTCATTTCTATTTTCCTCATCAAGCATGATAAAGCAAAGTTGCTTTTGCTATAATGAAGATGTGAGGTATAGTAAATAATCCCTTAGTAAGATTAATATGATGTATACATATTGTCTATTTTGCATTTTGGAAAGTGTCCTTAGAGCAGTTGTACTTTATGAGTCTCGCTTCTGTCTCATGTCTTATAAAGAAATATTCATACAGGACACTATTTGTGCATAAAATTTTGTTTGTCATCTTCATGTAGCATGAGATACAGTGTATATCAATGTACTGTATAAAAAGTGGTTTTTAATAGTGGCTCCTTTAAATAGTGGCTCCTGAGAAATTTCTCTTAAGACTAATAGATTTGCCATTTGTTGTGTACCTTTATTATATTATTTTAGGATATATTTATGTTTTAGCTTTAGTACTGGTATAAGTTAATTATCATCAGTATTATGTACCTGCAATGCAATATTATTAATAAAATAGGTAACTGATAGATAAAAAAAGAGACCATGTAGCAATATAAGTTTCGCTGAACCATAGATTTTATTTACAAATTCGATAATATAATAATAATAATCAATTAATGGCGTAATATAGTCTGCACACGGCTATTAGTCACTGCAACATATACTATATGTGATGAGCAGACAACAGCTTTGCAACACCAGAGGCACTGTTTGCTGTTGGATTTTATTTTTCTTTTATTTATATTACAAATTGTATTGTATATCACTTATACAAAGTGATTTTGAAATCATTGAGTGAAAAACTAAGACTTCTGCATTCTTTGTCCATTGTCCCCCAGTATAGTCTTTCTATACTTAGCTTCTGTCTTAGTTTTACTAAGTGTCACTACTTTTTATGTCATAGATTGAAATTTTGAGATGATAAAATATATATAATTATATTACACAGGTAAAAATATTTGCTTGTGGCCTCCTTAGTAGACTTGATGGAGGTACAACAAGCATAGAATAGATTTCTATGGAAATAACTGTGGAAAAGAATTATCTCGTAAAGTACTTTGTAAATTTAAAATTAATGGATATATATTAACAACACCAAGGCTCTTTAGTTTGATTCCCAAACAACAGCGCAAACACGTGTGTTCATGAATATATCTACTTGTTTTGGTGTTTTTGAGAGAGTAGGGCATCAAAGCTGCCCCATTGGGGAAATACCTCCACCTCAGAAAACTCCAGCTAAATAATTAATTACTGGACGGTTGTTGTGTTCCTGCAACTAAGTGAAGTTATCAATGAACTGTACAATAATTCTCATATTGCAAGGGCTAATCGGCTACGGAAACCATATTACGTCAGATGGACCGCATACTTGTATACTACTTTCTTTCTTTGCAAATGTCAAAATATCTTTATTTTACCTCCATAACAATTTTTATTAAGTCTAATACTTATGTAAAACAGGTTAATGTAATTTCACTAATGTTGAGGAGGGCTGGTGACCACGCTGGGTGGGTTGGCACAAGGATACCGGGGACCTGGGTGTATTGTAGGTCTCTAGGTTTACTCTTAATGTGTAATAGGATCACCTAATATTAATTTACTCACGTGATGTTACTATGAGTTATTATTGATTCTATATCGGTGATTGTAAGGACTTGTTGGAACTTTATCTAGCTTTTTTTGTTAATAAAATCACTTGTATGGTGGAGAGCATATCACATTCATACTTGTAGTCAAATGTTATCTCCTATAAGGTCAAAGTGTCAGGTTTGATATGGCTCTTATATGTACTGCCCAACTTCAGTTATATTTTAACTGTTCAGTTTCAAATTCAGCTTTACTTTCAAATTTAGTACATCTTTGCAGCTTTTATTATGTTTTTTAATAAAAGCATTTGTTTGTAGCTACCTATATAGTATACAAGAAAATTATTTAAAACGGATCAATGCCATTACAGATTGCATAGCTAAGTGCAAGTCAACCATTAGACTGTGATCTTTGTACTGTTCTTTTGTCATAGATAAAAAGAGTTACACGGTAACCTTTGTACCATTCTTTTGTAGATAAAAATAATAACAGAACTCTGAGCATTAAGTGTGATTTTTTATATGTCGGGAGACTAACAAGCACACGGCCTACCCAATGTAAAGTGGTTACCGTAACTTATGAACACTTGCAGCATATGTTAAGTATTACTCGTGCGATGCCACCTCTGCTACTAACACAGCAATTCCTTAGGAGCTTACTGATACATTCACTTGCAGGAACACAACAATCCTCCCGGGAGTTGTTGTTTGGCTGTAGTTTTCTGTGAGATGGAGGCACTTCCCCAGGCGGTTTTCTGTGAGCTGGAGGCACTTTCCCAGATGGTCTGCATTGAAAGCTTATTTCTCTTAAATCTGATTTGCTCTTAGCTGTACCTTTAAGAATGCTTTAATATATAATTTCAATTGAAACTGACATACTGATGTTTTCAAGATCTATTATTTCGTGAAGGCCAATTTACATACTAAATGTGAATAAGTAATAATATGATTATTGTAGTCTTAAACTGCTACAAACTGCAATAATCAATAGGTTTTATTTACTCAAGGATTTTTTTTCAAAATGTTGTTTATTTGCCCAGCGTTACTGGGCAAATATCATTTTGCTATGCAGTGAAGGAATAGGTTGTGATGATACTAGCGTGACCCAGAAATTATATTTTGACTTTAAATATGCAAAGATGTGCAGATTTTCCCTCTGGATTGTAGAGGTCTGATGGCAGTCACTGCATATCAAAATCAGTATCTTCCACAAATCCATAGGCTTAGGTAGTGGACTCTGCCAATCCTACTGGATTGGGAATCCGGGTAATGCTAAAGAGATGCAATGCTTATATAGTGTACAAACTTTTTAACACTTGGATTATTGAATATATAATAAGATTACTTGTACCATCAATGGTGTTAGTCAATGAACCATTGATGGTAAAAGTCGACCAACCACTTGAATAAAGGGAAATTATCTTTATGGCTTCTTGCCACATTTGTATATCAGATATAATGTACTTATATTTCCTTTGCGTTTGTTGCCTTAGGAAAATGCATACTGTGATTTTTTTATCAAATTTTATGTTAAAGGTTATAGCTAAATCATTATGTTGTACAAATAAAGCCAATATAATAAAAGTTGTGGTACATGGTACAGAGTTTTAATTATTGAGGTTATGTCCGAGTGGCCACAAATGTAAAATAGTTTTCTAAAGCATACACGTAGTTAAATGAGATGATTAAATGACAGATATTATTTAATTGCAAAGGGAATGATAAAAATTGCAGTGCTTAATTAAGTACTTGACGTGAATGATGCAATGAGGATTGAGGTTATGTCAAGTGCAGGAAACGTGTAGTTTGGAGGCAATAAAACTATAATACACCTTTAATTAACAATGTTATAATAAGAAATGCAACAGAGATAAAGTACGGCCCAGTATTCATGTATTACACAATCACATCATGTTCATTCACTACAACTTCTAAAGCTAACATCCGAATCACTCAAAAATTAAAACTAATAGTTTATTCAATTTTCAATCTTCGCGAGAATATCGGACTCTCGGAACAAATGATATTCTTTCTCGTCGTTTTCCAGGTTAACTTTGGTGCCTCCGTATTCCGGTAGTAATACCTTATCCCCAACTTTAACTTGGACAGGAATAAAATCACCATTCTCTTTTCTGGCACCTGGGCCGACAGCAATCACTTCTCCATGAAGTACTTTTGATTGTGCCTTCTCGGGAATCACTATACCACCGGCAGTTTTGGTAACGGCTTCAGCCCTTTTGATGAGAACTCGATCGAGCAGAGGAATTAGTTTTCTTACTGCACTGGCCATTTTGTTCAGGTACTAAGATCTCAAGAAACAACTGAAGCTGCTCTAATTGGAGTAATTCAGATAAGTCGACTTCTTGAATTTTAATTTCTAATTTAGAACCGGGTCTAGAATATTCGAAAATCTCGGAATGGAATACAGCACCTATGAACGGTCACGCACGGTGAGCGAATGAAATGAACTGTGAAGGAAAATTGTTGCCACATCAAATCATTTAAATATGGTAGATGTGCGAAAATAAATCGAAAAAATATAGAATTTACAATTATGTATGTAAAAGGTGCATAATTGCATAGAAAAAGTTTTGTTGCCGAGTAATAAATTATTACACATCTATTTTTAACATATAGACCTCTATAGAGGTATACAAAAAGAGTACTTACGTAGTATGTATCGATACTTTTACTACATAGGACGATACGAAGCGAATAGACAGACTTCCATTAGGTATAAGTATAATTGGGATTGGAGCTTCGTTGGAAACACGCTGTTGGTGGAACAAGAAGAATTATAAAATATAAATTAAGGAGCTCTCGCAACAGCATATATGACATCTTTATTCAGTTTATTGTTACAATTTCTTTTTGACTATGTCTAGTGCTTCGTTTAAGAATCAATTTGAAACTGGGTTATGATAGGGCATAGAATACCAAGAAAGTTTTACAATTACACATTCTAAATGGGTTCGCATGAAATAATCTTTTATTAAACTAGCTAGACCATAACTAAATATAGATACTTAATTAAAATTTCATAATTAAGTATTTTAAACGTGGTTTTGCCAATACTACTGCAATATATATCTCATGAACTAGCCGATATAATTATGGTTATACCTTTTTCTTCAAGACAAAGTAAGTGCATGTAGTTATATATCTATCTATCTATAACTTCACTTCAAATGCCTTGCGGAGTAGGCAGAGAGAACCAAGCGCCTCGTGACTCGATACTTACATACCCCACTCGTTTCTTTAACATTCATTGCTCTTTTCATGCACTCTCGCCGGCTCCTGACATCACCTTCTGATAGAACACGATCAATTTGATCATGGTAGGTAAGTAAGTCTTGGCCTTCCTCAGCTCCTAATGTAATTATGTTACATATTAATACCGCGAAATGTGATATTGCTAAAAAGCCAAGGAACATGGATGATTTATCGTCTCGCCGTTCATGGATGAATTATTGTGCATTATAAATAAATAAATAAATATTGTCGGACAAATTACTCAGCGCCACCTAGCCCCAAAGTAAGCGAAGCTTGTGTTATGGGTACTAGACAACTGATAAACATACGTAAATACATTTTTTTTTGTAAATGCATACTTATTATACATAGAAAATAACCAGACCAAGACAAACAGATATTTTCATGTTTGTACGGTGTGGGAATCGAACCCACGAGCGTTGGTGTCAAAGTAGCGTAACAGCGCGTTTCACCACTGCGCCACCGAGCTCGTCTCGTCTCGTCATTCAACGTACCACAAGACTGGCAACAGCGACTTTTTAAATACTTGATACTGTTTATTTACAGAGTTCTTATCGATACGATTCAGTTCGATACAGGGATAGCGAGGTTCGCGGGTTTGCCCATGTGTTTACTGTGTTGCCTTCGTGAGACCACCATAGAAAATAAATTTAATAGCGATTTCGATTTGAGAAAGGTGTATGAAATTGGTGGTATGTAAATTTGATTAATATGGAAAAAAAAAATGATAAGAGTCATCTATTATCAAGTAGCAAAAACAGATAGCTCCTGAGTCTTGCATAACCGCCATCTAGTGATCAAAAGAATTTAACGTGAAAGCAACATCATATTCGCTAGATTAAATAATAAATGTAACGGTAGATGTCGCACGTTTTATTGCACACGACTTGTGCACTTAGTGCCTACATACAAGTTTTGAATAAAAATACCTAATTGATTTGGACTTTATTGTGGTGTCCACTGCAATGAAAAATAAAAGGAATGACATAAAAATACGTCGGTTATGGTTACTTTTTATTTACTACGGTCTACCTCAATAAATTAGGTTTCACTGTTTAACATTTTTTTTTATTTCGTAACTTAGTAGGTCATCATCAAATGTTCATCATATTTTTACTAAATAGACATGAGCTCACCAGAGGAGATTCATGAAAAAACAATATCGAGAACTAAAATGTTCTCGCATGCCGAATTGGCCGTCATCTAGTGATCGAACTTATAAAAAGTTACATAAAAGCATCTCTTGCTAAGACGTGAGGTAAAATAATAAGGCCAACAGTAGATGTCGTTAGTTGTACTGCACAATTACATGTGTTCAAAAAAGAAAAGCCGAATTCATGAAATGCGCTCTCCTAGTTAACGTAGTTTCTTTATATTTACTTCAATGAAATGAAGTCTATTTCACTCAAAAAGTTCATTGCTGTTTGATTTATTATTAAATCGTCACGTCGTCGTTAAACAAAATAAAAAACATAAAAAATCGGTGGCGTAACTATTTAAATAATCATTAATACCAAATTTATAGGGCATTACCGATGTAGTATTCGATTTTTAATACAGGCTAGTGATGGTCGATCGATATTTTTCTTATAGACTTTCTATAAACAAGGTCGGGAGGCATGCAAGCATACGGCTTACCTGATGTTAAGTGGTTACTTGAGAGCTTAGTGGTAATTGCACTTACTCGCAGGAATACAACAACCCTCCAGGGATTTGTTTTTTGGCTGCGGTTTTCTGTGAGGTGGAGGTCTTACTGCTACCTGTCTTAAAAACACTCAAGCCAAGACAAACAGATATGTTCTTACACCCAAATATTTATCCTGTGTGAGAATCGAACCCACAAGCCTTAGTGTCAAACTAGCATTATTAACCACTCCGCCACCGAGGTCATGAAAAAAAATCCAAATTCTAACCAATTTTAGCCAAAAAACATGCACGGTGGTGCATGTTTCGTGGTTAAAATTCTGTCTTTGTTTGTGATATAACAATTGCATTTAAAAATGTCTTTTTCATTTATTTGCCAAAAAAATCCCTAATTTCACCCCTCAGGAGCTATAAATCACAGTTTAGAGAAAACAGAAAGTAGGCACCTATATAGAACTTTATTATAAAATAAGGAATATTTTAGTATTTACTCTTCAATCAGGATCGAACCCAAACTATTTGATGGCCAGTGGCCATCAAATAGTTTGGGTTTCTTACAAAAAAGTAGAACTCACCTAACTGTGAGGAGTGTGGGGTCATAGAGGACGTCTAACATTTGTTGATGGAATATGTCTAGTATGTGCAAAAGAACGACTCAATGATCAGAAAATTAAAATTAAATATTAACGACGTGGGATTAGCTCAATCCATATCGGCTAAACGTACGTCAGAATGTTCTATAAACTAATTACCTTATCTCAAAATTGATTCTCTCATTAGCTTAGGTTCTCGCTTATCGAATACTGGACGAACTCAGTAGAAAGCAAAGGCGAGTCTTTAGCTATTAGTTTAGACACAGCAAAAGCTTTCGATTGGATGTGGCACAAAGCACTTCTCTCGAAGCTTCCTTCTTTTGGGCAACTCGATAATTTTTGTGCATGCCTTTGTGTGTTGTCAGTTTTCTCATTGGGCGGAGCATCAAGTAGTAGTTGACGGTGCGTGCCCGGATCCACTGCCCCTGAACGCTGGCGTGCCACAAGGCTGTATGTTGTCTCCCACTTCGTTCCTTCTGCATATCAATGACTTGTTGCACGTGCGTAACATTCATTGTTATGCAGATGACAGTGTACGTTACACGCAAGATACACTTGTCAAGCCAACATCTCTCGGGATTGCGTCAATGAGTGCCGATCACAGCTTGTGTCTGAAATTGAGATATCACTAGAACAGGGCTCGGATTGGGGTAGAATGAATTTAGTTCAACTTAAGCCCCTGAAGACATAAGCGTAGACGTAGCGAAGACATAGTGCATTTTTTGCGAAAGAGTTCCCATTTAATGTATCTCCTCGATTAGAAGGTATACCCTCAGCGTTACGCCTAGCATTGGTATCCTGGGTGTCGTCATGTCGAGCGATGTACAGTTTCGCGGTCATCTGGAGATCAAGGCTAAGTTGGCGTCCAAGAAGATTGGTGTGATCAATAGAGCTAAACAATACTTACTACACCTCAACATCGCCTTCAACTCTATGAACCCCAGGTCCGGCCTCACATGGAATACTGTTTACATCTTTGGGCCGGCGCGCCACAATATTTGCTTACTCCATTTGATCGCATACAACGTAGAGCAGTTCGAACCGTCGGCGACCCAGTGATCTCCGCTCGGCTAGACTCGCTTTGTACACGAAGAGACGTTGCTTCTCTTTGTGTACTGCACAAATTGTATCATCGGGAGTGTTCGGAGGAGCTGTTCAACTTAATACCAGCCGCTGAGTTCCACTATCGTACCACTCGCCACAAACTTAAATTTCACCCTCACCATCTTGATGGGAGACAATCCACTACAGTACACTTTTTGAGGCATTTTCTACCTCGTACGGTGAAATTGTGGAATAAATTACCCTCAGCGGTGTTCCCTAACAAATACGATAAGGGTGCCTTAAAAAAAGAGCCTATGAGCCCTAAAAAGGCTGGCAACGGATCAGTGACCCTTTGGTGTTGCTGATGTCTACGGGTGGTGGTGAACACTTACCATCACCACATGCTCGTTTGCCCCCGTCTAATATATATAAAAGAATACAGATAATAGCTCCTATTAAAATAATGGTTAAATAAGGGTTTATGCTGCATATTAGCGCCGCCATTGAAAAAGTCGAGTGAAAATTCAAAGGGTCGTGATAGTGTTGTAGTCTACTGCTTTTAAAATATTATAGAAATATTATAAAGCTACATTGATTTAAATTTTAAAGTGTATGTTTTACGTAAACATGGATAAACATTAAGGATTTTTATAAATATATAAATGCTGCAATACTTGAGCAGTGCATTGCATGTATTTCCACAATGACCTAAATAAAATAAATAACTCTGGTGGGGTAGCGTGGTTACGTAAAGTTCACCATGGCGTACATTTTTTTACTCTACGTGGATAAGCCAGTTAAGCCAGTTGGCAGATCTACTATTCTTATGCCGAGGGCTTTTTCTTATAACACTGAGGTGCTGCGCATAAGAAGCAATTTTAGTTGACTGATCTTAGTTCTACTGCGGATATCCTTTCTGATCCTTTCTGATCTGGGGTGTACCTCCACTTCACAAAAAAACCGTTGTTTATTCTTGCATGGGTCCCAGTAAACTCCTAAGGAGTTGTTGTGTTAGCAGTAGAGGTGGTATCGCACGAGTGATACTTAATATAATGCAGGCGTTCATAGGCTACCGTAACTGCTTTCTATCAGATGGCCCGTATGCTCGTATATATATACAAACGTTGTAAATATCTAGAATGGGTTTTCGTAAACTTGAACATAATATTACAGAAAATGAAAACAATTACATATATTTAATCTTTTGGACAAGTAAAGACTAATAAAGAAATATTAGTAAATTATTCAGGTGCATTTTTATCTTTTAATAATCTAGGTAATAGTCAACAACTGGACCTGGCAATATACGAGTATAACATGCACACATTGAGGACTGACGAGACAATAACAGAGCTGCAAAAATAATAGACAAGTTGCAATGGAATATTATTGGATTATCAGAAGTCTGAAGAGTGGGAGAGGACACGGTAATCCTAGACACCGACATCCTGCTGTATTTTCGGGAAGGCGGCCAACTGTCCTTAGGTGGTGTTGGGTTTAACGTCCAGACTTCCCTTCGTAGCGATATCTTGTCTATCAGGAGTATGCCGACCAGGGTAGCGTATCTTGTACTCAAAATCACCTAACGATGCTCGTTAAAGGTGATACAGGTGTAAGTGTCTCACACTCGTGAGGAGGTGGAGGCAATACATGACGATGTATCAACAGCCATACGTGTCTTCAGGAACCACTATATGGGTTTTATGGGTCATTTCAACACAAGGCTAGGGTAGAGAAGCCGTGCGACGAGAAATGAGGTTGCAGTCTTCAGCGGATGCATTCCCATATAGGCCGCTATACAGACAGTTTTCGGCCACAATTTAGCAGAATTAATTCTGCAAAGTGTTTCTGCAAAGGAATCTGTCTATTTGGGCGAAGCCGGTTGACTCAACTGAGGCCCAAAATTGGCGACATTGTCTCGTCCAAACCAGCGATATTGAAGGAAATTAAGAGTTAAGAGTCTATGGCTAGTTATATACCGAGTCACTAGAACCCACCCTCCTCTGGTTCGACATCAGACCCAAGAGCCAAATTGAGCCGCCACTTCACCGAGTATATGTATTGAAAAACTATAGATCTATCTCTCTTCTGAGTCATGTCTATACGCCGCTTTTATTTGACAACACGTTCGTCTTGCACGCAGGTTTGATGATTTCCAGCCTCCTGAACAAGCAGGTTTCCAAAATGGCTTCTTAATCCATGGACCACTCATACGTACTGGTACGTATAACTGGTCACTATGCTTTTGTGGACTATGAGAAGGCCGTCGTTTCGATCGTGACTTGGGCTGTGCTCCAATTTCTCCAGTGGTGCATTGATTATAGGCATATTGAAATGTTGAGTACATATATGAAAATACGACCAACTGTAGAGAGGCGTGAGATAGGGAGAGTTGATTTCCCCGAAACTGTTCACTGCTATGATGGAAGATGTCATAAGCTACTGAATAATAAAGGATACTGTATCAACATCAATGTCTAGTATGTCAGATCTTCGATTTGCCGATAATATAGTTTATATCATGACGGAATCGCTTGAGTACCTGTGCATAATGCTCGAAGTTCATCCTAACCAGTAGATAGGTCTTAAAATGAACATGTACAAAACGAAGATTATGTCGAATTCAGCACATGATGCACCAACTCCAGTTTCATTCTGTTAGGGGTTCGATTCTGGTAATTGTTGACGAATATGTCTACCTGGGACGAACATTCCAGTTAGGTTGGTCCTAATTCAATTTTCTCGTCGGATCCAACTCGGAAGGACGGTGTTCGGGAAATTGCGGAAGATTTTTTCGTTCAAAATTCTCTGGGAGATAGATTTAGAAATGAGCACATCCATTGTAGAACTGGAGTTACCGACGTGACACCAAGGATCAGCAAGCTGAAGTAGTAGTGGGCAGGCCACATAGCTCGAAGAACCATCAGATGACCACGATCCGGAAAACAAAGTTGAACGATGCGAATGACGAATGTGATTCAGAAAGAAAACCAGACCTTTTTTAGGTTAGGTCATACGTCTACTGAAATATAATTTCCTTAAGATGCTTTCCTTCGCCGCCGACCAAGTGATAAAGACAAATATGTATATATAAGTACTAAAACACGAATTTAATGCCCATATCAGGATTCGAACCAGGGACCAACCCACCACCCGTGGCTCCACCGACCTCGCTACACACTTCTCTCGTTTCTCTAACATTTTAGCTCCTTTCATGCACACTCGCCGGTTTCTGGGGCTCCTAACATCACATTCTGATAAAACACGACCAATTTGATCATGGTAGGTTAGTCTTGATCTTCCTCGGCTCCTACATCCTTCCACCTTCGCACTGTATATCTGTTAAGTGAATAAGCTGCTTCTTTATCCACTAGGCTATCACTGCTCTGTTCATTAGTGTCTATTAAATACCTACTTCATGAATAAAATCAAGGATTTAAATAAAAAAGGACATTGATTTTGACCCGTTTTTGATGTTATTGTCATCTTGAGCCAAAATCCGAAGGCCAGGGTCGTGGCAATAAGTGATTATTGTCCCGGCTTGGCTCTCTCCCTACCTCAAACAGTGATCAAGTACGCATTCGGCGCGGTGCGGCGGCGGCGGCGCCGTGACCGGCGATGGAATGTGCGCCGGCGCCGGCCAGTCTCGGACACACCTGCGCGCTCGCAGCATTCGCACACAGAGAAACATGCCACCCACACGCATTCGGTACGACGCGTGTCGTCGCCTCGTTGAATCAGTTCAATAAGCCTGGAGCACATTAACCTATCGTGTTTTAACCGCTCTGTGCTCCGTGCATTACTTTACTGATCTCCATTACCAATGACCGTTTCCAACATGAGGATTTTATCAACTTGTACTGGCAGTACCAAAATGTACTAAATATTTAAGTACTCGTAGGTAAATGATTTCAAATTCTAATTTTTAATTCTAAAATTAGGCGCATTTGTCGAAGCTTTTTTTAAAATAAAACACATTGAACACAGTCTAAATGTCTACAAATTAACTGTGAATTCAAAATTATTCAGATTATGGAATTTTACCTGAGCAGCAGAGAAGTAAAATGCATTAAATCATCTGATAACCCAATGAGATTACACCTATTTATTCTATATTTAGATATAATACTGATTTAGAAATTTTATTTCGTAACTTGTCGCAGGGGCGTTTACCCCTGGAGTAAACAAGGAATGCAAGAAAAGAAAAAAATATTAGAAGTCATTATTTAATAAAATTAATAAAAATGTAAGGAAATAGTAGGAACGAAGAAACAAAGACAAGAGCTTCAGCAAAAAGAAACATAAAAAAATATGAAAAATTAAATGGGAGTTCGGCCTCTTTAATTACCTACCATTCGCGTGAATACTTGGCTGGTCACCCCACAACCCTTGAGGTGCTCACCTCCTATGAAGCCTTAAAAGCTTTCCCTGCTAAAGGCAGCCCTAGGTGGTGTTTAATGTATAAAAGTCTAACATTCATAAGGGTAAGCACATCTATGGTACGCCCTGAGAGTTCATCACCTCACTCCCGTGGGGTCTCGCACGATGCTCCTGTTACGTAACGTAACGTATTTCTTCTAGTAGCTTAGGCCGTCTTTTGTGGGACCGTTTTACCAATACAAAAACAAAAAAAAAACGAAGGTATATACTTTTATAAGCAATCTCTTTTAGTTTCGTCTAAACTGCTTTGTGTGCTTCCGCTGCCGATTAAATGATACCGACACGTTAATCGTTGGAATAACATGTTACGAATGATATTTATTTTAACAGTAAATTCTACAGCACCTAAGGATATCTCGTGGAGAGGCGAAACACGTCTCGCAGAAATGACCGCAGAAGCCAGGGCAGCAACGGTGGCGAGTGTATGAGATCATGAACCGTATTTCGGATCGCGGATATTCGCAGAGACAACCGCAGCAGCCGAGGCAGACACGACATTAGCAGCCAGCGGCGGCATGCTTTTTTTAATGGTGGTGGATGGTTTTTTTTTACATGGCAGGTTCATGTCATCAACTATTATTATGTTACTTTCAACTATGTTTAATTCAGATCGGAAGGTTTACATACCTGGGTAAGATATCGGTATCACGATAGAAAAAGGCTTGACCAAATTTAGTTGTGTTTTATCAGTAGGTGATATCAGCAGCCCTAGAAATCGGCAAGTGTACATGATAAGAGCTATAAATGTTAAAAATGCGAGAGAGGTCTTATGGCACTCTGTTCTCTCTGCCTACCCCGGAAGGGACCTGGCGTGAAGATGTACATACATACATAATATGATAGTTTTTGAATGCTTAAACTGTAGAACAGTTGTACCTATTCAAAATAAACATAGAAAGATAATCGTAATGCATATCCACTAAAATATTAGTCTCCCATCTCAGTAAAACTTTGTAAGGGCATGGATATACAGAATTAAAGAAAAACTAACTTTTAAATTTTTAAGAAAAAATAATCTTATTTGTACATTATAAAGTGCTTTAACTAAGCGTGGGATAAAGGTATTTTTTATAGTAAATAGGTATGTAAAAAGAATCTCTAAAAAGAATTCAATGGATGATAAAAACTCTTTTTGTATGTATGGAAAACATAAAAAGATCACCACCGAGTTCACACGGTCAACTGTGGATCCAAATTTTGCAAACATCTCACGTGTACGATGCGTGGGGTGACAATGCATCATGAGGAATTTTAGACCACCGAAAACTAAACTGTTCACCTTTATGCTCGAATTATAATATAGGTAGTGCTCGAATTATATATACACGGGTGACCGAACCTTGCTCTGCGCTTTTTATGTTTTTGTGTAAAATAGCGTTTTCTCAAGACAGACAGCTACGAGTATATACATAAACTAAAAAGCAAAACCTTACCTAAATATATAGTTTGATCCAAAATGTTAGAGCCGTTTTTGAGATACACATGCTTGTTTATTGTGCAAAAAGGAAGAAAAAAATGTGTAAATAGGTATTGGATTCCGAACCGAGGAGCTTTGTGACTGGGATAGACAGTAACATACGGCATTACAAATTACTACGTCGTATATCGGTACTAGTGTTTAACGCAACTCGCAGTTTTTTTAATTTTTATTAGTAAATCCATCTTTTTTGTGCGAAAGACACCTATAAGAGATAAACTTAAAAAACAAAACCTCAAATAAATAGGAAATTCAATCTAAATCGTTAGAGCCATACATCCCGTACGACTGTAACTTGATTAGGATCAAATTTTTATGTAGGTATATACTATATGTATATGTACAATTTTTTATACGTACTATATATATTACTTTTTATGTTGCGTATATATATATATATATATGCCATATATATATATATATATATATATATATACATACGCAATATAACATATATATATATATATATGCACAAAAATTGCTAGTTTAATAAGACATAGACATACAACTAAAGACATAAGTAGCTTTAAATATTTTTATGACAATTGTCTATAAACATTTGAAAGTTAAACTAAGTGATAAGATATTTTAGCTTAGAAAACTTGATTATGACGTAACATACAATGTTTAATTAGTTTCGTCGTTGCGAATTTTAAACCGCTTATATAACATTTTCAATCGAAATTACTTAAGTGATTTTATAGAAATTGTTCTGGGTTCTGGAATTGAACACTTCCTGTATAATGTTTGACCTGAAAGAACGTCATATACTAATATCATAGACGTAATAAAATAGTCAGACGGAATCTCGCTGAGAAACAACTGAAGCACCACAATGGCGGCATGTAAATATGTGTGAGTGTCAAGTGGGTTGCCAGATGGAAGAAAATTTCCCATTTCTTCAACGATTTTTTTATACCACTAAGGTGGCAATCAAGCATACGGCCTGCCTGATGGTAAACATGTACCGTAGCCTATGGACATTTGCAACACCAGGTGTGTCACTCATGCGTTGCCGACCCTCTAAAAACCTCTTCACGCATTTCTTGAAGAACTCCATGCTGTAGTCTCTTGGAAAAACCTCGGCTCATTCCACAGATTGAGAGAAACTAACTAAAAAGAAATAAAAAAAATATATGATTCGTTACTGTCTTTGGAACTCGAATTTTATGGATCGTTGATTTGTAACTTGTATTGTTTAAAATAGGTATTGATGAAAATAAATTAAACACATGAAATATAACATTACATATTCCTTTTATTATATAGGACAAACAGATGCATACTTATTTGAAATAAATATTGCCCAAACTAATACACCAATTTTAATGACCAATCGAGGCTCTGGCGAAAGAGAGGTAGGGCACGACGTTAGCCTGACTGGGGAAGTACCTCCACCTCACAGAAGACGGCAGCCACTCCTCGAAATGTATATTGCATATTACACTGGATTTAGATGGAATCCAGACGCTTTCTTTTCTGGACTCTCTTATGATTTGTACCCAAACATTCTTTCAAATGATGCATTCATTTGACGATGGAAATCTAAAAAATATTAAAGGTATGAATAATAGTTGTTCAGCAAAAGAATTATAGGATGTAAATTTATATGTCTATTTAAACAAAATTAGATACCTGAATTAAGTAAGAATTACAAGAGAACAAAAGGAAAATGATCTCCCACATTTACGCTAATTTGGAAATGAGTTATGGTAACACCGGTCGATTTATTGATTTGAAAAATTAATTTAAGTGAAAACGATTATTTAATCAGAAATATTACTTGCTTACCTATGAAAAGTAATCCCTTGGCTTTTTTTTATTGTACCACTATGGTTTCGATAGCTCTTCACCACGCACGACGGTATTATTATTTTTGTTCGACAAGGTTATCACGTGGCGAGGTGTCGGTGCGTAATGACGGGCGGTAGACTTACTATGGTGTGAATGTGTGCGTGTCGGCTCGTACGTATAGCAATGTAACTGACTTACTATGGCGGTGCTTCAGTATTTAGTTCGGGAGACGGTGTCTGCTTTTTTTAATTACGTCTATGACTAATATCATATTTACCGTGCTCAACTTTTGCGTGCTTTGTATAAAAAATACAACATCGGCAACAGACACGACACAATGAAATCAGTAATTATTGGATCTTCTCTTGGAACATTTCCATTTACGAACTCGCCACCGTATTATACTTTGTATTTCTGAACCATATTACACTTTATACTGTCCCATTGACTACTGTCAATTGAATTATAGATTTATTATATATACATTTTTTAGTAGATCTTTGGGTTTGTGACTTGATTATTTTGAGTACTGGATCCCAAGCAGGTGGTACTTGCCAACCATCTTCTCTATTGAAATTAGGGTGTTTTCTTATTTCAATAGCCTCGCGCAACATTCTCGGCATGTAGCGATTCTCCTTGGTAAGTACCACCTGCTTGGGATCCAGTCCTAAAAATAATCAAGTTATATACCCAAAGATCTACTAAAAAATGTTCGGACACTGTTAGCGATTTTTGTGTGAATCGGAACATATACGAGTATAATTAATCCATCCATGTCAGTAGATGTAATCATTGAATAACTAATGTAAGACAAATATCACCTTAGTCTTCCTGCGACCACGGACGAAGCGTTCGAAAAGTCAGGTTCAACAAAATAAATAAAACACGCGATACTTCCGTTAAAAATTGTTTAATTCAATACCTTAAATTAATAATCTTTAATTTTTATTATACAACTAATGTGACAAAAAAGCGTACGGCCTGCCTGTTGGTAAGCAGTCATCGTAGCCAACAACTTTGTAACACCATGTCACTCATGCGTTGCCGACCCTAAACTAATAATAATTAATAATGTTTTTCCGTTTAAAGTCGGTATAATGGTCCCACTACATTAAATTGCGATAATAGCCGTACGCAGACGTTCAAAGCGTACAAAATAACCCGACAAACAGAGCACAACACTATACGTATAGCCTTACTAGTACAAACCACTACCACCCCCAAAACCGATGATTTAATCTTTATTACATTCGGTTTGGGTACATAATCGCGTGAGCTTATGATATATGGAAAGATCGTGGCTGGTTCTCACGACAGGCACAGGTGCGCATCCGGCTATCTCATGATCATGAGATTTGAGTTAGTTTCGTGGACCACTCGCTCTAATCATGCTCTTTAAACAACGGCCATATTTAGGGTGTAAACTTTGTTCAAGACTTTTATTTGATTAAATGATTCACAAGTCTACAGAAAAATATGTAATACTAGCTACAGGCCGCGTCTTCGTCTGCGCGTGTCCCGGGTGAACCGACTTTTTACATTCTTTCCTATTCCTCGACTTCTAATGGTTGCATTCTGATGTTGAATAGTCTGTAATCGTCCTCAAGAATTTGTCAATCAAATGCAGAAAGGTTTTTTTATATCTGCCTGCTATTTTTTTTTATACTACGTCGGGAAGTATACAAGCATACGGCGTACCTGTTGTAAAGCGGGTACCGTAGCCTATTAACGCTTGCCATATATTAAGTATCACTCGAGCGATGCCTCCTGTGCTGCTTACACAGCAACTCCTTGGGAGCTTACCGGTGACCTCACTCACATGTAGGTGCAGGTACTTCCCCAGACGGGCTGTGTTGATGCGCCCTACCTCTCTTAAGACATCCAGAGAATCCAGACCAAGACAAACAGACATGTTCAAGCACACAAATGTTTGCCTTGTGTGGGAATCGAACCCACGAGCGTTAGTGTCGAAGTCGCGTCATTCACGACTGAGCCACTGAGCTCGTCAATGGTACCCATACCTATTGTACAGATCCCGAGAATAGTTAATGGAGCACGGGAAATTAATGCTTTAAAAAAACGGATGGTTTTACTATTAATCATTAAGGAATTTCTATGGCCACCACTGATTTCTATAAGCCTCATTTGGCCATATTATATATTATTATTATACATTTCTATAAAGTCACGGGCGTTTACTCCGGTCATTTGATAGGCGTGCGCGGGGATATGAATCCAACACGTGGAGGCCCCCTCAGAAAGAATGATGTAATATATTATACCCGTTGTGACCTGCTCCAGGGGATATCAATGGGACAATATACGTGCATGAGGCAGAGGTCCGTGACCAGGTATTGGGACTGTTAGAAATATCTCGGAAAAGAGTGGGCTGTTAAAATGAGATCTGGAGGTATTATTGGAACTGGGCTATTGCAAAAGAGGGATGGCGACCTTTCATAACTATCATAATCTGACGTTACTTTCGGCGGGCGGTAGCTCGCCACTCACTAGATTAGATGGACCCCCGAAATGCCAGAGAAAGTCGGCCGGGGGGCAACACCGGTGTGAGTGACTCAGGGGTGTCGAGAGGTGTGCTACGCTTTCTCCGAAGTTACTCGCAGCGTTATGCCCTTTAACACTTCCACCTCTGGAGCATATCACCTGATAAAGTAGGTAATATGCTCTATCGGGCACTCAGGTACCCGCGGTGTCGTTAGGTATCAACAGCTGGCCACCTGCGGGGTTATTATTATGCCACATGCCATGCCACATCAGCCCTGACTCATCCCACTGCAGGGATACGGGCCTCCCTTCAACCGAAGGGGTTTAGAGCATACTCCACCACGCTGCTCAAATGCGAATTGGCGGAGGCCAGTTTTTAGGCGGCCCGAGGGCCGCTGACTTAGCTTAACGACTGCCATCTGTCGACAACAGCCGGGACCGACGGCTTAACATGCCCTCAGAAGCACGGAGAAACTCGAGATAGGTAAACCTATCCATATACAGGCTGCGGGCGACGTTGTTTAACCTGCGTGTTCGGTTAGAATGACACGCGCAACGACGCCATCGAGCTCTCAAAGTCTGCGGGGTTATAATTATATTCTTATCATTATATGAAAATGGCTGTTTGTCTTGGTCTGGATGTTTTAAGAGAGGTAGAGCGCATCAAAGCAGCCCGTCTGGGGTAGTACCTTCCCTCACAGAAAACTGTACTCAAATACAACTCCCTGGAGGGTTGTTGTCTTCCTACGAGTGAGTGAGCTGCTAAGGAGTAAGGAGTGTGAGCAGCAAAGATGGCATCGCAAAATACAGCTTACTTTATGTATTGCAAGCATGGATATGCTACATTACCAAGTTTTCATCAGATGGACCGTATACTCGATCGCCTTCCGACGTCGTATTACAAAAATAGTTATCATACCGTGACGTTGGTAAGTAGTTGCATGACTGTAGGCTGCCATACGTTCTCAGAAAAGTATTTTAGCTTACGGTTGACTAAACCAATAATATTGTGTTATTTTTTAAATACTTCTTTGACATATGTTCCACATTAAAGCACAGGTAAAACATCGAATTTTATATAGGTATAAAATAATAACATTGATGGGTAATACAATAGGCCTTTCCCTTTACACTTCTTGGGCACACGTTGACGAGCTCGCTGGCGCAGTGGTGGAACGAAACTGTTACGTTACTATGACACCAACGCTTGAGGGTTCGATTCCCACACAGGATAAACATTTGTGTGCAAGAACATGTCTGTCTGTCTTAGTCTGGGTGTTTTTAAGAGAAGTAGGGCGCATCAAAACAGGTCGCATGGTGAAGTACCTCCACAAACATTTCTGTGCGTGAACATGTCTGTTTGTCTTAGTGTGGATGTTTTAAGAGAAAAACTCTCTTAAAAAGAGGGAGTCTGGGGAAGTACCTCCGCCTCACAGAAAACCGCAGCCAAATAACATCTCCCTAGAGGGTTGTTGTGTTCCTGCGTGTGAGTGAGGTCACTGGTAAGCTCCTAAGGAGTTGCTGTGTTAGTACCAGATACGGCATCGTGGGCGATACTTAATGTATTACAAGTGTGCACAGACTACAATAACCACTTTCTATCAGATGGACCGTATCATACTAAATTATACTATGACCGTATGCTCGTATGTCTCTTGTCGTAGTATAACAAAAATAGTTATCATACCGAGGCTTAGGTACGAAGTTTTATGACGGTTCAACTAAGGCTCAAAAACCTAATCTAATGAATGTTAACAAAGCGATTTTGTCACGAGCGTCGGTGGCAAAGTCGCGTTGTTAACCGCTACGGCTGTCCAGGATGATCATGTGAGTGTAGGAGTCATACTCTACAATCGTTTAGCCTCTGGGGCAAAGGAATATAGTCTAGGTTCGTATAACATTAGGAATCACGCGAGTGTATCTTTCTAAACGCAGCCATTGAGTTATTATGTACTAGGTACGTAGTAAGTAATATTACCTCCGTGGACGCAGCATACTCTGCCGCGAGCTCAGACAGTCTCGGAAAACTTGAGAAAATTTGGGAGTCTGTAAGGGATATTCTGTAACTTGGGATCTCATCCTTAAGTTACAGAGTATCCCTTACATACTCCCAAATTTTCTCAAGTCAATAATTGTATACTTACTTGAATATAAGTTGAAGTATTAAATTTTGCGTGACGATAGGTAGAAATAACTATGGTACTGACCCTGTCACCTTATCGAAAGTTACCTAATCCAAACCTCGTTGGACAAAAAAAAAAAATATAATGTGTGCATGTTATCTTGGTCTGGGTAATTTTAAGAGAGGTTGGGTGCATCAAAGCAGCCTGTCAGGGAAAGGACATACTGGAGGAGGCCTCACAGAAAACCGGAGCCAAGTAACAATTCTCTGAAGGGCTTTTGTGTTCCTGCGTGAGGTCGCCAGTAAGTAAGTTTCAAAGGAGCTTTGCTGTGTTAACAGCAGCAGAGGTGGCATCGCGCGAGTGATAATTATTGTGTTACAAGAGTTCATAGGGTACGGTAACAGGTTTACATCAGGTGGACCGTATGCTTGTATGCCTCCCGACGTTGTATAAAAAAATCTAAACTGAGGGCCATCTTGGAAAGATGAATGAAGTTTAAGAAGGGAACGATGAAGGATCCATCGTGTGGCGCTTTGCTTCTCCGAATAATTGGCAAGGACCTGGCGTGATGTATAGATAAGATTACGAATACGTCCTGAATTACATCAACGTTAGTTACTTTGATGTACCTAATTAGGGACGTATTCGTTCCCTGATTGTTGGCTAGTTCACTGCGCTCTACTGGTGGTAAATATTTACCACTTGCTCGGCGGTATAAATTCGGAAACACGAATGGTACATGCCCCCGATAGGATTCGAACCGGCGACCAGTAGGCCAATAGGCCGGTTCCTTGTCCACTGGGCTATCACTGCTCTAAATTCCTAGTTGTTAATGTTGTATTCGGTATTAAATGGCTGTGTCTGGTCAGTATCTGATTGTCATATTATTATGTTGTGTTGTCAATTATTTTTGTCTATATCTTGATGCCCTGTGCGCACCTTTTTGAACATATACCTAATTGCTTTACTTGTTGGAACAGTATAGCTCAGTGGATACGAAACAACTATTAATTATTAATTCGGATTTATATACATACCTATTCGTAATTATCACTTCCTGGGCGATGCCGGAAAACATCGTGAGGAAATCCGTAGGTGCAAGAAATTACATTTCGAAAGTTGTGTGATCTAAACTAAGAAAGCTAGCTTTTCCGCTGAGTTATCATTTAGTCGTTGCCTATGAATTTGAACTGTGTTACTATATTTTTCTCTATCAATAGCTGTTAACGCTTATTAATTAAAATTATTATGTCATCTTATTACAGTACAATCAATAGTGGATCTGCTCGACAAGATTGGCTTTTTGAGCCGGCAAAATGGTTGAACCTATTGTGTAAGTCGAACAGGGGAATCTGCGGGACCTCAAAATTAGCGACGAGTAGTACATTTCAGGGAATAAATGCTTATGCTAAACCTTCTATTGGGAACTTAAGATTTTCGGTAAGTATATATTAGTGTACATGGTGTGAGTGAGTCACTACAAACAAACTCAGCCGCACGTGTTATTTATATATACGCTGCTAATTACAAACGAGGCTGACCAGGGGAGTACCTCCGTCTGACAAGGAGGGTAGTTGTGTTTGTGCGAATGAGCGAGGTCACCAGCAAGTTTTTGAGCAGTTGTTGTGTTAGTGGCGTTTGTCTTATTTTTATTTTACGGCCCATATATTTTTATTTTTAAGTAAAATCCACAGTTTTCTCTTGTCTTTTGTATGTTACGTCATACGAATTTCCGGTCACATACATTTTCAATCGGTCACATCAAAACGAGAAGTAAACGCAAAAGAAATCTTAACAATTGTTAAATCCCCTCTCTATTCCTAGTGGAATATAATGGCAAAGAATGAGTCTCATGGGACATAGTCAGTTTCTTTTTAAGTATATTGAGTAGGTATATATATATATATGCACATCATCATTTCTATTCCATTATACTCTACACATATTTCCTTTTAAATCTAGTAATAATAAAGATCTTCATTAGTCATCGTGAGTGATCCGATATTGAGACTTAATTATGGCCAATCATGACAATCACGTTCTTATTTATTTTGAAATTATAATATGATTATATTCTGATTATCCGGTCGCACGTGGTGTATCTATCATCGGATAGATACACCACGTGCAACCAGCTAATCGTAGCAACAGAGCGGTAGGACACAATATTGATTAAAAGTAGATAAATTGGCATAAATAACAATTCAAGTGATTGTTCGCCATCGTACATAAAAGTAGGCAGTGATTGGTTAGTCTATCGAATTCATAAAATTGAAAACAAATAAGTATTAGAACGACTAGTGGCTTATTATGTATCTATGAGCAACCGTAATATGTATATGCACTGTGTATATTGGAATTACGATAGACTCAAAATTGCAGTGGGCCCTCACATAAATAAACTAGCCAGTAAAACCTCAGCTCTGCCGCATATGCCGATGGGAGAATTAGACAATTGACGGATGTGGCTACTGCTCGCTTAGTCTATTTCAGCTACTTTCAGAGCATTATGTCATATGGTATACTGTAGTGGGGAAGAGCGGCTGATATTGAAACTATTTTTATATTACAAAAGAGTGCCATCCGCTCTATTTATAATATAGGCTCAAGGAAATCACTTAGAGAACTATTCAAAGAAATAAATATCCTCACGGTTACCTCTCAGTACGTTTATGAGAACATAATATATGCTCGTAAAATATATCCTATCCTAGCTCCTAATTCTAAGTATTTCGCGAAGATGATTTTTGACATGAAGCGACTGCCGTCAAACCTTCCCAACCCGAAGGGTAAAAGAGTCCTTACTTAGATTTTTTTTATACAACGTCAGGAGGCATTCCAGCATACGGCCCACCTGATGTAAAGCGGTTACCGTAGTCAATGAATGCTCGCAATACACTAAGTATTACTCGCGCGTTGCCACCGCTGTTACTAGCACAGCAACATCTTAGGAGCTTACTGGTGACCTCGCTCACACGCAGGAACACAATAACCCTCTAGGGAGTTGTTATTTGGCTGCGGTTTTCTGTGAGGTGGAGGTACTTCCCCAGGCGGGCTGCTTTGATGCACCCCACCTCTCTTTAAACATCCAGACCAAGATAAAAAGACATGTTCATGCACACAAATGTTCGTCTTGTGTGGGAATCGAACCCACGAGCGTTGGTGTCGAATCATCGATTCATTCACGACTGAGCCACCGAGCTCGTCAGATTAGGTCACACGACTTTCGAAATATAATTTCCTACCTACTTCCCCAGACGTGCTGCTTTGATGCGCCCTACCTCTTTTAAAAACATCCAGACCAAGACAAACAGACATGTTCATGCATACAAATGTTTGCCCTGTGTGGAAATCGAACCCACGTAAGAAAGTAACGTAACAGCGCGTAGACTATGCACAGTTGCAGTTATGAATCGTAGAGAGAGGGCGTGCGTACGACACATTTAGTATTTACGGCTCTACTGTAGCAATCGATGTTCGAGTATGTTCAATTTTATATGACACTAGCTGAAGCCCGCGGCTTCGCACGCATGAGATTTGGGCTTTTAGTAGCCTTTATTTCTCTATAGACCTTTTTCATACAGCGCCATCTATTGACCTTTGCAGGAGGCAACTTATATTTATTTTATTTTTATTGCATATAAAATGCGTAGTTTTTTTTAAAATAGGTATTCTATGAAAATAAGAAAAATAAAATTGCAAAGTCCCCGAAGAAGAAGATTTCCCCCTAATATTAATAGTTTTTCATTTTTTACGCAGGAACCCTAAATATTTACGGGATAAAAAGTACCCTATATGGTGCCCTGAACAGTCGTCTACCTACCAGTGAAAGTCCCGTCAAAATCGGTCCAGCCGTTTCAGAGATTAGCCGGAACAAACAGACAGACAGACAGACAAAAATTGTAAAAATATTCATTTCGGTATATGTACCGTGTATATATCCATATGCATTTAGTAAAAAGCGGTTATTTTAATATTACAAACAGACACTCCAATTTTATTTATCTGTATAGAGGATATATATGACATATATATTACTTATATAAATAATACGATTCATAATGTTATCGATGATAGTGCTATAATGTCAGATTAGATTAAAATAAAATGATATGATAATTATTTGTTCTTGATTGTATTATAATACGTTATTAGTATAATCTTTCATTTGTAATGTAGGTGTGAGCAAAGATATTTGATTTCATAGGATTAAACATAATAAAAGTCCGGTATAATATTTTATAATCAGGTATGCATATTGTTACTATATATAACTTCTTGTTTATGTTGCACTTGGTATTACTAGGCTGTGGCAATTCTCATCTCTGTCTTAATACACTCACTGTACGCACCGGTCAGTTTTTAACCTATCATTAAGGGCGTGCACGTTGTTTCACATAACTCGAAACTTGAGCGATCGCAAATAAGACTAGATTCTGACACACACTGCACTGCATGCTCTCTCTGTGTGAAACTTGAGCGCATTACTATTTTATATGCCCTAAACCATCCGTTTTCCAAAAAAATATCTTTTTTACTTATGGCCTGTTCAGTATCCATTTTTTTTTTTTTATACCACTAAGGTGGCAATCAAGCATACGGCCTGCCTGATGTTAAACAGTCACCGTAGCCTATGGACATTTGCAACACCAGGGGCGTCCCTCATTAAGGGCATTATTATTAGCATCATTCCATATTAAGTATCGAATATGAACACTTTATTTAAAAGATCCCTTCTTCATATGTAACACTTAACAGAAGCTTCTAAGAAGAAATGCATCTGTGAACCCGCGTTTTTACAGATTTATACATTCTTGATGCTGCAACTGCTTGTTTATGTTTCTTTCGTTTGTTTAACGTACTGGACAGCTGGCACCGTGTTTAAAGAATAGAATTAGTGATAATAAGAAGAAGTATTAATACACTTACATTCCCGTTTGCAACCCATTCCTGAAAGAAACTTATACCAGTGAAGACCCATTATTATCCGCTTTTGGAGATTAACCACGAGCGAACAGACAGACGAAAAACTATAAAAAATGCATGTTTGGAGTTATTATGAGATGCAAAAAACAACATTAGCTTAAGACAAAGCCTTTATTTCGAAATCATAGCCAGATAGTTCAATATTATTTAGTTGTACAAACAAATCCCGTAAATGCCCCGGATTTCGGTTGAAGCCTAAACAGAGCTGACGGTATCTGCTGTTGTAGATGCAATGCTGAGTTAATATCAAAACGTAATTTATATATATTATATATATCGAAGCAGGGGAACCGCTAATGTTTTTAAAAAGGGCAGAGCCGTTGACCCTGACTGAGTCATCGGCTCTGTTATCAAGTTTATCCATATGGAATCAGCACTTAGGAACAACTATAAAGAACACTATTAGAATGGGATACCAAAGGTTTATTGCCACTCGATTTAAAACTATTTTTTAACAAGTAAACTAAATACTTTGTTCTAAATTAAATTTTAAATGGACATAGTCCATGCGCGACAAGTGTACCACACCGATTTCACCTTAAAAGTGTTCCTTCAACGTTTGCCCGCGCGCAATGTCCCTCCAATGTCCCTGCATTGGGATTGGTCAGAACACGGACCAATGACATTTGCGCCCGCGCAACATTAAAGTTACTAAATAACTAAATGTAATTACTTTCAATGCCTATCTGTTATACATCAAGCTCATTTAATGTTACAATATTTTTAGGTAGCCAAGAAGCCTTTATAATGCAATAACAATGTAAAGAGTAACTTACTTGTTCAAAACGTCATCCATCTAAGGAATCGATAGTCAACACAAACACTTACAGATAATCGATTAATTAATTAAAGTAACAGTCTTAGACTTATCTTACAAATTCAACGTTATTATCTTAATTATAAAATTACTGGCTATTTTGTTTCGTTTGAAGAACCTTAACGTCCTCACGGCGACACGGCCATTCTGCAATGCGATGCGTGCTCTGCAGCGCTCCATTTCAGGGTTTCATAGATTCACTGGAATAGATACATCAAATATTTTGAGGCTAGATACTTTCCACAGTAAATCCAAAGCCTTAGTGGGGACTAGTAAAATAAATATTCCAAGCTTAGGTACTTCCACAGTAAAACTAAGCATGAGTAAATATTGTATAATAGTTCAAGTAAGTTTTGCAGCTGGTTGCTATTATAATAAGGCCCAGCATCCAAACGATTGTAGGGTAATAAATGATTTCAGCTTAGATACTTGCACAATAAAACTAAGCTTAAGTAAATGTTTCAAAATTAGCAAAGTAAGCTTGCAACTAGGTAACTAGGCTAACTTAGCATGCAAATAATCATTATTTAGTTATCTGGTTAACACAAACTGCTCATTCCACATGACAACAGTTAAATATTACTATGATGGTTTGTTATTGTTGTTTTATATTTTATTATTATATAGTGGCTATTGAACGGCTCCACACGACAATAGCATCTTTTATTTAGTTTTTTTTTTTTTAATTTCGTTTTTTTTTTCATTATTATTATGAAAATTAAATATCTTTCCAGAAAGCGAATAATGGTACTATTGGGTCACTCCACGTGCCACCAATAACTTTTTTTTTTATTATTTTTTTTATATATTTTTTTTTTTTTTTTTTTATTATATTTTTCTTTTCTTTTATTATTATACTTCTTCCCATACGGGTATTAATCCCTAATTATTATTGTTATATGGTTTTGCAGTTTATGTAAGTATTATGTTATCTAAGCAAATTGTTGATTTAAAATGAAAATATCTCACCGGGAGTAACTATTTCCATCATCGAGTTATCTGGAGTACTTTCAGTTGATTGCAAAGCAGTGCCCGAAGGTCCCGCTTGCTGTTCATCTGGCGACGCGGCCGCCTGGCAGCTTGCACCTGGATGTGGAGCTCGCCGTAGCTGATCATGCGCTACCTTACGTGGTCTGCCATGATGGCTAACAACCTTTTTTACTAGGTAACGGTCATTTCCGAGGACTCTGTAAACTTCATAAGGCACACTAAATTTGAGATCTAACGAGGTTTGATTTCTTGGGTTGTTTTTTATCAATACAAAATCTCCTCGTTGGAAATTATGAATTTTAGCACGCCCTCTATCGAATCTCGCCTTATCTTTGGTGGACGCCTCGGTCATCCTCCGAGAGACATGTTGCTGTAGAGCCTCAATGTCGATGGAGGAGTTATCAAAATCGACTAAGTTCAGTAATTCTGGTGGTACACAGTTCTGGCGACGAGTAAGTAACATTAATGGTGATATACCTGTCGTTCTGTGCATGGTGCAGTTAAAAGCCAATTGCAGTCCTTCTAGAGCAGTATTCCATTGTAGAGTCTCATAGTTTTTGATCATAATGAGACCATTTTTCAATGTTGACATAACTCGCTCGACCTGGCCGTTGGCTCTGCTGCAACCTGGTGCAATGGTATGTACTTCGATACCGAATCTGTCACAATAACTTTTGTACTCACCCAGGAACTCCCGTCCGCCATCCACAATAATTTGTTTTGGGGCTCCGAAAAGATGGACGACTTGCTTAAGAGCTCCCAGCGTACTATGCTGACTTTTATCGTTAGTGTAACGGAGCAATATATACTTGGTGAAAGCGTCTATTGTTACAATGACGTACTCCTGGTCATGTATAGTACCTAGTTTTCCCGTGATGTCCATGTGGATGACCTCGAATGGAACTGTAGGTTTAACTATCGGATGAAGTTGTACCTGGGTAGCTCCGGATGTTTGTTTTGATGTACGGCATACCACACAGTTGTCTACGTAGTCCCGAATTATAGAGTTCATTTTATCGAAGTAATAAGTCTCTCTGATTTTATGAAGCGTTTTTTCCCAACCAAGATGTTTGAGAGCAGTGTGATAGGTGTTAATTAAGCTCCATTGAAAGGATTTAGGCACGACTGTCAATTCTTGAGTACCTCCAAGATTCGGATCGACCCTTTCATACATAAGCACATTATCTCTTAATACATACCCTGGAACTATGTCTCTATGATGTAGAGCATCAATAATAGGGCGTAATTGCGTGTCACGCCGTTGCTCTATGTTGAGCCACTCCAAATTCCTGGTCATAACGTTAACCTTCAGTGGTTCTGGATTCCTGCTAAAGAAATCAGCATGCTGCATCCTTTCACCTTTGCGATACTCGATGTCGAACTCAAAATTTTGTAGATAGGTCCACCATCGATGAATGCGCGGTAAAAGGTCTTGTTTGTGTTTTGAGGCTTTCAACGCATTGCAGTCCGTAATCACTTTGAACTTGCGCCCATACAGAAAATGACGAAAATGCTTGATTGCTCGAACTACGGCCAGAGTCTCCAGTTCATAAGAATGATATCTACTTTCAATCTCGGTGGTGCGCATGCTGAAGTATGCAACGACGTGTTGTCGGCCACCGATCACTTGGATGAGAATTGCTCCAAAACCGAGACTACTTGCGTCGGTATATAATTCAACAGGCTCACCTTCTTGAAATATCGTAAGAACAGGGGAAGACGTTAAATAATGGATGACCTTTTGACGAACCTCCTCGTGGACATTAGTCCATTGCCACTTAACGCCTTGCTTAGTAAGATCATATAAAGGGATCATCAACCGAGCGAAATCAGGGATAAATCGACGGAAATAGCCTGCTAGGCCATTAAATTGACGGATTTGCTTAACAGTGGTCGGAACTGGAGCTTTTTGTAAAGCTTCTACCTTTTTGGGGCTTGGGCGCAAATTACCATTTTCTATTACATTACCGAGGTACTCAATCGAGCGTTTGAAGAAAAGACATTTGTCTATATTGATGGAGAAGCCAGAATCGCGTAATGCAATCAAAATTCTTTCTAAAAATGAGAGACCATGCGAGTATTCACGACACTTACTAATGACATCATCAATATAGACTTGTGCTACACTGTCATTAAGGTCATAATTAGCACTACCTGGGTTCAAAAGTGGGCCCAGCGCACGGTTTATGCATCTTTGATACACGGATGGCGCGTTACAAAGACCAAATGGCATGGTTAAGTACTCATATAGGCCGTCCGGTGTAATAAATGCAGTTTTCTCAATAGAATGAGGTGAAACGGGGATCTGATGAAAGCCAGATGCCATATCGAGTGAAGTGAAGTACTTACCACCCGAAAGTTGGTCTATCTGGTCTGCGATCAATGGAAGAGGGTAATGATCGCGTATTGTGTTGGCGTTTAACTCTCTATAGTCAATGCACATTCTATCGTTACCATTTTTCTTTTTTACCAATATAACTGGGCTAGAATATGGGGATTTACTTTCCTGAACAATGTTGTTTTCTATTAGCTCCGAAACAATTTCTTTAATCTTCTCGCGTTCAACGGAACTCAGTCGATAAGGTCTACGCTCGACATACTTTTCCGGGTTTTTTAAACGAATTTCTAACTCGCCAGTGTTTACACGCGTCTTTGCAAACCCTCTAATAAAAAGATAAGAGTATTTATTTAGCAAGGCTAATAATTGCTCAATCTCGATCTCATCAGTCAAGTCATGATCAAGATTTTCAAAAATGGGACTATTAGATCTAATATGCATAACGCGGGGCAGCGATATTAATGTCGCGCTATCGCGGTTTACAATAACACTAAGTCCCGTATCATGTAATAAGTTTGATCCAATGAGAACGTCTGAAGTCATTTCGGAGTCCGGCAAAATGTGGAATAATATTTCTACATTAATACTATCGATAACACAAATTGCAACGAGGGTACTTGTAGAAATTACTGAGAACGGTCCTATTCCTCGTAAATAATTAACTACCTGATTCCTTCGTCCGGGCAATTTATCCGCAATTGATTCACGCATAACGGAACACTCAGCACCACTATCAAAAACCGTATTAATTTCTGTACTCCCGACACTAATACGCATATTATTAAGCTTTGTCTTGTTACTAGATACTGAGTTTACGTTATTCGTTATCTGTTTTCCTCTACGAAAACATGAATCAAATGTGTGTCCGGGCTTCGAACAGAATGAACAAAACTTATCGCTTGGCCGCGAGGGTGGGTTAGACAATGTAGTTTGATTTCTATCAGTCGTTTGTATGTTTGAATTATTTTTATTACGACAGTAATTAGTGGTGTGACCATTCCGTTTACAAAAATTGCAAAAGGGTACATTTCTATTATCGATAGCATACCTAGAGCGTTTTTGGGGTGGATAATTAGAATGGACTTGAGGTTCGCTAGGCCGTTTTACGCGAATTGAGGAAGCAACTGAAATTAACTCGGGAACTGAAGTCGCTCTAACGTTCATTAATTCAATTCTAAGGCGTTCGTCGCCTACCGCTCTGATAACTGCTTCGACAGCATCACTGTTATCTAGCTTATCCTTGGTAACGCGTCTCCATAGTAGCCATGCCCGAGATAGAAATTCTGCAATATCCTTAGAAGGCTCATAGACGTGTTCTCTAAACCGGAGAACGTCACGCGAGTACCGGCTTTCAGGTTCAAAAGTCGTTACGATATTCTGACGTAGCTCTTCCCATGTAGAGGTTGTGACTAACCAACTATCAGCCCATATTTTAGCGCGACCCTTAAGTAAGCTAGTTACCTTCATGCGAATATCGTAGTCACTCAAATTATATGTATTCTTAGCCGTAGAGATATGATTACACCATTCGCGCACTCCGACGTTACCATCTGGATCATAGGCAGGTAGGAACACGTCTGAGATTTTAAACTTCTCACCTGTTTGCAGTACTAGCCGCTCGCTCATGTTCTGCATCATGTGCATCATACTCAAAACGAATTCAGGTGGAACGATACCAGACTGAAGGGCTGCCGGGGTTGTCGAACCAGTCGCTGTGCTCGTTGGACTGACTACTGGTGCTGGCTGAACTGACGTCGGCGTATGGGTAGGTCGGCCAGTAGCTGCACTAACAGGGCACGCCGGCTGCACGTCGAGGATAGACGCAAACGGCGTTTCCGTGTTGGCATGAGTGTTGTCAGGACCTGAAACAAATGGACCGGCAGAAAGGGATCGCTGGAGCGATCCCACTTCTGATATCGGAGCAGGGGAACCGCTAATGTTTTTAAAAAGGGCAGAGCCGTTGACCCTGACTGAGTCATCTGCTCTGTTATCAAGTTTATCCATATGGAATCAGCACTTAGGAACAACTATAAAGAACACTATTAGAATGGGATACCAAAGGTTTATTGCCACTCGATTTAAAACTATTTTTTAACAAGTAAACTAAATACTTTGTTCTAAATTAAATTTTAAATGGACATAGTCCATGCGCGACAAGTGTACCACACCGATTTCACCTTAAAAGTGTTCCTTAAACGTTTGCCCGCGCGCAATGTCCCTCCAATGTCCCTGCATTGGGATTGGTCAGAACACGGACCAATGACATTTGCGCCCGCGCAACATTAAAGTTACTAAATAACTAAATGTAATTACTTTCAATGCCTATCTGTTATACATCAAGCTCATTTAATGTTACAATATTTTTAGGTAGCCAAGAAGCCTTTATAATGCAATAACAATGTAAAGAGTAACTTACTTGTTCAAAACGTCATCCATCTAAGGAATCGATAGTCAACACAAACACTTACAGATAATCGATTAATTAATTAAAGTAACAGTCTTAGACTTATCTTACAAATTCAACGTTATTATCTTAATTATAAAATTACTGGCTATTTTGTTTCGTTTGAAGAACCTTAACGTCCTCACGGCGACATATATATATTCTTTATTGTACATAACAGTATAAATATAACAATTTAATCATCATTAAAGAACCCTATGTGCCAGCAGCAGTGGACTCCATCATCACTCCCGATTGACTAAATACTGATCAAGTGCAAATACATGAATACTCTTGAATACTCTTAGAAATCGCTCTATGCATGATTACAATATTTGCGGAGCTCCGTTGATTCCTTATGGTACTCATAACGACAGACATTCTTGGTTCTATCGGGACTGATCTAGTGATACTCTAACGGTAATAAAATAATCATAATGCTCCTTCCAAAATTTCACACAAAGCAGGTTACATTAAATTGCATCTTTCATAAATGTTATGAGGTAAGTATCAAATAGTTACATGCTATATAATTAGTTACTTGCCGGTGGTTACGAATCCCTAATGTTAGTCGCTACTGGACGATAAGAGCATGGCTGGTAGGACCCAATGCGTACTAAATGAAAATTCATTACGTGCGCGGTGTTAGAGGCTGTTTTATAAAAATCGTCTAAAATAGTTAAATCCAAATAATAGCGATAAAAAATACGATATGTTAAACAATACTTCTTGTTTCATGTAATAAGTATATAATTTACAAATATCGTCTAATTCATATAGAAAAAAAATCATGAAAAGTCTATAAAATTTTGCACTATACCTACTGTAATTAAGGAAGAGTTTTTCGAGGGCAGCAATTTTTATACGTAATCGTGTTTGAAAAATGAGTAAACACCAATCTCAAATGCACCCTCTTAACTTAAAAATAATCTGTCATGATTTTTTGTTAATTCGTGGTTGTAAAACAAAACTTAAAATTAACTTTACTATTGTAATCGTAATTGTAGCATTCTTAGAAGAAAAGTAAATATGGTTTTGAAAAAAAAAGTGTAAATTCTAATACTTGAAACACTGGTTGAGAACCACTAATTTAGATCATTCAAATAAAAGCTAATACCCACAGGAGTTAATAGCGACAGCGATCGATAATGGGATTTTTGTAACATTCGTGTATGTATGCAATCTGACTCACAAAAAGCAGGTGCGATCGAGCGCGGCGCGATGTTTCAATTTTCAAAAATTCAAAACATGAAAGAATGTTACAAAATATGCCAATTCGAATCGCAGCCGCTTAGCCGCTTTTTCCGCCGCTCTGGGTTTTGATTTTCACTCGTTACGAGCAAATATGACTTCCTCAACTGCATGCCAATATTATTCAATATCTGTAACTGTTAAGTTGTGGGACCCCGTTATATACGTTTTCCCATACATTTCTTGGCGGAAAAGCGGTCCGCGGGTAATGAGAGATTAATGCTCAAAATAAAATTATTGTTTTTATCCTCTTGTTACAGTGCAATCAGTAGTGGATTTGTTGGACAATATTGACTATTTAGATTGGGAAAAATGGTCGAACCCATTGTGGAAGTCGAGCAGGGAAAACTGCGGGGACTGAAAATTAACGATAACTTCTACATTTTCAAGGGAGTACCTTATGCTAAACCTCCTATCGGGAACTTAAGATTTTCGGTAAGTTTATGTTAGTGTGTTAGTATGTACATGCGTTAGTGATAGCCCCGTGGAAAATAATTAAAGAAACTGCTTCTCAAATAAGGTTTTCTTTAAATGTATGAATGGGTGTCGATAACTAATGGATTGGAGCTAATTTCATGCCCCAAAATTGAAGGAATTGGGAGTCCTGACCTTACACCGTTTAATTTTTACGATTGGGATCACATAAAAACTTTGATTAGGTACATATACGTAGTTAATACGGTGGAAGAACAACAACGACGAATAAGTATTTGGGCATGTAGTCAAAATTGAGGCGCTCTGAATGAGCTGAAAAATGTTTAATACATTTTATATTACTTTTTATATATGTATCATATTTTGATTAATATATTTTTTTTAAATAAAGATGACTTTAATTGTAGTAACATTGATGTTACGAATTACGTATTTACATTATATTTTAATAATATGTATTTATTTCTTCTCACATAATTTACAATAATTTTACAAAAGATGGATATTTTATCTAATATGGAAAAATAATAATGTATCATTTATTGCATAACAAAACATAAAATTAGGTATTACAGAAAACAGTGTGCAAAGGCGAGAGATATCTCTAAGAGATATCTTCCAGCTAACTCAAATAATCCAAATTGAAAACATTTAAAATATACCTAAACAGAATGAGCAACAAATATTCTTTGAATTATGTGTGAGAAGCTGGCGCCGGAAGTAGGCTTTGAGAAGCCTGTATTACACGTCGCCAGGCTCCCACCTCTCGTTGATATGTTACAAACCCATTATATGCAGTGGATGAGCAGAAAGCACATCCATTCACAAAATGCATACATATAAGCTGTCTAAATTGACATAAAACTGCATAAATGATATAAAACTGTGTCTTTAATTAAATTAAATTATTTATTATAATAAATAATTATTTATTCGTAGTCTTTATATATATATTTGTATGTATAGATATAAGCGTACCTGTGTGTTCGTGTTTGAGATACGTATTTTAGTGTAATGTTAAAAAGTATGAATTTATTATGTGTATGAAATATTAAAACGCTGTATTTGAGCAGTAAGTAAATTGTTTAAATTTTAGTTTAGGTTTGGACTAATATAATTAAATAGTTAAAAGATTCATGCGTTATTTTGAGAAAGCCAAATTTACATGCAAATTGCATATAATAGAATTATTTCAGTTTGCTCATAATTTAGTGTGATTAACCACTTTCGTAGCCTTCTTTTGCGTTGATGTTTATTAGTTGTGTACATGGACAGCATTTTATTGGCTATGTTATATAAGAAGTCTCCCAAAAAGTGTGTTAGTGGTTTGATATCTTCATGGGGGATAATTGTATGTTGCTTTAAGATAGTGATGATAAACATTCATCTCACTATGAGTACCTGCCAGTACTTGTATACAAGATCAGTTGGATGTGTCTATAAGGGAAAAAAACACCAACCTTTAATATTGCAATCTGCACAACTTCGATTTTTTTCATCAATGCCTTGGATGCCCTACCACATGATGTAATACAGTACGACAGAATACGTAGGTCACACTATAAGTTTTGCGTAACTTAAAAAAATCGGCCAAGTGCGAGTCGGACTCGCGCATGAAGGGTTCCGTACCATTATCTATAAAACGGCAAAAATCACGTTTGTTGTATGGGAGCCCCCTTAAATATTTATTTTATTCTATTTTTTAGTATTTGTTGTTATAGCGGCAACAGAAATACATCATCTGTGAAAATTTCAACTGTCTAACTATCACGGTTCATGAGATACAGCCTGGTGACAGACGGACGGACGGACGGACGGACGGACGGACAGCGGAGCCTCAGTAATAGGGTTCCGTTTCGGAACCCTAAAAACAACATGTTATAACCAAAATATTATGTTTATTGCTTTTCAAAATACTCTCCTTTACATTTTAATCATTTTTTCATGCGATCGAACCATTTTTTAAAACAGGAGGACCACAGATCTGAAGGCATGTTTTCTACGTGCTGATTGAACGCTATCACTGCCTCTTCGGAGTTGGTAAAAGTGAAACCTCTCATCAAATCGGTCGGGGCTATGCGCAGGATGGGTAACGAGTTGTACTTTTTCGGAAGTTAAAAATGACTTTGTTTTGTTGGCCGTGTGGGAAGAAGCGTTGTCATAATGTAGGAGAACGCGGCCTTTTGGTCGTCTTTCGCGAACTTTTTCTAACATCCTGGGTAAACAAATGGTAGAATACCACTCGGCATTAACACTCTTTTGATCTTCAAGTGGAATTGTGCAGATGGGACCCGTAGCTGAGAAAAAAAACGCGATCACTTTTTTACTAACGTTTCTCGCCTGCCTCACTTTTGTTGGCCTGTTCTCATTTTCAAACAAAATTGCTGTTTTTTTTCGGGTTCAAAACAATAAATCCACGTTTCGTCTCCTGTGACAATGTCATAAACAGCATTAGAACGTCCGTGGTCGTACTTCAGTAGCATCTGTGAGCACCATTCCACGCGAGTCCGCTTCTGCTCCGCTGTCAGTTCATGAGGGATCCAACGACAACAAAGTTTCCGAACTTTCAATTCTTCGTGTAAAATTTTCTGAATTTGTCTCATACCAATCCCCAATAGTTCTCGAATTGTCTCATAGGTAATCCGCGGGTTTTCTTCAATTAGCCGCTTAACAGTAGCCACATTATTTACGTTGACGGCAGTTGAAGGCCGCCCTTCACGAAATTCGTCATGTAAAGAAACTCGACCTCTCTCAAATTCAGCAAACCATCGCCTCACGGTGCTTAAAGAAGGTGCTTCTCTCCCAAAAGCATTTTGAAGACGAGCAGCACAGTCTTGCGGAGAGAGAGAACTTTTAAAATCATAAAAAATCATCGCTCTAAAATCTTTTCGACTCAATTCCATTTTCGTTGCGTACGTAGAACTTTGATGTGTGATAAAAAACAATTGTCAAATGATTTCCCGCCAATTGTTTTTTTTTTATTACTAAGTAGGTTGCAACGTTTCAAAAAATATAACATTCGAAATTCAAATAGTTAAGATTAGCTAGAAGTGCAAAACTTTTAGTGTGCCCCATGTACTCTGCACAAGGGCAAAATAGACACATTTAAGTGAAGGCCGATTCATTACGTATCTTACATTTTATAATTAGTTTTCGCAACCTTTTTGAAAGCATTTCTATATGATTTTGAAAGAGATAAGTGATTGTCTTTTATTTGTGTAGTCAGTACAATTGTACGCAATGAGTGGATTATAAAAAATACTTTTAGAATGCATCATACGCATCGAGAAGGTCATATATTTAGTTTTTTTCGGAGTTTAAGGTTAACAGGTTTATTCTTAACCAGTTGTTAATCCTATTGAAACCATGTTGCAACATCCTGTGCAAATTCCCCTGTATTAGCAGAAATTATCATACAAGTGTCATCGGCATATGAGATAATTTGACCATTGGTAAGCTGCAACGAAGAGAAATCATTTATATATATGGAAAATAGAGTAGGACTGTGGGACACCGTAGCAAATGGGGCTTTATTGCTAATAAAATTACCAATTTTTGAACTTTGTGTTCTATACAACAGGTAGTCTCTAAAAAGATTCAGTTGCTTCCCTCTAATCCCGTATGATTCCATTTTATTAATTAGTATTGGTACAGAGACCGCGTCAAATGCCTTCGCAAGATCTAAGAATATTCCAATAATTTTATTAGATTTATCTAAGTTTTTTTAACGAAATCAGTTAGTTCATGAACTGCTCCATCTGTACATTTACCCTATCGAAAACCAAACTGATTCCGCGAAAATATGTCATTACTTTCAAAGTAATTTACCAATTGTTTATTGATATTTTTTCAATGATCTTTGAAAATGCTGGAAGGAATGAAATAGGACTGTAATTGCTGACACGATCTCTGTCACCAGCTTTTCAGATATACATTATGAAATATTCTAGGAAATGAACAAGTTTTTGTATTTGTTGGTATAATTTGTGCCATAGTGTTTTTAAGCGAGACGACATTTTTGTAGCCTATACTGAAAATTTTGACAAGAATTATATTTATGATGATTCATAAATATATGTTTTATTTTGTGTGGAAAACCAAACTGATTCCGCGAATACAAGTCATTACTTTCAAAGTAATTTACCAATTGTTTATTGATAATTTTTTCAATGATCTTTGAAAATGTTGGAAGGAATAAAATAGGTAATTGCTGACACGATCTCTGTCACCAGCCTTATAGATATACATTATGATATAGCCTAGGAAATGAACAAGTTTTAGTAGTTATTGGTACGACTTGTGCCATAGTATTTTTAAGCGAGACAACATTTTTGTAGCGTGTAGGTACTGAAAATTTTGACAAGCATTATAATGCTATAATTATAATAAATATATTTAGGAAGACTCTTAAATGTTTGTTTTATTTTTTTGGTACTTTTAATGATTAGCATTACATTTGTGAGAGTATTAAGTTACGAAATGAAGTTTGAAGTATATTGAATATTCTTTTTTTAGCATATTCAATATCAATACCTAAACTTTAAAATTCAAATATCTTGAAAATTCTAAATTTCGTTGACACTTGAGATAATATACTTTAATCGATAGACATTTAATTATATCGGATCCACCGGATTACCAGATCTAATTTTTTGGATTACTATCTTCTATAATTACCCCAAAATATATTTTTAAATGAAGAATTAAATTGCAAAGGAATTAATATTTAGTTTCTTTAAAGGTGCCAGTCCCACCAGAACCATGGCAAGGAATAAGAGATGCTACAAAAAATGCCAATATTTGTGTACAGTACCTTATGGAGACCAATTATGTAGCAGGAAGTGAAGACTGTTTATATTTAAATGTTAACACACCCAGACCAACCAAAGACTCCGACGATTTACTACCCGTAATGGTCTTTGTACACGGCGGAGGATTCATTTATGGAAACGGAACTGATGAAAATGCACAAGGAGCCGACTACCTCGTGGAAAAAAATGTCGTTGTTGTAACTTTCAATTACAGACTGGGAATATTAGGTTTCCTGTCTTTGGACATGAAAGATGCTCCGGGCAATATGGGTTTACGAGATCAAGTCGAGGCGCTTAGATGGGTTCAAAAGAATATAAGGCAATTTGGAGGGGATCCTAGCAACGTTACGATTTTTGGAATTAGTGCGGGCGGAGCATCTGTCGAATACTTGATGCTTTCACCTATGGCCAAGGGTCTATTTCATAAAGCTATATCACAGTCGGGTTCTTCATTATTACCATGGGCACATAACAATAACTCTAGGAGTCTAATAAGGAAAATAATATCAATTAAAAAGCAGTCGATTGATAATGACGCGGACATACTACAATTCTTGAAAAAAATGCCAGTACAAGATTTAGTAATATCCTCCATAATGGCAAAAGCCCAAATGGAACATCAAGGCGGTCTATATTTCGGATTTGTACCGACGATCGAAAAGCCAAAGGATTGGGAACCATTTTTGGATACACCTTCTTATGATTTATTTTTGCGAGGTGAATTCACAAAAGTACCTTTTATTACTGGGTTTTCTACACAAGAAGGTCTCATCATGACTAGTGAATTAGGGAAAGTAAGATTAAATACATTGCTCGAAAATAATAATCCTGAAAATTATTTTAATAATTTTTTTGGAATCAATGATAATAAAATACAAGAAGTTGCTTCCAGGCTTAAAGTAGTGTATGCAACAGAGCCTCATGATGAACCTGATGTGTTTGGTATAAACTTTTTTACTGATATCGATTTCTTAGGCGGTATATACACTGCTGCTTCACTTATAGCTAAACATAACTCTTCAGTATATTTATATGAGTTTTCATATGATGGCAATTTGAATTATATAAAAGTTGTGTTAGGGATTACTCGTAAAGGAGCTGCCCATGGAGACGATGGAGGATATATAGTGAAATCAGATGTGCTTTCGGCTCAACCAGTGTCCGAAACTGATAATTTAGTACGAGAAAGACTAGTACTGATGTGGACAAATTTTGCTAAATTTGGGTAACGTATCATAATATTATCTTAAATTCATGTGCATTAAATTATCGTGGTAGTCAATTTTGAATTAATATTGACATAAACAATCACTTTAATTACAGAACACCGACACCGGAGACGAATGAAATAATTACAACCCAGTGGAAACCAGTTGGAAAAAACATGTCTTATCTCTTCATTGACGAAAATCTTTCTATGAAACAAGCACCGTATCCTAAGAGGACACATCTGTATAAACAGTTGTATAACAAATATTATAGTAAATAATGTATAAATTGATAACTAATAACAAATATTATAGTAAATAGTGCATAAGTAGCTATTTAATAATTAGCTGTACGTTCCCTGAAAAACACTGTCGTTATTTATTTCCATAGAAGGAAAAAGGAAGGAAGGAAGAGGGCCTATAATATATATTATGTTTTTTATGTAATTTCGTTATTTGGGAACAATTTTGTTTATTTAAGCTGTGTTGTATGATTGATTCCGAGACTATGTCATATATATTTATTTGGTGGCGGTTATCGATAAAATCTATTAGTGCACAATTATCTTTGTTTTTGTTCGAGCACAACGTGCTGTTTCATAGCAGGTACTTTATATTGAGCTTGGTAGTCTTTCAATTGGTTTCCATGAGTAGAAGTCTACAGATAGTAAACGAGATGATACCCTGTTTTATAATGAGATGGGAACCGTCTCGTCTGATCCTAAGCGACCAATTGATAACAACATCAAAGCGTCAATTCACGACACTTCCGTTCGAGTAAAAAAAATGGAATTGTTATATAATTGACGAGCCAGGTGTTCCTCTGGCAATGCAAAGCTTGCGCATTCTCAAATGGTTTTTATTTTGCTCAGCACTGGTATCTGCATGATACCTGGCCTCGAGCAGTAGTTCTTTACCCGGGCCGTCTCCGGAAGCTATCGCTCCTGGATGATTTTCACTGCGAGTGCGCGGCGAGGCGTGGAGATAAATTGGTGTTTGACTAACTGACTTTGAGAGTGCCGTAACACGACGGACGCTTCGCATGAACGAACGAATGTGTGTGGAAGCACATTTTGGAAGAGGGACGACGCTGGACAGAAACCGAAAGGAACACAAATTTTACGACTTTGGTCCACATTCATTCCGATGATTAATCCGCCTGAATGTGGACCCCTACGAAAGTAGCCCTGCGGCCATAAGGGACGTCCGTGGACACACACCGCCAAATATGTACAGCACCTGCTAATCCACGTGACGTACCTGGCATAAAAGCAGGGCAGGCAACCTACAAGCCGAATTTTAGGGTGCATTGAGACGGATGAATCCGAGGATTAATCACGCCGAAATGCGAGACCCTGTGGCTGCCAGGGGCCTTCCAAACACCAGCTACATACAGTGCCGGAACTCCCCTTGACACCCCCGCCGCTAACACAGAGGCAGACATGAAAGTACAAGAACGGCCACTGTTGGCGCGGCAGGCCGATGATGACGATTAGTGCGGGCCTATGATTGCATGCTACGTATTGGTTTTATGCATCCATAAGCCCCACTGCTGAAACAAAAGCACTTTATTAACTTTTGCACCCTCTGCCTACCCCTTGCGGAGTTGGCGCGAGGATGTATTTCGGTTAATCGAGTTGGCCGGGAGTGCATATAACAAGGACATACACTCCCGGTCAACTCTGTTAACATATAATATGGTTGGAATATATTAATTCACCTCTGCCTACCCCTTTGTGGAGTTGGCGGGAGGATACGTGAATCGGCGGAATTGGTTGCGAAAGCACATAATAATACATGCACTCGCAGTCAATTCCTATAATTAGGAAAACAAACAGAAAATATTTTTTGGCTGAACTCTCTGTCAGCTCCTTATGGGGCTGGCGCGAGAATATACGATCGGTCGATTTTTGAACGAGGACAGTACAAAACGATAGAAACAACACAGACGGACGATTTTTGTTGATGACAAATTTTAGGTTTTGTTTTTAGGGAGTCCCTGGGATCCCTAGGGATCCCTATCCCTGTACGACATATAACACAACAAACGAGACAACAAACAACAACGGCATTATAACAAAAGAATAAAAGTACTTTTATTTGTGATTGTTTAGTTGTTCGTTTTGACAGGGGAAGTTTAAGCTACATATCTGGTCCCATATATCCAATTTATGAGACCAGACATGCAACAATTTGCTTCTGACCTAATTGGCGTGCTATTTTATTTTCTCAGGCGCAGCACTACATCGCGCTCAAACATCTCACAGTATATCCCGCGGGCCGTCGCGACGCCTTGCGTCTGGCGGTCGCGCGTGGGGTGGTGCAATCTGATGTAAGGTGGGCATGATGAGAGTGATCAGCACGGTCGTACATTTCTCGTTCCTTTTACGAATTCTTGCACCGACAGCACGCGCGTATCGCGGGCTATTACTGCGTTTTCTACGTAGCGGCTTGGGTTTGTGCACATTCGGAGCGCGATGTTTTGCTGCACCGGAAGTCGCTTTCTCTGTGTTGGAGAGCAGAGCGCGTACCATGCATGCATGCATGCAGGGGTAGCGTAAATAAGCCTACTGCGTATGTAAGTTTTATAAATACTAACTTTACTCCGCAGTGGCAACTTGGTTGTTAATACCGGCCGCAGAGCTGTACGGGCCGCTTTGGCTTGTGTGGTTGCATGATTCACATGTGCAACCATGCTCAGCGACCGGTCTATGTGGACCCCCAGATAGCGCAGATAGCGCTGTTGTGTTAGCTGCAGAGGTGGCATCGTGATAGTGATACTTAATGTATTGCAAGCGTTCATAGGCCACGGTAACCGCTTTATATCAGGTGGGCCGTATGTTTGTATGTCTCCCGATGTTGTACAAAATAAAATCAGATTTGCTTAAGGCTCAAGCGGTATATAAAACGATATTCACGATGACGAGCCCGGTAGTCTAGTGGTTAGCGATAGCTACTTTATCAGCGAGGGTTGTGGGTTCGACTCCTGCACAATAAAAACATTTCTATGAACAATATCTCGGTTTGGGTGTTTTCCATGTATTACAAATTACAAACATGTATTTGTAAAAGAAAATATTGATCAGATGTTTAGTACACATAATATAAGCTTTGCGGAATAGATGATGCTGTGTAATTTGTACGGAAATATTTAAACGAGTCAAACACACATAAAAAGAACCTGTAAACGGCTTTATATATTACTCAGTTAACACCCTTTATAACTTATATTATTTTAAAATCTGGTATGTAGGTACTATCGATTTATTGAAGGTACGTGTATACAGCACCGCGGCTCAGCGGCCATTCGATCGACAATGTACTCTTCATACAGTCACATTGAGGAATGCGCTAATACCATTATGGGCACGCCACGACTCAGCTCAGTGCGAGTGGGCTGTGGGACCCGCAGACCGTAGAACGTGTAGACGCCGCAAAAAAATATGAGTAGAATTTATCTCTACTTCGCACTCATACTAATATTATAAAGAGAAAAGGTTTGATTTTTGTAGATTTGTTTATAATGGATAAACTCATAAAAGACATCGAATTAAATCATTTTTTCAGCTATAGAGCTACGTTATCAGCGAGTAATATAGGGTACATTTTATTTAAATAAAATTGAGATCCCTACGAAAATTATAACAACATAACATATCGTACCAAAAATGCCATTGCTACCACTACATAAAATTCTTAACCATAAACTCTTTGATAATTATATCGACTTGCCTGCATAAAGAAAAATGATCAAGTTGCAAATGAAACATATACGTAGGTCAGACTATAAGTTTTGCGTAACTTAAAAAAACAACATGTTATAACCAAAATATTATGTTTATTGCTTTTCAAAATACTCTCCTTTACATTTTAAATATTTTTTCATGCGATCGAACCATTTTTTAAAACAGGAGGACCACAGATCTGAAGGCATGTTTTCTACGTGCTGATTGAACGCTATCACTGCCTCTTCGGAGTTGGTAAAAGTGAAACCTCTCATCAAATCTTTGATTTTGGGGAAAATACAGAAATCACAGGGTGCTAGGTCGGGGCTATGCGCAGGATGGGTAACGAGTAGTACTTTTTCGGAAGTTAAAAATGACTTTGTTTTGTTGGCCGTGTGTGAAGAAGCGTTGTCATGATGTAGGAGAACGTGGCTTTTTGGTCGTCTTTCGCGAACTTTTTCTAACACCCTGGGTAAACAAATGGTAGAATACCACTCGGCATTAACTCTCTTTTGATCTTCAAGTGGAATTGTGCAGATGAGACCCGTAGCTGAGAAAAAAAACGGGATCATTTTTTTACCAACGTTTCTCGCCTGCCTCACTTTTGTTGGCCTGTTCTCATTTTCAAACACCCATTCACAAGATTGCTGTTTTTTTTCGGGTTCAAAACACGTTTTCCACGTTTCGTCTCCTGTGACATTGTCATAAACAGCATTAGAATGTCCGTGGCCGTACTTCAGTAGCATCTGTGAGCACCATTCCACGCGAGCCCGCTTCTGCTCCGCTGTCAGTTCATGAGGGATCCAACGACAACAAAGTTTCCGAACTTTTAATTCTTCGTGTAAAATTTTCTGAATTTGGCTCATACCAATCCCCAATAGTTCTCGAATTGTCTCATAGGTAATCCGCGGGTTTTCTTCAATTAGCCGCTTAACAGTAGCCACATTATTTACGTTGACGGCAGTTGAAGGCCGCCCTTCACGAAATTCGTCATGTAAAGAAACTCGACCTCTCTCAAATTCAGCAAACCATCGCCTCACGGTGCTCAAAGAAGGTGCTTCTCTCCCAAAAGCATTTTGAAGACGAGCAGCACAGTCTTGCGGAGAGAGAGAACTTTTAAAATCATAAAAAACCATCGCTCTAAAATCTTTTCGACTCAATTCCATTTTCGTTGCGTACGTAGAACTTTGATGTGTGATAAAAAACAATTGACAAATGATTTCCCGCCAATTGTTTTTTTTTATTACTAAGTAGGTTGCAACGTTTCAAAAAATATAACATTCGAAATTCAAATAGTTCCGATTAGCTAGAAGTGTAAAACTTTTAGTGTGCCCCATGTACGAGTAACATATTCATGTTTGAAGTTAATTGTGACTACATAAAGAGCCTGGAACGTACATAATGGTCGCGTTACGGGGTGGGAGCCTGGCGACTTGTAACTCAGGTTATTTTTTTAACCTATCACAGGCACCAGTCTCCCACACTATGTACTAAATATAATATAATTAAATATAGTTCCAATTAAAGTTGTAAACATATTGTGGAGAGATAATAAAGAATTATTATTATTATTGCACAAGGCGGGTGATTAATATTTTTAAAGTTTTGTCGTAAAGCTTATGCGACATAATAATAGTCTTTAGAGATATAAAAACAGATATTTTCATAAGTTGTGAAGTATGTGATAATTAGATAGGTAGGTCAAGCTGTTGAGGATGGTAAGTGATATTTTAAAATTGTAATGTTGTTAAATTTTAACGTATTTTAACGTTGTTGACTGTCATATAGCGAAAGACGCGATCAAAATATTCCGTAGGCTACAATATAAAAGCTGAATAAGTTTTCTTTTATGAGGATATCTCCTTAGGGTTATATGATTGAAAATTTAAATTACGATTAATAAAAAGACCAATTATGTAATATCATGATTATATAGTTGATTGATCAGAACTTGCTATTTAAATAAATACAGAACGTGTTCATAAGTGTTTGATTTAAAAAAATATATTGACAATTAATCAAAAATTATATCTAGTCAATGCTTTTTATTATAAAAAAAGAAATATTGTTTTTAGACCAAATTTCACGATCCTAGGTAAACTATAAGTAGCTCATGCGTTATAAATAATTTAAAATTTCTTGTAGGTATATTCAGACAGACAGAATAACGTACCACAATGTGGTTTATCGCTGCCGCCGCTGCGCCGTGTCTATCAGTTTGTACAGCATGTGGCGTTGGATCTGAGTCTAGAGTAGACTGGGCGTCGGCGCCAGCGAGTCGCGGTGTGAAATACTCAGGTGCATCCGAACCTGCCCACGGATTTTATACAGCATGATCGTTTTGACAAATAAATTTATTTTTTTAATGGTATTAATAAACTGAAAAATGTAATACGGGATTTACGGCATATGAAAATAATTGCAACTCGATAATTTTATGTCATATAATTCTATTTGAATGTATACAATTTATACATTCAAATAGAATTTTATGACATAAAATTATCGATTTTAGTGTTTCACTTACGAAGCTTGATTCTTCAAGTTAATAGGACGTGACAGTCGTGCTTTTGATTCCACTGGACAAAAATTTAATGTATCACTTAAGTATCTTTTATTAATTAGGGTATTTTGTATTTTACTAGCTTGGTTATGTTTTATGTTTTCCTAGATAAACTGTTCTCGAATAATGTTTTGAATATATAAAAGTGATCCTGGTGAGTTTTGTTACAATATAATAACCTTAGGGGAAGGAGAACTCACGTATGTTAGTGGATTACTTATTGTTGGATTTTACAACGGAAACTCCCTGAAGCAAAATATACAAGAAAATCACAAGGAAACCTTCATATTAACACTATAATACTATAACATCACTTTATTTAGTCCATAAAAAATATGTTTATTAAAAACAAAAAAATAAACAATTCAGCGGCTTACAATAAGACTATTCTTATTTAAAATATTCTAATATCAGTTCTACCATAAATAATCCTTGTTCTAAACATAATTATTCATAATAATTATGTTTAGAACAAGGTTAAAGATGGAAGAAGAAGGAAAATATATTTAAAAATGCCTAGTTTAATTTAACCAATTATTGGTTCAATACAAACTAAGCTTTTTAAAATATATTTTAGATGTACTTTAATAGTTGGCATAAACATCACTTAGTGTCAACATTTTTATAATACTTTAACATTAATATTTTTTAAAAACGTACTTCTTTAATTCAGTGCTATTTAGATTGTCGCCACTGTTGTTTTGCTGTATGTTGTATAAATATGACTTCATGGCAAAAAATATGTACGAGTATTTATCTGTTATAGCAATGTTTGGCATATATTGGTATAGTGGGATAAATCATAATAGCATGATTGTAGTAGCCTAGGGGGAGATTTTAATTAATATGTGATGATTAACACTAAGAAATTTAATTTTTGTACCTAATATTAATATTCTTTATTCTGATTTATTATTGAAGATTTGATTATATCTCTATGTGTAGTAATTATGTAAGACGAACTCTTGTAACAAATTGAATTTCCTTCTGTCCACTTTGATTTACACTCTGGCGACGCTTGTGAATTACCGAAGCCTATGAACATTTGCAATACAAGGATTATCGCTCGCGCACTACCAGCTGCGCTGAAATTGACTGTGACTACAAAGATAATATTGAGTCACTTAGACACCAAATAAAAATATGAAAAAGGATTGTCATTAATAAGTGATCATGCTGTATACGAAATCGTCCAGTGATCCTTTCACAGTGCTGTGCGTGAGTCGTGATTTGATTCCCACAGAGCGCGTCGACCGTCTCTCTCTTTTTCTAATTCCAAAATACACTATACAGTCATCTCTTTCGCTCGTTCACGACGAGCTCAGTTGTTGTTGTTGCACAAAGGACAATAAATTATCTTTTACTTCAATTAGTTCGAAAAATAGCCACAATGGTCGCACTCTTCACACAACAGGAACGTTTTCATTTATTTTGTACGATTTATTTGAATATTATTTGTAAAAACGAAATCAAGCGTTCTAGAACAGAGATCGAATACCTTTGAACGTTACAACTTATCACTCGAATACAAATACTTCTATATAGAAGTCTTTGCTCGAATAGCTGGCATTTGTAATGTGTAAGAAAAAATACTACCGTTACTTGTAATATTATTAGGTTTTTTTGCATCTGTGCTGTTGATGACTGTTTAAATTTAGAATACACTTAGATATAACATTTTTTTTAAACACAAAAGCGTGTTTATTTTAATTGACGCGACATTAGTCAAATGTTTTGTTAGCATACATTAAAGTTTCAAGCAAAGATTTTACGTCTTTTAAATAGACTTTTCGTCCATACGCCTGCCATGTTCGTTTTTAAGAAAAAATCATTAGGGAAGAAATCATCTCGTCTAAGTACTCTGAGACATTGGCAACTGAGAACTTGAGCATATACCAAAGACTTCTATGTTGACATATAATGTTTTTCTGTGAAAGAGTACATTTGTGAAGGTCGGCCTTCATCTGCGATGACCCAGAAAAACGTAGTTACTATTAACTGTTTAATTAACAGCTGACGCATCACCTAGTAGTGATTCGGAGATATTGGAGGATCGGTATAAGCCAAGTTAAAAAAAAAACGGGTGGCACTCCGGGAGGAATACAACAACCCTCTAGGGAGTTGTTATTTGTGAGGTGGAGGTATTTCCCCAGACGACCAGGCTGATTTGAAGCGCCCTACCTCTCTTAATATTAATTAATAGCGCGAATACAAAAATGTTGTGTCTATAATGTTGACGCAATGAACTGATGTAAGCCCTAGTTTAAAAGATCGAATATCTTAGCTGTTGCGTGTATAATTATACCTATCTATGAACTATATATCTATTTATTACACATGGCGATTGTATATTACATTTGATCGAGTTTGGCACAAAGCAATTCTCTCCAAACTTCCGGCATACGGGCTGCCCCAGCTTTGTAATTGGATTGCTGGTCCTGCTTGAGCGTAGAATCCGCGTCCTTGCAGATGGTTGCACTTCGCGGTTCATGTCAGTGAAAGTCGGTGTCCCACAGTGCTCCGTTCTATCGCCCACCCTCTTTCTTCTGCATATCAACGACATGCTGCCACTTGGCAATCATTGCTATGCAGATGACAGTACGGTCCATAGGCGATATTTCGGTCGGCCTAGAGCTGGTCGGACAGAAATCGATGAGAAGCGTGAAAGTCTTGTCATTGTGCTGAATCGGGTTTTGGATCTCATTAGTAAACGGGCTTGCAATAACCTGGTTGAGTTTAATGTCGAGAAAACTCAAGTGTGCGCGTTACAACAAAAATGTCCCTGTCCCTTCCCACTTCCAGTATTCAGGGTCCTCACCCTGAGTATGCGAGATGGCTTGAATATACTAGGCATGGATATTCGCTGTAACCTTAACGAAACTACATGGAGAGCCTCTTACAGCTTCAAACAAACTCGGAGACCTGAACAGGGTGCGCCTCAAGACTGAAGTTCGGGTCTGCGTGGAGTATTGCTCGCATCTCTGGGACGGCTCCGTACAATACCTTCTCGAGGCTCTCGATAGGTCGCAGCGACGGGCTATCCGCATAATCGACGACGAAGAGTTTACCAAAAACCTGAACTTCTTCAACTTCGTGCGGACATTGGCTCGCTAAGCGTATTTTACCGCCTTTACTATGGTGAGTGCTCTGAAGAATTGTTTTCCCTTATCCAAGCCTCTCCCTTCCGTCATAGAACCACACGTGCAGACTTGCGATGTCATTGTTCCACTGTTGAGAACATTTATTTGCGTACGAAAATTTGGACAACTCCAATCTCTGTCGTACCATCTAAAAGTTGAACGCCTTGCCTGCACATGTGTTTCCTCCTTCTCCTTCCTACAATATGGGTTCCTTCAAATGAAGCGTGAAGAAGCATCTTGCGGGCCAACATGGCAGCGTCAATATAGTATTTTGCCAGTTGCCGCTGCGATTTGGGATCCTCTTTTTGCTTATCATCAAGCGAAGCGGAGCCACTATGCTGAGCTAATATAAATAAAAGCCTTGATACTTCTAAAAAGTATTAAATAAATGTAAATAATTAAAAAAATTAAATACTCAAGTGGGCAAAAAGTCAACAAAACAAGATTGAGAATAAAAACTAAAATAGAAATAGATAACGCGACTACAGTCAAACCGTAGTCTTGTTTCTGTTTTCAGATTACCAATATTTTTTTTTCAAACTTGTTTCAGTTTTCTTACCTCACTGCTTATAACTTTTATGCTTAAGACTTTTAGTTTCTATTTTTTGAAGTGAAAACTTCTTTAGCGGCGTTTGCACTTTTTTGGAAAATGTTTTTGGTCGTGTTTTATCAGAAGGTGATGTCAGGAGTCTGTCTGTCATTAAACTAAAGTAAACATAAGGTTTGTGTGTCATTTTATCTGTCTATCTATTTAACATAAATAAATCTGGTCTTGAATTAAATGGAACCATATTCGCTATTTTAATTTATGTTGAAAACGAAACTGATAGGGAATGCTCTTGGCATTAAGTACGCCTTTTGTATCCTGATCTCGTGTTCAATAAATTTCCCACAAATATACAAATTTGAGGCTTAATCAGTATTAATCACTGTAAACCATATTTTTCATCTACTACAAAAACAGTATTTATCATTAGTAAATAAAAAATAATTTAGATTTTAAAAAGCATGCACCAGTCATCATTATTATGACCACAAGTTTGCACATTTGGGAAAACCTCATCTTAAAAGTGTCATCGAAAAACTGGCTACTTTATTCCATTGTTCGATTTTTTAAAGCGTATCCCAATTATCAAATGGTCGACATTTGGCTCATTCGGTCTACTTGCCTCACAAATAAAATAATGTTACCCATTGTGCACAATTGTACCCGTATTTGTTAACAATAGGCCAACTTTGCTTTGACATCTGGTCGGTCTGTGACTTGCATTAAATCACACAAAATTGAATCCTAACTTAGAGGATTAAAGTTGAATATTTCAAAGTGTGTAATAATTGGCTAGTTACCGAAAAAGAATAAGCAAAATAAAGTTTTACTGTTCACTGTCTTAGAGTCGATTTTTATTTATGTATAAAGTTACAGAATGCTAAATGTCTCCCAATTGCCACTTCTGACATAATGTGTTGAGGGGTGACAGCTATTTGCACTTTTTGTGTGTTTTGCCAGTTGGCGCAAATATAATGTAATTTGTTGACATGTGTATGACTTTATTGAGATGTACGGATGGCATTGCAGATTACTGTAGATCACTTTCTACATGATCATTATAGATTACTTGACATATCTTCATTAAATAACTACTTGTTTACGTCTAGTGCCATTTCTAATACGAAAAATGATGCAATTAGAATTTCTATACCACTAAAATGGCAAGCCAATGTACGCCCTGCTTGGTAGTAAGTAGTTACCGTACACAACGGACATTTTGTGACAACAGGGGTGTCATTTATGCGTTGTTGAACGAGTAAAAATATCTTTACGCCTTTGTTTAAAAAAATCTCTTACCGTATTCCCTATGGTTTCCTCAAAATAATATAGCATGATGTTCTTTATCAATATATGTTGCAATTATCTAGCTAGATTAATACTGAAATCTAAATACTAGCAACTAATTGCAGCAGCAACAAATTGCAACAACTTAATTGTCAGTGTGGGCACGATATTAGTAAATTTGGTACAGTTATTTTAAAAAAGAAAACAATTTTACTATTTTATACCATATTAAAATCAAACAAGTAGGCCGACTCGACCCCTGCGCGAAGGATACGCCTAAACACGTAGGGATGTCGCTTATAGTTTATACAATCGTCAAAAATGCATAGTCTATCTATATACAAAACAATTTACCCCAGTAGGTGAATCATCAGGGATCTATAATACAAAGTTTTTCTTAATTATTTTATGTACATAGACCAGGAGCTGACTATATACTATTGTATTGAAGTTATATACTCCTTTAGGCGCGTTATGAAAAAATGATGAGTGAAATTTTAAGATACTGTAACACAAAAGTAACACGTTGAAGCTGCCCGCTAAACCGCTCAATAAGTCATGAAAAATATGCTCAAAGCTGCAACCAAATAACAATTCCCTGGAGGATTATTGTGTTCATGCAAGTGAGTGACGTTATTACCTCACAGAAAACTGCAGCCATATAACGTCATGTAACGTCACTCACTCGCCTGAACACAACAACCATCCAGGGAATTGTTATTTGGCTGCAGATTCCTGTAACGTGTTAACGTCACTCACTCGCATGAACACAACAATCCTCCAGGGAATTGTTATTCGGCTGCAGTTTTGAGCATATTTTTCGTGAGGTAGTAACGTCACTCACTCGCATGAACACAACATCTGTCCAGCGAATTGTTATTTGGCTGCAGTTTTCCGTGAGGTACTCGTAGTAACGTCACTCACTCGCCTGAACACAACAACCGTCCAGGGAATTGTTATTTGGCTGCAGATTTCTGTGAGGCGTTAACGTCACTCACTCGCATGAACACAACAATCCTCCAGGGAATTGTTATTCGGCTGCAGTTTTGAGCATATTTTTCGTGAGGTAGTAACGTCACTCACTCGCATGAACGCAACATCTGTCCAGCGAATTATTATTTGGCTGCAGTTTTGAGCATATTTTTCGTGAGGTAGTAACGACACTCACTTGCATGAACACAACAACCCTCCAGGGAATTGTTATTTGGCTGCAGTTGCCTGTGAGGTGCTACGTCACTCACTCGCATGAACACAACATCTCTACCAATGATATTGTATTTAAAGATGGCGTATATTCATACTGCGCGTCATTTTGTTATTGTTCTACTACGACATTATAGTACTTACTTACTTAAGAAGGGGATAGATAATACGGAACGCATGATATAGAGAGAGATAGCTATCTGTCAAGAGTTGCGCTTGAAATACGTCAGCGCATCATAGAATAGCGCATATTAGACCAATTGGGTTAATTTCATTGCCTCAGTTTTTGCGCGCTAGTACGACATCTACCTCTTTTTAATACAATATCATTGATCTCTACAGGGATTTGTTATTTAATGATGCCAGAGAAGTATAACTACTCACGCGCGCGCACCCATTTTTTTTTTACACTAAACTATTTTTTACTTTTTCATTTACTACAGTTATCAAAATTATAATCTTTATATTCGGAAATTTAATATTTTTACAATAGCCTAAAATGATAGGCATTGAAAGTACTTTTTTCTGTAGGAAATTTGTGATTTTATAACAAAATTACACATTTGATACAAAAAAAAATCTTTTTACTTTTTAGCCATATTTACGAATTTGTAGTTGAATTAAGTAGGTACACGTACAAATTATTACGAGCGGGAGCGCAGCGGCGGTGAATGCGTGGGCGCGTGCGGTATTAAGCACGGCGTAGCCACGAGTGCCACGACTGGCGTTCCTTTGGCAGCGATAAATTTTGTCAGTGCGTGCGTGCGACGACGCATACGTACGGGATGGTACGGGCGCGCACACATACAAACCGAACGCGGTGCGTGTCTATGAAGACAACCTACTTGTTTGATTTTACTATGTTTATACTAAATCACCACATAAACAACGTCGTTTTAATTTAATTTCGCTAACAATTCATTATTAGTTTCTTAGACGTATTTGTTACAATTAATAATTAATTCACAATATAGTAGGTAAGAATTCATATTTCGTCTCATATCTCCAAAAGTGGTGGCTAGGGGTAGGAAGAGAGTTTAGGGAATATTTAAGTAATTAATATATTTATCTATAACTTCACGCTAAATCTCTTGCGGGGTAGACAGTGTGGACCGAACGCTACAAATAAATAATTAAAACCCGTTATAATCGTTAAATGATGAAAATAGCCTAAAATTGTAAAAAAATACGTAATTTATTTATTTTTCCATGTAATGAAATTATTTTTCTTCAAATAACGATCAAAATTGAAGTTGTATCGCAAAAAGTGTAGGAATTACTTCAGACTCCAATAAAAGTTTGCATTTCCCTTGCTAAATTATTATTATATTACCAAATTGGTCGTGTTCTATCCTGTGAACGAAAAAAACACTGTTTTTTCGTTCGTTCACTGGTTTAGTAGTTTTCGCGTGAAAGCCTAACAAACAAACGGACATTCACATTTATAATATTAGTATAATTTGTCATTTGTTCGGCGGTAAAGGATATATCATGAGGAAACTAAAAAAAAATTTGGTTTGCCCTCTGGGTTGTGGAGGTCTGACGGCAGTTGCTCTATGTAAAAATCAGTGTCTTCGCCAAATCTTAGGCTTAGGTAGCGGACTCCGCTAATCTTAATGGATTAGGAAACGGGACAACGCGAAGAAGAAGATCGGCAGGCATAGAAACATTCGGCCCTGATTTGTTACCATAGCCTATGAACACATGCAATAAAGATAGTATCATTTTTAGGACTTCTCTGGTAACCCCACTCATTCACAGAAACACAAGAATAATACCTATACGACGAGCTCGGTGGCTCAGTGATGAGCTCGGTGGCTCAGTCGTGAATGACGCGACTTTGACACCAACGCTCGTGGGTTCGATTCCCACACAAGGCAAACATTTGTGTGCATCAAATACTCCTATGTATACCAGGGTCGGACTGGGCCGGAAGGGCCCGGGTGGCTGACCACAAGTCCGGGGCCCGAGACTAGATGATGGTAGATGGGATACTATCGGAAAATACTGAGATATACAAATTGAGATAAACAAATTATAAAAATTAATTATCAACGATGTAATAAATTATTAGGTACGGACAATAGCAGGTTACCCACTACCAGTATAAAATGACTTCCGAGTTTCATATAACTCGAGCTCAGTTCAAGGTCAAGGTATAGTAACCTGATAGATATTCCAATAATTAATAATTACCTATATTAAACACACATTTAAGAAATCCGTTCTTTGTAAATTGTTAGACACAAGAGACTGATATTAATTATATAGTCTCTCCTCTAACATTAATGGGCTGTAGGTTATTTTTTTTCATATTTTTTTATACATATGTACATTATCTACTACATACCTTTAAATATTGTTTTTGTTTTTAAATTACACTTACATAAAATAGCAACCTTTGAGTGCTTGGTTACTTTTGCAATGATGTCCTATTATTGGTTTTTGTATTATATATAACACAATTCAAACATGTATATTAAATATAAGCTGTTGGATATCTCAATCAATAATAAAATAATAAGTATAACAAATAATATATAAAGCCAGTCAATATTTTTTTTTAAAAGAGGAGAACTTTCAGCTATGCAGTTAATGACTCGATCGTAAAAGCTGCTGTTCTCGTCATCCTTGATTAGATCTGATCCTGTGTTTAATATAATCAACGAATCCAACAGTGCTTGCCCCAGTAGAGAGCGAAGTCTCGTTTTAATGCGCTTCAACGCTGAAAATCGTCTCTCAGAAGTCACTTGCGTGAATGAAATTGTGAGAATTACACAATATGCAACATATAAGGTGCTGTACATGCCCATATCCATGCATGTTATACTGTGATAAAAGTTTACATGCACATGGTATGGTATGCAACTTTGACAGACGTCCAAACCACTTCTGAAAAACCTCAGAGGAAGTATATACCTAGAGGTGACAGGCAAATAATAATACCAAGATAGAACGTGATAGATGTATACATTCCTCATAAGAAGGAAAGAGACAGATAAAATATTTTTACTATCTCTGAGTATACTTTCTCTGAGAAAAAAACACATGGCGTCCTTTGTTGTTTGGTCTAAGACATCTTCGTCGTCTTCTTCTTCACTTTGTGAATCTGAGTCTTGCTTATGTTGCCTAGAAGAAATGAGCTCATCGCAAAGAGTTTTAGCAGTTCATGAAAATGATTTGCAAAAGATTCCAGTTCTTTTGACAGCAACTTTCGATCGACATTTGCAATTGATGCGACAGACTTTTTAATGCGTCATTAGGAATCCCATTTTCGTTGATTTTCTTGAAGTTTTTCGATTTTCGAAACAAGAGGCATCTTTCATTAAATCTTCGTTGCAGATGAATTTTTCCAAATTTTTCATTTATTTTAACTAAAGCTGTATTAATAATGACTTTGTAGAAAGTTTGTTTGAAAGAGAGGAAGTGCAGGTACAACATCCGGCACCTTCCATGGAATCTAATATAAATGTTGATGAAAGTGAGATAAGCATGGATTAAATAGTGAAAGCGTTGAAAAGTATGAGATTAGGTAAGGCTGCAGGGTATGACAGGATTACCGTCGAGATGCTGAGGGCTGGACAGGGCATAGTGGCTAGCCAGCTGTACCGCCTTTTCAATTTGTGCTGGCGAAATGGGCAAGTACTGGGAGACTGGTGCTGAGCCATAATCGTGCCAGTATATAAGGGAAAACGGTCACGGCAGGACTGCATAAATTACCGCGGTATAAGCCTTCTCAGCGTCGTCGGTAAATTGTATGCGAAAGTGTTGATTGAAAGGGTTGTGAATGAAACAGACGAAAAAGTATGGGATGCACAATCGGGATTTAGAAAGGGAATGGGATGTACGGATCAGGTCTTTTCCTTGCGGTGCATAGCCGAAAAGTGTTTGGCTAAAAACAAGAAGGTCTATTGCGCGTTCGTGGATCTAGAAAAGGCCTCATGATAGAGTGGTGAGGAATGAATTGTGGTAAGCATTGTCCGTGAACGGTGTGAGCAGTATCCTCATACGAGCATTGCAATCTCTTTATAGGGATTCTAGTGCTTGTGTAAGGATAAACGGGGCATACACTGAATGGTTTAATATCGAAAAAGGTGTTAGACAGGGATGTGTAGCGTCACCGTGGCTGTTTAATCTGTTCATGGCCAATTGCTTGACAGATTTAAAAGAGAATGAAAGTGGGTTGAGAATGAATGAGTTACTCGTCAAATGTTTTCTCTATGCTGATGACCAAGTATTACTTGCGTCTTCAGCCGAGGAGTTGCAGGAGATGGTAACTGCTATGAGTGGAGCTTTTGTTAGAAAGGGAATGAAGATGAATGTAAGGAAGACGAAAGTGATGGTGTTTGAAAGAGATGAGGCAGTGACAGACTGCAATATCGTGATTGCAGATAAACAAATTGAACAGGTGAATGAGTTTGTGTATCTGGGTTCAAAGTTTACAAGAGATGGAAAGTGTGAGAGTGATATTGAAAGAAGAGCGAATGCAGGAAACATGGTGAATGGAGCTTTGCACTCCTTTATGAGCAGTCGGAAGGTGTCTAACAAGGCTCGTTTGGCTGTGCATGAGGGGGTGTTGGTTCCGACACTCATGTACGGAAGTGAAAGTTGGGTATGGCAGAAGAAACATGAAAGCAGAATAAATGCAGTTGAGATGAGAGTGTTAAGAAGTATGATAGGAGTTAAACTGAGTGACAGGATAAGAAATAGTGAGATAAGGAAACCTTTTGGTCTGAAAGAAGATGTAGTGACAAAAATTGAGAAAGGTATGCTGAGATGGTTTGGCCATGTCGAGAGAATGATTGAAGAACTATTGACGAAAAAAGTGTACAAGGCGAGTGTGAATGAAAGTGTTGGAAGGGGTAGACCTAGGCGGACGTTTCGGGACCAAATCAGGGACGTCTTGAAAAAAGGCCAGGTCAAGAGTACCCTAAACCGAAGAGCATCTATGAAGGGAATAATGAAAGTCGACGAAGCGAAACAAGTATGTAAGGATCGTAGCAAGTGGAAAGAAGTGGTCTCTGCCTACCCCTACGGGATAGAGGCGTGATTTTATGTATGTATGTATGTTGTAGACAGAAATAGAATAGAATATGAAACAATGTAAAATGTAATGCGTTACGCTATAATGATAAACGTCTAAATAAGTTGATTCGATCAAAAATTATCGCCGTTCAGCAAAAAAATCAAAACTACTTTCAGGAGGTGGCTTGCTCCGGTTCAAGTTTCAACCATTTTTCGAATTTTTCTATTCCATTTCTCTCTAATCGTATGAACGAACTATCTGATCTAGTTTCAGTTACATTTAGGTCGCAAGAGCTGGGACCTAGCCTGCGCGCTATCCTACGGCTGCCGCAAGCCAGGCCCGTGGGGGGCCCGCGAAGGCTGGGGCCCGGCTGGCAAATGCCACCTTGACTATATGGCCAGTCCGACGCTGATGTATACTATATGTAGTATACATAGAAGTCTTTGAGGTGCATGAACATGTCTGTTTGTCTTGGTCTGTATGTTTAAGAGGGGGCGTAAAGATAAATCGCCACCCGTAAACTTCAATTTTAGCTAACTAAATTCAGTTCAAACTAACTAAAAAAAAATCTATGGGTTCTACACTATAATTGCAAGGTCTTAGATTGATCGAAATCACAATTAATAAAAATTTTCTCGATAGAAAAAAATCCCAAAGTTGCCTCGACACAAATATGGATTTTACATTTTTTGACATAATGACGCATGTTAGTGAGCTGAAAATAATTATACTATTTCTATTATATATTACCAAGTGCCTGTATTAGGGATTTCAAAAAATATATTATAATTTACGAGATATTAACGTTTTTAAAGAAAATTTGTATATGGCGATTACGTCATTTTTATTCCGCGCGATACGTTACTTCTGTCTCATGCCACGCGATGTTCCCGATATGTTTTGTTTCAGCGATCAGTCGTTTGAGACGTGCACACTGTGTTTATGTGCATTGCAGCCGCGTTCCCGCATCCCGAAAATATTATTTTAGTCAGGATAAATAAATGGCAAATAAGAAGAACAAAAAACAAGTCAACAATCGAAAGCTGAGAAGGAAAAAAATTCAAATAATGGCTAATTGTAGAAAGTAAGTAAATTATTATATATTTCGAATGTATTTGGTTTCTAAGTACCAATGTAGGTAAATGTTAATTATCTATAGGTAGGTCTACAGAGATCATAAATTGTTTTTGTAAACGTAAGATCTCGCATGGAAATTTCGACTGCAGCTTTCAATAATAAATATATATGTAGATGACATACAACACTTTGACTTTTATACAGTCATTATACATATACTTATATACTCGCACGTAGTGCACCCTCCCGTATAACAAATGCGGCCCTGGCTTTACAGCTAGGGGTCCAAAAATAAAAAGAGACACTGTGATAGCCCGACTGTGGGAAGTACCTCCTCTGAAAGATTATAGTGTTACTGCGAGAAAGCGAGATTGGCAGGAAACTTGTGAAAAATTGCTGCGTTAGCAGCGGGCAGACCGTATGCTTCTTTCACACCTGATGTACTGGTACTAAGTTAGGTGAGTAAGAAGCATACGGCTAACGCAGCAACTTTTCACAAGGTTCCGGGCAACCTCAATCACTTGCAAGATCACAATAATCTTTCAGAGGTGATATTTACCCAGTCGATGATATATATATATATATTTAGGCCTAAAGGTGATGGTAAGAAACTTACACACGTTACATACATTTGATGTACATACAATTGGTCCGATTGGTCGTACTTACAATAGTTTTATTACATACTAGCTTTTACTTTTTTTTTTTTTTTTAATAAAAAGTATCCTGTATTACTTCCGATACCTCCAAGAATATGTGTATAAAGTTTCATGATGATCGGGTGAATAGTTTTCGCGTGAAAGCGTAAGAAACAAACGAAAATTTGCATTTATAATATTATATCTACATATGTGCGCATAGTATATGCAAAACACACAGATGTTTTACTTTGACTGCTTCTCTTTCGTCGCTAGAATTTCTAGTATTTGCATTTAAATTCATTTCACAATTCATGTGTTATTTCAGATTTGCTGCGAAAATAAAATCGAGCCATAGAGTAAACTCCGTTCACGGGAGTCTCGTTTGATTTTGTAAGTATTCTCGAGCGAGTAAAATTCTTAAAAATCAATAATCTTGTGGTATATATATAATAATCTTGGTGATGTGGCGTACAGTTACACATACATACATAACTGTACTTTTTTAATATCAACACCAAGGACAACTTCATATAAGTGAAAGAAAGATATGTCTTTTTGCAGTATGGTGTGGTGAAAATCATGGTATTACAGTTGAAGAAATCTTTCGTGATGATGAATTTTGGGAAATGAAAATGGTTGGAAAGCTTACGGAATTTTATATGGAACACATATTGCCGGAATTGATCGACCCACGCCAAACAAGAAACATGAAACTGAGGTAGCAAATAACACCAAAAAAACGTCGACTTACTGATCCAACAGAGGCTGGACCCTTAGCATTAGCATTCCGCATGGATGGCAATTGTGATAATGAAAATTTTTTTCATGAACCCCCTGATACAGTTAGAAAAAGTTTTATCCTTGACAGAATATTGATGAAGTGCCACAAATATATGACTACAGTTAATACCACTTCAAACTTGTCATTTTGACGTTTGTATAGTTGTTCATGTTGAGCTAATTTTGAACTACAATATCAAGCTTGATGTGTACATCAATATTCTGGGTAGGTTTATAATAAAATTATTCACCAAAATTCTTTCTAACCATATTTGTCACATATAGCACAGCGCATTTCTCGACTCTGCGACAACATAATATAAATTGTATTATATAAGCTGTATTATTTGTACTCGTAAATCTATAAAGGTGTTAAATTCTTAAATTATATAGTATTTTTATTGTCTGTTATCTTACGACAAACAGCATAGTGCTTTTCTTGAACTGACAAAATAAAATTGTCAAGTGTTAGGGATAATGCCGTGTTCGCAAACCATATTTATTTATAAAAAAAACATAATTGCTGTTTCCTATTTTAGGCTAGCTATGTAGTAAGTTAATATCGGCGTTAGTAGACTACCATAGGGTCATATTATAGTCTACTAACGCCTAATGTTAACTTTCAATTTCAAGTATAAATGCTCTTATTATTATGACCTTTAGGTTGCACACTAGCGCCGCCATTATAAATAATTATAGCTCGTGATCGGATTCAAGATTATATTTTTTTTATCGATTAAAGAAACAACGTATTGTCAAAATTACCATTTATGACAACCATGATTGATAAAACTAACCTACAACCCTTAAAATTTTGATTAACCCGTTGAGACCCGCGTGGCTTAGTTCCGCCATGCGTGTTACGGCGCCAAGTATATAATGGGCCTCAAGGCGTCAAATGACGTAAAATACTTTAGTCTTTTTGAGTGACAAAGAAAAGTTAAGAGCATAACTTATTATCATGACACTGCTGAGGACTTGATTTTTTAAATAGGTGCCACCCAGTTTGATCATCTCAGCTGTTACCATATCGATTCCCGCTGACTTTCCATTTTTCAAACTTCGTATCGACCATTCAATCTCATACATGCTAATGTCTTCATGGTACGCTGGCACTGCCGAATCAGTCACAGACTTATTCACAGTGCCAGCGCCCTGGACATAATCATACATTTCTCTAAAATATTCGCTCCACCGTTCTAACACTTCCTGAGTGTTAGCAAGAATGCCACCAGCTTTACCTTTTATCTTGTCCATTCCGGATGCCGACGAACCACTCCGAGACTTCTTTACCTCTCTCCAGAAGAGTTTGGTGTTAGCCTCAAAGTTCTTCGTCAGCCTCTCTTCCTCATTCATAAGTAGTCTTTCACGCCTCTCTTTCACTAAAGCTTTGGTTTCATTCTTACATTGACGGTATATTTCTTTCTTCTTCTCTTTCATACTATTACTCTGGTGCAAAGATGATACGTAATCCAGCCACGCTGCTTCTTGCGTTCGCGAGTCTTTCACTGACTAGACGTACATACGTACTCCTCACACTTTCATTTTCAAATTTTTCACTTCTTATTCTTTCATGGTCTCCAAAAGGAATACGCATTCGCCAATGCCTCCACTTCTTGAAAAGGCCCACAAATCGGCTTATCACCAGATAGTGGTCTGTTTCAATAGTGGGGCCTCTGAAGGCTGTTGTATTCATTAATGACTTTCGGAGACGTCCATCTATCACAATCAGATCAATCACACTTTTCTGTTCATTCCGTCTCCATGTGTACGTGTGAATATCCTTGTGATGGAAGAACGTGTTCGTCACAAGGAGGTTTCGTTCCATACATACGTCTAAAAGTAACTTACCAGCATCGTTCACTCTCTTATCTCCGTGTGGACCAAGCACAGCCTCATAACTGCTTCGCTTGGTCCCAACCCATCCATTGAGATCTCCACACATAATTATCCGTTCATTCGCATCAGCCAAATCCAGAACACCCCTTGCGGTCTCCCAAAACTTCTCGAGCTCCTGGGGATTAGTAGAGCTTACAGGAGCATATGCTGCAACCAAAAAGACTCGCGTAATCCCCAGTTTTATTTTAACCCAGAGAAGTCTTGGCCCTATTAAATCGTAATCTTTCACACCAGCGGCCAAGCGAGATGAAAGCACAACGCCTACGCCAGCGCTGGCATGATCGTCCTGGTTCACCCCGGACCACAAGGCCATCATGCCACCGGGCAGATCTTCGGCATCGCTTCCCTTTCGCTTGGTCTCTGACACACACAAAACATCTAGTCTCTCATTCATTATATCTATCAACTCATTCATCTTATCTTCTAATCCACCTCTCACATTCCATGTGCCTATACGACACTCAGCTCTCCTCGACCCGCCAGGTTGGGCGTTGCGTAGTGGGTGGCGGTCCCCACCGCCGCATGCACTTAAACCCGCACCGACGAGAGCGGATCGATGCGCGTCGCCTACGGGGGACGCCCTAATCCGCGCGTCAGTGCGGTTTGTATTTAGGTCCAGAATTGCAATCCAGTGTTGGACTGGCAGGGTCGCGACGTGCACGCTTCTGGTACCGACCCATTAAAAAATGTAACTTGATTTATATAAAATTGGAATGGTTACTAGTACAAAATTATAAATAACTTTCTACTAATACGTCTGATGGGAAACAACAATACGGCCTTTTTGATGTTACCGGCTACATTACGGATGCTTGCAAAGCTAGGCGTATCGCCAGCGCGTTGCCATCCCGCTGGTAATGCAACGACTCCTTCTTATTGAACTCGCTCACACAACCACTTCTACGGGAGATGTCTTATGTCAGGTCCCCTACCTGACATAACATCTCTCGTAGTTGTTGTACTTCGCCAATCCGGCTATCGCTGTGCACTACATCTCTTTTGTTTGAAACTCTAGGGCAACTCAGCCCGTCTGGGGAAGTACCTCCACCTCGCAGAAAACCGCAGCCAAATAACCACTTCCTAGAGGGTTGTTGTATTCCTGCATGTGAGTGAGGTCACCAGTAAGCTCCAAAGGAGTAGCTGTGTAAGCAGCTGAGGAGGCATCGCGCGAGTGATACTTAATATATTACAAGCGTTAATAGGCTACGGTACCCGCTTTACATCAGATGCGCCGCATGCTTGTATACCTCCCGACGTCGTATAAAAAAAACATGCGCCCATATGCAAATGAGTTTGAGGTTGGCTTTGACTTTAAATGTGTCCTTATGGAAAATCTAGTCAATTATTATCAATACTATGTGGAGTATAAAAAATTACTCTACTTATATATTTATAGTGGTAAAAAAATAAAAAAACATACCTACAATAAAATAACATATTGTGAAGAATAAAATCGATTACCTACATACCTTAGTGTATTGTTTCTAATATTCTTCAAGATAAAATACACGACAAATACGTGATCTCGTTGCAGACGACGACATACAATTACAAATTTAAATATTTTATCTCCTTCTTACGCATATACTACGAAGGCTCATCCGTGTGACGTCACTCGTTCGGTGCGCTGTCTGTGGCGCCGCGGTCGTGAATGTCGTGATCAACCGGGAACACAAAGGGGCGGGCAACGCGCGGGTGAAATTTGAAATTACGCTAGGTTTATGCGCCCTCTTAAGAAAGGCAGGGCGCATCAAAGCAGCTCGTCTGGCGAAATACCTCCACCTCACAGAAAACCGCAGCTAAATAACAACTCCCTAGAGGGTTGTTGTGTTCCTGCGTGTGAGTGAGGTCACCAGTAAGCTCCCAAGGAGTTGCTGTATAAGCATACTTAATATATCGCAAGCGTTAATAGATTACGGTATCCGCATTACATCAGGTGGTCTGTATGCTTGTATGCCTCCCGACGTAGTATAAAAAAAAATATGTTTCGGGTATTTCGGGAATGACTTTCACAATTTGAATTGAATTTTGTATTAATATCTATAAGGTTTTTAAAGATTGTGATGTAACCCGATTTTATAAAAAAAAAACGTATAAAAACGCCAAGCGAAGCTCATTTGCCCTGAGTTGCGTCACCGCGTTCCCCTGGGGTGATCGCTTCAAATGAAGCCTTTATAGCCTTCCCGGCTAAAGGCAGTCCCAGGGCTGTTTTAGTCAGTGGAAATCTGACATAACCAGTTCGTTCGCACGAAATGGTATCTTTAGAAGATTTCACCTCCTCCCTCCCTTTTTCCGGAGGGTGCCCCTCACGGAAGAATGACCAATGCACACCCGGGTGTGGGTTGGTCCTTCTTGTGTGGGGTCTTCACATTTCTTGGGCGAAAAACAAAAAAAAAAAAACTCATTTGCCCAAGTATTTGTTATTACGATATACGTTATTAATAAAATCCATTGCGGTTAATAAACCACATGACTTTTCCTCATTAAGGTGACTTGTTTTTTATCAGGCAAATTGCTGGAGTATATGGTTACATACTGGTTTGCCAACATTAATTTCACAATAATACAAATCTTTATTTGTCGTAACAGCAGCATTTACATACATTTGACGAGCTCGGTGGCTCAGTCGTGAATGACGCGACTTTGACATCAACGCTCGTGGGTTCGATTCCCACACAAGGCAAACATTTGTGTGCATGAACATGTCTGTTTGTCTCGGTCTGGATGTTTTAAGAGAGGCATGGCGCATCAAAGCCGTCTGGGGAAGTACCTCCACCTCACAGAAAACCGCAGCCAAATAACAACTCCCTAGAGGGTTGTTGTGTTCCTGCGTGTGAGTGCGGTCACCAGTAAGCTCCCAAGGAGTTGTTGTGTAAGCAGCAGAGGAGGCATCGCGTGAGTGATACTTAATATATCGCAAGCGTTAATAGGTTACGGTATCCGCTTTACATCAGGTGGGCCGTATGCTTGTATGCCTCCTGACGTAGTGTAAAAAAATGAAATCATCGGTAGGGGACCCCCGCCAATCCTAATGGATTAGGATATGGTTTAAGGTGAAGAAGAATACGATTTTAGGAATCCTTACACATATTTCTACATTTATTCACATTTATGTGCACGAACATGTCTGTTTGTCTTGGCCTGGATGTTTTTAAGAGAGATAGGGCCCTTCAAAGCAACCCATCTGCGGAAGTACTCTTCACCCAAATAAACAACTCCCGTTAACGCGTTAATAGGCTACGCCTATTAACGCTTGCGATATATTAAGTATCACTCGCGCGATGCCTTCTATGCAGCTTACACAGCAACTCCTTGGGAGCTTACTGGTGACCTCACTCACACGCAGGAACACAACAACCCTCTAGGGAGTTGTTATTTGGCTGCGGTTTTCTGTGAGGTGGAGGCACTTCCCCAGACGGACTGCTTTGTTGCGCCCTACCTCTCATAAATCCAAAAACACGAATTTATTGTTACATGACCCCGCTAGGATTCGAACCGGGGACCAGTTGGTCGATAGGTCGGTTCCTTATCTACTAGGCTGCCACTGCTCTATCTCAGTGATATTGTAAATTTTGATAAATGCGATAAGCTCTGTAAACAGTGATAGGCGAAAGAAACGAAATACTTACTACAATGAGACTACCTTTTACTCGTATAATTAATGCTTATCCTACTAATATTATAAATGCGAAAGTTTGTATCTATGGATGTTTGTTGCTCTTTCACGCTTAAATGGCTGAACGGATTTGAATGAAATTTGGCAGGTAATAGATTATGATCTGGATTAACACATAGGCTACAATATTTGACTCCACGCGGGCGGAGCCGCGGGCAGCAGCTAGTTGATTATAAAAGGATGTAGGAGCCGAGGAAGGCCAAGACTTGCCTACCATGACCAAATTGGTCGCGTTCTTTCAGAAGGTGATGTCAGGAGCCCTCGAAAACGGCGAGCGTGCATGAGAAGAGCAATGAATGTTAAAGAAGCGAGTGAGATATATAAGGATCGAGCCACGTGGCGTTCGGTTCTCTCTGCCTGCCCCGCAAGGGATTTGGCGTGAACTTATAGATAGATAGATAGATTATAAAGACAGACCATGCTTGTTAAATATTAGGTCACTGTGAATTGTATAAGAGATATTTAAATATCATCGTCATCGTATGTACAATTTTAGGATTCCGTACTAACCAAGGAACCCTTCATAGTTTCGCCATGTCCATCTGTCTGTCTGTTCGCGGCCTAGCTCAGAGACGCTTGATACTAGAAAGCTATAGCTTGGCATGTATATACATATTAACTATGTTGACAAAATGGCCACTCCATAGCGTGGGGGGCTCCCATACAACAGACATGATTTTTTTACCGTTTTTATAGATAATGAATGGTACGGAACCCTTCGTGCGCGAGTCCGACTCGCACTTGGCCGGTTTTTAGGGTTTCGTACCCAAAGGGTAAAACGTCCGTCGTCCGCCCGTCTGTCACCAGGCTGTATCTAATGAACCGTGATAGTTAGACAGTTTTCACACAAATTTTCACAGATGATGTATTTCTATTGCCGCTATAACAACAAATACTAAAAAATAGAATAAAATAAATAATTAAGGGGGCTCCCATACAAGAAACGTGATTTTTTGCTAATTTTTGCTGGATATTGATAACGGCAACAGGTAGACGCTTGAAATATTCACAGAATTTTAGTTATATATTCACTTTAAGAATAAATAATTAAATTAAAATAATACAAATATTTAAGGGGGGTTCCCATACAACAAACGTGATTTTTTTGCCGTTTTTATAGATAATGGTACGGAACCCTTCATGCGCGAGTCCTACTCGCACTTAGCCGATTTTTTTAAAACATTGAGGGTTGGGGAAGATCATTTTTCGGTATAGTAATCCGTTTGCGAAATATTTATATAAAAAGTGTAATTTCTTGTTAGACTCAAGTGTGTGTGTGTGTGTGTGTGTATCCCATACCAGCGAAACTGTTGTACATATTTGGGAACGTTAAAAAATCATGGTAGTAGTTCATATAGTGAATTTAAATAACTATCACGGCTAATCAGGCTTTACAGGTTAACGAGTAATAGTCGACGCACTTGTAAAAATGTATATTCTTTTATGAAAACGTACAAATGTCAAAGAATATGACTGTGCACAGTTCCCTGAGGCGATCGCTTCAGATGAACCGTTAAAATCCTTCCGACTAAAGGCAATCCCAGGTGTTTTAGTCAGAATGTGACATAACTTTTTCGGCCTTCCGAACGGAAATTTTATGGAAGATTTCATCACCTCCCTCCGATATGCCCGGAGTTCCGGGTTCCCCCTCAGAAGAATGACTAATGCACAATCGGGGTCCTTCTTTCGAGGGTCTACATATACCTACGTGGGCGAAAAAAAAATGGTCTTATATTTCATGAGCCTATGCGTTTAATGCGTTCTGGATCTGGATAGTCGTAGATTTATTTCCCCTTTGGATATTTAGTTACATTATTTAAATAGGTAATAATAAGTAGTAAATAAGTACTTACTAACACGGCACGATTTTTAAATGTATGTATAAATCCTTACAATATTTGACAATGCTCAGTAACTTGGTTTTGAATGACAAAAAATCCAATAAGCTCTATTTCCTATTATTTTAGGCAACTATCTAATGTTTTCGTAAACAAGCAAAGCGAAGCAAATACGGAACCCTACACTGTGCATGGCCTGACGTGCACTTGGCCGGTTTTTTCCTATTGTGTTTCGTGTCAATGCATACAACGCGTAATCGTATACGTTGACTCTCGCCGGTCGTCGCGAGTCATTACTTATCTACAAATATAGAATGTTGCCGCTTATTTAGGCGTCAGTATCTCTTCTAAAGGACGCATCGCATATAGTGCTTAACGAATAAAACCATGAGTGCCGTCGAACATATCGGCAATGAAATTAAATCATCAGCGTTGGACCTCATTGGAAACACACCAATAGTTGCCCTTGATCGGCTATACACCGGCCCGGGGCGAATCCTTGCCAAATGCGAGTTCATGAATCCCTGTGGTTCAGTTAAAAGCCGTTCATCGTTATATATGATACAGAAAGCAATAGAATCTGGAGAGTTAGAACCCGGAAATACAGTCATAGAAATGACATCGGGAAATCAAGGATGCGGTCTCGCTGTCGTGTGCGCGGTTCTAGGTCATCCGTTCACAGCTGTGATGTCTAAAGGTAACAGCGTACAGAGAGCTTTACATATGGAGGCGCTTGGTGCCAAATGTATAAGAATACCGCAAGTAAATGGCGTTTACGGTAATGTAACTTTTGACGATGGCAAGGGCGTAGAAGATTTATGTAACAAAATTGCAAAAGAAAGCGACGTTTTCTTCGTAAATCAATTTTATCACCCAGGAAATTCTGCCGCGCATTATGAAACGACAGGACCTGAGGTATGGAGACAAACTGGACATCATGTTGACGTGTTTGTTGCTACACTCGGCACGGCTGGCACTTTTGCTGGAACTTCCAAGTATTTAAAAGAAAAGAACCCTAATATGAAATCATTTGTTGTTGAACCAGCTGGTGCCGAGGCCATAAAAGGTGAACCTGTCACAAAGCCTCTTCATTTACTCCAAGGATCTGGATACGGAATTATTCCCCATTTATTTAATTTTGACCACATGGATGGTACAGTCAGTGTAACTGATGAAGAAGCAGTTGAATATATGAACCTTATAGGTACAAAAGAAGGTTTATATGTCGGATATACGAGTGGTGCTAACGTCGCTGCTGCTGTAAAACTCTTGGAATCTGGAAGGGTGCCTAAAGACTCGTGGATAGTAACAACACTAAATGATACTGGGTTAAAATATACACCTGTACCAGAGGAATTGAAGTTGTAGGACATTTATGAAATAGCGATGATAATAAAATTTGTAATGTGTTTATTATACAAAATATTTACTGAAAGAACAATATGATGAATAACGTGTCGTGCTGTGCAGTAAGAAGCAGTTAAATTTTAGACATTTTTAAATACTAGGAAATATATAGAAAAATGTGCTTGTTTAAACTTTCTATAATGAGTACCTTACGTATGATACCTGTAAGTATTTATAAAATAACAGTAATTAAAGTTTTGGAGATAAGGAATTAAGATATTTTGAAAATTGTAGTCTATTTTACAAATATTTTAATTATGAGCAATTTTTATTGTACTGTCATAAGATTGTTATTGTATTGAACATTTTGTTACAGCTGAATAAAAAGAACATTAATTTTTAATTATATTTTCTAAATAAAAATGTTTTTGACCATATATTTTCCGTTGACGTTTTCAACTGCAAAATTAATTTTGTTCTTCCATTGAGTTGAAAATATATTAAAAATCGGTGAATATACTTACGATACCGAATACCTACCGGGTTTCAAACGTATCCTCTTTTTTTGTTCGCAACGCTAATAATAAAAAGATGAACGCTTTAATTATACGGACGAAATACGGATATCACACACTCGCACATATATTTATTTAATGTATATTTCTCTTAATTTGGTCCTTGACTTTAGACTTTCGGACTCCATTGCCATCTGATAATTATAATTCGTTGATAGCTTGTGGCGGTACATAAAGATATCGTATCAAACTAAACATTACGTGACGAGGCTAACCAGTATACGCGACAAATAAAGGTACCATTATTCATCCATGTATTTGTGTAGAATATTAACACATCAATTGTGTATGGAATAAACACACACGTTGTATAGATTTATGTCATTCATGTTGCGCTTGGCTCTCGAACTGCACACGACACGCGTACGCGTCGGCCCTCCACGCGGCACTCTCTATTCTACCTATTTATAGATCGCCGTTGCTTGGTTCGATATCAGTGTCTCCTAAGGAACGGATAATACAATGTGTTCGACGAATAAAACCAAAGCCGTAGACGGCGTCGACAATGAAATTAAATCTTCGGCGTTGGACCTCATCGGAAACACGCCGATAGTTGCCCTTGATCGGCTATACACCGGACCCGGCCGTATCCTTGCCAAATGTGAGTTCATGAATCCCAGTGCTTCGATTAAATGCCGTTCATCGCTATACATGATTCAGAGAGCAATAGAATCTGGTGAGTTAAAACCCGGCAAACCAGTCCTAGAAATGACATCGGGAAATCAAGGATGCGGTCTCGCTGTCGTGTGCGCGGTTCTAGGTCATCCGTTCACAGCTGTGATGTCTAAAGGTAACAGCGTACAGAGAGCTTTACATATGGAGGCGCTTGGTGCCAAATGTATAAGATTACCACAAGTTACAGGCACTTACGGCAACGTTACGCTCGACGACGTGAAGGTAGTTGAAGATTTATGCCTGAAGCAGGCCAAAGAAAGTGACGTGTACTATGTAAATCAATTCAATCATACCGGTAATGTCGACGGGCATTACGAAACTACAGGACCCGAAATTTGGAGGCAAACTGGACAGCATGTCGACGTATTTGTAGCTACAGTGGGAACAGCCGGAACATTTGCTGGAACTTCGAAATACTTAAAAGAAAAGAATCCCAATTTGAAATCATTTGTTGTTGAACCAGCTGGCTCTGAGCCCATAAAAGGCGAACCCATAACAAAACCTCTGCATTTACTCCAAGGATCTGGATACTCATGTATTCCAAATCTGTTTAATTTCCATCACATGGATGGTACAGTCAGTATCACAGATGAAGAAGCAGTTGAATATATGAACCTTATAGGTAGAAAAGAAGGTTTATATGTCGGATATACGAGTGGTGCTAACGTCGCCGCTGCTGTAAAACTCTTGGAATCTGGAAGGGTGCCTAAAGACTCGTGGATAGTAACAACACTTAATGATACTGGGTTAAAATATACACCTGTACCGGAAGAATTGAAGACATAAACCTGTTATTGTTTACTGAATAGTTAAGATTATATCGATAACGCTTACGGTATATGCTTATCTTAAGAGATACTATATCTATTAAGTTACGAATAATGTTAAATCACAACGTTACGCTTCAAAAGTCTTAAATCACCATAATATTGACTAACAATTATGAAGTTAGATTAAATAAATAATATATTTAATCTTCTTATTGATACTATTTCTAATAATTAATCCTTTGAATAAAATCCAACTAAAAAGAAACTTTACTAATTATAAAAGTTGATGTCATGAATAAGCCTAACTTCCTTATAATTTTAGTACCTACATTAACAATATCTAGAATGAATCGTGTCATTTGTGTAATTTTTGCATGTTGAACGATGAAGAGAAGCCTGGGGAAGTACCTCCACCTCACAGAAAACCGCAGCCAAATAACTACTCCCTAGAGAGTCGTTGTGTTCCTGCGTGTGAGTGAGGTCACCAGTGAACTGCCAAGGAGTTGCTGTGTAAGCAGCAGAGGAGGCATCGCGCATGTGATACTTAATGTGTTGCAAGCGTTTATAGGCTACGATAACCGCTTAACATCAGACTGTAAGCTTGTATGCCTCCCGACGTTGTATAAAAGAAAAAATAGTAGATATTTAGTTTATATCAATTATTCAATTATCTTATCAATTATATCTGGAACAAAGTGCGACAGATTGTTTGATATAATGTATTATTAATACTTTTGACGATTTCGGACGGCGGTGTCAGGTTAGTTTCCGGCTTACATAAGCATTTTTTTTTCAAAACCTGTTAATGAAACTTATTGTTTTTTGACGAGACTGGGAGGCATTTTTTTATAACCCTAAGATGGCAAACAAGCGTACGGCCTGCCTGGTGGTAAACAGTCAACTATGAAAAATTAATAAGATGCAAGAATGAGAATAAGACTAAGTGCCCGTGAGGGCCTAATGGCAAATAAATATTTTTTTATTATATTTTCAGGAACACCGTTCCTATGTGAAATATATGTTTGTCTGTGTGTTTGTCTGTCGGTTTTTTTCGAATATTCGAATTTTGACTTCAGATTCGAAATCAACATAAAAATGTTGAATAGGAATGTTCAGGAACACCGTTATGGTCAAAATGACCGACAAAATAAAAAAAAAAATGAATTGTTAAATAATTGACGAGCCAGGTGTTCCTCTGGCAATGCAAGTTTGCGCATTCTCAACTAGTTATATACTCTTTGCTTATACGGTACGTTTATATTATTCGAAAGAGAGATATGGCGCATCAAAAGAGAAGGAATGGTGAAGACTTGCAACCAAATAACTTGCTGAAAGGTTTGTATTGCTGCAAGTAAGGGAGGTATCAGTAAAGCCTACTAGGGAGATGCTGTGTAGCAGCGGAGGTGGCAACGCAGGTGACAACGCAATTACCTATTTGTATCATAGGTAATATTATTATACAGGGAGGCAAACAAACATACGACCCACCTGATGTAATGCGATTGGCGTTGTCAATGAACGTGTGAATACGCAGGAATATGTTATTTGAAGTGTTTTTCTGCAAGGTGGAGGTACTTTCCCAGTCTGACTGATTTGATACAATATATACAATATAAGAAATACATCTCATAAAAGTATTCCTCATATTACAAGCACTCATAAGCTCCGATAACTTTACATATGCCTCCCGGCGTGGTATAATAAAACCTTAATAAAAAATGTGTGCCAATTCTTAAAAAGGACAACAGCGTTCCATAAATAACTTCCAAAAGGGACGAGCTCGCTGACGAGGCCCGAGGCGGAATTCCACAGAAATGAACACCTAACCTAAATAAGGGTACAAATAATAAAAAAGTGAAATCTAAACACTAAAAAGCGAAATCTCATTTCGTTTTCGGGCATCCAATTAAAGGGAACATCCACCTGCCCGGTGTCCAAATAAGGACAGCGGCGTGCCTTGTGAATGCTAAAAACCTTGCAATTATTCTTATTCAGCTTCGATGAGAGTTCCGTATACACGATTAGTTCTTCTTCTTTCTAGCGTTACCCCGTTTCCACTAGGATTAGAACGGTCCGCTACCTTGGCCTAAGGAATTCGAAGATCCTGATTTTGACACGGAGCAACTGCCATTAAATCTCCACAACTCAGAGGAGAAAACTTTCTTAAGTTAGGTCACAATTCTCTTCTTTCTTTCTTCTTCTTTTGAAATATAATTCCCTGGATGTGTGGGTTTCCTCGCGATGTTTTACTTCACTGCCGAGCAAGTGATAATTATGAATACATGAATACAAAAACACCAAGTTAGGGACGCATGGCCACAATAGGATTCGAACACGGAACCATCGGATAATAGGCCGGTTGTTCATTCAATGGGCTGGCACTAATGTGGCAAACAAGCGCACGACCTGCCTGTCGGCAAGCAGTTACCGTAAATTACGGACATTTGCAACACCAGGAGTATACTACCACCCGCCAGTCTGTTGGAAAAAGCTTTTAAAGTTAAAAAAAATATAGATTTCACTAATTAATTGCGATAACTAATGTATAATTCAATAATTAAGCATACATAATTCATTACAGTATTTTAATTCTTCCTTGACATATGCCTAAACTATTGTTTTGACTACAAGTCAATTTTATGTCGTGCTTGATACTACCTTAGATGCTCTAATAACGCATGACTCCTATAGGTACTATATTTTCATTATTCAACGTGTGTGCGTACTTGTGTGCATTTGTGTGTACATATAAAGTGCATTCCATTTATATAATTCGTAAATATTCATTATCTGTCCTTTTTTAGGGTTCCGTAGCTCATAATGCAAAACGGAACCCTTATAGGATCACTTTGTTGTCCGTCCGTCTGTCTGTCAAGACCCCTTTTTCTCAGGGACGGGTGGAGCTATCAAGCTGAAATTAATATCACATACTCAGGTCTGCAGTCCCTTCGAGCAGTGAAAAAATAAACTTCTAAGTCAACGCAATCAAAAGATACAGCTGTTTATGCCTCGTTTATGCGCATATTTTGACACTCGCAAGGGAATCGAAAGCTATATAGGGTACTTGCCTTTGACCTGGAATCATGAAATTTGGTAAGAAGCAAGGTAAACTGTAAATATGTAGTTATATCACAAAAAAAATATGTTTTTGCGAAAATAATTTGTTTACGGAACCCTCGAAAAGCGAGTCGGGCTCGCACTCGACGACTTTTTTTTAAATATTTAATGTGTTCCAAAGGTTTTGACAAGCTCGGTGGCTTAGTCGTGAATGACGCGACTTTGATACCAACGCTCGTGGGTTCGATTCCCACACAAGGCAAACATTTGTGTGCATGAACATATCTGTTTGTCTTGGTCTGGATATTTTAAGTGAGGTCGGGTGCATCAAAGCCGCTCGTATGGGTAAGTACCTCCACCTCACAGAAAACCGCAGCCAAATAACAACTCCCTAGAGGGTTGTTGTGTTCCTGCGTGTGACTGAGATCACCAGTAAGCTCCCAAGGAGTTGCTGTGTAAGCAGCAGAGGAGGCATTGCGCGAGTGATACAGCGTTAATAGGCTACGGCTTTACAGGTGGGCCGTAAGCTTATATGCCTCCCGACGTAGTATAAAAAAAAATGGTATACTGATTACAATAATAAGTTCGTCTTTTATTATATATTACCTTGTACCGAATATCGCTTTGAGTAATAAAGTTTAAATACCTAAAATCTATCTATCTTCATCTTGTCGTTAAGTTCACGTTCAGGTAAAGTGTGATATTACTAGGTGTTTTTTTTTTACGCTTATAAGATTTGTCATTAGTTAGGTCGCGATCCTAAGTTTTCATTGTCATTGTTATCGTTGTTGTAATGGTTCAATGGTCGTATATGTTATATTGTTCGTTCTTATTTCTATCTGTTGTCTGTTTCCTTCCTTCAACACTATCTACTTCATCCTGTCCTTAAGTGTAAATATACTAATAAAAAGATATTTCCAGGTAAGGTGCATGAGTGCATAGACCCGTAGCGATACATAACTGCGGGTTTATACAGTCATGTACTCAACATCCGCCTACAAGAGGCCGTAGACTTTCCTTGTTGTTTCTACAGTGCAATGTGTGCAAGGGAGTGCCAATGGGGTAGGCCGGTACTGTACATATCTAGTGTCCGGGAGCCCCTAACACTCCCTCATGCATACAACGCATACTTCGCCTAGGTGGCTGCATTCAGATGTGATTAATCCTTGGATTCATCCATCTGAATGCAGTTAAAAGTCAATACTGCAAGAATCCAGCGCGTTGTTCTGCGTGTCTTCGTCTTTTGTCCGTCTGTAAAATTGTCCTCTCTAAGTCGATTCCCATGCGAAGCGTCTGTCTGTACTGCACGGCACCGGCGCCTACATACTTCCCTTCTTCACCACTCCCACGTAAAGCGGGATTAAAACACTCGGTAGCGGTAGCTACCGAAACAGCCCGGGTAAAGAGGTTAAAGCTCGAGGCCCGTACGCACCCGTTCCCGCGGGTGCTGCCCGCTTGAGGTAGTACCTCCACCTCACAGAAAGACGCAGCTAAATAAGAACTCCCTGGAATGTTATTTTCCTGCGAATGTGTGGAGCTACCAGTAAGCTTCTAAGATGTGTATTAGCGAGCGATACCTTAGGTCAGGAGTTCTCAACTAGGGGGGCACGCCCCCCTGGGGAGGCGTAGGGAGATATCAAGGGAGGCGGAATATCTTTTTCTCGACTATTCAAAGCAATTAAAAATAACAAACTGGACGAAGATTAGAAGGTTGACAAAGACACACATTTGCAATCGCTGGAAAACGAATTTCGCCGATACTATTAAGACATTAATTCAGAGTCACCTATATTATGGCACATGACCAGAAACTCATTTTTTGTAAATGTCTCACAATTACCAGAATTATGTGATGAAAAAATTAAAAAGGGGGCGTGAAAATATTATTTATAGTCCAGGGAGGCTCAACAAAAGGAAGGTTGGGAAACCCTGCGTTAGCAGCAAGCGTTCATACGTATCCACTTTACGGCACTATTACATTGGATGTAACCATGATGTAACATTCTTTCAGGCTTAACTCATTACTTATACATACTAATATGAAGACCAAGGGGGAATCAATTCTTGAGAATTATTGAAATGTCAAAGAATTAGGAGTATGAAGCATAAGGCTTGTCCAACGCCCATGGCATTGCATTGGTTAGATCTTATGCGTCAGTGAATAATCAGAAGAAATCTGCGGGTGTCAACCGAGACTTAATTAATGGGAATACAAAGTAATTACCATTCTTAAATTGGGGAATAAAAATTCTTTTGACACATTTTAAGGTCTTAAAAGGCATGAACAAATCCCTTGTTCGTAATATTTCGTATTACTAACCGTACTAGCGGGCGTCATAAGGAACGTATATTTTTATGTACAAGGATCGGTTACCATTTTCATCATTTAAATGATGTTTAAAGTACATTAGGATTTACATATTTTTTATATTTTAGCCTGGAACACAAATAACAAAACTGAACACGTACGACAGATGTAAAATTATCATTATTTTATACATTTGGATCGTAAAACACCAATGTCTATAATTTGCGCCGAATATTGCAAAAACGCAGTCGGCAAATCTTTTAGTCTGTAACTAACGACTATCAAAGCGGCAATTTATAATCGTGGATTTCACAACAACCCATTAAGGATATGTCCATATAGAATCTGTAAAAAACAACCGATCTATCCTGCAGCTGCACCTGTTAGCAATTATTAAAAAAAATCCGCTTGTTAGGTGGGCGGTTTCTAGCGCTTTTTACAATCCATTTGGCATTTTTGGTAAACTGTGCCAATGTGTATTTACTTATAACTTCGCCGCTCTAGGCGAGATCTGAAATGCATTAAATTGGCCATTTGTTGAGATAATTATTGGTCTCAATCGCAAGGACGTCCGACCTTTCTTGGAAACGAGGAACAAAAGTATTCTTTATAGTTAAATGGGCCAGATCTTAATGAAAAAAAGTGTTTATTCTCTGAAGTACATTGGATGACATTATATTTTATATCATGTAATGTTTCATCAAGATCATATAGCTAACTATATAAGACCTGCCGAGTCTTAACACGCAAAGACAGTATCAACAACTATCTCATTGGTATCAATTAACAGTACAGTATTCTCTCTTTAATTAGAGATGCGTAATATGCATCAATATTTACTTATAACCATTTTTATTATCATTATATTTAGAGTACAGTGAAATGTCTAGTTCTGGCTTTGCATGGTGAGGATTTCGTGATTGAGTTTATTGTATTATATAAAGTGTATATCAGGTCCATAACAATACGGATATAGATTTCTGTCACCTTATTTCAACTACTAGCGGTAGTACGTGAATTAAATAAAGACAGAACTTCGTTGTTTAAATATATTCGATTCGATTATAAAAACAAACTCTTTGTTTTTTAATTCTCAGACTTTTTACTGTACCCCAAGATCCTTCGCTAATTGAATAATAGCAATTAGCAGTGAACCCATCGCCCAATTTAATGAAATAAGAATCAACTCATTCACCTGGTATTTTATTGCGATTACACGCATAAATAGCAATAAAATACCCCATATGGTTATTTAACTTTCCCTCATGTATACTATATATATATATATTGTAACTGTATTGCGTCGGAATCATTCTTAACACTTACTTCATGGACGCCAGAATGAATAGTTACGTTTAAATACAATTACGGTACAGTACCTACGATTCCATCGTTGACAATAGAAATAAGCTTCATATTCGGCAATTTTTATGATAGTTTAAAACCACCAAATTAATGTCAAAAAACAATACCCGAAATTGTATCTTATACCTATACAAAATAGGAAAATAATAATAGTTATCCAATTCACTCTCATTTTTCTCAAAATTTTAAACGTCCAATGGGCAGAAAGTTATTCCAGCGATAATACATTGGATAATAACGTAACGGCAGCAAAAACAATTGTTAGAATGAAATAAAATGACACATAATTTAATTAAAACAACACAACATATATACAATACAAAATATTTTAGTTTTATAATTTGTTATAATTGCATAAATATTTTGTGAATATAAATCTCCTGGTTTCGTTACGATACGAAGGTGGGTAGCTAGTGCCAATTAAAATAAATAAAACTCAACTTTCATTATATTACTTTTAATATATTTTATACTAGCTGTGCCCGCGACTTCGTCCGCGCGGAATAGTTATTATTTTATTATTTATTTATATTAATAAAAATAAATAGTATTTCTAAAATAAAATTAGCCTAAGTTACTCCTTATTACATCAGCTATCCAGTGAGAGTCCCGTCAAAATCGGTCCAGCCGTTTCAGAGATTAGCCGGAACTAACAGACAGACAGACAAAAATTGTAAAAATATTCATTTTGGTATATGTGTGTCCATATGCATTTAGTAAGAAGCGGTTATTTTAATGTTACAAACAGACACTACAATTTGATTTATCTGTATAGATAATAAATACCATCTAACGCCTTAAACTACTTAAAGTAAAAAAAAAAACAGATATACTTTTTTACTTTTAACGCGCTTGTAATGTATGGATTTTTTAATTCATAATGTAACTAAGATTTCAAGGTCATAATTTGTTAAAACTTCTTGATGTTAAGTAATTTAGTTAAAATTGAAGTGGTATGTTTGCTTAACATCTATGTACTTGAGTAAATGATATATCTACTAATTAAACACTTACAGTGACCTGTCAGTTCAAGTTTTTTTAGAAACCAGTCTTCTGCTTCATCACTACTTCATTGGCAAACTATCCTCACGATCCATCCGTTTGGGAACTGTCAGACAAACAGATGCACAGGCGGGACAGTGAGAAACTGATAACATTCTGATTTGACGAACAGTTAGCAGGAAGACTCGTTGGTTCGATTCCAGCACAAGGCAATGTGCGTGCACGAACATATTTATTTGTCTTACAGTGTATTATAACTAAGTTTACAAAATTACCAATATATTTATAAAATAATATGTATTTACGTATATTTGTAAAATAGTTAATAGATTCAGGCGTTATTTCGCGAAAGTCAAATTTACATGCAATTTGATTTAACCTGCTTTGTGTGCTTCCGCCACCAAAAATATCTGTAGTGGATGTTTTTCATTATAATCTATCAAAAGAACCATATCTTCTTTTTCTGTGTACAATAACATTACTTAAAAAGATACTTTCCTAAATGAAAATACGGTCCGTTCGTTGTGAAGCGATTACCTTATGCTATTGACATAAAAATTATCTTCAGCAAGTTACCACCTACGCAGCTACCGCAGCAACTCCTCACCAAATACCTTGTCACGTCCTTCACTCGTACAAGCTCAATAACCATCTGGGGAATTGTTATTAGACCGCCTTCTGCTGAAAGGCTTACTTATTAATTAAAATTGTACCGCCAGATTCATGTTTACTAATTGTTTGGTAACTGTACATATGTGGTAAGATGCTGTAGATAAAATGCCACTCCATTGTATCAAACTATCAGACCTTGACGAGAACACTAGTCGCACGATAAAAATACATTGTAAACATACTGCATTCATAACTATATATTACATTGTGATGTGAAGTAGAACATAAACAGAATAGACGGATTATTAGTTTAATAAAGTATCAATGCGTACAAAACACAGACTCCTCTAGTGAGTTAATCTTACCTATTTAAGGAACACCGCAGCTTGACTCGATATCAGTGCATAATCTAAAAAACGTGCAATAGGTGCATAGTGCTAGACAAATAAAAATATGGCAGCAGTGGACGGCATTGATAACGATATCAAATCTTCGGCATTGGATCTCATCGGAAACACACCATTAGTTGCTTTTGATCGGTTATACCCTGGTCCCGGCCGTATTCTGGCTAAATGTGAGTTCATGAATCCTAGTGCTTCAATTAAATGCCGTTCGTCACTATATATGATACAGTAAGCAATAGAATCAGGCGAGTTACAGCCCGGCAAGCCAGTCCTAGAAAAGACATCGGGAAATCAAGGATGCGGTTTGGCTGTAGTATGCGCAGTTCTGGGCTACCCTTTTACAGCTGTGATGTCTAAAGGGAACAGTGTACAGAGAGCTCTACATATGGAGGCACTTGGAGCCAAGTGTATACGATTACCACAAGTGAGTGGCATTTACGGAAATGTAACCCTGGACGATGTGAAGGGTGTAGACGAGTTATGTTTAAAACTAGCTGAAGAAAGCGACATATACTATGTTAATCAATTTTGTCATCCAGGAAATGTTGCCGCCCATTATGCAACTACAGGACCTGAAATATGGAGGCAAACTGGACATCATGTCGACGTATTCGTATCTACCGTTGGGACAGCTGGAACTTTTGCTGGAACTTCAAAATATTTAAAAGAAAAGAATCCCAATTTGAAATCATTTGTTGTTGAACCGGCTGGTGCCGAGGCCATAAAAGGCGATCCTATAACGAAACCCCGTCATTTACTCCAAGGATCTGGATATGGCCGTATTCCAAACTTGTTTAATTATGATCACATGGATGGTACAGTCAGTGTAACTGATGATGAAGCCGTTGAATATATGAGCCTTATAGGTACAAAAGAAGGTTTATATGTCGGATATACGAGTGGTGCTAACATCGCCGCTGCTGTAAAACTCTTGGATTCTGGGAGGGTGCCTAAAGACTCGTGGATAGTAACAACACTAAATGATACTGGATTAAAATATACACCTGTACCAGAAGAAATGAAGACATAAATTTGTTATCGTTTATGAAATGGTTAAGGTGATGACATATAAATTCATAACACATATTATATACTTTTTCTAAAGTAACCTTATACAACTCATAAACTGAATTTATCTTATCGGGTATTGTTATTTCTTTAATGTTTAAGATATTTACTGATTGATTGTAATCAATCATGGTCTCAATCATTAATATGTTATCGGTCACTTATTTGTCTTAAGTTAATTTCTAATATTTGTCTAAGTTATCTTCATTCTTTCTTCACTTTTAATATGATGTCATTCATTTACCTACATATCCTAAATGAAATGTCTCAGAGGGGCCTCTAGTAATCTCCGTGACAGCGTGACAAATACATTATTTTGTACAGCTAAGACATTCCTAATACATTGACATATGTATTTTTTTTATGAAATTCAAGCTAAATTGGATCTGCTGCATCAAGTTTTTTGTACCTTTAATTAGTTTTAGTATTAGTTTATTGCAGATTTTGCGTAACGCTCGTAACACGATCACGTTTTATCTAATTTTATGCTCTCTTTGACAAATTCAGCTCTCGCTTCAATACGATCTGCTGATCGTATGGAAGCGTTGTTTATATCCATGTCTTCTGGCTCAAGTTTTTAGCATTAAATATTCTTGACATCAATAAATTTACAGAACACTCCTTTCGTATTATTTCTTGCACTTGCCAAAGGGCATCCAAAGTGTACTATCTCATCCAGTTATTATGCACACATCTATTATAACACTGCATCATTAACCATAATCCTTGCGTTCGTTCTGGTTTCCCCTCTTTCCAATATCATTGATCTTTGACCATAAAATATCTATTCGCAACTATCGTTTTCGAATATATTCGTTCATATGGGGAAATTGTTGAAATTATCAAGGGAAATTTAATCTATGTTTCGTATATCTTTTGAACTAGAAGGCTTTTCTGGAGAACGACATAAAAAATATGTACTAGTACTGTATAGTTTTTTTTTTCGACAAACCGCATTCTGTACATACATACGTGCATCATATTTTTAGCGTGATAGTAACCAGTTTAGCAATTTTTGTTTATTTTCACAGTACAAGATAAGACCAGCCAGTAAAATGATTAGATAATAACTTATCTTGATACATAACATCATGCCCCACTAAATGGCATCATCGCCATTTTAACATGTAAGAGCAGAAAGTTGTTTATTAAACGGGTCCAAGTGGCTCGAAATCATCTATAGAGACAAGTCCGTTTCGTTTGAAGGTACAATCTCATCATCATCTCAGCATTTGTATACTGCTGAATAATAGAATTAAAAAATAGTCCTTCCCTCTAGAGAGCCTTTCGCCTGGATCCTGTGCCACCTGCAACCATTGACTCCCTACAAACCTCTATGCGTATACTATTATGGGGACGTCATTCAAGAACATTTTTCCCCAGCGTTTGTCCGTTCTATAAAATATAAAAAGATAGATAATAATCACTTATTTGCCATTAGGCCCTCACAGGCACTTACACACGTCTTGCATTCTTTGCATCAAATCATATTGTATGTTATTAATTTTTCATAGTTTTAATCTCTCTTTTTTAAGCTACTAGATTTCTAAAATTACTATTGCCGAAGAGGGAATGCCAAAAGAAACTTGCCAATATAGGTCTTTTTTAAAATCATCAATTTATGTTACAATAAATATATATATATATATAACACAAAGTCAGGTTAGTTACACTATTTATAACTCGAGAACGGCTGGACCGATTTTTATGATCTTTGTTTTGTTGGATTTGTCTCCTCGCCGAATAGCAGAATAACTATTATAACATGTAAAAATTAACGAAGAAAAAAATAATATGAAGAAATTTCATTTTCTCATACAATTTATATGGAACGCCATTTTTATGATATCTCAAGCACAAATTGACAAATTTCAATGAATAATTTTTGTTCGTCTTGACGAGTACTGAAACACCTCCAGCGACAACATTGACCAGTTTATTTTCGATTTGCCAAGGTGATTCATTTAAACGAACGTTGCCTCTGATATGCCACGTTATTACACTTGGAACGCTCATCCCAGATACTTTAATATCGTTAGTAAGGAAATATGGGTCCTGACAATCCGGATGTGCGTTCTGCTGATACTTTTGAACGTGTTTACACCGTTTATTGAAAGAGTAACGAATGCTTCTACTTGCGGTTGTTGCTGGTGAATGTTCGACAGCTAACATCATTTGAATCACTTCGAACTTCGAAAGGTTTAGTGTGCCTAATATTTCATGATTCATATCAACAGCTCCATTTGTTTGAAAACGATACTCATCGGGACATGACAATCGCTGAAGCAGTTACTGTATTTCCAAGTGATTCCCACTTCCCACGGAAACCATATGAATTGTGGAACATAAACATGTATGTCAAAAGACATTTTACATCGAATTCGTGTCAGTTCAGGAAATTCCGATCTCGAGGTGAATAAGAAGAGATACATAACCAGACTTTGCTTTTAATCGAAGACATGTGGCACATTATATGCGGTAGTTTGCGGTAGTGGAAGTTAAGAATGCTACTGCCAAATCGTTTAAAGAACGACGCTTTTAGTTGAGAATTGTAATTTGAACGTGAATATGTTCGAAATGCATGAATCAATCAGTTGGAGCGAATGTACCACTGTTAATTCCCCAACAGAAGGAAGTGTGCGATACGTTAACGAAGACAATTGATGATGGAAATGGTTTATTTTTGCTCGATGAAACCAGGCAAACATTCCTCATATCATTGAATTTGCCCACTTTTCGCACGATATCCGAAATTGCAGTTGCTTCTTCTGAAATAGCGGTCATGTTACTAAAAGGACGTAGAACGACTCATGCAGCGTTGAAATTATCATTAAAACTTCAAATCAGTTTACAACTGAAAATGAATTGACTAGAATGCAATCCATCCAGCAAATAGCTTAATGTAAAGTAGTACAACAATGGTACGTAAATCATTTCGTTTGCTTTTATAAGGCTAATGCTTTGCTGCTATGTGAATAACATTAGTTATAATATAATTAAAATACTTCTCATTTATATGTTTGAACATTTATTATACTTATTTAATTAATTTCGACTATTCATTTTGTATTAACAAGAAACTGAATTTATTTCACCTAATAAGTTAACACAACATTTATTGATTCTGAGGCGGTATGAAGTTCTCCGGATCAGCTAGTTTATTATAGAATCGAATACAATTTACAGGATCTATTAGTCTTAGCAAGTCTATTCCGGCTTCTAACTATATTTTTACGACCATACATTATGTTCTCATAATGTGGCTAGCCCATTGCTACTTTAGCCTGCCTATCCTTTGGGTTATGTCGGAAACCTTAGTTCAATCACGCAAAGAAAACCCCAAGCAAAGCTCTTTCCATAACACGCTGACCGACTTTGAGCTTCCCGGCCATACGACCTGCAGTGAAGGGCCATGTCTCAGTTCCGTATATCATCATGTCCGAAGAGTTTGGTCTTCAGCCGTCAAGATATTTTGGATGAGAAGATGTGTCGAAGGTCCCCGAAAGTTGCCCTGTCGAGTTGGATTCAGCCACTTGCGAAGTATCTATTTCTGCTTTACGGCAGACCGCAGCCAAATAATATTCCATTCGGTCATATCATAGCTGCGAGTGATTGATAGCTGAGAGCAACACACGATTATTTCTTTGTCTTTTGTGTGATCTCGGCTGAGGTTATCGCTATCCGCTTCACATAATGCGGGTTGTGTGCTTATTTGTCACCGAAGTAATACATGATGTTTGTACACATAGGTATTTTGTACATTTGAGCATTTAGTAATAATTAGTTGTTATTATAAAAAATATATAACATATTTAGATGTTCTGCTATAAACACATGTTATATAAGGACCTTTTACGATCTGTTCCATATAACATAATCCAACCATATAACTAGGAGAGGTAGGGCGCATCAAAGTAGCCCGTCTAGGGAAGTGCCTCCTCCGCATAGAGATTCGCCGCCAAATAACAATTTTAGAGCGTTGTTGTGTTCCTACGTGTCGGTGAGGTCACCGGTAAGACTAAGACGTCCTAAGACGTTGCTGTGCTAGCAGCAGAGAAGGCATCGCGCGAGTGATACTTAATGTATTATTACAAGCGTTCATAGGCTATGGTAACCGGTTTACATAAGGTGGGCCGTATGGTTGTATGCCTTCTGACGTTGACGACGTATATAAAAAAAGTAATAAAATTCTGAACTTGGCCTCTGGTTTTTCGGTCGTCGCATTCTATTATGCTACGCGAACAAAGGTCGAGTTGCAGTGTTAGCAGTAGAGGTGACATCGCGTGACGATTAAAGTATTACAAGCGTATACGTAGCCTATATACGCATATAACATCGGCAGGCATGCAAACACACGGCTTGCATGCCTGCCGATGTTATATAAAAAAAAGTTTTTTTTTTGTATAACAATGGGCCAGCCACATAATGAGAACATAATGTATGCTCGTAAAAATATAGTCGTTTTGTTAGACTTGATAAGACTAATAGATCTTTTGTTGTAAATTGTATTCGATTCTATAATAAACTAGCTGACCCGGAGAATTTCATACCGCCTCAGATTTACTATAGTCATAATTGTAATGTTGTTACCCTGTCCCGCAGTCCGTAATGTTTGAACAACGATACAATAATGGTTATTTGTGTTTGTTTGTAGATTAATCAGTGATGTTAGCTCAAACTATTTGCGGTCGTGACTCGGGCGCCGAGAAAAGGTTTAGAAGACAGCAAAATGCAAGTAATTCTTGTACACATTCTACAAGAAACTAAGAAAAGTGAAACATAATATTTTTTTTACAAAAAAAAAACATTGCTAAAAAATCACTGAATTGTATAAAATAATTGCTATATTCATTTACTTAAATGACTGTAAACAATTATTATAATGTTTATATGTTGTTTTTATGTTGTATGTTTTTATAACCGCACCGCTCGCCGACGGCGGGGAGTTCACCCTCACACGCTGGAACCGCAATGGTCGCGTACTGTGCGGTTCCAGAGAGGTACTAGAGAGTGGTGCGGTACTAGAGAGGTTTTCGCTCAATATATTACACGCGTTAATAGGCTACGGTAACTGTTTTACATCAGGTGGACCGTATGCTTGCATGACTCTCGACGTTGTATAAAAAAAAAATACATACGTGCGAACATCATTACCCTCCCGCGCGAGTGCTTTTTGTGTGACAGGTTGAATACAAACACGAATGTTACAAAAAATCCTATAGGTAGGTACTGTTTCGCTGACGTTTTGTTGTCTGTGGCTTGTTTCGTTAGCAACTCTGATAACGTATCAATGCCAACATAGGAAACTTTTAAGACATTATCTCATTGATAAACTGTTTATCTTAATACTTAATGGCAATCTAATAGAAGATAAAAAGTATGCACGTTTATTATACAGCATCTTCTATTTTGACGAGTACGGTAGCGGAGTTAGCAATGCTACTTACACATCAAGACTCGTGGATTCGATTCCCACACTGCTTTATCTGGGTGTTTTTAAGAAAAGTACGGCACATGGAAGCAGCCTGTCGGTCTGTAGGGTTGTTGTGATCGTTGTGAAGTTACCAGTGGCTCCTTAGAGCAGCTATGTTAGCAGCAGAGGTGGCGAGCGATATTTTATGTATTGCAAATTTTACATCGCACAAGATATAGATAAAAACTCTTTATTTGTCATTGGACCCTCGCGAGCACTAAGACACGTATTACATTTTTTGAAATATAATCTTATTGTATCTTATTCAATTCTCTTATGTTACTATTTTTCTTTTTTAATGTGCTAGCATTTCGGAAATGACCATTGGTGAAGAAGAAATGCCGAAAGAAACTTGTCAATATAGGTCTCTTTTAAAATTGTCAATTAGATATTAATAGTACATTATGATATAAGTGCGGTAAGTTGAAAATTACAGCCGAGGCGATATTACTAGCCCGAGCCATCGGCGAGGGCTATAAGGAAGCAGAGGCTGTAATTTTCAAACCGCACGTATGTCATACGACGTTTTATAACATATTTACGAGGAAATTAATAAAACTCTGACTTTGTTAAATGAATAAATCTTTAATTAATTGTTAAAGCAGTTATAAAAATTTGAACAATTTTTAAAAGTGATTGTTACGTTGCCAGTTGGCACTTTTAATGTTGTCAAGTTATTATTATTAGTTATAATTTCCCCAGTTTCTCTCTCACTCTCTTGAGTGAAAGTAGGAGAAACGAGACCACAGAGTTCTGCAGTCGTCGGTGGCGGCGGCGGAGGCGGTTGCGGCTGCGGCGACGATGGTGGAATGTACGCGTGTGTGCTCGTAGATGGTTGAAAGTCAACACTTGACTCCAAATGTATGTTCCTTGTAATGCGAGAGCTAATTTCTTCTTTATTTCTTATCGAGTCATCTATGTATCCCTCGGCTACACTGCTCGACCGCCACCCTCCGTGGCGTTTTAGTGTTAAGGCGACACCTCGATCGTGAAGCTTTAAAATGGCTCCGCCCAATCACCCCGCGCCCCTCAAGTGACACTCTACGCTCGATTTGTAAAATTTGAAATTAGCGCCTAATAGGTAACCTGGGGTCAACGTATAGTCAATGCAAACGAACAGAAAAACTACGGAGTCGCGTCACACCTAAAAAAAATTATAATATCAATATTTAATAAAAAATATTGATTTAATTATTATTTAGCTTTATACATACTGAACCAAACATATTTATTTAAGCTAGACGGAAAACAATAGTAATAAAAAACTACAGAAACGTATTCACTTTTAAAAGTTTATTGAAAGAGAAATCAATGACATCGTTTTATGTTTATATCTCTACAAGTTAACATGTCTCGGTATCTATGTTGTTCTTACTTAGGTCTCGTTCAGTGGCGCCCTCATTGAATAAAAAATCATATCATAGCATAGAAGATAAACGTTATGAAATCCTATGTTACATTTATTACGAAGATAGTAAAGTATTTTTACGTCATTAAACCAACACTCAAAATATTCCACTATCGTTGTTATAAGCAAAAGTGCTAAAAGAGGCCGTTTTTGGCAATTATGCCTATAACAACGAAAGCAAAACATTTCAATTGTTGGTTTAATGACGTTATTGTAAAAGTACGTTATTGTATTTGTAACACACGCAACACAGGACTTTATAATGTTTATCTTCCACGCTATGATACGATATTTTATTCCTTGAGGCGCCACTGGATGGCATGTATCCCCCTTAAGAAGAATGAAACACCAGCTACATAATACAACATTGTTTATCGAGAGGCTAAAGCGGGCCATTTGTTGATTCGGGCACATATGTTCGAGTGTCATAATGGCTGATAGCGCCGAGTAAACACAGGATTTTTTTATTTCGAATAAATAAGAGAAATAAAATTATCAGATTGAATTAGAGAAAGTATTCCCGCTATTACTACTAGTTTTTATATAATTTTCGCAACACATTAACATAATGTGACCTCCAGGATTTTTTTTCTTTACAAAGAAGTTAAGGGCTATAACTTATAACACACACTTTAGCCCCTCTACGTTATACCTTTAATGCTATTTTTTTAGAGCACGAAGAGTAAACATTTTATTACAAGCTTTTAGCAACTTTTAGTGCATAAAATGGTATACGGCATCTACACAACTTTCACGCGTCATACCTAACATCGACGAATATATCATTCAGGTATCTACTGAAAGATTGCGTACCTAAATGATAAAGAAATTGTATATTTTGATCATTAAATGTAAATTTAACCTTTACCAAAAAATTATCAAGCACTTGGAATCTAATCAGCGAAATGTGAAAAAAACACAACCAATATTTTAGGGTATCCTTCGAAAGAATAAATTATAATGATTAATTTCATCTAATGATATAGATTTATAAATTTATGGAAAATATTTAGATTTAACATTCAATTATCACTAAGATTTTAAAAATTGCTGTTTTTGACCCTAACCGTTATGTAGCTAAATAAATTGATAAAATTATAATTTATAAAATTAATTTTTATTCCTTGAGCCTCTTTAATAAGCACAAATCTTGATTTGGTGCCTTCACCACCAGACTACATACAAGCTATTTCACGTAATATATATAACCGCTATGAATAAACAAACGTCTTGAAGTACTCGTTTATCCTTGGCGCTAATTTTGGATTGGGATTGCAACAAACATATTTTTAAAGAGTAAATAGCTCTAGCCATCCACCTTGCTTGATGCATCGCCAGGATCCAGGAGGTCTGATTTTAATTTTTTTCCCATTATCTCCTCCTAGGAATATAATGGATAGTTCAATTACTTCCCGATAATCGTCACGTACAATGTTTTTTTGTAATTCTTGATTATAAAATATCAACAATTCTTTTATTATTGTATTACCAAAATGTTGTGTGACAATATCGGTGTACGATTGAATAGCAGCAGGATTAATAGTTTTCCAGTCGTCTCTAAATTTTTTGAACATTGGGATATCAGGGCTGCTTGTCACTTGGTGGATTTTTGATTCGATTTGACACAGCTTTACCTTGATCCTGGCCGGAAGAGCTCTCTAGTTTGGGTACAGCCAGAAGTTGTTCATTTTCTCTAAATGAAATTAAAATTGGCAGGCGTTCTTCTTTAGGGCTTCTCACGTCCAGACCAGGTAACAATTTCCCATTCCAGTAAACGGTCACCATTTTAGACATATTATTTTGAAAATCTGATTTTATAGATTCCGCTCTATCTTTTCTACTCTGAGTGCTAATGCGTTGATAGATGATTTGTTTATCGGTAAATCATCACAGCTAAAATCTAGTGCTTCTACTACAGCCCGGTGTATATAGACAGAATCCCTTATGCTTAATTGAGATCTATCTAAATCTGCAACTAACATAGGCGTGATAAAGTCTTCCTTCCTCGTAACACATTTGGTCATGTCTTTTTTTCTCTTCTTTTAATTTTCTCTGTTTGGTCCTTTCTTCTTTTTCGGCTAACTTTTTTTTGTGCGCCTGCTAAACATCCTGAATTATTTATATAAATATTTTGTCTTCTTCTATTGTAATCCGTTCTAAAGCATCAGCGTGTGCTATATCGAATAAACTATCTAAATTATTTTGAAAGTCCTCACGGCGCTTGTAAACATCTTGTATTTTTTTGGAAATTTTTTGCAACTCCCTCCTGGTGAAGATTCACAAGTTATTTTACACAGTTAGGTATATCTCTGGTAGGGATCCTAGCTTTTTCCCTAAATATAATACACTCTCGAATGACTAGGTATGCGCTTTCACTAACAGTCAATTTAACTTCGCGAATTTTATAAAAAAGTACAGGAAGAACATGACGGTTAGACTGTAATTTTGCGCCTATTATTTGATAATTTACGTCTCCAACTAAGAAAATACTTCATTTATTGCTTCTCAATTCCAGTGCCATCTTATAAAAGTTAAAACATTACGTATTAATCACGAGAATAACTGACATTCAAAATTAATAGACGGTTAGGTAATTATGACGAAGTTAACGATGCTCTCACTAAAGTTATTCATTGGTTTAGTGTTAATAATCTGCTTTTAAATGATAAAAAGACTAAAGTAATTAAGTTCTCAACACCTAATGTAAGACAGGTGGCTACCAATGTACATGTTAATGGAACTAATTTAGCCTCTGTGGAGACAACTGTGTTCTTGGGTATAACAATTGACTCCAGACTACAAAGGGGCCCACAAATTGAAAAATTATCAGGAAAACTAAGTTCTGCAGCTTATGCAGTGAAAACTATTAGACGGCTCACTGATATTGATACGGCTAGAATAGTTTATTTCAGCTACTTTCATAGTATTATGTCATATGGAATTCTTCTTTGGGGTAACTCCGCGGATATTAACACCATCTTTTTATTGCAAAAGAGAGCCATAAGAGCTATCTACAAACTTGGTCCCCGGGAGAGCCTTAGAGAAAAATTCAAAGAAATAAATATTTTAACAGTCGCATCGCAATATATCTATGAAAATCTTTTGTATGTCCATAAAAACATAGACTCATTTTGTAAAAAGAGTGATACTCATAGCATAAATACTAGATATAAGCATAATCTTGTGTTATATGCAAGCCGTCTCCACAAAACAAGTAATTATTTTATGGGGCAATGTATACGGTTCTATAACAAACTTCCCAGCAATTAAGAGATTTGTCAATAAACAAATTTAAAACTACTATTAAAGCCAAATTGTGTAGCAGGGCATATTATAAAGTATCTGACTATATTAATGATAAAAATGCCTGGGAGTGAGTCGATCCAATTATAATGTAATTAACAAAATATGTAAATTTGTTTGGATACCAAAAGAGGGATGCCTGAGTTTTTTGGCAGTATTTTTATCAGTGCTCACCTAGTCATAAACTGCACGGTAGGGGAAAAAAATGTGACGATTCCAAACAAATGTAGCCATTTTTACGGAATAAAAAGATTTTGACTTTGAATTTGAACAAATAAATACCGCGAGTACGTGCGGCACTGCCGCGCAACTTGTATGAACATGTTTCGATGTAATTCGGCACGGATTATCGTAATCCAAATAAGTTAAAAATTAATTTCCGAGTGTTTTAAAAGCAAATGAACAAAACTAAGACATATGCGTTAGAAAATAAAAACTTTGAAAAATAAGGGACACCCTAATATACATATATACAAATAGATTTTATAATCTATTCATATTTAAAAAAAACATGTGACAAATGATTTTCTTGCTGTTTCATAACTTTAACTTCAGTATAATGACATTTATTGTATTTTACTTATGTATACTCTGTGTTTTGTATTGTTGTACGTTTCCTTGTTATTTATTAAACTCTCAAGAAGAAAGAACCAGGACCATCTCTGATGTTGCAAAATAAATCTAATCCGTACAATAGTTCAATACTAACCACAATGTATAGAATAGATGATTTTTTTGTGTTTTCAGTGTTGGTTCATAGTAAATATTATTTGTTTTCACGAGTACCATGGGTATAAGTATACTATCTATCTATATCTTCACGCTAAATCCCTCGTGAGCGCCACATGACTCGGTACTTACACACCTCGCTCGCTTCTTTAACATGAAACATACCGAGTTTTTTTTAAAACCTATCAAAATATACTATTTTACTAGTAATTATTTTAATACAAAAAAAAAAAAAAACCTCCACTGGTTTTCTATCTTCTGATTGGATAAATTTCCAACGTAAACTAACCTTCACCTACGTACAATGTCTAAGTCGGAGTTCGGTGAGCTTATACTGGTTACTATGAGTTTGTCGTCCCGTATGACACTTACGTTAAAGTAGCATATAAATCGAGTAGTGATTCTTCTAGTGGAATATGTTTATTTAGTAAGTTTCTCCTAAAAAACAAAACAGCAAAAATATTCTATTTTATAAGTTTTTATTTTAATACAAAGAAATAAAGAGTCTCCACTGGTTGCTATGTGCTGAGAGCGCGAACCTTATTGGTATAAATTTCCAACGTAACCTGACCTCCACCGACGTACAACTTCTAAGTCGGAGTTCGGTCAAATTATAATGGACATAATAGGAGTTTGACGTCCTATATAGGTACGCGGTCAGCCTGTGGATAATGTATACCAATTATCAAATGTTACTGTTTATTCCTGCAAAAAATAACTCTTATTTAATTAATGCAGTTTTATATAGAGTTATTAAGTAAGCAAAATTAAAAAAAAGTTTGAAGAGGAATTAAATAGCTTGGGCCAACCATACCTAGGAACTGTTCTAAAAACTAGAAATATGTCTACACAATGTTATTATAATATGTTTAATGAATATAATAATTAAAAAAAAAAAATACCTTGTCTTGTTCGCCTCCGCCATTCTACGAACATTTTCTTTGTATTTTTATTCTATATATTTTCTTTTTAGTGTTCCCCATTATTACAACAGTATAATAAATATATATAAACCTATAATATTATTTACTACTTATATCTAATAATAATACACTTACGCTAAATACTATAATATTGAATATTTACAACTATTAATTATAAAAACTTCGGTGTCGCGATGTAAATGGAGCGAGCTCGAGCAGACAGTCGACATAGGTTTCACCTCGAAGCGGGCTGCAGCCGGACTGGCTGGATGTAGTTAGTCAACGCGTTTATAATCCTCATTACCGCACAATAAGGTCGAAAACACGTAGCACCCAAGACGAATGTGATCGCTTAGAAATTGTCAGAAACTTAAAATATTTTTAAAAAATTTCATGTTTCACTTATCAAAATATGCAGCAACCATATTATAAACATAGATATTACTAATAGATTTAAGTAATTTTGAAGCGTATAAACAGAACAACTTCGTTGTAATTTCAAAAATAATGAATTTCAGGAGGTGTTTTCGAAAGTAATTATTATCGAATCAATTTTACACAATCGCGTATTTGAGCAAGCAAATTCAAGATAAAGAAATGAAGTTATTTATATTAAAATCTTAGATCCGTCAGTTTAGTCATTAGCCTATACTATTCGATGAAAGTTGGTCTAATTTTTCGATGTGTCGCCTTAATAAGTCCGCACCTGAATCGGCGAGCAATGTAGCCGAGGACCTTCTGAAACTGTGCCCTGTGTATTCATGAGCTTCAGGCAAATTTAAGAAAGTGGCAATTTCTTTCGGCATTGCTCCAAATTTATTAATGCCAATGGGTTGTTTACTGCATTTTCCATTTTGGTAATTTTGAAAAAATCTGTTGGAATTAGCTTTTGTTGAACGAAGCGCTTCGTATTTCTTCACCACGTCGTAAAAAGGGCCCTGTATTGTGAACGACCTTGGAATTTAATTTTTTGTGTTTTTAACCTGGACAAGAAGAACTCGCCCATGGTTCTCGATATCATTAGTTGTGATGTTTGCCAACTCTTGACGTCTACATGCACCATTTATACCGAATATTAATGCAACCTGAAAAAAGATAAAAATAACGTATAAACAACTATATAGTAAAGAAATACGAAAGTGAAAGAAATTAATCACAATTATTTAGTTTCAACTGACCTTTGTTGCTAAATATCGGCAATCCGGAGCTTCTTTTAGGAACGTCTTGATATTGTCAGCCGAAAATACTTTCGACTTTTTACTCATATGGCCATCTGAGCGTCTTTTTAGAAATGCTAGCAAGTTGGAGTATGACTTGATATCAATACCATGGTTTGTTTTCATAGTGCTTTTTAGCATTGAATAGTAGCACCACAATGAGCTTGACTTATATTTATGAGAAAGTTCCATGAAATAGGCTAAAAACACATTTTCTGAAAATGAATTTGCATTTTGGCTTGTTTTCCATAAGATGAAATTTTGATAGGCTTGTAAGTATCTATCGGTCGATTTTTCAGGCAAGAGGCTTAGAGTAGCCTTTTTCGCCGCGTTTAAGACTTGTGGCGGTGTCAAATTAATAAATTCATCACTACTTGACGACATTTTCAAATAAAAACAATGCAGTGAAAAGAAAAAGCGCGCGGAATTATTTTTACTTGTCCACAAATAAGCGATGCGCGCGCATCAACGTTTTTTTTTTGTAGGCAAAGGTACAAAAACAGCCAGTATTACTAATAAAGTAAATTAATATTTTTGTGTTTTTGTTACAGATAAATGGTTGTAATTTATTGTCAAAATTAATTAAATTAAAGAATTAAATGTTTTTTTTGTTATATTTTATTTCCCAAAGTTAATTGTATTCATAAAATATTGACCACTTTCTTGACATAAAACCTCTTTGCTAGGATTTTTAAAAGTATCGTTCATTTTTAGACGGAGTATCCTAAAACTTTATTTAAAAAAAAACACGTGCCTTTTACATTACATTATCGCACAAGTGCGTAATGAGATACATTACGATATTGAAATTGGTGTAATTACAACCACTTTACGAGCAAATATGTTATAAAATAAATTTACATCAATATATTGGTACAATAATGTTATCAAATGGTAGAATTAAAGATTATTGCAATAGAAGGAGTATAGCTCGCGTCGCCACCTCCGCTACTAACACACTAACTCCTCAGGACCTTACTGGTCACCTTATTCTCTCGCAGTAACATAACAAATTTCTTATCAATGATATGTTATCACTTGGTAACATTAATTGCTATGCAGATGATAGTACAGTTCATGCGCGATATGTTCGACGACCCGCGGCAAGACTGGCCGAAGTAGAGGACAAAAGACGTGCACTTGTCGTCGTTGTGGTGATGGATCGCGTTTCTCGATAGGGCTCCGACAACTTGGTTGAGTTCAATGCCAAGAACACCCAGGCGTGCGCAAGTAGTGCCAAGCTCTCCTCTCCATTCCATCCTCTTCCCTCTCTTCAGAGCACCCCTTTGCAGATACATGATGGCCTTGCCAACCTCGGCATCAACATCAGGGGCGACCTTAACCCCAAAGATTGAGAGCGTTATTTCCATGGCCTCTAAAAAACTCGGAATTCTGAACAGGGTGAGATGGTTCTTCACGCCAGAGCAGCCCCTGCCTTTGCCATGCGTGAAGTACTGTTCTCACCTCTGGGACGGGTCCGCCAAATATCTATTTGACGCTCTCGATAGAATGTAGTGCCGCGCTATACGCATCAAAGATAGCGCTGAGGTCACTAATCTTGAACCTCTTCAGCTGCGTACGGATATTGGTAGCTTGAGTATTCTCTACTGTATCTATCATGGTGAATGCTCTGAGGAGCTTTTTGACCCTGTCCCTCCTTCTCCCTTCCTCCTCCGGGACACTTGCGCTGGACTGATATCACATCCACATAGAGTTGCGTTGCTTGCCTTCGGTACTAAGAAGTTCGGCGACTCATTTCTTTATCGGACTATCAAAATGTGGAATTCGCTTCCGGCGCATGTGTTCCCTACTTACTATAATCCTGAGTCGTTTAGACGAGGTGCCTCACCTTAGAGGGGGACAGCCAGCACAGCATTAATCACTGTGATGGCTGTTCTCACATCTGGTTCTCATTGGCATCAGGCGCAATGAAGACATCACTTTAAAAAAAACAACACTCCGGAGAGTTGTTATTTGACTGGAGTTTTTATGATTTACTTCCCAGGCAAGCTGCTTCGATGCGTCCTACCTCGCTTATACATAAACTCATTTGTCAATTAACAGGATGCACCATGTGCAGGTTAGATTTGCTTTGACTCTAAATATGACAGTGACTCAAATCATTTCTATTAATTTTTATACTAGTAAGTTTGTGTGAAAAGACCGTGAGAACATACATCAAATTATAGAAAAATTGACAAATAAATGATATAACAAATTGATGCATTCTTTAAGTATTTTTTTACTGCACAACTCGAACAATTAAAACAACTTTAAACTTCAGAAAGATTTTATTTTAAATGAGCAATTATATATATATATATATTGTTTATGTTGAATACGGTTCTAACAATGCACATCCATTTTTTTTTATTAACGTATGGTTTTGATTTTTAGGTTATCTATGTAAGTTTATCTACAAAAACAAATATATGTAAGGATTACGGTTGATAAAGTGTTGGAACAAGTGGATGAGGTTGTATATCTTGGATGTTTCAATAAAGTTGCAAGGTACACCGCTGATGTGGAAAGACGGGTGAGTACTGGGAATAGTATGAATTGTATTATAATTGTTGGGAAAATTTCTTGGCAGAAAAAGCTTGAGCCAGAATACACAATGTAGTACTGGTCCCAACGCATACTTATGGAAGCCAGAGCAGGGCATGGCAGAAATGAGAAGAGCAATGAATGCTAAAGAAGCGAGTGAGGTGTGTAAGGATCGAGTCCTGAGGAGCTCGGTTCTCTCTGCCTATTCGGCAAAAGATTTGTCGTGAAGTTATAGATAGTGAAAATTAAAAAAAAAAAACGATTTTACACAATAAAAGATCATAAAAACGCAGAGCGAAAACTGTCGCTCACGTACTAAGTAATAATTAGAGCTGCCAAGTTAAAAAAAAGCGAGTACGATATGGAAAAACGAGTTTTGTTGCAGTCGGTTCCCTCTAACTACTTGACAAGGGTCACGAGCTTGAAGATATGTATAGATAGGGAAGTTATATACGCTTTGAACATTATATTTTAAATAAATTATATTCTTTTAACGGGACAGGCCCACTACTCATTCCCACCATTGTGTCTCTTTCAGAATTAACAGCGGCGACCACCAAAAAAGCATGGAACAGTGAAGTTCATTGCTGTCCTGGGGGTTAAACTACAGCTGTCTTGGAACTCACAACGAATTTAATCAGAAGAAATTTGTAAGAGTAGGAAGTTTTGTAATTGACTTCCCCTCTTGGCAAAGTGAGAGACAGCAATATGACAAATAAGGCATTAAAAAACCTCAAAGAGATGGTTAGTCAAGTGAAGCTCAACTGCCGTGCATCACGGTTTATCAGATATCTAACACTATTGGGACCTAAATTGTGAGTTGTTACCTAACACATCGATTCCAATAATATAGATTGCAGAACCGCCTAAATGCCTGGTAATTATTCTCCCTTGTTGTCACCAAAGCAGAATAGTATACTACCCCGGATGTGACATGCAAGGAATTTAACATATTGTCCCGCTCCCGACGCCAGAGATCGCACTCCCAGAGAACATGATGTGCTGTTTGCTCAAATTCATGATTTGTCGTAGAACACTGACATAAAGGCGATGACACAAGTCTAAACGAAAAGATCTTATAGCTCTAAAGTTTCTATGGCCAGTTAAAAATTGCGCAAGGGGGTGATCGACTTCTAATCTCAAAATATTAAGAATATTACCGAGTATTTTTATTTTTTATACAACGTCGGGAGGCATACAACCTTGAAGGTAATGACTTATGGAGAACCAATGAGATCGATATTATAATAAAAATGTAGTAACTCAATTCAGCCCTACGGGTCGATATGGTTGGTGGGTAAGGAAGAACGCGCAGCTCCTATTGGCTAGTTCGGGGATCAAATCGCGACACTTATCGGCTTATTGGTTAAAATATACTCCCATTAGTCAATAGGCGCTAGAACACGTTTTTGTAAGCGTGAGGTGTGCCTTAACACACTGACTGCGTTTAGTGAGTGGTTTTTTTGCGTTGTGCATACAACCCACCGTGCACGATTTCCTACTTTAGAATACTCTTCCAATAACAAAAAATTAAGAAGTATTTTTTTTATTTTACTCTAAGAGGGATTTTTACGTGTATTAGATATGCTAGCCCCGTCGCATCCTAAGCTAAAGAGAGACTCAGTGTTGAATGTGATAATCAGTTCATAGAACATTCTTGCAACCACTGTAACTATAAAGTTATTTTCACGTTTACCAGCTATACAATTGCATATGATAAAAAATCGATGACATTCAGATTTTCCGTGCTAAGCACCTGTTGCAGAGAGACATACGCCAAAGTATCACCATTAAGTCACTTTTAATCTTTTGCTCCGGAGATCTGGAAACAAACAAAGAAGAAGACGAGCTCGGTGGCTCAGTCGTGAATGACGCGACTTTGACACCAATGCTCGTGGGTTCGATTCCCGCACAAGACAAACGTGTGCATGAACATGTCTGTTTGTCTTGATGTTTTAAGTGAGGTAGGTCGCATCAATGCACAGAAAACCGCAGCCAAATAAAAACTCCCTAGAGGGTTGTTGTTTTCCGGTGTGAGAGTGAGGTCACCAGTAAATTCCTAAGGAGTTGCTGTGCAAGCAGCAGAGGAGGCATCGTGCGAGTGATACTTAATATATTACAAGCATTAATAGGCTACGGTAACTGCTTTACATCAGGTAGGCCGTATGCTTGTATGCCTCCCGACGTAGTATAAAAAATAAGACGAAATTGTTTTCGAATAGATATTTTAAGAAATGAGTTAGGTAGACTATGTTTTTAGAGTTCCTTACCGGACTAAAGTGGGAACGCTATGCTTTCTTAAACGAAAAATTGGTACTTTAAGTAACCGAAATCACCATTAAATAGCAGATTACATTGCATCATTGTCATTAAAAATAAAGTTTAATGTCCTGAATGGTTAAATTTAAATATATGAAAAGCGTACGACAAGTCAAGTTGATGAAGTTCACGAGCGAAGTAGTTAAATTAGCGATTGCTTTTGTCAGTTGAGTTGACAGGCGCCAATAGCATTTCGTATAATTAGAGAGAACGGTATAAGTTGCATAAATAAAATAGTGTGACACGCCAAACTCAACTGTCAACTTGCTTGGCGGTGAAGGAAAGCATCGTCAGGAAGCCCGCACGTCCATGATATTATATTACGCTCGTGGAGATCTGATGGCACTCGCTCCACATTGAAATCATGTCATAGCCAAATCCTTAGGCTTAGGTAGCGAACCCCGCGAATTCTAATGAATTCGGAAACGGGATAAGGCTGAGAAGAAGAAACCATGAATGTGTGCCGTCAATCACAAAAGATTGTGTGTCATCAATTTACAAGATAGATAGGGCATACCTCCACCTCACAGAAAACCGCGACCAAACAAAGACTTCATTGTATACAACATATACATACATATGTACTATACTATGTAGTATAACATAGAAGTCTTTGCGTCCAAATAACAACTCCGTAGAGGGTTGATGTGTTGATGCGTGTGGTGAGGTCACCAGTAAGCTCCTAAGGAGTTGCTATGTTAGCAACAGATGTGGCATTGCGTGAGTGATACTTAGTAGGTTCCTAGGTAACAGCTTTGCATCACGTGGGCCGTATGCTTATTTGCCTGCCGACGTTGTAAAAAAAACACATTGTTGCTAGCCAGTCTGCATTCCCCGCCCACATTATACCACTCCTTCCCTTGCGTCTCCTGTTTTGACGAAAACAAAATTAGTATGAAAAAACGCAGATAAAACTGCTCAGCGTCTCCTTTCAAGTGTATAATCATTGAAAAAAGTAACAGTAACAGTTATTTCCGGACGAATGCACATAACACCGTCCACTAACACCCAAACACCGACACAATACTGTGAGATACCTGCCTTGGACAAACAACTACTTCCTGAGGCGAGTACGTGAGATATCGCCGCATCCCCGTATCGGTGTAATCTGTGTTAATATTGACTAGAAGGCGTGGTGGGAACCGTGCAGTGTGCACAGGTGGCCGTCTTTACTGGCTACAGGGTGATCACTACTTACAGGTCCATCCAATCTAACATCATTCACACTCTTTCGGATTGATGGTCTGAGGCGACAGATTGAAGTTAAAAATGTAAGCTAACAATTTTTTTTTCTTTTTCGATCAAGATATTGATGAACATAATATGCTGTTTAGTGCTGATTTCGGTTACGTATAGTATCAAAATTGTATTTACAAGAGAAATAACATGTGATAGTGAACACTAAAAACAGAAGAGTATTTGTTGCAATTTTGACGAGCTCGGTGGCTCAGTAGTGAATGACGCGACTTTGATACCAACGCTCGTAGATTCGATTCCCACACAAAGCAAACATTTGTCTTGGTCTGGGTGTTTTAAGTGAGGTAGGACGCATCAAAGCAGTCCGTCCGGGGAAGTACCTCCACCTCACAGAAAACCGCAGTCAAATAACATCTCCCTAGAGGGTTGTTGTGTTCCTGTGTGAGAGTGAGGTCACCAATAAACTCCTAAGAAGTTGTTGCGTAAGCAGCAGAGGAGACATCGTGCGAGTGATACTTAATATATTACAAGCATTAATAGGCTACGGTAACTGCTTTACATCAGGTAGGCCGTGTGCTTGTATGCCTCCCGACGTAGAATAAAAAAAAATAAAAAACATCTCAAAAAATATTTGGAAACTAGTTCGCCTTTTTCTCAAATTATAATTTTGTAGACAGCTTGACAGGTGTTTGTCTCTTTTATATCCAAGTACTTGGGCGACAGATCTTTGCTCGGCAGTTTTTCTATTCTTTCTTTTTTGTATGAAATCGCGTTTTTTTTTTCAGGACCTGACACCTATACCTAGGCAAACTTAAAAAGCAAATTCTTATCTAAAAACAAAATTTTCTACAAACAATTAGAGACATTTTCGTAATTCATGATATATTATATAGATATACTTATATATAAAGCTGAAGAGTTTGTTTGTTTGATCGCGCTTTTATCTGGAACTACCAGTCGGATTTGAAAAATTAGAAGCCGAGAAAAAGAAAGAAAGTAAGAAAAACCGGTTCCCACGGGATACCGGGATACTCGCGGGCACAGCTAGTATTCATATATTCAAGAATTGTTCAATTAAAGTAATAGGATAGAGATATTATCGTATTATTGCCCTTAGGGCTGGTACCCACCAAAACGGAGATTTGCAGAGAGGAAATTTGTTTTCATACATGTGGCATATAACACACCTCACCGTCAACCTTCGTTCTGGTGGAAACCGGGCCTAGACTTAATTCACCGTATGATGATATTACCCTCAGCTATTGATATATATTGAATTAAACAATTTTTAACGAAAGTATCGCGTGTTTTACCAAGACGTAGGCGATTGTGATTGGTGGTTTTCGCCAAATCACTAAAATTGATTGGCCTAACTTGCAACCGGTAAACTTTAAAGGTATCGGACATACCATATTCTGATACCGTTAAAAATCTTGGGGTTATTTTTGACATAACTCTATGCTGGTCATCTCAAATTGCAAGTATCAGTAGAAAGCTGTTCGCTTCCATTAGTTCTCTAAGAAGGTTACAAAATTTTCTACCAATTGACACGAAAATTGCGCTTGCACAATCCTTGCTCCTTCCTATTCTCGATTACGCTGATTCATGTTTTCTTAATATTACTGAAGAGCTATTAGACAAGTTTGAGCGCTTACAGAATCTTTGTATTCGGTACATATTTGGACTCCGTAAATATGACCACATATCTGAATTTCGCTCAAATCTCAAGTGGCCTCCTATTAGACTTCGCCGTAATTTACACATTTTGTCCCTTCTTTATTCCATTATTTTTAATCCTTTATCCCCTGACTATTTGAATGAGCATTTCTCTTTCCATAATGGAGCGCCAGATCGTTCTATTCGTAGTGCTCTCGCCCTTCGTCTTAAAACGCCTTCACACTCTTCCCAATATTACACGAAATAATTTTCGGTGCAGGCTGTGCGGCTTGGGAATGCTCTGCCGTTAACAATCCGTAATGCACAAACTGTGGTCAGTTTTAATAATCAGGTTAAGGTTCATTATCTTTCTCTTACCTTGACTTAGCTTAATCTATTCATTTCTTTAGAGAGATTGGCTGTCACTGTACTCTTTGCTTAAAACAGTGATTAAAATGTTATGTACATGTATTTCTGTGTGTGTACGTATATATATAGTTTTATGTAGGTATTTGTATGTATGGGTATGTATATTATGTGTGTGTAAGTTTATATGAACTAAGTATTTAACTTTAGTAAGTTAATTATTTGTGCTGCGCCACCTACCTATTTTGTTATTTTTTTTTTTTCTCTACCCCAAGGTTGTCTGGAAGAGATCGCTATGCGATAAGACCGCCTTTTGTACTATAATTTTAATATGTATACTGTTCTATGTGGTGCAATAAAGATTATATTATAATATATTAAGATTTTATTATTAGTATTGTACTTTTTCTTTATTTATTTCAATTAACTATTAGTAATGAACGAAGTAATTATTAATCATATTACCAACCAGACAAATCCTTACCTATATAAAAATATTTTTAATAATTAGTTATTAGTAACTTGTAATTTTAAAATAATTTTAAAATTCTGTTTAAATAAATAACACAAATTAAATTGTCTTCTTAAAAAAAATATTTTTAAAATTCTACTTAAAAATAACACAAATTAAATTATCTTGTTAAATAAACATAATGTTGATCGGCTTGGTTAATCTAACTGAATCATTGCTTTTTTTTATTATTTAGTACTTAACAAATAAAATAAAGACAATTTATCTATTGTTACTAACTAGTATGTAGTAAAACTTTGCTATATAATTACTTTTTATAACAAGGAGTGCTATTGTGGTATTTAGAATTGCAAAGTAGTCCTGATGACTTGACCTCTAAATCTTCTTCTGATCTTAATAATCCAATCATTCATGGGACTACCAAACATTACTTCGTAAGGGGAGCATTTCGTTCCCTCGTGATATGTTCTCTTTTTCATGGCCTTTATGAATTTCAAGCCATCTGACCACTTTGTTGACTGATTGGTTTCCATCCACGTACTAAGCATATTCTCTATGTCTTGGTTAGCACGCTCCACTGATCATTGACTCTGACTGTGTCTTGGCTTTCCATGTACGATTTTAACATCCGGCCACATAGAATATAAACTGTCATTTACTTGATTACAAAATTCCCGACCATTAGGTATCGTAATGAAGGATATTAGGCGCCCCAAAAGTGGAGAAAATATCCAGGAGATGGTATACAACTTCTGCTGCGCGTTTAGTTTGAAGTGCACGAAGGATCACACATTTAGTAAGATGGTCTTGGTAAACGAATATGAATTTATAATTTCCGTCAGGGTTAGTTTGTAGATCTACGAGATGTACAAAATAACCCTACAAACTAAAAAAATACAGCGCGAGTTCGTTTCACTATGAAGTATACATAGGCTTGATGTCAATGCCCTTTTTCAAAGTCTTCTGTTTCTTTTAACAGTAGTAAGGAATAAAGTTAGGTACTAAAACTCAATCTCAATCAAAAACTAAACCTCATCAATGACAAAACTGCCCATTAAAAAGGTATAATGTGTACATGATGAGGTATACATGCGTACATGACATCAACTTAGGTAATTTTTTTAATTATAAGTGTTAAATGTTATGAAATATACTACACTATTTACATTTTTTTTTTATACCACTAAACAAGCGTACGGCCTGCCTGATGGTAAGCAGTTACCGTAGCCTATGGGCATTTGCAACACCAGGGGTGTCACTCTTGCGTTGCCGACCCTGTAAGAACCTCTTCACGCCTTTCTTGAAGAACCTCATACTGTAGTCCCTTGGGAAAACCTCGGCAGGGAGCTCATTCCACAACATAATAGTTCTCGGTAGAAAACTTCTCGTGAAGCGCACAGTGCGCGACCATTGCGGTTCCAGTGTGTGCGGATGAACTCCCAGCCGCCGGCGAGCTGTGCGATTGTAAAACAAGGCTGTTGGTATAATGTCGAACATAGACTGTATTAAAATATTTATCGGTTTTGTACAACCGTAGTCACACATCATTATTTTACATTCATTTACTCACATAAAATTCAATATGTCATCATAATTTGGACATGTAGAAATCATACATTTGTGATATGACCAGTGATAACGTCTGTACAAAATTTAAGTAAGTACAAAATTTATTAAGAAATATTCCTGTATTGAAACCTTGCATATGTCTTTTTAGTGGGCATTTTTTGGCGAATTTGGTTTTTCTTTTGTATTATTATTGTTTATTTGTTTGGAAATATTTATTTATTATTATTAAATTAGAGCTTATATTGTTACATAAATTATAACATTTTTTTATTACCTGCAACCAGCCTGTAGCTATAGTTAAGGAAGGTTAGGAGAAGAGTAAACATGTACATTCACTAAATGCCTGAATTTAAAGTTTATTGACTGTTTACAGGAAACACCTGCAAACACTTGAAAATCTGGCAAATAAACATATTCTAGACATATCATCATATATTAGGCACATAAAATTATACTTACATCGAAGCCTTGCTTGCATACTTTTAATGGGTATTAAATTATTTTCGTATGTCTACCCCGCAAAGGATTAAGCATGCATGAAGATATATATAGATAGGCATAGAGAAAATATTTAATAATGACAATATTATATCGATACGTGTAGGTACTTAAGATACAATTTTAATAAAGTGACATCTTAAAAACTTTTTGGAATTTATTGCGTGTGTCATATATGTGAATATGAAAGTTAAGCAGCGTCGACAGCCGCCTGTATTTTCTTCTTCGTCGCGTTATCGCGCTTCCTAATCCATCAGCATTGGCGGGGCCCCTTACATAAGTCCAATGATTTGGCGAGGATACCGATGTTTACATGGAGCGACTGCCGTCAAACCTCCACAACCCTGAAGGAAAACCAGATCTATTTTAGGTTATGTCATACGTCTTATTAAATATAATTCCTTAGACGTGTGGGTTTCCCTCACGATGTTTTCCTTCACCGCTGAGCAAGTGATAAATATGTACATAAATCCGAACACACGAATTTAGTAGTACATGCCCCCGCTAGGATTCGAATCGGGGACCAGTTGGTCAATAGGCCAGTTCCTTAGCCACTGGGCTATCACTGCTCTATTGTCGACGGCAGCCTGTATATTCATGTAATTGATGAGTTTAGTCATCTCAAATTCGTTCGTGATATACTCATAAGCAACGTTAACCAATTCACATAAGGCGAAGATTGTGTGCCTCGAAAAGTATTAAAAAAAATTTGAAATCCTTAAAATACTATTATATTCTCTGCATTTATTATACTCTATCTGGATTTATTATATATACCCGATAATCTACTACTATACTATGATAAATACTCTTTATTCTGTTAAAGTCAGATTGGGTTTAGGACAGATTTGGTTTACGACTGATTCTGTTTATGACAGATTCGCTTTAAGACGAATTTTGTACAGGCAGGCAGAGGAAAAACACTTTTAACCAAAGTCACATGATCAATTTGGTCAACTTTTGCGTCACAATATTTAGGGTTTAGGGATTAGGATGAAATTTAGTACACGAATAGAGTAAGTTATGCATACGGCGCACATGATGTAAAGTACCAAGTAAGTTACCACAGCCAATGAACACTTGCAATACAGAAAGTATCCCTAACGCGTACCCTTTTTGCTAATACAACAAACATGGTTACTTACTGGTAACTCCACTCATTTGCGCACATAACACCCCTTCCGTGACTTGTTATTTGGCTGCGATTTTCTGTGGTGTGTTACTTTATATCCCGAAAATATTCAGTGTATCTTTGTAAAGTATGAAAAATCAAATTTTACGCGGGTGAAGCTCAAGATCGCTCAGCGTGCTACGAAAAGAGCTATGCTCTGGGTTTCTCTGCGTGAAAGAATCGGAAATGAGGATTTCCGCAGTAAAACTAATCTAATCGACATAACTCACAGGATAAGCAAGCTGAAGAGGCAGTGGGCCGGCCACATAGTTCGTAGAACTGACAACCGCTGGCGAAGAAAGATTCTCGATTGGCGTCCCCGTACTGGTACACGCAGTATGGGACGACCTCCCACTAGATGAACCGACGACCTCAAGAGGTTTATAGGGAGTCGATGGATGCAGGTGACACGAGATCGAGACAAATGGCACTCTAGAGGGGAGGCCTACGTTCAGTTGTGGATCAAGTCGGCAAAAAATTGTTTTTTATTGCGTTCAATTAATTTCGAAATTAACCGCTTGTCTTTATATAAATATACCTACATATCATTGTAACGTAACAAAGTGACATTAAAATAACATGTTGGTAATATAATGGTGTTGCCAGTGTAAAGTAAAATGGGTTTACGAGCTCGCGGGACGTTCCTAGACTTGGGTGGCCTGCCGTTCCGGGCTGGGTGTGTTTCAAATTGATCGTCAACAGCGGTATTACAAAGATATTTCTAGTGGTACATACTTAGCAGTTCAATTGATTACTTAGAACATGGGTTGATGAAGATAAATAATGATATATAATATATATTTTTTTTATATAATATAGTAACGTGTATGTACGTTCATACATGTATGTTTGTCTTGATCAAGGCGGTAATTACTTTACATCAGGTGGGCCGTATGCTTCCCAACGTTGTATAAAAAGTCTTGAAAGCAATTCTTCTATGTACATTAATAATCATGAGCCCTGTGGTGCGGTGCTTAACAATGCAACGTAATTTTTTTAATATATATAACGTCATTTTTATATATATAAAGGCATAAAATCATACGACCCACCTAAAGAAAGCGGTTACCGTAGCCGTAAGTTGTTGTGTTTCTCAATAATTTTAGATTATTTACATTACTTTTATTTATGTTAGATTTAGCTTTATGTCATTTTAAATTCAGGTTTTTTTAAAGGTAACTGTAGTGTGCAATGTTTTTATTAATTTTTGCCCAACTATAGCTTATTATGTCATTAATAATATTCAATGACAGTATTATAAACAATATTTTTGGTAAGTCGAAATAGTGCTTAATATCAATTGGAGTAGGACCAAGAAATGCGTGAAATGTTTGAAAAATAAAAACATAAATACATAGATGATGTCTGTCTGCTCATAATAAGTACTTATTAAACTGCAATCACATATCTTCTACGGCACTTATCTCAAATAGCATTTACATCCACGAAAGCCTGTAATGTCATTATTCAATGACAGCTATAAACAATATTTTGGTAAGTCAAAATAATGCTTAATATTAATTGCAGTAAGACCTAGAAAGTAATACGTAAAATGTCTGAAAAATAAAAACATAGAGTGACTGTCTACCCATAATAAGTACTTATTAAACTGCAATTAAACATCTCCTACGTCACTTATCTCAATTAAAAATCATTAACATCCACGAAAGGCTGGGATCTACGTGGGTACATTGAGCTCGCCGCAGGGTACGTGCGAATGAGCCGACTATACGAGAAAATTGTCATTTTCCTGCGGCAGGTGGCTGCAGATTTTCTATATAATGAACTCACCTGCGTGAGCGACGATTTTACTGGTTTTTGCATCATAATGATGGCAACACTTCCTGTGCCATTAGACCATTAGACTTATCTACTGACACCCCGCTTAGGCAAGTGCAATAAAAACACAGTATTGCGGTTTTCTGCTGGGATTATAACAATTTACTGTAGAATTTATGGACCCAAGTCTAGAGTTATGCTTATGAATTTTTCTCTGATATTAGTTACTTTATATGCTTGTTGTAAGCCCAATTAAAACCATGTGAATAAATAATATCATCGCAATTTAACATACAGTTGGGGAATGTTGTTTACACTTACTATGTTTTCAAGTTTTTTAGGGTTACTTACGCGATAATGAAGAAACCAAACCCTTATAGGACGCGTCACGCGTATGTTCTGTTCTGATGGTCACAGCCAATTTGCTCTGAATTAAATATTGATCTTTAAGTATTTAAAATTTATAATTGTGTGCCTTAAGATGTAGTATACAAAAATAAATCTAATTATAACCAGTTGAGAATGCGCAAGCTTGCATTGCCAGAGGAACACCTGGCTCGTCAATTATATAACAATTCAAATTTTTTTTTTAATTTGTCGGCCATTTTGACCATTTTCCTTAAGAGATAGGAACGGTGTTCCTGAACATTCCTATTCTACTTTATTATGCTGAATCCGAATCTGCAGTCAAAATTCGAACATTGGAAAAAAGCGACAGACAAACGCACAGACAAACGCACGGACAAACGCACAGACAAACATATAGAATTCATATAGGAACGTTGTTTCTGAAAACTCGGTTTTTATTATACACAGTTCTTTCGTCGGAATAGTACCAGTGGCAGGTGATAACCGGCTGTAATACCCATATTACTCTCGTATAATGTGTACAGCAGAACCATGCCACTACACAATACAAAAGTATTAGTATTTAATCAAAGCTGTCACGGCGCACGGAGGTTTTATGTAGCGCGAGCAGGTGGTGCGCGCCGGTTTCTACGTGTTCCTATTAGAATCGTGTTAGATGCAATACCGTAATTATTATATGCTGGCACTGACAGGTGCAACCACCCACTCATGTATATACTCGGAGATAACGGAAATCACAATTTCTTTTTATTGTTTTGTGTTTTAAGGCGTCATATAGCCAGATGATACTTCTGTGTATTGTGTAGGAATTCTTCTCCAAAGTAACGGTTTCGGAGGTTTTGTTTTATTATAATACTTCGGGAGGTATACTATATCATACAGCCATCATATTGGAAAGTGATTGCTGTAGCCTTTGAAGTATCGCTTGAGTGTTGCCACTCCCGCTGCTAACACAGCATCTCCTAAAGAGTTTACTGGTAACACCAGTCTGTCGTGGGAACACAACAAATTTCTAAGGAGTTGTTATTTGGCCGCGGTTTTCTGTGAGGTGGAGATATTTTCCCTGTTGGGCAATTTTAATGTTTATACACATCCGTCATTTATTTGAATCGAACCCACGAACCTTGATATGAAAGTAGCATTCACTATCACCACCGTGCTCGTCAAAAAGGCTTACAACAAACACCCCTTTATTAAGTCGACGTATAAATCCAGAAACAGTTCCTTTCAGCTATTTATGATCATCATCACGAAATTGGAAAAAAATATTGTTGTGATGACAATGCAATGTGAAACTATCGAGTATCGTATGCTATGTAACTGTTTAGTTACTTTGTCACCAACGTTCGATTCCCACACAGGGCAAATATTTATGTGCATAAATATGTCCATTTGTCTTAGTCTAAGTGTTTTAAGAGAGGTAGGGCGCATCAAAGCAGCTAGTCTGGTGAAGTACCTCGACCCTCACAGAAAACCGCAGCCAAATAACAAATCTCTGGAGACTTGCTTTGTTCCTGCGTGTGAGCGAGGTCACCAGTAAGCTCCTAAGGAGTTGTTGTGTTAGCAGCAGAGGTGACATTGCGCGAGTGATACTTAACAAGCGTACATAGGCTACCATAACCGCTTTACATCACCTTTGGGCCGTATGCTTGCATGCCTTCCGACGTTGTATAAAAAAAAAGTTAATACATTCTGGCGTTGTTTTGCGAAAATAAAATTTACAGACAATTTCATGTAAACTACTGTGTGTGCGTCTGCCACCAAAAAAAAACTACTTTGGTGGAGAAGCACTATTCAATAGTAAACAGTAAGACCATCTCATTTGTTCTCGATTTATTTATCTCAGTATATTTTAACAATTTTGTCAAGTGACTATATTGAACATCTTCCAGGATAGTTTCATTTATAAAAGTATAAACATTATGTCGCATATTTTTATCTAAATAATACCCATGGCGTCAAAACTATCAGATCACGTTGAGAGAACGACTCGAGTCAAAAGATCACCAATTAATAAAAGTTCGTAACAGAACTTTACATCAGGTGCGCCGTATGCTTTCAGTTCCTGCGTGTGAGTGAGGTCACCAGTAAGCTCCCAAGGAGTTGCTGTGTAAGCAGCAGAGGAGGCATCGCGCGACTGATAATTAATATATCGCAAGCGTTAATAGGCTACGGTACCCGCTTTACATCAGGTAGGCCGTATGCTTGTATGCCTCCTGACGTATTATAAAAAAAAAATAAGCAAATAAGTGCCTGGGAGACCCAGCTCGCTCGGTGTTTTTTTGTGTTTTTTTTATAATATCGGGTTTTCTCAGGAAAGACACTTACATACATAAACTTAAAAAGCAATCCTAATAATCTCCGTACAAAATTTGATGCAATTCGTTAGAGCTATTTCCGAGATACGCAAAATATAAGTATTTATATATTATACAACAGTTGCACGTTTAAAATAATAGGAAAAAAGATGCAATAATATAGCGCTGTCCGTAGGCTTGACATTTGTGATTGTATAAGACAGACAGTTTTTTATATATATTTAATCGAATTAATTTTTTCAAGAAAGACATATATAGATAAACCTGAAAACCTTATCTGAATACAACATTTTATGCAAATCTTTAAAACTGTCGGAATATACGAAATAAATTTATTATATACAAGAAATACTCGTTTAAATATATAAGAAATTTTCATACTTTTGTAAAGACAAACGTTCATTAGAATATTGGAACACTATCACAACTAAGGATTCTGCATGAACCCGAGACAAGCTGCAAAGTAACCAGTCAATAGCTTCAGCAATTTATTTTCCACTTACGTACATTATGTGCAGTAGAGGCTATATACTATCTAACGCTTTTCTAACACCAGCTGCCACCTGTCGCGGCCTTTTTAATCTTGTTACTTACCATGCCTTATACGCGCTCATCTAGAATTACGCCATTACACTTGCCATAGACGAAACAATAGAGCAAAAGCGTACAAGTAAAAAATATTTGTTGAATTTTCGAAACATTCCGAGTCGGTTGCGGCAGATAGGTAACAAGAAAGATGAATTTTAGATGTGTGTTTATTGAATAGTCAGGTATTCAGAATGTCTTATGAATAAAGTGCTTAGTAAGCTGGTTGATGTGGCAATGATATATTTTTTACTAACTTCACTAAGGTAGCATACTAGCGTACGGCCTGCCTGATGGTAAGCAGTTACCGTAGCCTATGGGCATTTGCAACACCAGGGGTGTCACTCTTGCGTTGCCGATCCTGTAAGATCCTCTTTACGCCTTTATTGAAGAACCCCATACTGTAGTCCCTTGGGAAAACCGCGGCAGGGAGCTCATTCCGCAACTTAATAGTTCTCGGTAGAAAACTTCTCGTGAACCACACAGTGCGCGACCATAGCGGTTCCAGTGTATGAGGATGAACTCCCAGCCGTCGGCGAGCTGTGCGATTGTAAAACGAGGCTGTTGGCATAATATCGAACAACTCCTCAGAACGCAACCCATTATACAACCGGTAGAACACGCAAAGGGAGGCAAAATCTCTTCTCAAACTCATGATAGCGGATCAACGGACTGGTTTCTACATCGAATCACGACGTGGGCAGGAACCACTAAATTTGTGTTTTTTCTACGTATTATTTATTACTACGGGATTTATCTACGTATTTGTTATAATTACTTGCTCCGGAGTAAAAGAAAACATTGTAAGAAAACCCGCTTGTCCAATAAATTATATTTCTAAAGATGTGTGACCTAACCTAAGAAAGGTTTGGTTTTGCCTCTTGGTTGTGGAGATCTGATGGCATACGCTCCATATAAAAATCAGTATCTTCGTCAAATCCTTAGATTTAGGTCGTGGACTCCTCCAATCCTTATGGAATCGGGATAACGTTAGTAAGAGGAAGAAGCAGGTTGATGTGATTTCGTCAAACATGTTACGTTAGAGTTTCGTTGGGTATTTTGTGTGCCGGATCAATTTGTGCAATGTTTAGACATGCTTCATGATGGCCACGTCCGCCTTCTGTAATAACACCGCTTGTCTACGTCACGAACTTCATCTTAACACATAAGAACTGAAATGGTGGCACACTGTACCGTTCCAGAGAGGGATTGTTCGAACTGTAAGTAAATGAATATGTAATGCATATTCATTTACTTACAGTTCATGATCAAATTACACAGTGCCATCAACTCACAAATAATAATAAGTTTACGCTTGTACTATGGTTGCTAGACAACTGATAAACATAATTATGTGAATAAAAAAACATCCAGACCAAGACAAACAGACATATCCATGTACATAATGTGTTTGTTTTGTGCTAGAATCCAACCCACGAACTTTGGGTTAGTTAAAGTACTTTAAATTAAAGTAGTGATTGCTAACTACTCGGCCACATGGCCCGCCAATAAGTTGCGGAATTATTTCCCTGTCGAAGTTTTCTCCGAATTTTAGGGTGTCCTAATGTATTACACGAATGACTATTAGGAGACGGTTTCACTAATCTGCAGTATCCGTGCTGATTTCTGTGATTTGCGGTACGTATAAACTAGGGCCTACAGTATCGTTTTAAATGCGCAACAGCAGTGGTTTATAGTATCTTTAGCTTAGCTTATTTTTAATTTAAAATATTTCAGAAGTGTGTACTAGTACTCATTTGTAACTCTATGGTCGGTCATAGTCCTGCAGTTAATAGACGTGATTTGAGCGCTCTAACGCCGCAGGCATAGAGCATAGAGTATCTACGAACACGTTCGTCCTGTCACCTGCCCCCGCATTCCTCGTCGTGATTACATGCGCACCTGTACACTCCAAGGATGTTATACCATGTTTACTTTACTTTGGGAAATCACAGATAAATATGTTTGTCTTGTTTACCTCCGATACTGATATGGACTGGAGCATTCGCAAATCGTTGATATGTGATAATTTTATTAACTTGGTAGCTTGTAGTATTTAAATATTTGTTTTACCATACAGCCATCATATTTATCAGAAGTAGAGTCCAAGGAACCGGCGACCGTGTATGAAAAGAGCTATGAAGTTTCAAGAACCGAGTGAGATATGATCGGATATATAAGGATCGCGTCTTGTGGCGCTCGGTCCTCTCTGCCTACCCCGCAAGGGATCTAACGTAGTATATATACATGCATCATATTTTATGTTAATACGAAAATGTTTCTACAAATGATAATTGAAAAAGTATCCAATAATTGTTTGTTTTACAGTCGTACCTCTCGAATATCTCTAGTATGCTTTACTAGAGGTTTTCTTCCTAACCAAACACTAATTAGGCTGTAGAATAAATTTCTTTCGAGGTTCTTCCAATGGACAGTATGACGGTATTAAAAAAAAAGTATAAAAAGATCCCTATTGGATCAACGACGCGCTACTAATGTTATCCTTGGTGTCTATTGAATGCGAGCAGAAAACAAACTACGCTTCTTTGATAATTTAGTGGTGCCAATGATAAATTGAATGCGAGTCTGAGCATATTCGAGGTGCTATCTTATCTCTCTTTGGCTTATAGTAAATATTTACTTTAATACTACTACACGTACCTACTGCAAAATTTGTAATTGAATTTAGTCTGTCTTCACTCAATAGTTATAACAATAAAATTGTGTTTTATTTTATTAAAAACTCGTATTATGTACAAATCAGTTCATCTAAAGATGCTTTGCGAGTATGTCAGAATAAAAACATGAACCATTTTTATATTGAAATGTGTAATTACTAATCAACTAGTGGTTCCGGCGGAACATTGTTTGCGTATTCTTCTATTCCGTGGAAATTTGACGATAACTTTCCAAGAAAGCTTTTTAGCGGACCCTAATTTCTTTTCTTTTGTCTTTTAATGTTTATTTTCAAAAATCCTCTTAGTTGACATCTACTTGTAAACTATCAGATTACAAGATTCTGATTCATAGTCTGACCTATGAAGTGGAAATTCTGCAAGTTTTTCAGTTTAGTCAGTGATTGACTTTTCCCTTTTTCTTTGTATTAATACGTGGAGAAAAAAGATTGTAGCCCTTTTTAAGCACATTGCGCGTATGGAGAAGTATGACATTTGTCATATTATGTAAAGTTCATACTTGAGTGCAGAAAGATAACATTTATGTAGGTACATATTATATTATAATGATATTGTTGCGGGCGTCCTTGGACCGATGACACGATGGACTGACGCGATGATCTTGTGAAGATAGCAGGATGCCAAATGATGCAAGCGGCACGGGGCTTGTCGCTGTGGAAGTCTAAGGGATGTATATGTTCAGCAGTGGACGTCCTTCGACTGAAATGACAATGATAATATATCAAATTTTCAATAACTTTCAATCGTACCAATTCAATGAATAATGGACGAGTTTTGACCATTTGCCGGGTATTAGTATATATATAAATGTAAACTGCAGAATACTGTGTCTGTATAAACCAAACAACTCTTGTCATTTCGTGACCAGTCTATATTCAACTCAAACTGGCTTTCCTTCACATTGACAATACGCACAGTGGTCTTGCAGCTAAATCTGACTATAATCTTGTTGGAATTGTAGACGGAACAATGATCGGGGACGCCGGCGCAGCTGCCGCGTGCCTTGCGTAACTTTTCCCTCGGCATTCGATACTGTCGCCTTGTTGTACTGCGACTAACAGATAGATATTTATGACTTGTTTATGAAGGTATCTATTAATTTTTGTTTACTATTTGTCTACTAGCGGTCGCCCGGGGGTCGAAATTCGACCACAATTTATTTAATCTTTAAGTTTTAACGTTAGATTAGGGGGGGGGGGCCTTATCAAAGAGTCACTAAGCTTCATTTTTGTGAAAAAGGAATGAAGAGTTCATACAAAGTGCATCAAGAGACTGTCTTGGGGTGCTGTTGTGAAGCCTCTCAGCAACTCACTTTTTAAGAATGCCCGTGTCTCTTAAGAAGTCTCTCAAGTTTTATTATGATTACATTACTTTATTATAATATAAATGCAATTTATGACAATTAACTAATATTGCAATTACACGTGATTGATTTGGGGGGAAAATTTACAACATATTGCAAATATTTCTTACATACCTAGAAGATTTTCTTGGAAGTCGTTTTGTTTAGACTCGCACTTGACGGCTTTTTTTTAATACTCTTGACCAAAGTCTCTTCGGAAAAGACTTTAGTCAAAAGTAGGTATTTAAAAAAAAATGACTCGCGCACCAACCGCAAAGTTGTTCATTTTTATGAACTGAGCTACATCCTGCGCGGTACGTAACATATGAATCAAAGATTCTGTGTAAGTCTACATTCATTGTTCGCCATAAAAAAGGTTCACACTAGAAATCACACCTGAGAAACATTTAATCTAATTCCTCACACGTTTCTAAGAACGGTGCGTCAAAAGGCAGTGCTTGCGCCCGCGCCGCTTACCCTAATAATATGGATTACAGAGGCGGAGATGTGATAGACAGACAGACGTACACGTCGGTAATTTGTAGTGGATTGTTATAATAATAAGCTCGAGTTACTCGGAGATGTTGTATTTAATAGGTTAGTTAACTACAATAGTCATAATTACTTACCGTCTTCCGCGTTCTATTTGTGGATGGGTGCTGAACCTTGAGTTGCTCAGTATTTTGGAGGGTCCCAAAAGCCGTCGGTCCTGGCAGTTTTCAATAGATGACAGTCGTTAAACATGGAGAGGTAGCGTAAGGTCCCAGTGGGGAACAGCTTCCACCTCACAGCAAAACCGCAGCCACATAACAACTCTTTGAAAAGTTGTTGTAATTCTGGGATAGCTACAAAACACTGCCTATTTACAGGCTGCGGTAATCACATTACGTTAGGTTGGCCGCATGCTTGTATGCCTCTTGTCGTCGTATAAAAAGAAAACTACTGCGATAAAAAAAAATGCGAACAACACTTGGAATAACGGCGCGTCTATGCACACTGAAAAAAAAGATTAGTTGAATTTACCAAAGAAGCAAAGGTAGGCTATTTTACTAGTAATCTTTGTTAATTAATGCAAAAATTTGTAGTTAAATTTACAAATATATTACGGTTGGTCTTCATACAAAAGTATTTTGTAGCTATCACTATTTTAAATGTATAATTTACAGCTAATAAATGGATTGTACATATAATATGGTACAGTTTATCATACCAAATAATAAATTTTATTATTTTTACTGGTACTTCATTAACCTTTTTTGATTGGTAAAATCAACTTAAGTCAAAGGACCCAGTTCAACCGTCGACTTTGGTGAATTCTATTAGGAATCTGGGAAATCCAACTAAACATTTTTTTCAGTGCAAGTGCTTTAATTTCGTGTATATTTATACTTATATTACTTATGTTATACTTATATCTTTCTACTGCGCTTGCACTATCTGAATGAACCAGATCCAGCAGCACCAGTGATATGGAAGCCAACAGCTGTATCTATATCAGATTGTTATTTAAACTTGCATAATTATTGGTGTGTTCCCTGGAGGGTCATTGAATTCTTGAGTGAGAGTGAGGTCACCAGTAAGCTCCTAAGGAGTTAGCAGGGGGTGGCAACGCGCGAGTGTACTTCTGTTAAAAGCGTTAGTAGGCTACGACGTTGTATGTAAAAATCTCTGCTTTAGACAGCGCGCGAACTATACTCCATATATTGCATGTGTACATAGGCTACAGTAAACGAACGCTTCCCACCAAGCAGGTCATCAGCCTGTTGTACATGCCTTGTCTTTACAATAATTGTATAAATGTATCAAACATACAACGCCATAACTCACGCAAGCGTCGCCGTTGCATTAAACTAGACGTAAAAACCAAATGCTCCGTCGGCGATCCTATTACACCTAATTTAATGGCGTAAAAAATATTCCAACAACTATAAAGCCATTACTTCCCGCCATGCAATCACACCTGCGAGCTGTAATTGCCTCTCTCGTTTCGTGGACATTTATTATATGGAAGTGTCACATTCCACTGGTCACTCGCCTGATGACACTCTGTTGAGAAATTCCTTGCATCGGATATTTAATGGTGTTTTTATCGAATAAACTAGCATTCCGACGTTCATGTGTAGATTTTTTGTATTAAATTGAGACAAGCAATTAGATCGTTACAGAGAGGAGTCTTGTAAGCGAATGTACGTACAATTCACAGCTTCTTTTTACAACTGCACGCTCAGCGACGACGGCGGGGAGTTCATCCTCATACATTGGTTGTGTGCGATTTCAGCGAAGTTTGCTTCCGAGAACTCTTGTTGTGAAGTGAACATCCGAGGTTTTCCCAAAGGACTACAGTATGGGGTACTTCCAGGAAGGGCTGAGGAGGTTTTTGCGTGGTTGGCAACGTATGTGTGACACCCATGTTATTGCAATTGTCCGTAGGCTACGGTAACTGCTTACCATCAGGCAGGACGAACGCTCATTACGCGATTGTTACCTTAGTAGTATAAAAAAACATATCTCAATACTTCCACGCGTTCAATTCTAAGGAAACCTTATTTGCTTGACACTTCAGAATTCTAAGAGAATTATGATTTTTTTCGAGATCCTGCTAAAATGTAGTTCCGAAGTCACTTAGATGAAAGAGTCAAAACTGCGGTCGAAAAGCGCTTTGTTGTGTACAAGATTTTTAAGGTTAAAGTCAAATGTCAAAGTCAAATGTTTATTCGCATAACTAAGTGTACAAAATGATCTTAAATTTAATTAAGCACTTACGACTTAGTCACCTTTGTCAGGTATTGCAAAGATTTAAGGCTCTACTACCTCCTTACATAATAGTATATTCGTACGTCGAGCATTTCGTCATGTGTCATATACCCTATCAATAACAGAATAACTAAATTTTTAATTATTATTAATCCTTTTTATTGATTAAAACCCATTGGGGCGGGAAAAGCAGGAAAGCGTCAGCGATATGGGGTGTTTTTTAGGGTTCCGTACCCAAAGGGTAAAACGGAACCCTATTGCTGAGGCTCCGCTGTCCGTCCGTCCGTCCGTCCGTCCGTCTGTCACCAGGCTGTATCTCTTGAACCGTGATAGCTAGACAGTTGAAATTTTCACAGATGATGTATTTCTATTGCCGCTATAACAACAAATACTAAAAAATAGAATAAAATTAATATTTAAGGGGGCTCCCATACAACAAACGTGATTTTTTTGCTGTTTTTATAGATAATGGTACGGAACCCTTCGTGCGCGAGTCCGACTCGCACTTGGCCGATTTTTTTACATTCGTGTTTGTATGCAACATCTTCTTCCTTAGCATTATCCCGTTTCCTAACCCATAAGTATGTGTGGGGTCCGTTACCTAAGCCTAAGAATGTGGCGAAGATATTGTTTTTTACATGGAGCGACTGCCAACAGACGTCCACAACCGAGAGGGAAAACCAGATTATTCTTAGGTAAGGTCAGACGTCTTTCTAAATATAATTTCGTGACCGTGCGGATTTCCTCACGATGTCTTCCTTTACCGCCAAGCAAGTGACAATTACAAATATGTACATAAAATCGAATACATGAATTTAGTGGTTTATTCCAGGATTCAAAGTGGGAATCTCTTGGTCAATAAACGGGTTCTTTATCTACAGGGCTATCACAGCTCCATCGTATTTGTATGCAACGTGTCACACGAAAAGCGAGCGCTGTGCGATTTCTTACAAACATTAATTTTATAAAAAATCCTGTTCCTGTGTCAGGTGGTTATTTGCTTGTATGCCTCCAGAGATTTTATAAAAAAGCAGATACAAGACTACCTTCGATTGCATCACGATGCCTCCACGAGTTTAACTTGAAAAGGTGGCATATAAACACATGCATGAAGACGAGCTCGGTGGCGCAGTGGTGGAACGTGCTGTTATGCTACTTTGACACCAACGCTCGTGGGTTCGATTCCCACACAGTACAAACATTTGTGTACATGAACATGTCTGTTGGTATTGGTCTGGGTATTTTCTATGTATAATATGTATGTATTTACAAAAAAAAATGTATTTACGTATATTTATCAGTTGTCTAGTACCCATAACACAAGCTTCGCTTACTTTGGGGCTAGGTGGCGCTGTGTAATTTGTCCGACAATAAAAAAAAAAAATAGAGTTAGTTTTATATTTATAACATTACACTACGGAAGTTTGAAGTGAGATTGCATAGTTGTCTTCTAATTTAACCGAAGGAGGACAAATTAGCAGTTTCAATACTGTTTATACAACTGCATCGAAACTACCTGCCCATTGCGCAGTCCTCTTGCAGTCATCTGTTTATAGGCTAGTTAGACTGCATGCTACTCGTAGTTACATGTTAGTAACGCAGTCCTAATGCATTTTTTTTATAGTACGTCGGGAGGCATACAAGCATACGACCCACTTGATGTAAAGCGGGTACTGTAGCCTATTAATGCTTGCGATATATTAAGTATCACTCGCGCAATGCCTCCCCTTTTGCAACTCCCTGAGAGCTTACTAGTAACCACACTCACACGCAGGAACACAACAACCCTCTAGGGAGTTGTTACTTGGCTGTGGTTTTCTGTGAGGTGGAGGTACTTCCCCAGACGGGCTGCTTTGATGCGCCCTACCTCTCTTAAAACATCCAAACCAAGACAAACAGACATGTTCATGCACACAAATGTTTGCCTTGTGTGGGAATCGAACCCACGAGCGTTGGTCTCAAAGTCACATCATGCACGACTGAGCCACCGAGCTCGTCAATTTGGACCAACTGCACGACAACATCAAGTGGACTGCAGTCGATTGGCAATTTCGGTGCCGTTTTATCAACTGCACAAAAACAGCTTCCAAGCGGCAAAGTTGTAGCAGGCGTGCTGCTCAAATGCAGACCATCTCTATAGAGCCTATAGTGAGATGCCTGACTTTTTGTGTTCGGCTCTGTTATTCACTCTATGATTTTCCACTGACCTTAACCGAAGCCTTCAATCTATTTATACGATAATAAAATATGTACATATGTGTATATTTACTTGTCTAAGTAATCGTAGTAAGTTACGTAACAAATCGACCTTGTACTGAGGTTCTACAATGCAAGCTATAATAATATCAAATGAATCGATTGACGCGGCTTTAACAAGGACTTACGTCCATAATATATTCTTGATTTTTTTTTATACAATGGGAGGCATGATGAGCTCGGTGGAAAGGCGTTCGATTCCCACACAGGACTAACATTTGTGTGCATGAACATGTTTGTCTGTCTTGCTCTGGATGTTTAAGAGAGGTAGGGCACATCAAAGCAGCCCGTCTGGGGAAGTACCTCCATCTTACATAAAACCGCAGCCAAATAACAACTACCTAGAGCACATGTGGGCAACACCCGGCCCGCGGGCCTGATCCGGCCCGCTGTAAAGTTTGATCCGGCCCGAGAGATATTTTGAAAAACCCCAATTAAAAAAAAATTAAGTACACTACTTATATATACTCACGGAATCTACTTATATATATGCACTACTTTAAAACGCGGCCGCGAACGTATTTGCATGCTAAAGTTTGGCCCACAACATGTCAAAGGTTGCCCCTAGAGGGTTGTTGCGTTCCTGCGTGTGAGTGCGGTCTCCAGTGAGTATCTACAGAGTTGGTGTGTTAACAGCAGAGGTGGCATTGCGCGAGGGATACTTAAGGTATTTATTGCAAGCGTTTATAGGCTGCGGTAACCGCTTTACATCAGGTGAGCTGTATGCTTATATGCCTCCCGACGTTGTATAAAAAAAAGATGGACAATCTCATCCTATCGTAGGGACACAATAACCTATATTGGCAAGTTTCTTTTGGCATTTCTTCTTCGCCAATAGTCATTTGAAATGCTGGTAGATTAAAAAAAAGAAAAACTTAAAAAAATAATAAGATAATAATAATATTGAAAATGTAAGATGTGTCGAAGTGCCTGTGAAGCAAATAAAGAATTTTTATCTTTTATCTTTATCTTATGCACATAAATGTTTGTCATGTGTGGGAAGCAAAGCCACGAGTATTAATTGTGAGTAGCCATTGCCAACCACTCAACCACCGGGTTCGTGAAATTAATTTCGCATGCAATTTTTTAGTTTATTTTTATGAATTAATAAAAAATAACTAAGTTTGTTATAGGGGGAGCTCGATGGCAGCCTGTCTGTGGATGGGTATATCTATCTCGAGCTTCTCCGTGCATTGGAGCTTTTTTTTAAGCCATCGATCCCGGGTGTTATCGATAGATGACGGTCGTAAAGTTAAGTCAGTGGTTATTGGGCGGTTTGAAAATCGAACACCGCCGCAGTTGAGCAGCGTGGTACTCGTAGATTATACTCTAAATCCCTTCGATTGAAGGGAGTAGAGGGAGGGTAGTAGTTTGTTAATTACACTTTAACCACAATACCCTGATGAAGGTTATGCATGGTATGCTGAAGTCACTACCACACAGCATAGAATGAATGCAACAATAGACTAATGCTTGCACATCTCGGAGCTGTAATCCATAGGTTCTATACAAATGGTCGTAAGTCGTTTTGACATTGTATCATTCGCTCATTCAATTATTTGGATGTTGCTAGTCAAATATCTAACACAAAAACAATCTGTCAGTATATTTGCTCACGACCTACGCAACAAATAGCGATTTCCATTTTCAATTTCACTACCGAACACATAGTTTCTTGCTGAAGTTAGTTCACCGACACACGACACATAAATCGGTACAAAACTTCGTCTGCGCATTTGCCCGATATCTCGTAGGAACCGCTTTTTCTACTTTCTTTCTTTTTCCTCTGCTCTTATGAGGCGTATCGTGATGTTTGAAGTATTCAAGAATTGGGCTATCAAATACAAAATGAATTTTTCAAATTCTACTGGTAGTTTCAGAGATTAGCGCGTTCAAACAAACTCTTCCCCTTTATAATTAGTCGTTTACATCTGAAAATAAACGGTTGCGTACTGTGCCTGTGAAATTTTCTTTCGGTAATCCTAATTGCATCAATATTTTATAACTCTCACCTTCTTCGACAATTTTTTTGGGATTTAATTTTGAATTTTCTGTTTGAGATAAAACTTTAAACTATTCCTTGAAATCTGAGGAAATGAATGAAAGACGAGGAAGAATAGGTAAATGGAAACAATAGTTTCTTTTTGGCCTATACGGCAACGAAGTTTTTAGCGGAATTGATTGAGTCACTCCTGGGCTACAGTTTTAACTTTTTCTTTGGGAATCCATTAAACCGTTTTCTGCGTGGTGTATGTAGAGACAATAGACAGACAAACGGATAAGATTTATGATATCATACTATTATTAGAAGTATAGATATACATAGGTAATGTTATTTATACTACTGAGGTAATAAATAAGAATAAATTTATTTCACAGAAAGAACATTACATTTTACAGATTTGCTGGCAGTCCCCCCAAATGACCGTAGATACTCGTATGTCGCACCGATAAGTAAATCAGCGTTGTTGACAACGACTTTCATGTAATCAACAATCCTGGTAGTTAGGTTTTTTTTTAATTTCTAATACTACCGGGAACGCAAATAATAATCACATGACTTGATAATGAAGTAGTGATCGTAGTTGTTCGCGACAACTATGTACATAAATAGATAACCGTCGCGCGTAGTTATAAGTGATGCACATTTTTATATAGTTAATAGTTATAGTTGTTTGTATTAGTTGTTTATGTAAGGATTAGAATAGGTTTACACAGTTTTCATACATACTTTGTTAGAGATAAGTTTTACATAAAAATGTTTTCATTATAAACTTAAAATTACGTTAATAGGTACATCTATGCACTATTGAGCTGTTGCAGCCAGTAATTCGCCGTTATAACTTTATTATATACTTGGCTTGCAACAGCTCGTACCTATACTAAACATGTAAAACTTATCTCTAACAAAGTATGTATGAAAACTGTGTAAACCTATTCTAATCCTTACATAAACAACTAATACAAACAACTATAACTATATAAAATGTGCATCACTTATAACTACGCGCGACGGTTATCTAATTATGTACATAGTTGTCGCGAACATATACTCCCGCCGCAGCTATCTCAGCTGGAGATATTCTTCGTGTTCGCGCCGTCGACCGTCGCTGTAGGCAGGATCACCAGCTTCTTGGTGGGCCTTCGCAGCACGCCCTTGTTGGTCCGCACGTCCACCGCTCGTGTCTCTCCGTCCGGTCCGGGGTAGGTAGCGACGACTACACCTCGTGGCCACAAGTTACGAGGTAGAGTGCCATCTGCTATCAGTACGAGGTCATTGACCCGGATAGCGCCGTGTGAAGCGCGTGGGTCCCGCCGGCGTTGGAGTTCTGGCAGGTACTCCTTCACCCAGCGACTCCAGAAATGGTTGGCGAGCTGTTGACTCGCACGCCACTCCCGTCGCCCTGTTGCGTCGGCGTCGGTGAATGACCCCGGCAGTGGCACTCGTGATGGCCCTCCCATCAAAAAATGGTTAGGTGTGAGTGCGTCGTCGTCGTCGGCCTCCGTTGACACGTGAGTGAGTGGTCGGCTGTTGAGTGTGTGTTCGACCTCGATGAGCAGAGTGGTGAGAACTTCTTCCTTCGGGGCTCGTTCATGCAGTGTGGCAGCCAGTGCGGTCTTCACGCTCCGTACAAGGCGCTCCCAAGCGCCGCCCATGAATGGAGCGCTCGGCGGGATGTAACGCCATTGTATGAAGCGCACCGAAGATTCCTCCTTCATGGCTTTCTCCGCGGCTCTGCGCAGCTCCACGTCTGCGCCCTTCAGGTTGGTACCCTGGTCTGACCACAGCTCAGTTGGACATCCACGACGGCCGATGAAGCGTCGCAATGCCATCACTGCTGAGTCGGTGCTGAGAGTGCCGGCGACTTCCAAGTGTACTGCTCGCGTTGTTAGACACGTGAACAGTACGCCGTATCTCTTCTGATGAGCACGTCCAACAGTGACTGTCATCGGGCCGAAGTAGTCGAGGCCGGTGTAGGTGAAAGGGCGCTGATGATGCGCCAGTCTGCTCCGTGGATGGTCACCCGTAGACGGTTGAGCGGGCACGGCCCGCCTGATGCGACACTGTTGACATCTTTTCAACACACTTCTAACTGTATTGCGCAGTCGTAGTACCCATAAGTGTTGTCGAACTTCGTTGGTCGTGGTCTCGAAGCCCCCGTGATGGAGTCTTCGATGTACCCATGAGATGTACAGTTGCACATATGTATGTTGGCCATCCATAATCGGCGGAGCTTTTTGTTCGTCCGTGATGTCGACAGCGGCTGCTATTCGTGACCGTAGCCGTATGACGTCATCGCTGTCTATAATGACGGACAGCTGACTTAGTCGGCTATTAGCAGGCAACTGTTTTTTACACTTTAAAGCTGCGACATCTTCACTGAACACATCATCTTGCACTGAGCGTATCCACAGCTGTTGGGCACGATGTAAGTGATGTGTTTCAAGTTGAATGAAACAGCTGTTTTCACTTTCACACGTAGCACTGATTTTCTTGTTTTTTCCCTTCGCTGCTTTCTTTATTTTCGTCCAAGTAGCGTCGTCAACTTCGTTTTTCTTATTGCGTTTGTAGGCCGCGTTGCATAGTTGTTTCTTGATGCGCAGAAGTTCGATGAATTGTAATACACGCGCCGTCGTACGCACTAACTTTAACCAACTTGAAAAACGAGTTGCGTCGGGCAGTGCTTCCTTTGGTGATGTAGTGTTTCGAACAAAGTTGACTCTTTCCTCGCCGGTCAGACCCATATGGTCGGGTTCATTGACCTCTCGCGGCCAGTTTGTTTCCGACTCGCGTAGAAACGCGGGCCCGTGGAACCACCGGTGTTGGGAGTTGAAGTCGTGTGGAGTGTCGCGCGTTGCGTCGTCTGCAACATTTTCCTTGGTAGGCACCCATCTCCACTCGCTGGTCTTCGTCTCCTCGGCGATCTCCGCGATCCGGTGGGCCACAAACGGCTTGTACGCTCGCGGGCCAGTGCGTAGCCACGAGAGTACCGTGCGTGAATCCGACCAATATACTCGGCGGGTCGGCTTTATGTCGTGTTCGTCTATGGCTGTGCGCGCAAGACGACACCCAAGTACAGCTGACTGGAGTTCGAGTCTCGGTATTGACGTCACTTTGTTCAACGGTGCAACTTTGCCTTTTGCAGCTATCAACGACACATGTATATTCCCGCATGCATCCTGTGCCCTCCAATACACAGCGCAGGCGTATTGCGACGAACTTGCATCGACGAAAGTATGTATCTCGTTCGTATGTGCGGTCGATACGCCGGGATAGCACCTTGGTATAGCTAGGCTCGGTAGTCTTCTCACGTGAGAGAGCCAGTATGACCAACTTTCGGCTTCACTGTCTTGCAACTTGACATCCCAGTCGATTCCAGTACGCCAAGTATCTTGTAAAATCTTCTTCGCTTGTATTGTAACAGGTGTAACTAAGCCCAGCGGGTCGAACAAAGACATCACTGTACGTAGGGCTTCTCGCTTCGTCGGTGTTTTCGTGCCTTCCAATATTGAAGGCGGAAGCTTGTGTTGATTGATGTTGAAGCCCAGATTGTCTTCATTCGGGTCCCACACCATGCCCAATATCTTCTCTGCATCGAGTTGCACTAAATTCCCCTTAGGTGTAGTGGAGAATTCGGCGCGCACCTTGTTTGAGTTCGATGCCCAGCGTTGAAGATGATAATTCGCTCGTTTGTGTATATTAGCGACTTGTGTTGATACTTGTATGGCGACCTCCTCCGTGTCAAAGCTGGCAAGATAGTCGTCGACGTAGTGGTTTGCTATCACTGCCTGCGCTGCCTCGGGAAACTGTTCTTTGAATTCCTCGGCGTTTTTGTTTTTGATGTATATCGCCGTGCATGGTGACGACGTGGCGCCGAAGATCACGCTTCTCATGCGGTACTCTGTGGGTGGACCTATTCTTCTGTCTTCTCTCCACAGGAACCTCTGCATGTCTCGGTCTTCCTCCCGTATGTTGATGCGCAGGAACATGTCCTTGATATCGGCTGCGACCGCTACTGGGCGTTGACGGAACCTCATCAGCACTCCGGGTAGAGACTGTATGAGGTCGGGCCCAGACAGCAGCATGTCGTTGAGGCTGATACCACGGGTCCTGGCTGCCGCGTCGTGCACGATGCGTAGTTTCTCGGGCTTTTGCGGGTTGATAACTGCAAAATGTGGCAGATACCAAGTTCTGTCGCTTTTCACTGCTGGAGCCTTCTCTGCATAGCCGCTCTGTATCAGAGTGTTCATTTGTGTCTCGTAGCGCCGCTTCAATTCAACATTTTTGTCAAGTTTCTTCTCGACTAACTCGAGGCGACGCATCGCTGTGTTGTAGTTATCCGGCGGTACAAAATCGCTTTGTTTGAATAGCAATCCTGTTTCAAACCCTCCCGCCGGTAATCGACGCGTCTTCTCCTCGAGTGTGCGCAGCGCGTGGAGCTCGTCGTTGGTGTGTGAATGTTTAGGCTGAACACCCAGAGACTCGAGGGCGAAGTGCTCCTTCATGAGGTCATCCATTGTCTGTTCCTCCGTTAGTGTTACTGTAGTCAGATGGCTAACTCGATGGACTTGCTGCTTCTTCTTATTTCCCGTCGCGCCGTGCAATACCCATCCCAAGTCGGTTAATGAAGCGACTGGTTGGGCTGTGGTCCCTCTTCGCACGTCGTGTGTGAGCAGCAACGACCAATTATCTTGACCCAGCAACACGGTTGGATGGCCTTCCTCATAAATCAGCTGATCTTCGATGTCTTCCAAATGACGACAGTGTTTCACGACACTACGTGGCACACCTTGAGTCGTCAACATCAGCTTGTCCATTGTACGCGCCGACACATCGTGCTTCACTGAGTTTCTTCCTTGTATAGTGAAGTGTACACGTTCCGATGTATCGGCCGTTATACGTGCGCCGGCCACACCCTCTATGTAAAAAGGCGCGGGCGGCCCGTGTACGCCGATTTTGTTCGCCACTGCCGACTCGATGAGTGTGCACGTAGAGCCGTCGTCCAAAAGGGCGTAAGTGTCGTATGTACCCTTCGGACCGGTCACTTGTACAGGCAGAATCTTGAGATAGGCAGCAGTGAAATTTTCCCTTGTCGACGTAACTATGGCTGTTGAATTTTCAACTTCATTTTCTTTTCTTTTCGTGTCGTGTAGAAGAGGGTGGTGCGTGTATTTGCATCCGTCGACTTCACACTGCTTTGGCTTGCAGTTATGCCGAAATTTGCGGACTCGCAAACAACGGAAGCATAGCCTGTGAGTTCTGGCTAGCTCCCATCTCGCAAATTGGTCGGCTTTCTTGAACACGTTGCAGTCGTACGGATGGTGACCCTCTTTCTTGCAAACTTGACACTTTAGTTGCACCGCAGTAGACTTCTGATCTTGAGTGTGGTAAGCACGTAGTCCTTTTCGTACGGCAGGCTCCCGCCGGTCTTCAACCGCAGTGAGCTCGGCCGGTGCGTAGCTTCCACATCGATCGGCGGTGACTTCCAGAAACTTGGACAGCGTGAGAAGGTCTGGATGATCTTCCGGCTGTTCGGCGGCGAAGTCGTAATACCTGTAGCGCAGCGCTGGCGGCAGTTTTTCAATGACGCTGCGTACCACTTCGGCGTTGTGTAGATAGTGATGCTTCTTCAGTGCTTTAACTGTGGCTGTGACGTTAAGCACCTTTGAAGCGAAGATGCAGATGTCTCTTGGGTTCTCGGCCAGTCGTGGTAGCGCACGGAGCTTGTTCAGTTCGGTCATTGCCAGTGCATCTGGACGACCGAACCTCGCGGCTAACATCTTCATAACTTCTTCTGAAGTCGTTGACCCGACGAAGAGACATAGTGTTGCATCTCTGGCGGCTCCCTTCAGGCTGTGACGTAACTTGGACAGCCTTTCTTGTTCGGAGAGGTGACTTGCAGCTTCATCATAGGCGGCCTTGAATGGCAGCCACTCGTTCGATGACCCGTGAAAAGACGGTAACTCGACGGTCCTCGGTGCAATGGCGGGTTGAACGGCTCTTGCTGCAAGTGTGATGGCAGTTGCTAGCTGATTGTAGTCAAACTCCCGTTGCGGTCGTCTCTCTTCACAATAGCGTGCTGGCTCTATATCTTCTCTCACTGGAACCGGTACTTGTTGCTCGGCGTGCCGCGTGACCTCGCTGTGGCCCCGATGAAGTGCGTCGCTGCACGTCTGCGGCGGCGGCGCTGCTATAACCTCCTCTTCATCGGTCCTGCGATGGTCCGGGCCTGGGACGTCGGGCTTCGGTACGTAGGGCTCCATGGTGAGTGCCAGCGTGCTTCTGTTGACCCAGTCGGTTGTTCGCTCGTTCCTAGTTGCCAAGTCCTCGTCTGCTTCGATCTCGTCTTCAGAGTCCGCCTCCAACGCGGCGACACGTGCAGCTGCCAGCTCCACTTCCTTCTGTAGAAGGAATTCTCGCGCCTTGGCCAGCGCTCTCCGCTTGATTGTCGACGTAGTGCGGGGCGCGCTGGGCGGGCGGCGAGAGGCCTCCTTCTGTGGGCTGGCTGTCTTGTTCGTCGCTGCTGTCTTGCCGGTTGTCGTCTCGCCGGTCGCTGTCGTCTCGCCAGTCGTTGCAGTGGCCGTAGTGTTCGTCGTCGTCGATGTTTCGGCTGTAGACGTCTCTGGCGTCGCTACGGCGGGTGCGGCGGCGGTGGCGGCGGCGGCGGGCGTCACTGTGGCGGCGGCGGCGGCTCCGTCGACTTGAGCAGGCGTTGTCCTCCTTTCCGACTCCATACTTCTTGTAACAGGCATCTTTCTTCGTCGTCTGAAGAACTATTCCCAGTATCCGGCTTCTGAAGGACCAAAATGTACGGGCCCCTTCGATACGACCCGTACACTTTCTTAAATGAATATAAAAATAATAGAATGTAGGCACTGGCGGGCTTCGTTCTTCGACCTCCGGTTGTAAGTCGCAGGTCTGTGGGTTGGTGCAGAATGAAACGCCTGTTGCTGTCTTCAGAAGTATGGAGCCGTAGGTACTTGCTGCTAGGTCTGGACTGGCTTGGCTTTGGAGTGACTTGGCTGGCTATTTCACTGTAGTGTGAGCGCTGAGTGTAGCGGACGACTGGTCCCGATCCACGATGTATGGCCCATATTTATACCCCCGCTGTGCGAGCGAGAGGCACATGTGTGGGAAAGAGATAGCAATAGCCAAAATCGCCCAGACCTAGAGGCAATACCTGATCGTGCTCGCTTTATTTGTGTCTAAAATGTTTGTAAGTTGTACTATTATTTCATACATTTGACCCTTTTTCATATAAAACCATAAAAACTTTTGCTAAAGTTATTGTCAAAACTTATGGGTCAGTGAAGTTTTACATAAAAATGTTTTCATTATAAACTTAAAACTATGTTAATAGGTACATCTATGCACTATTGAGCTGTTGCAGCCAGTAATTCGCCGTTATAACTTTATTATATACTTGGCTTGCAACAGCTCGTACCTATACTAAACATGTAAAACTTATCTCTAACAAAGTATGTATGAAAACTGTGTAAACCTATTCTAATCCTTACATAAACAACTAATACAAACAACTATAACTATATAAAATGTGCATCACTTATAACTACGCGCGACGGTTATCTAATTATGTACATAGTTGTCGCGAACAGTAACTAATTGTGTTTTTCCTACAGCCCGCCACAGCCTCCTTTATCCAAATACCAAAACCGCAGGCCACGTAGTGTCCTCTTAGATCAACCTAACAAAATTTCGAGAGCTTTGGACCGCTATGCAGCGGCCGAAGCCTCCTTAGGGCAACACTCCTCCACCATGTGAGCACCCTTCTGGTCGCTCGGTTTAGGCGCTTATAGGGTCCAGGGTCGGCGTCCTCAGGAGGAAGTCGACCCTTCTCTAAGCGTATGCTCTTATAAGAGTGACGCTTGCGTCACCCCGTTCCCCTGGGGTGATCGCTTCAGATGAAGCCTTTGTAGCCTTCCCGGCTAGAGGCAGTCCCAGGGGGTGTTTTAGTCGGTGGAAATCCGACATAATCAGTTCGTTCGTACGAAATGGTATCTTTGAAAGATTTCACCTCCTCCCTCCCTTTTTCCGGAGGGTGCCCCTCACGGAGGAATGACCAATGCACACCCGGGTGTGGGTTGGTCCTTCCTTTGTGGGTCTTCAACTTTCTTGGGCGAAAATCAAAAAAAAAAAAAAAAAAAAAAAAGGCTCCATACTTCTGAAGACAGCAACAGGCGTTTCATTCTGCACCAACCCACAGACCTGCGACTTACAACCGGAGGTCGAAGAACGAAGCCCGCCAGTGCCTACATTCTATTATTTTTATATTCATCTACGAAAGTGTACGGGTCGTATCGAAGGGGCCCGTACAGTAGTAAAGTACGACAGTGTAGCCAGCAATGCAACATATTCGCAAAAGTTTGTTTCTTTAATCGGCAACGCAAGAATGACCTGGGCGTTGCAAAAGTCACATTTGAGTCGGAGAGGCTTGCATTCGCAAGTATTTCGCTTCCTACATACATTCTCCTTACACTTTCATGTTGCAATTTTTCGCTCCTAATCCTTTCATGATCTCCGAAAGGGATTCACACTCGCCAATAACTCCAATTCTTGAAAAGTCCCACAAATCGGCTTACCACCAGTAGTGGTCCATTTCAAGAGACCTTTAAAGATTCTTATCCATTATCGTATTTCGGAGACGTAGGTATATCTATAAAAATGAAGTTAATCACATTTTTTTGGTCATTCCGTCTCCATGTGTGAATATCCTTATTATGAAATTAAGTATTCGACGCGAGGAGGTTTCGTTCCATACATAAATCTAGAATTGATTTACCTGCTTCGTTCACTCTCTTATCTCCATAGGGACCAAGAACAACTACATAGCTCTCTCGTTTGGTCTCAACCCATCCATTCAAATATCCACACATAATAACTCTTTCATTCCCTTCAGCTAAATCCAGAACATCCTTCACAGACTCCTATAAACATAAAAAAAATATTACATTTTATAACATACTAGCTACTCGCCTCGGCTTCGCACGAGTGATCTGATCGCTACCAAACTTCACAGGATCAGGATCACCCGCTGGATTGATCTGAGGGTTCCCTGAAAATTTCATTAAAATCTGCCCAGCTGTTTTTGAGCCCATAGAGGACATACAGACAAATATTCATTTATATATATATATATATATATATATATATATATATATATATATATATATATATATATGGTTCCTATGTCCAGCAGTATAGACTGTGTGTCGGTCAGTCAATTATGTAGTTCGGTGAGAAGGCATTCATCAAACCGGATCTTTCCTTGAAATTAAATTCCGTCTCCACTGATGGCATTTTTCGTAATGAAATAAATCACGATCTGTAATCAATTCAATCTTTAGAACATACCAAATGTTATAAAATGTATAAAAGGATTTTGTGTCATGAAATACACTTAACATAATATTCCACACCGAAATGTTTTTTTTTTTTTTGTATCACTAAGGTGGCAAACAAGCGTACGGCCTGCCTGATGGTAAGCAGTTACCGTAGCCTATGGGCATTTGCAACACCAGGGGTGTCACTCTTGTGTTGCCGACCCTGTAAGAACCTCTTCACGCCTTTCTTGAAGAACCCCATACTGTAGTCCCTTGGGAAAACCTGTTTCTTTAAAGTCTTTCTCTATCCCAAAATATCAATGACCAATGCAAAATTTGTTGTATAAAACATGTGACAGCAGAACAGTCAAACTGAACGTCACTTTTATTGAAATTATTATGCAAAAAAATCCATCAAAATTTAAAACGTTTCCGGTTATTTCAAAAAAATCTTTCATAATACGAAAAAAATATCTACCTATATCTTCGCGCCAAATCCCTTGCGGTGTAGGCAGAGAGAACCGAGCACCACGTGACTCGATCCTTACACACCTCACTAGCTTTTTTAACATTCATTGCTCTTCTCATCACGCTCGCCGGTTTCTAAGGCTCCTGACATCAGAATACGGTCTACAAGCGTCACGCAAATAATTTTGCGCAACGCTCGCAAATGCGATAACGCATAGGATCGATTTCGGCCGCTATTTGCATATCCACATGCTTCTTTCTCTATCCACCATACTTTCTTTCATAACTTTCCAGCAATTATCCATATCTGAGCCGGAAACGCTTGCATTTGCAAGTCTCTCACTTACCAGATGTAGATATATATATGTTTTCTTTACACTTTCATCTTGCAATTTTTCGCTTCTGATTCTTTCAGGATCTCCTAAAGGGTTAAGCACTTGCCAGTGCCTTCACTTTCTGAAAAGTCCCACAAACCGGCTTACCACCAGGTAGTGGTCCGTTTCAAGAGTAGGACCTCTAAAGGCTCTTGTATCCATTATAGTATTTCGGAGACGTCTATTAATTATAATCAAATCAATCACACTTTTTTGGTAATGCCGTCTCCATGTATACGTGTGAATATCCTTATGATGAAATAAAGTATTCGACACGAGGAGGTTTCGTTTCATACATAAATCTATAATTGACTTACCTGCTTCGTTCACTCTCTTATCTCCATACGGACCGAGAACAGCTTCATAGCTGTCTCGTTTGGTTTCAAGCCATCCATTCAAATCTCCACACATAATCACTCTTTCATTCCCTTCAGCTAAATCCAGAACATCCCTCACAGACTCCCAAAACTTCTGTAGTTCTTTTAAGAGAGGTAGGGCGCATCAAAGCAGCCTGTCTGGGGAAGTATCCACCTTACAGAAAACCGCAGCCAAATAACAACTCCCTAGAGGGTTGTTGTGTTCCTGCGTATGAGTGAGGTCACCAGTATGCTCCCAAGGAGTTGCTGTCTAAGCAGCAGATGAGGCATCACGCGAGTGATAATTAATATATCGCAAGCGTTAATAGGCTACGGTACCCGCTCTACATCAGGTGGGCCGTATGCTTGTATGCCTCCCGACGTAGTATAAAAAAAAAGAGTTCTTGAGCACACACTGAGTTTACGGGAGAGAATGCTGCAACCAGAAATATTCGCGTAATGGCCAGTTTTATATGAATCCAGAGAAGTCTAGGCCCTACCAAACTGTAATCTCTTACTCCTGCACCAGCATTGGCATGATCGTCCCGGTCTACCCCAGACCACCGGGCCATCATTCCACCGGACAGATCATCGGTGTCGCTCCCCTTGCGCTTAGTATCTGTCACACACAAACTAAAGAACGTCTTTCATTCATTATGTCTATGAGTTCGTTCTTGTTATCGTTCAATCCATCTCTCACATTACACGTGTCTATACAGCACTCGGCTCTCCTCGACCCGCCAGAATTGGCGCTGCGTGGTGAGTGGCGGCCCCCACCGACGCATACAGCTACATTCGCACCGACGGGAGCGGATCGGTGTGCTCTTGGTGCAGAATTGCAAACTGATTGATTGGCAGGGGTCGCGACCGAGCACGCTTCTGGCACATGACCCCTATACCTAGTACGAGTAATATAAAAAAAAAATTACAAATATATTTTAATATTTTCGTATAGGTAATAAAAAATAATTACAAAATCAGCCGAGCCGTTCTGAATTGATGGTCATTGTATATATATATATATCAATGATTTTTTATATATATAATGTTTATGACATTATGAATGTAGCGGTAGCTTCTGAAATTACTCAAAATTCTTCATGAGTCTTCTTCTTTTTAGCGTTATTCCGTTTCCTAATCCATTTGGATTGGCGGGGACGGCTACCTAAGATTAAAGATTTTTAGGTGGAACAACTACCGTCATACCTCCGCATCCCAGAGGAAAACGCAGATCATTCTTAGTTAAGGTACACGTTTTTCGAAATAAAATTCCTTGGATGTTGACCTTCACTGCCGAGCTAGTGATAATTACAAATATGTACCACTATATTCCTATTCTCGGATTTATGTACATATTTGTAATTTGTACAACCAGCGACCATGAGGTTGATTCTTTATCTGAATATTATGAAAATTCTTTATGAGTGTTTCAGATTATTGATCTTCACTGCCGAGCTAGTGATAATTACAAATATGTACCACTATATTCCTATTCTCGGATTTATGTACATATTTGTAATTTGTACAACCAGCGACCACGAGGTTGATTCTTTATCTGAATATTATGAAAATTCTTTATGAGTGTTTCAGATTATTTTCATAGGGTTCCTGGGTAATAATAAAAAGCCGAATACCAAGCGTGCGAGAAACACATCTGTGATACAAAAAGTAGTTTTTTATTAGACCTAAATTTTTGACAACTATAATTCGGCTCCGACACGGGTTTTTCCCGTGGCCGCTAGACAAAAGCAACTCGATATTCGCTTGAGGCCAGTTCCGTGTTTACCGACGCCGATGCCGACCGTTGATGGAATGCAGTTGGACTGCATTTATTCGCTAATGATTTATATGATGGACCTCTAATGCTCAAATACCGGATTTATTGCTGTTTCTACACTTCGATAAATGGAAGTCGACATTAATAGTTTCTCCATGAATTTGTAATTTCGTCAGTCCTTCAAAAACCCGCCACGCGAGAGCCGGATACGCACGCGGAAGGTTCCATACCACTCTTCACCCTTTTTCTTGTACGAAGGATCCCTTTAATATTTTTATATTTATATACGTGCGTACAATGACAGCATTATGTAATTTAACATAGTTTTTTGTCTTCATATGATCCACTATTTGCCCTAACGTTTAGCAAACTACACTCAGCTGAAAGTGAGGAGAGATCTAAGACCTTGCACAGTAAAATAACAATTCAAAGTTACCGGGAAGCTGGCGATGAAATGCAGCGTTAACGAAGAGAAATTTTTGATACTTAACTGCGAGTCAATTAGCCAAGTCATTAGCGAACCAAGCAAATTCAAATTAATATTTTGCGGCACTCCTTACTAGTGATAGAAGATTGTGAAGTGTCGATACTTCGAAGGTGATGATAGCTTACCTGTATATTCCACGTAGCGGTTTACAGCTTAGATTCAGATTACTTTTTTTTTATTTTATCAAACATGAGTAGTTACATTTTACATGAATAAATTAGTTCTACATGTTTGGCCACTGGAGTATACAAAAGCTGAATGCAAAAACAATTTAAGTTAATCATGTAAGTTAAGTGTAATAACTAAATATGACAAAATATGTCAATTACCAAATATTACTCGTTTTTGTGTAAAGGTGCGTTTATGCAGGAAAAACACCTAAAAAGCAAATGATCTAGATACAAAACTTGATCAAAATATTTAGAACCGTTTTCTTGATACACGAAACATACCTGTTATATACACTACAAATTGCTCATTTAAATAATTAGGTAAACAAATTGTAACCATAAAATAACAATATCAGACACTGTCATTTAGTAATTGTATTTCACAATTTTGTAGTAACATTTTTTTAAATTCTGCTTAACATTTTAACCGGTAGTTCTATCAATGACTTGAGTTAATTATAACGAATTCAATACTCTGTTGATTTTTTTATTTTATACAACGTCGGAAGACGTACAAGCATACGGCCCACCTAATGTAAAGCGTTTACCGTGGCCAATGAATGCATGTAGTAACACACACATTCGCGCGATGCCTCCTCTGCTACTAACGCAACAACTCCTTAGGAGCTTACCGGTGACCTCACTCACACGCAGAAACCCTTTAGGCAGTAGTTATTTGGCTGCGGTTTTCTGTGATGTGGAGGTACTTCCCCAGACATACTGCTTTGATGCGCCCTACCTCTCTTAAAAACATCCAAATCAAGGCGAAAAGACATGTTCATGCACACAAATATTTGTCCTGTGTGGGAATCGAACCCACGAGCCTTGGTTTCAAAGCGTTATTCACAATGAATTTCTGAATCTATAATAAATTTTATTTTTCTGTTCATTCTTTGATAAGTGTACAAATTTTCGTGCACTCTAGTATGGGCCTAGAAGTTCCAGAGACAAAAGTAAAGTTAAAATTTCAAATAAAATTTTCACAAAGAAAAACGAAAGTGCTTCTGAAAATAAGCAAATTTGTAGTGTCAGCCATCAAGCGTCATCGATGTGACTGGAAATAAATAAATATTAATCATTATTTCTTTATTTGTAAGTGAGATCGTTGCATTTAGCAGAGTATCAAGCAAAACCATGCATTTATTATTTAATGGGTGCCAACTTTCAGGACAAAAATAACAAATGTAAGAGTTATTGCACCAAACATACTAATAAATACTAATAATATTCCATAAGATATCTAATATCTCCTTGCTCATATCTAAGATCGAAACCAACATCGAAATAGGTAGCCTATTAGCAAATAATGTAACCAGCTGACAACCTGTCATGTGATAAATATGATTATGCTAAACGCCTGACCTGAAATCGGTAGCAATTTGATACATTTGTATACATCGTACAGCATTTGTGAAATAATCTACTGTGTATTGTCTTAGGTTTTCGCTATTGTTATACATTGTTTAATTATATGACATAATTGATGGATTAATTATATACATTCCGTCCGATTCACAAATCCTTGTCGGTAGATATAATAATTGAATAACCAATGTAAGACAAGTCTTCCTGCGACCACGGACGCTGCAAAGCATTCGAAACGATAGGTTCAACAAAATAAATAAAACACGCGATACTTCCGTTAAAAATTGTTTAATTCAATCTACTATGTATTTGCTGGTTGATCACTCGAAACTTTAATTCGTGGCTGATGATGGTTATTGATTGTGCACATTCCAGCCAGTAGCTGAGACTGTCATGGTCAAACCAGTATATCGGCGGCACTTAAAGACGTGACCCTCCAAACTTTCACATGGTCCGTATATACTTTGACATTCGTAGCTCTTTTCATGCATCACCGATTCCTAGGGCACCTTGATCAAGACTACCACCTACCACGGCCAAGTTGGTCGTGGTAGGTGAATCGGCCTTCCTCGGCTACTACATCCTTCCACTTTCGCGTTGTATATCCGTCATCATTCTTTAATCTGACATTCTTTCTACATGCCCGGACCAACGGAGCATGCATCGCCTTGCCATATTATATTATGTTTAAATAATAATATTAAAAAATATAAAAAATCGGCCAAGTGCGAGTCGGACTCGCGCACGAAGGGTTCCGTACCACTATCTATAAAAACGGCAAAAAAATCACGTTTGTTGTATGGGAGTCCCCCTTAAATATTTGTTTTATTTTGATTTCATTATTTATTCTTAAAGTGAATATATAACTAAATATTCTGTGAATATTTCAAGCGTCTACCTGTTGCCGTTATCAATATCGAGCAAAAATGAGCAAAAAAATCACGTTTGTTGTATCGGAGCCCCCTTAAATATTTATTTTATTCTGTTTTTAGTATTTGTTGTTATAGCGGCAACAGAAATACATCATCTGTGAAAATTTCAACTGTCTATCACCGTTCATGAGATACAGCCTGGTGACAGACGGACGGACGGACGGACAGCGGTGCCTCAGTAATAGGGTTCCGTTTTACCCTTTGGGTACGGAACCCTAAAAAATTAGGAAAAAATTACAATTCCAGACTTTCCCTTTACTTAAGATTGCCTAGTTTCGGATCGGTACTAGAAGCGTGCTCGTCGTGACTGCCAATCTGGTAAATCAGTGTATTGGAATTCTGGACTAAAACCGTACCCCGTAGGCGACGCGCGCATCCACCATCGTCGGTGAGAACTTAAGCGCGGTGTGGCGGCGGTGAGGGTGGGAGGCAGCACCCAACCCGGCAGGTCGAAGAGAGCCGAGTGCTGTATAGATACAGAATATAAGAGGTGGATTGAAAGACAAGATGCATGAGCTGATAGATATAATGAACGAAAAATGCCTAGATGCTTTGTGTGTTTCAATTACTAAACGGAAGCGAAGCGACAGCGAAGATTTTCCCGGTGTCTCGATGACACTGTTGTCCGGGGTGAACCAGGAACCTGGCGTAAGTCTCACCTCGCTTAGCCTATTATGGTATAACAATTTGGTAGGTCCAAGACATTCAAGGTTAAAAAAGTTGGAATAACGCGAGTTTTTTTGGTTGCAGCATATGCTGAGCTCAACCAATCGATAGCCAGGAGCTCGAGAAGTATTGTGAGACTGTAAGGGATATTCTGGATTTGGCTGAAGGAAAAATCGCCTGAACGTTCCATGATGTCGGGGCAGGGCGCATGAACGAAAGGTCTTAGTGCACAAGCCAATATCTGTGAATAAAATTGGCATTGTGAGTGGTTTTACACTTGCATAACATTGCATCTACTATTCTTATCTTCTGTAATGTCGACATTGAAAAAATTAGAGCTAACTTCATGATATAAAAATGCATACCGATTTAACTTTAACGGCATCTTTAAACAGCTTAAAGCAAATTGTATTGAAAATCGGTTTATCCGTTAGTTGTATTGTTGTACGGAACACTCAACGATCGAGACACACTTGCACTTATCGTTGCCACCTTCGTTTTTATTTGTAGCTGTTGCGGTAGCCGAACGGAAGAACGCGGTCGATGCGGTGAATAAATTCCTGCAGCATTCACCGGCAGTTACCAGCCGGGCCACCTGCATAAACTCTTCCTAGTTACTATCTGCAAGTTACACACATCTTACGAATAGCTAGAAGGGTTGTGCAGAAACTCATATTTCTCTGTTTTAAATAAAATAAAATAAAAATTGTTTATTTCAGATAATTTAAAATCCATATAAAACAATTAGCGTAGTTTAAAATCAAATTGTATAAATTGAATTGAAAAGAAAACATTATTTTATATTACTCTCCCGACTATGCATTTCCATAGTGGGGAGGTCCAATCATCCGCAATTATTTTAAGGATGCTGTTGCCACTGTCACGCGTTCTGTTTATCAGGGATACAGTTTTCTTACGAATTATGGCGTGGAAACCGTCAGTACGATAATGCACAAACATCCCCGACGCACTACAGAAGCGCGACAGTCCCAACAGCATGTTTTGTATTGTAAATTTATACAGTAGATTATTTTTTGAGTTCCTACCTACCTAAAGAAAAAACGGAACATTATCCCAGGTTTATAATTGAAAACGTAATGAGTTCTTCTTGGCAGCGTTATACCGTTTTCTTTCCCGTTAGGATTGGTAGGGTCTGCTGCTGACTAAGGATTTGGTGAAGATAATGATATTTACATAAAGCGACTGCCGTCAGATCTCCACAACCCGGCCTTTTCGACAGAGAGATAGCTATCAAATGTTGCTTAATTCCTGCTGTCAAAATGTACTGATTTTAATTGAGTCTGTTGCCAAATAAGCCAAATTAACAGTATCCAGAACCGTCAAATATGCACTTTAATTTGTTGACAGAAATATAATAATAATAAGGGAATAAAATAATTGACTGTGCTAGATCAGGGCTGTAAGGAGTTGACTAGAACCATAATCTGTAATTAGAGACATATAAAGTAACCGAACATAAATGATTTTATTAGCATATCGTATGAACAATCATTTAAGCCACCTACACAGACAAAAAAGTACTCCTTACTTTTTTGTCAGCAATTTATAACTTACCGACCAAGGGCTCATTAAGTGCTTCATCAAGATCTTTATAGTTATCGTATATCGTAACACTGACCATGATTTTTTTTATACAAAATCTTATACTTTTAGCGGTTAGCACAGACTAGATATAATTATATTATACAAATGGGCATCGCTCGAGCGGCGCCACCCTTGTTAAAACGAGTTACTGCGTTCAAATTTCTAGTAATCTTACTCACTCACAGGAATACAACAATACCCTATAACATGCTCATTCCGCTGCCGTCTTCTAGTGGAAGTTCACCAGCCAGGTTACTTCAGATTAACTATCGTTACCATTCCGAATGACGAATGATACGGTACATCACGATCATTATTTAAAAGAATCAAAGCAAGTGGAGGGGAAGTACGTCCACCTAACAGAAAACCGCAGTCAAATAGCAACTCCCCGGAGGCTTGTTGTGTTCCTGCGAGTGAGTGAGGTCACAGTAAGCGCGGTGATTATTAAAGTGTTGCAAGCGTTCATAGCGGTAACTGCTTTACATCTGGTGGGCCGTATGTTTGGATGCATCCCGACGTTGTAAAAAAACACATTAAACTGGTAACAAGCTTGTTTGCCATTCGACGTCCGAAATAGGTAAAGTAGACGCATAATTATAAATCGATTAACTAGTTTTTAATTAAGAAATTGACAAGTCGATATTAGCATTATACGATTATTGTGGTTCGCCTTTCTCTCAATTTTAATTCCGAATCAAATCTCGCGAAATAACTGTGAATATATCAGTGTTATCATCGTCTACATTAAATACTCTGGCGGTCAGCTCAGGCAAATTAATAAATGAATACCATACCTATCCGAGAGAGGCCGCGGCGACGACCAGGCGCCCGAACACCTGCGTCTGCGCATCCGACCTCCCACAACCTAGATACAACTGTACGCCGCCGCGAATAGAACTCAAGATAGATTGCCGCAGCTAAATTCTCTCATTACGAGTCACGGATGTAACAAACAAACTATTCAAAACTCTGTACCTTTACGGCAAAGTTGGCTTTTACGTCCAATGGATGACTGTTGAGATTCCTCCGGCTTGGGAGTTATGGTCACTTTTTATTCGAGTAAAAGTCGACGAGAAATTTCTTTGAATAAACTAAAAGGGTGTTTTCAATGTGTTTTTTTTCTCATAAGGAGACGCTGAGGACATACTTATGATTTAAAATGTTATATGTCTATATCTCTCCTTCTTACTGTTATCCCGTTTCCTGATCCATTAGCGTTGTCAGTTAGAGCGAATATGATATCCCGTAGGTTTGTTAGGTGCTCCAGAGAAGTAAAGGTAACATGTATCGAGCTTTTTTTTTTTTTATTTTCGCTCAAGCAAATTGAAGACCCACAAAAGAAGGACCAACCCACACTCGGGTGTGCATTGGTCATTCTTCCGGAAAAAGGGAGGGAGGAGGTGAAATCTTTTAAAGATACCATTTCGTGCGATCGAACTGATTATGTCGGATTTCCACCGACTAAAACACTCCCTAGGACTGTCTTTAGCCGGGAAGGCTATAAAGGCTTCATCTGAAGCGATCACCCCAGGGGAACGGGGTGACGCAAACGCTGTTTCGAGCCTATTGCACCTCTTTTTATACCAGTAGCCTGTGGGTTCACTACTCGCAAAAAGCATACAGCGCACTCCGTGTTCAATATAATAATGCATTCAGGACGTTGTTTCGTCTGTCCCGCTTCTGTAGCGCATCTGGGATGTTCGCCGAAGCCAGAGTTGACTGCTTCTACGCTACGATGCGTAAACGAGCGGCGTCCATGATGCGTCGGATGCGGGACAGGTCTAATAGCCTCCTGGCGGTCATCGCAGCATGGACGGACGGCCCGTTCCTGAGGCACTGGTGGCAACTACATGCGCCAGTGCCTCGAGAGCGAGCACGACAATTTTAATTGTATATCAATTTTATAATTTATGTAATATTTTGATTTATGTATTATTCCTATTTTTATTATTATTATTTTATTTTTGACGTTTAATTTGATTATGATGTATTTTATTTGATTTTGTATTGTATTCTTATTAATTATAAAAGCTGTAAAGTATGGATCTCTGGTCTGCAAATAAATGATATTATTATTCTTAGGAGTCCTAATAGATCAGGACCACCTAAGCCTAAGAATTTGGTGGAGATACTTATTTTTAGATGAGGCGGAGATACTTATTTTTAGATGAAGCGACTGCCGTCAGATCTCCACAGCCCACAGGTAAAACCAGCTCATTCTTAGGTGATGTCATACGTCTATCGAAGTATAATTTCTTGGACTTGCGAGTTTCCTCGCGATGTTTTCCTTCACCGCCGAGCTAGTGATAATTACAAGTATGTACATAAATTCGAAAATACGAATTTAGTAGTACTCTGTTGGTGGTCACAAGGCCGATTATTTATCTACTAGGCTATTTCTATTCTTTATGTATATCTATGTCTATCTATATTTATGTTAAGAGCGGTAGCAGGCAGGTAGTACTTCCACCTCACAGAAAACCGCGATCAAATAACAACTCCTTAGGGTGAGATTTGGTGAATGGGTAAGATTACCGGGAAGCTATTGAGAATTTGCTATGTTAGCGCGGCAGTGCAAGCGTTCATAGGTTACGGAAACCATTTTACATCAAGTCGGCCGTACATTGTATTAAAAATACTTTTAATATGGTCCAAAACAAGCTCAACCTGCCGGACGGTAAGCAGTAAACGTAGCCTATAGATGCTAGCAATATCAGGGGCCACCAACTGCGCGTTGCTGGGCTTATAAAAAAAAGCATTATTCCTTTTTTGAAAAACCTCATGCAGTAGCGTGTTATTAAAACCCTGGCAATGAGTTTATTCTTCTTAACTCTTCTCCGCACAGCCCCTTGATTAGGCAACCGGTAGTATATACAAAGTTTAGAAATTTTCACGAGCTCGGTGACATAGTGATTAGTAGCACCACTTGATACCAACGCTCGTGGGCGCGATTCCCACACAGGGCTAACATACAAATGTTTATACCCTATGTGGGAATCGACCATAAACATATCTGTTTATCTTGCTCTAAATGTTTTTAAGAGAGGCAACGCGCATCAAAGCAGCCCGTCTGGGGATGTGCACCACATAGAAAACCGTAGCCATACTACAACTACCTAGAGGGTTCTTTTGTTCCTGCAAGTGAGTCAGATCACCAGTAAGCTCCTAAGGAGTGGCTGTGTTAGTAGCAATGGTGATATCGCGCGAGTGTTACTTAAGGTGTTACAAACGTTTATAGGCTACGGTAACCGTTTTATATCAGGTGGGCCGTATGCATCCTGACCTTGTATACCTATGTATATATAAAAAAGTAGATTTAATGTTTTTTTAAACCCTACGTAAACGGCGTCCTAAAAGTAGGAGTAATCCAATAAAATCGTGATTTAGCCATTCTTCTGAGGGGGGCACCCTCCGGGACCCGACGCGATGGAAGTAGTGAACTCTCATGAGTACCCTTACGGTCAACCGTACGGGTTATGTCAGATTCTTACTGACTTCTTACTGACATACCACCTAGAGCTTGCCTTTGACCGGGAAGGCTTTTAAGGCTTTATTGGAGGTCCAGGGGAATAGGTTTAAGGTGATATCTTTCGCAATATATGCTTATCAGTATACTGCTGACTAGGTGGTTTTAATATTTTATTGTTCTGAGTCACTAGAGGGCGCTCACAGTTCTTTCTCTAAGCTGAGACGGCTGATTTTGAAGCAGTTTCTTTTCTTTAAAAGTCATTATTTTTGAGTAAATATTATATGTATGTTAATTATGTTATTATATATAAAATCACGGTAATAAATATTTTTTACGAATTGCATTCTACTGTTGACACTACGAATCATAGATTTTTAGGTTCTCAGGGCGATATTTTATAAAAATTAACGAGTATCATCTTTCTTTATGTCACACATGTCATATATGTCACAACTAGCGATAATTAATTACAATGGAACAATTTCTTTAATCTGTGCAGTTATATTATTTTACATTTTTTTCCGAATTGTTTTATATTGTTTAGAGAATGTTTTCTTTAAGGATCTATTTCTATTTCATAATGGTTTCTATATAAATTCTAATCGTAGAAGAAGAGTGAAGTACCTACATAATATGACAGTACCACCAAAAACAAAGAACTTATCACACAATCAAAAAAAAGCGTCCAAACGTAGTCATGCATACGTTAATTGTCTATAATTGTGTGGGGGGGGGGGGGGGATACCTATTTAACACCTAAGTGGGACAAATGAAGATTAATTAACATTGGAAAATTTAATCTATTTCAAATCATGATATTGTTATGTACTTAATTCACTAGTTGAGCGATAGATGGCGCTAGTAGGCATAATGTTTTGTCCAAAACGTTATATTGTTCAATAAGTGGTAAGATAAAAATTACCGCGGCATAGGGTTTATTGAAAAAAAATTGGTGAAATCTTCTTTTACAGTTGTATGTTATTATAAATATTATTTTTAAATTGTACTTATTTTAAACATATAATAATCTAAATCGCGATATCAAAAGTTTCTTAAACAATGAATATATAAGTAACGTGTCGTAATACTAAATGGGGTTCCAATTAGTTCAGCTTTCGGGGTTACATACATAGTTCTTGTAACTTTATTACCCTGTGGAAAGTCCCCGGAGACAGGGCGGAAAGCGTCTCATCGTGAAACATGATGGCCGGCCTGGCACTGCAGGGAAGGTCAACCTGTGCAGTGCTTGGGCTCGCAGCGTTGCTCAGAGCACAGATGATGCTGATAAGGCTTGTCGGTCGAACAAAATGGGGCTTACTAGTTTCGGAACCTTTTTTTACAGTGAAATCCTTTCAGCAATTTTCTGAGTTACATTGTGTTTACAGGAAATTATTCTCTTTCATCACAGTACCCAGTAATTTCTCTGCACTATCTCACCTTCAAACCGGAACACAGCTATATAAATATATCTGCTTGGCGGTAGAAATAGGTGAGACAGAGGTACCCACGTAGACGACTTTCGTACAAGTCTCCATCTGATTAGTTAAATCGAATTAGAAAAACAATCAGAAGCTTTTTTCTGCTCAAAAATATTATTGTTACTACCTGAGTCTTGATGAATGAAGAGAGTCTTGGTGTTAAGATAGTAAGAGGCAAGCTTTGTTGGTGCTGACATGTTTAAAAAAACGGCCAAGTGCATGTCGGGCCACGCACGCATTGCTTGCTTGCGAAAAAATTTGTTGCCTAAAATAATAGGAAATCGAGTCTATTGGATTTTTTGTTTTTCACATTCAAAACCAAGTTACTGAGCATAGTCAAATATTGTAAGTTATACATACATCAAAAATCGAGCCGTGTTAGTAACTATTTCATTTATACTTTTCTACTCATGATTATATCTATCTAAATTATGTAACTAAATGTCCAAAGGTATACACAGTGGAATTAAATCTACGACTATTCAGAACCAGAACGAATTAAACGCATGGGTACATGAATATAGGGTCAATATTTTTTTTGGCACTGACTATGTAATTGGCCAATGTGGGCCTTACTACGTCACCGGAAGGGAACCGAATATAGGTTGACTATGTAGTTGGCCGCTGTGGGCAGTGTCAACGTCATCGGATGGTTTTTTGAATTTTTTTTTTTTTTTTGACCTGACTATGTAGTTAGCCCCGAGTGGGCTGTCACTACGTCACCGGACTAGAGGGCGGGCGTGAGGCGCCACAGCCTAAAAAACAAAGTTAAGCGACAGCCTAAGGGCCCCCGAGAGGGGTCGGACCTCGGCTCAGGACGTCGCTGGCGAAACAAATCGAACACGCGGGTTCGTGCCTTAAGGGCCTGTCGGAGAGAGAGGCGCTCAGGTACCGTGGGCTACCGGTACCTGGTGTATCGCGCAGAAGTCCTTACTCTTCGCGCCCGGAGCCGCCGAGCGCGGTGTGTGTCTGGAGTGTTGGGGTTGGAGGGGGAGAGGGGGGAGAGGTAGGGGGCGTTCGCAACAGTAATGCGATCATCGGGATCAAAGAGTGAATTTCGCGGTCTGCGCCGGAACCCCCGGGCGTCGATCCGCGGGGTGTAATTGACAGCACGGGCTATCAATGGGTTGGGGTGTTGGAAGGCAGTTTCGAAGTAGCGTCTAGACGCTTTCTTCATGAAACTAATGATGGAAGGGAGTTCAAGGTCGAGATGTAGATCTGCGACCCTGAGATAGTGAGGGGTTTTTTTTTTTTTTTTTTTTTTTAATAATCGAGTGACTTCAATTAAGATTGATGAAAACGAAACCATAACGCGATATAATTTGTGAACAGCGCCACCTAGTGTAAAATATCAGAACTAAAATATATATGAAATTCAAATTAACTATGAAATTGCCTATGCATCGCTGAGGGGGAATTCCACTACTTGACCGTTCAAATTAGAAACTAGGAAGCAAAACGCGTAGTGTAATGTCATATTCTATGACATTATCAACCATGCAATTCTGTAAGAGCAAACATACTTACATCCTCGGAAACATCGGCTGTTACAGCCTTGAACACAAAATTGCAATTCTTTGGTGTCGCTTTCCATGGTTGTGCGACACTAGCGCCGCAAGGCTGCGTTTGGAATTGGAATTCTACAAGGCCTAAGCCTCGCGTACGCTTACAGCCTTATAGAATACCAAATAATTTAGCCGTGATCGCAGTAGACGATGTCAAAGCTGTGACATCTGTGATCACAGCGACGCACACAGCCATTACGAGTCGCTTAGAGAATTGCATGGCTGTAAAGCCTTGCCTTAGCCGTAATAGTTTTCCTTTTAAATTCACTATATGGACTACTACGATCACTATATTGAAAAATGAGCTTCCCACGCCCTCAAGGTTTTTAAAAACCTATCTAATAACGACCCACACTATGGGTTGGGCGCTAATATGAAAAATCATCCCCACTTTACGTGTAGAAGACGTACCTCCCAAAAACCAACCTGGCAAAAATTTTTTTTTCAATTCTACCACTTTGTCAGCATAGTTAATATGTATATGCTAAACTACAGTTTTCTAGTATCAAGCGTCTCTGAGCTAGGCCGCGGACAGACTGACAGACAGACGGGCATGGCGAAACTATAAGGGGTCCTTGTTTACTACGGAACCCTAAAAAGAGAATAATACGAAACAGGTTGGAATATGAACAGGTTGGTCATGAAACCAAATTAATCGTGTGCCATCAGAAAGTGGTGCAAGGAGCCCTACGAACCGACGAACTTGCCTGAAAATTACTATGAATGTTAAAGAACCAAGTGATGGGGTTTCTCTGCCTTTCCCACAAGGGACTGGAAGATACAGATAAATATAAACTTATGCAGTCCTGTAGAAAAAATATAAATGTCGTTTTATCTCCAGCCGAGGTTTTTCCAAGGGACTACAGCATGGAGTTCTTCAAGAAATGCGTGAAGAGGTTTTTAGAGGGTCGGCAACGTATGAGTGACACCCCTGGTGTTGCAAATGTCCATAGGCTACGGTGACTGTTTACCATCAGGCAGGCCGTATGCTTGATTGCCACCTTGGTGGTATAAAAAAAATCTTATCCTTGGCGATTCAAATCATAAGTGCTCCCAAAATATTTCTGAATCTTTAATTTGTATATTAAGTTCCAAACTTTAGTATTATTAAATGTCAATTGTGGGATATGAAAGAAAATTAATAACACGAGAAAGAAACTTTCATAGCAACTATTACATTCCACATTAGTACACTTACCTACTTTCTGATATATTTATACGAGCTCGGTGGCTCAGTCGTGAGTGACGCTACTTTGACACCAACGCTCGTGGGTTCGATTCCCACACAAGGCAAACATTTGTGTGCATGATCATGTCTGTCTTGGTCTGGGTATTTTCTATGTATAATAAGTATGTATTTACAAAAAAAAAATGAATTTACGTATGTTTATCAGTTGTCTAGTACCCATAACACAAGCTTCGCTTACTTTGGGGCTAGATGGCGCTGTGTGATTTGTCCGACAATATTGTTTCTTTATACAACGTCGGGAGGCGGATAAGCGTACCTACGGCCCTTCTGATGCAAAGCGGTTACCGTAGCCTGTGAACGCTTGCAATACATTAAGCATCACTCGCACTAACACAGCTACTTCTTAGGAGCTTACCGATGACCACTTTCACACGCAGGAACACAACAACCCCGTCCAGGGAGTTGTTATTTGGCAGCGGTTTTCTGTGAGGTGGAAATACTTCAGACGGGCTGCTTTGATGCGCAATACCTCTCTTGAAATACCTAGACCAAGACAAACAGAAATGTACAACAAATGTTTGTCGTGTGTGGGAATCGAACCCACGAGCGTTGGTGTGACAATAGTGGTACGAACCGCTGCAACACCTAACTGGTTACACCAGGTACACGAGATACTCCCACACTAGCACTTCTTGTGTAGCCTGATTTGAGATTTATGTACAAGAACATATATCTTTGCCTCAGCGAGCAGCAGAGTAGTTGAGCACACCAAGTTTCTCGGATGCCTTTATCTTTAAGGCGAGTGTTCATCACATGTTCCTTCACCACATACAATAGATAGTAGTTATGTAATTGATGATCTCTACCACACTTGTGTCATGGTTGCATATGTGCTCAACCGTTACGTAATTAATAGGTATGGGCAGTGTTCGCGTGCATTAACGTCCATAACACAAAGTTTACTTTCGAAATTGATTCTGATCGGAATTAGAATCTTAAACGTATCAAACAGTCAGATACGGGTAATTTTGAAGCTATAATATTATTTGAATCTATATAATAAAAAAATAGATATGCAACGCAAAAGTGGAAGGATATGGGAGCCGAGGAAGACCAAGACTTACCTACCATGACCAAATTGATCGTGTTCTTTCAGAAGGAATATCATGAGAGTTAGAAACCGGCGGGCGTGCACGAGAAGAGCAATGAATGTTAAAGAAGCGAGTGAAATATGTAAGGATCGAGTAAGTAAAACAAAAATGCTATTATTATACCATATTTGGCATGCCTTTCATCTTTTAATAATATCTTATTGCATTTTATTTCTCAAAGTTTACATTTTTCTTTTTTAATCTACCAGCATTTCGGAATTTACCGTGCAGAAGAAATGCCGAAAGAAACTACAGGTCCTTTTCCAAATCATCGATTATATAAATAATGATTAACTGCAGGCCGCGACTTCGCATCCTTATCCCAGCATCCCACGGTAACCGCTTTTCAGGAACACCGTTCCTATATGAAATCTATATGTTTGTCTGTGCGTTTGTCTGTGTGTTTATCTGTCGTTTTTTTTCGAATATTCGAATTTTGACTTCAGATTCGGATTCAGCATAAAAAAGTAGAATAGGAATGTTCAGCAACACCGTTCCTATCTCTTAAGGAACATGGTCAAAATGGCCGACAAATTAAAAAAAAATATTGATTTGTTATATAATTGACGAGCCAGGTGTTCCTCTGGCAATGCAAGCTTGCGCATTCTCAACTAGTTCTATTTACATTATTTTTCCTCGGCTTTTAAGGGCCGTATCGTGATGTGGAGTAGGCTATAACATTCCTCAAGAATTGGTTTATGAAACGCACAAAGATTTTTCAAATCCAACTGGTAGTTCCAGAGGTTAGCGCATTCAAACAAACAAACTACCGTTTTACATATTAGTATAGATGTCAAGTGGTGAAATTAATGTCTGTCAGATATTCATCAATTCTGTAATAAGCCTTATTTTTACAAATAGTACTTCGACGTGGCGTTTGAACGTATTATCAGGAGAGAACAGAACATAAACCTAAGATTAATGGGGTAACTCGGCCTAAATCGAACGGCTAAAACGTAAATGAGATCCATAACCGAAATGATAGACTATACGAAATAAGAAATAATTTGACCAAATCTGGTCTGAGGTACATGTTTAGTACAGCGTGCAGGAGATGCCAGATGTCAGCCACCGGACATGCGCCAAATGCGGGCTTGATGTATAGACATGCCACCTAACTTATAGTCACTTTGCATACCGCCGCCTAAAAAGGTCCGTCCCAATATGGACACTGGAACTGATAGACAAATGTCACTGAACTTAATGATGCCTAGTCTATATAATTGGTCGTTGGCGAAATAACAAGCAAGAAAACTCGCACTCGCCCACACTTTGTTTGTGGTTGTACACTACAGTTATTTCAATACTTTTTGCTGCGTAATATATTGTAGCCTTAAAATACTTCTTTTTTTCGTTTCGGAATCGAACCCACGAGCATCGGTGTCAAAGTCGCGTCATTCATTTTTCAATTAAAGAACATGGGTAATCAGTTGTCTGTTTTTATTTGTAACTGGTTGTCTGAATATCGATGTTTGTTCCACCCAAATTGGCGAGCTCGGTGGCGCAATGGTTAGTGACGCGACTTTGATATCAACGCTCGTGAGTTCGATTCCCACACAGTATTAACAACGACGCCAAGAAGAAGAAGAAGAAGTAATTACGTAGTAATAGTGGTTACTAGGTGTAGAAATAGTTCAAGTTGCATACATTCTCCGATACAGTTTTAAAATTTAAGTGAAAGTACAGTGCGGACTGCGGACATTACTGGCCACGTACAAACAATCAAACCACGCGGTGTATGTAGGTAGAACTTTCACCGAGCTCGCGAAAACAAATCTAGTATAGCACCTTTCAAGCACACGTGCTGATAAAAATCATCTTGAGTCATATTCATTACTAACGACCCGACCCGGCTTCGCACGGGCAGTAGAGCAAATTACTCGTATACATACCCCTACATCCACATCAACCCTTACTCATCCCACTGCAGGGATACGGGTCTCCCTTCAACCGAAGGGATTTAGAGCAAACTCCACCACGCTGCTCAAATGCGGATTGGCGGAGGCCAGTGTTTTCAAGCCGCCCGAGGGCCACTGACTTAGCTTAACGACTGTCATCTATCGACAACAGCCGGGACCGACGGCTTAACGTGCCCTCCGAAACACGGAGAATCTCGAGATAGATAAACCCATCCATAGACAGACTGCGGTTGACGTTGCTTAACCTGCGTGTTTGGTTAAAATGACACGCGCAATCACGCTTTCGAGCTCTCAATGTATACAGTAAGGATTAAATACTGTATATTCGTATAATATCCGATGAAAGCTCCCAGACGGCTTGACTTTTACTGTCATTTTCAACAAATCGTCATATTTCAACCGATTCACACAAACCCTGAACAAATTATACACCTGAATCTTCTCCAAGAATCACTCTGTCTATAGGTGAAAACCGCATAAAATCCGTTCAGTAGTTTTTGAGTTTATCGCTCAGTTCACAGCAAACATATTTCTGTGATCTGTGGTTTATCGCTAACAGACTGACAGACAGAAAGACAGACGCAGCGAGGGACTTTGTTTTATAGCATGTGGCGATACCTCGAGTAGAATGCAGGTAGCTCTCGATGACTCAGTCTGCATTTTAATTGAGTTAACGACAGTAAGTGCATACAAAGTCTACGACACCTGTGGCGAAGTATAAATTAATATTGCCGTGTAGTTACATAGATTAATATTTTTTTATTATTTGTGTTTCCGCTTCTGTTCTGCGACGTTCTGATTGAGATTCAAATAAAGAATTTCTAGAAAGGTCGGAGACAAACAAACGTACTGTCCGTCTGATGTGAAATGATTAGCGCGGCCTATGAGTACTTGCAATTCGCGTTGCACCCGGCGGTATCGGTTTTGAAGTTCAAGTGTAAAGGTATGTAAGGTGGTAAGCGTACCCAATAAACACTTGGAATACTTTAAATATGACTTTCGCGATACCACCTCTGCTGTTAAGATAGCTATTTCTTAGACGTTTACTGGCAACCTCGCTCACTCACAGGACTTGGGTGCGATTTTCTGTGAAGTTGAGGTAAATTCTCAAATGGGCTACTTTGATGCGCCCTATCTCTAGTAAGTAGTAAAGTTTTAACGTTTCAGATAAGTATTGCCTTTTTCAGGCCGACCTTCGGAATAACACATATTGAATGACTTATTCGACTGACCGTTTCATTATTCCACCTTGTTCTGAAATTCATTCAACGAACTACAAAACATGTAGGATTAATCCGATGTAGCATAAACACAACCGTATAAACGTATTAACTATGATTCATATTTGCACGCACGACCTATATGACGTCAGGATCCTCATTCTTACGTCGCAATTTATGTCAGTCTCGGGTTGTTAAAATTTTCTTCAGATCAAGTAAAAACCAAAAAACTCATCTGACTGTAAAAAGAATCAAAAAGATGTAGAATAATGTAGATCTCTAATTATTGACAGTTTAATGGTTTTCACCCATATAGCCGACGAAATTCTTTTTTTTTTTTGGGTTTTGTGCTGATGTTTTGTGCTTAGGTATGCACACTTCGGAGATGAAGGTTTATCACATAGTCTGTGACACTCGGGGGAATGATACGATTCTAATGACACCGCATTCTTCAAAATCGGCCAAGCTGTTTAGGTCACAATGGTACGGACATATTATATACATACCCACCTACATGCATACGAGCGCGCGTAAAACATAACCCTTCTTTTTGGGCCAGTCTGCTAAAAAGGCGACTCATCTTATCAGCCTTAAGTTACAAAAGATCCCTTCATATATTTGCCTAACAGTCAGCACAGAATCTTACCAGTTTCAGTAAACTTTCAAAAAGACACGCCATCGTAAACATTCTAACTACTAAACACTGTTTAAACATATCTTACAATATTGATAGTCGTCAATAATTGTGTCTGGCTTCGTATTTATTATCTTCGTCGAGTCTTATTTATCCTCCTATATCTATCAGGACTAACGAGACAAGTGATTTACTTGGTAAAATGGGCATTTCGATGGAATTTAATCAAAGTCGCCGTTCAGTGGATATGCGCAATGTTTTTCAAGTAAAATTGATAGCTCTCTTTATTACCTACTCCAGCAACGGTTCGCCCAAACTTCGTTCAAGGTTTTTATTTTTCGTGAAATCGCGTATTCTCAGCAAAGAAACCTATAGATAATTTTAAAAAACCAATTGATCCGAATCGTTAGAGCCGAGCCAAACGAAATACATCTCTGTAAGTCAATGACCTTCTATACACATATATAAATATATACAAATATATAATATACGTATATAGAAGGTCATTGCTGTAAGTATATATAATTCTACTGTCCGTGTGTACCTATTTCACTGATACTTAAACGGTTGCACCGATTATGGGATATTTTTTGTGTGTGTTTAAGTGGATTCGAGAATCCTCTCCTACCTCTCTTAATAACAGTTTGTAACATGTTTGTCCTATGTGGGAATTGCATCCACGTGTGTTGGTGTCAAAGTCCCGTGGCGTCCTGTGTTTAGTCGCATGTTGCGCACAACAGATAAAACTACAGTCAAGCATTTGGTATTCCATTTTTTTTTTCATTTGGCGTTGACGCGTCTTTGGTTTTGTAAAGGAACTGACGCCAGAGTCAAACTAAAAAAGCTCGCATCCAAATCTTCCGCCCGCTTCTAGATCGCTTGACTTTGGTAGGCGTTGATTCGTTTTGAAACACCCAACCCGTCGACTGGCGCTTCGTTTATGGATCGTATGGATGACACGCCGTGACGAGCCTGCTTCAAATTTGTTTATCATATCACGGCACCATTCCACCCGGGCCTGCTTCTGATCAACGGTGAGGTTGCGGCACCTAGCGTGAAACTATCCTTCTCACGCGAAGATGCAACTGTAGAATCTCGTGAAGGCTTCCCGATCTAATCTGCAGTGTGTGCTGAATCTTCTGATACGTAACTCACCTATTGTCTTGGATTATATTTTCTACTGCTACCACATTTTCTTCCATAACAGCCGTCATAGCATGACCACTTCTTTCTTCATCCCCCAAAGTTAGTCGACCGCGCTTGAATTCGTTATACCAACGATAAACGATTGCCGGTAATCGGTTTCAGGCGACACTTGAAATCGTAAAAAATCATAGCGCGAAAATGTTCCCGGCACAAGGAAGAAGTTACTCCTAGTTATTTCTTTATTTACTAAGGAGTTGATGTGTAAGCCGCAGATATAACAATAATTTTAAATTTCATGCCTATTGATATCAATCATTCAATGTTGATTTACATCAAAGTTTACTAGGAAGTATTAGTTCTTACCATCGACTAATATTACCTACGGTACCGTAGGTACGAGTCATATAAGTCGATGGTTCTTACTATAGTCCCTACTGATGCGATTAGACTAGACAAAGATGATTTCTTCCAATTTAGTTTGGTTTGATTTCGGATTAAAATAAAAAAATCTGTGAACGCAGTCATTCTTGTTTTCAAAAACCAAGTTTTAGAAAAAGCCTTAATCAATATTTATTTTGCCTTAAATTTTTGTAATAAATATTTAAGTGTACAGTAACATTTTTGTGTATAATAATAATAATGTTTATTCAGAAGTATCAGAAGTATCCCTCCTATATATCCTATCCATGACATTAACTGCGGGTTTCCTACACCATTATCCTCGTGTAGTCCATAGTAATTTAGTGTGCGTCCATCTTAGTTCTGTATAGAAATCATATTGAGTTGAGGACATTAACTGCGGGTTTCCTGCACCATTATCCTCGTGTAGTCCATAGTAATTTAGTGTGCGTCCATCTTAGTTCTGTATAGAAATCATATTGAGTTGAAGGAGGGGATGGATTTGTCATTCGTAGCATGTTATTTAATATCTACAGCGCCTGAAATTGCCTCATAGAGAGGCGAGACACATCTGTAGAGAGGATCAGGGTAGTAACGGCGGTGGGTGCTCGCGGTTCTTGTTTCAATTGGCGATCAATTTTCAATTTCTTGAATGCTACCCCGCAGCAGGCGAGGCAGAGATGATGAAGCAGCCATGGGAACGACGGTATACATCAGCTAACGTTAGTGTGTGGGTGCCGACCGGCGCTAGTTTGTTTGAACTGATTGGTGGCGAAAGTACACATATCAGGTTATATCAAATTTCATGTAAAACTGTAATTCGTATTCGACTTGTACAGGTAAAATGTATAAAAAAATTGTTGCATATAATTACCACCATACCCTGAGGTTACCGCAGACCAATAATTTAATAACGTACTACGTACCAACGTTCCTGTACACCTGATAGTAAAGAACTTCCTTATGGTCAGGTGCACAGTTACGTTGGTAGTACCTGTACATGCGTAATCATAATAAGGTGATAGTGGCAATGTGCCTTACCGAGTTACCGTTGATTTTAATTCTCGTTCATTCGGGCAGGGTTGTCACATCAGCATCTTGATAAATTCTGAACGACACACATTGTTAAAAAATGAAACAAACATTGTAGATTATAATAGGTATAGTTACACAAAAATCAATGGAGACTCTTTCCCCAATGATCTCTCCATATCTCTCTTATTGTTCGTACGACAGTATTCTCTTGAACACAATTGTATCAAATTGTGGAACTATAACATGAGACATATAGCCTACACGTTTGCATGAACTACCATATTGTGATCTTATTCACCCTGTAATTATTTTTATTAAGATTATAAACGTAAGAACGAAAGATCTCACGTTATACACTTTTGAGATTGTGGCGGTAGAGAAAATAGTTAGCTTTCTCCAATACTTACCTAAGATGATCTCTGTGTGGTTATTCCATTTTTTAATTGCATCTGTAGTATATTTATCTAGCTTCTAATGTGACAACCCTGCCTGAACGAAGAATAATAAAATAACGGTAAATTCTTAAGGCACATTGCCTCTATCATCTGACTATAAACACGTAGATAGACATAAACAGCTCTACCAAAGTAACTATACCACCAACAAATATAATATAGAATTTACAAAAAATAAAGCTTATACTACTGCAATGTAATGCCGTAGGTGGTATTCAGTTTTAAAGATCGAATTATAGTAGGTACCGAATATATGATACCAACTGAACTCTCAAAACCACCTGCGACATTGTAATTCTGTAACAGAAACTTGCGCTAAACTACAGCCTTGTTTTCTACCTTTCCATAGTCGGGTTTATTAACTTCAATTTTTACTAAGTATCTTTTGCTGTAGTTTCTTGGGAAAACATAAGCGTGCAGTTTATGTCACAATGTAACATTTTGCACAATAAACCCCTACAGGCATGGCACAGTACACGACCAATTTGCTTGGAATTTGTGATGTCGTGCAATACTACATATTACATAATAGTAGAGCACTCAAGGGAGACAAAGTCTCTCTTTAGACTTAAGGGTTTAATACTGATTGTTAACTACGGATTCGCGAGTGCATTAATCGTGTCACAGGGTTCAAAATAATACAGATAAAAAAAAACAAAATAATGAAATATAATAACAAGAAAAAATTGTTTTATTTCTTTTTTTTTATGAAACTAGATTGGCAAAGAAGCATGCGGCCCGCATTAGATAGTAAGCCGTCACCGCAGCCTATTGACGCTCGTAACACCACGGGGATGTTACTCGCGCGCTGCCAATCTTGTGACCTAAAGATGTTTCGTCACAGTGCCCAGTAATTTCCTGCCATATCTCACCCTTCAAACCGGAACACAACTATATAAATATACTCGTAGCTGCTTGGTGGTCGAAATAGGCGAGACAGAGGTATCCACGCAGACGACTTTGGTACAAAGTCTCCCTCTGGTAGAGAATTAGACAATATTATGAGAGCAGGACAAGAAGTGTACTAAAAGTGCTTCGCGAAGCGTGCACACATTTTATAGTATTTTAAACGTACGTAGTAGTAGCAGATCAAATGGAGAAATGCCTTTATAAAATGTTAAAAACTTTCGCTTCTTGTGACGAACATTTAAAACTTTGAGGGTTGACCACCACTAGTCAAAACTGTTTATGCAATATGCCATCGCCAGACATAAATAGACAATGATGATGAATATAAAGAAATGGTTAAAAGGTCTTACATGGAATGTCTTATAAGCTTCATATTCTTAACGTCGATTTATTATTCTACGTAGACACATGTCTTCTTTGTTTGCATTGCGTTTTTCAATTCGATGCTGTATACAAATTCATTGTTCATTGCGAAGTATATTTTCTTGGTTCATTTTTAGTTGCGCTGTTAATTGTCAGGCTGCTCCAGATTCGAGCAATTATTTATATTATATAATACTTTGAATACGTCCAGCATAAATAGATGAGAGTGTGGGTGGCATACTGCGAGTAGTGCTAGCCCAGTAGATAAGGAACCGGCCTGTTGAGCAACAAGTCACCGGTTCGAGTCCTGGCATGTACCACTAAATTTGTGTTTTCGAATTTATGTACATATTTGTCATTGTCACTTGTTCGGCGGTGAAGGAAAACATCGTGAGGAAACTCGCACGTCCAAGAAATTATATTTCGAAAGACGTGTGCCCTAACATTAGAAAGGTCTGATTTTCCCTCTGGGTTGTGGAGGTCTAGCGGCAGTCGTTCCATGTCAAAATCAGTATCTTCGCCAAATCTTTAGGCTTAGGTAGTGGACGCCACCATTCCTAATAGATTGGGATGCAGAATAACGCTAAGAAGAAGAAGTGTGTGTGGCATACTTTTCCTATTTGGGTATGAAGTATTATTAGATGTAGTGTTATTATTTCTATGTAGACTATAATTTTTAAAATAGTACGCGAGAATTAGCTCTGAATTTAAAGAATATCTTGCAGGCTATTTATTTGTCTTTTTTATGATATTCTTTAGATGTGAGGTACCTACATGTGTTTGGTAGCCTGTCTCGCAAAGGGACCACATATTGTGTATATTTCGACCTTTGTAATTTGGCCCGGTCTATATTTTTGTTATATCGAAATACAGGTTAATGGTGGAGTGCTCTTAAGCTACTCTTGTTTATGCAGCATCATAAACTCTATCTTCTTTTAAATATTTATTGTAGTTGGACATTCCTACAACTTATGTTTGGAGTTTTGAAATAGTTCCTTCATTGTGGCAGCTAAAATATTTGCAGTCTTTATTTTTATAAGATTTACTAATTTGGTTCATTTATATGTACTTACATATTATTTAGTAAATCTACATTTGATACGTTTCTTGGTAGTTTCGTCACGAAATTAACGTAAATGTTATTAACGTCTGAATTTCAAAAGGGTAATGAAAAAGACCGAAACTATTTGCCATTTTTTCCATTCACATTAACCAGTAAATTGCCTTGTTTCGTTTGTAACGCCAGCATCTACAGATTTTTTGGTTAACATAAACGAATGTAACAGTTCAGCCATAATCGTGAACAACTTGCCCAAGAAAATAGATTGACTAAACTAAAAAGACATTAATAAAAAAACGAGGAAACTGTTGTTACAATAAACAGTCACCTTTATTGGATTCTATTAGAAATCAAGCAATCATACGGTCAGTATGTCTTGTATGGAGTTACCGTATTTGTAGGCAGGAGAAGATATTCGCTAGATGTACTTAAAAATCTACTGTTACAGAACACCGAGATTAACGAAACTCCGGCTACTTTTAGAAATTTCCACAACACCATCAGCAACCCTGGACACACGCTGAGATTTAATCGAGCGAGCGTGTATGAAGTTTTGGGACCGTAATCGGATAACAGTACTGTGCAATCTCGTCCGTGCAATCTACTTCAGGCCGATCGGACTAAATTACACGAGGTAACATTAAAATCGGTAACGTGCGCAACGGTTAAACCGCAATAATACCTTCACTTATCGTTCTTGCTCATTAAGAAGCCGGTACCATTTAAATATTTTTTTAATGGACACTTTGATATCAGCATTGCGTGTTTGAAAGTCAGCGGGTACAGGAGTAAAATCAAGCTCGGATTTATATATAAAAAATTTCGGCGTTGGTTTTCATTTATTGTTAATTTGTGTAGCTGTAAGTAAAGTGAAGAAGTTGTGGGCTTAACTTATAGCTATAGGACGCTTCGCTCGGCGATTTTATGTTATTTGTCAGGAAGAATTACTCGTTTCAAGCAATGTGCAAAAAGATAGTGGTGTTAGTAGGGTTCGAATCGGGGACTTATGTGCCCGAATAACAAAGACCGTAAGAGTGCATACAGCGGATCCAAATATCCAATAATCACAATGTCAAATAACTGGGATTAGTGTTTAACATAATCCGCAGTTTTTTTCCACCTACATCTATATAGATAAACTTAAAATGCAAAGTTCGATCCAAATCATTACTTTCGTTTTAGAGATACACGAAATGTATTTATGTAAAAATTTCTCATTTAAATCTCCTTTTCCTCGTGTTACCCAGTTTCCTAATCCATTAGGATTGGCGGGGTCCGCTACCTAAGCTAACTGATTTTTACATAGAGCGACTACCCTCAGACCGTGATGATGACATTTCAAATTTAGGTATATAGTTTACGACATTTACAGCTGTCAAACCCTGCTTGCATTACTAATGACAGGAAGTGTTCTATTTAATAAGGAAACGCCGATTAACTCAATGCCGTCAATTACATGCAACGAAAGCAGGGAAATGAGTTGTTATAGAACGCTGTAAGTTAATAAATTCTACGTTCACATAATGCGTTCACCATCCTGTTTATTAAGAACACTACTTATACAGAATGGTCCAGAAATGATGGGCAAAATGGAAGGAAGTTATTCTACTCACTGATATGTAACAACTATTATTACGACAAGTCTGGTGATGTAGAAGTTACTAATGCTAATTTAACACCAAGGCTTGTAAGTTCGATTCGTGCACAGAACAAAAATTTGTGTGCACATGTCTGTTTATCTTGGCTTGAGTTTATCTTTAAGAGAAATAGGGTGCATCAAAGCTTCACGTATGGGGAAATACTTTTACCTCACTGAAAACCACAGCTAAATAACATACTCGGCGGGATACCAGCGGGATTATCAGTGAGCTCCTAAGGAGTTGCTGTGTTAGTACCAGCAGTGGCATACGGCCGTATGATGCAGCCCACCTAATGTAACGTAAAAAATATATTTCTTCGTTGTGTAACAAAATATTAAAAGAACACCTTCGAAATTGTAAAAAATATAATATTGTATCACAGTTTTTTTTTATATACCACTAAGGTGGCAAACAAGTATACGGCCTACCTGATGGTAAGTAGTTACCATAGCCTATGGACATTTGCAACATTACGGGTGTCACTATTGCGTTGCCGACCGTTGCGGTTCCAGTGTATGAGGGTGAACTCCCAGCCGTCGGCGAGCTGTGCTATTGTAAAACGAGGCTGTTGGCATAATATCGAACAATTCCTCGGAACACAACCCATTGTACAATCGGTAGAACACGCAAAGGGAGGTGAAATCTCTCCTTAGCCTCAAGGGCTCTATACCGTGTGTGAGTTTAGGATCATCGACGATTCTCACAGCTCGTCTTTGCACCGAGTCACAAGGTCCTAGCTGGTAACCAGGTGCCCCTGCCCAGAGATGACTACAGTACTCCATATGCGGTCTGACTTGGGACTTATATTAATATAAGCCTTTGCCCCGCGCTGAAGTACTGTTTGGCTCTGTTGAGTACACCAAGTTTCTTTGACGCCAGCTTGACCTTTTCCTCCAAGTGGCTTCGGTACTGAACTTCGCTGGAGATCTCGATGCCGAGAATCCCAATACTCTTGGCAATGGTTAGAGGCGTGTTCTGGACTTGGGGGACCACAGCATATCGGTTTTTTTTTGCAGTATTTTTGTGCAGTATTTGTATGGGAAATTCTTTATGTCGACCTTTAAAAGTTGTTCAGTTACCAAAAGTTTCTCGTATCAAAAAGCAGAAAAGAATATTTTGTCCCCTTCCAGTTTGCTCATCACACCTGATCCGCGTTTTAGTATACGTAGCCAGAGTATGTAACAGAAAATATAAATAAAAAGTGGCCAAGTACAAATTGGACTTGCGCAACGACTGTTCCGTACAGTTTTCGAACATGTAAATATTTAATTCGATTTTACCCACTTCAACAATAAAGGTAAATATCATTATAACATCATATTAATGTATTTTTTATTTTATTTGTATTATACATTTTATAACTTAAAATATAAAAAAACGAAATGAATAAAAAGATAAGAACAAGCATACGGCCTGCCTGATGGTAAGCAGTTACCGTAGCCTATGAACACTTGCAACACTGTCTGATTGCAAGATGTCACTCGTCCCTGTAAAAATCTCTTCACGCCTTTCTTGAAGAACCCCATGCTGTAGTCCCTTGGGAAACCCTCAGCCAGAAGTTCATTCCACAATTTGAGTGTTCTCGGAAGACAACTTCGCTGGAACCATACAGTACACAACTATTGCGGTTCCAGTGTGTGAGGGTGAACTCTCCGCGTTTGGCGAGCGGTGCAGTTGTAAAAAGAAGCTGTCGACATCATATTAAACTACATAAAGAACACAGCCCGTTGTACAATTGGTAGAACACACAAAAGGAGGCAAAATCTCGCCTTAAACTTAAGGGATCAATACCATCTGCAAGCATGGGAACGCCAAAGGTGAGTAATGTATTCGCCATTGATGTTTATACCATATCCTTTTCAGTCCAAGAGCTTGAAGACATATTCCAATGCTGCGCTGAAGAGTTTCGGAGATCACTCTGTCTCACAACTTTTTGCACTTGGATCGGTTTCGTACTCTGGTCCTATTCTATACACATCGTTGCTTTACTGTATAAGCACTTCAACGCTTCGATATACCGATAGTCAATTCGGCATCGCTAGAGAGACCGTAGCACAGCCCATGTCTCAACAGAATCAAAGGCCTTTTCGTAGTCCACATACGCCGCGGCGTCGAAGCCAGGGATTCTTAGCACCACCTAGAATAATAACATAGCCGTCTAATTCCAAAAGTAGAAACAACATTTGATTGTTAAGGATTTTGCCTAAAAAATTGTGCTATTTAGAATAATCGTTGGTTTTTTTGTAATTCTTCCTAATATTACGTAAACTTTTATACATTTGTACTAATTATTTCCAACTTCAGCGAAGGACGTGGGGAGAGGTGGAAGATGAATCACACAGATGGACAAAGTGTTACCATAAGGCTGCTTTTTTACCATTTAACTAAGAAATCTTTTGCAATTTATTTCTGGAAACATTAGCCCACAAATTGCAAATCGACCCAAAAATCGCCATAATCCGATATCACCATAGTCCATATGCCAATCGACTCGGCGCGGCAGTCTGTCTGTCTGTCCAGCAGAGCGCAGCGTGCACAGCGACGTGACGTGCCCGCGGCGGCGTAAGCGCGGCTCTTGTTACTCGTACCGCTTGACGCCGGCCGTATCGACTTACGCTCTCTCTTCGCTCGACATACGACGTGTATCAGGACAGGGTGTTAATTTAATGAGACATTGCGAAATATCACGAGATGCCTTTGTCTTGACTTTGCCGCTGCAGCGCAATAGTGCGTTGCATCATTCTGTAAAGATTGATTCAGTAGCAAAGCAATCTAAATAGCAATTTGATTTGAATTGTCGACGAGAAATTTTGCCGTCAGTAATTGGTAATATAGAAGTAAAACTTCTTTACGCACGCTTGACTTGGGGAGTAAGCTGGTGAATGCGTGATGAGAGCGTTACGAAAAGTGTGATCGGGCGAGGCGAACGGAAGTTAAGATGGAGATATAAGTTAGTGAAGATAGAAAGAGAGAGAGTTACATTTCGTATATTACTGTAGGGGTAAGAGAAAGAGGTGCGAGCACACATTTTCTTTCTCTCTTTCTCTCATAGCGAGTTAAGTTTCGTATATCTAAGACACAGTTCAGGCCTATTATCTGTATTATACTATGGAGCGAAAGAAGTTTTACTGCAGTCGTGTGGTCTAAAGCACACTTGTATTTTTTAAATTTAGAACGCCTTATGTGACTTATTAAAACCACACATTGTTTTACCAATAAATCGTATCTACTTCTACACCCACCATAACTCATCCCCTGCTGGGATACGTGTTTCGGTTTAGAACATACCACACCACACCACGGTGCTCAACTGCGAATTGGTGGTGGCCAGTATTTTCAAGCCGCTGGAAGGTCTTAGCTTCATCATCTATCGACTATAGCGGGACCGGCGTCTTAACATGCTCTTCGAAGTAAGGTGAAGCTCAAGATAGATAAATTCGTCCGTAGACAGGCTGCCGTCGACGTTGCTTAACCTTCATGTTCGATTAGAATGTCACGCACAATGACGCCATCATATCAAGCCCTCGGATAAATCGTATAGGCATAGGATCTCTGGTAAATCAATTCGATGTATATAAACATTTTTAACCGACTTCAAAAAAGGAGGTTCTCAATTCGACTGTATTTTTTTTGTTAGCGATCATTCCGCCAATTATGAATTGATTTTGTTGATTCATTTTTGTTTGGTAGGTCATACTTAAGAGGTAGTGCCATATATTTTTTTTTGATTCTGCGCTTTTTGAGAAAAAGAAAAAAACTTTTTTTTATTTACACTACTAAAAAGCAAAAAATAAATTATTGTATAATAAAAAATAAAAAAGAGCGCTCTGTGCTCTCTGCCTACCCCGCAAGGGACAATGTCAAAGGAAAGAAGGGTAAATTTATTGATAGCACTAAAGTTCTCAATAGACACTAATCAAAAAGATAATTGGTGGTAAACAGAAGAGAAAAAGGCAATGCACTGATTTTTGTCTGCAACTACTTATATAGGTTAAATAAAGCGCATTGTCCATCCCGTCGGATCTCAAGCTCAACCAATGGATGTTTGTAAGGCAAAGGTACCGTAGCAACTCTTTGGTGGCGAGACCTAGTGATTGTTGACGTTCGCAAGATTACGATAACTCTCCAAACTATTGGTATTTTTATCGATTTTCTGTAAGGTACTATCTTGCTACTTACTCTACTTATTAATAAAAATCGGTCAAGTGCGAGTCGGACTCGCGCACGAAGGGTTCCGTACCATTATCTATAAAAACAGCAAAAAAAATCACGTTTGTTGTATGGGAGCCCCTTTTAATATTTATTTTATTCTATTTTTTAGTATTTGTTGTTATAGCGGCAACAGAAATACATCATCTGTGAAAATTTCAACTGTCTAACTATCACGGTTCAAGAGATACAGCCTGGTGACAGACGGACGGACGGACAGCGGAGCCTCAGTAATAGGGTTCCGTTTTACCCTTTGGGTACGGAACCCTAAAAATAGCCGTACCTTACTTCTCTTTCTTCATTATCTTGATTACATCACCTTTGAAGAATTACGCGGCGAGTTACGAGCACGTGTAAGTGAGGTTGACTTCACGTTTGAAAATAATGACTGAGCAACTTATCCATTATTCTCCATTATTAAACAAATATTTATATTTTAATTACTCATGAGAAAAAATGTACGGCGGTACCAAATGTATCGGCTATTTTTGAAAGGGTACGAATCCGTTAATTTTACCGGCGCCAAGAAACGCTGTGTACTCAATAAAGCGAAGAAACAATACTTCAGCTTCATACAAAACTTTTGCTTTAGAAGCCAAATTAGGACCCGATTCGATCCAAAGCTCACATATTATTGAAGTATTATAAAGAGACTTTGCCCTTCTTTGTCTGTAAGAATCAACAGTATAACGAATTCTATTTTTGGCAGAGCTGCGATAGCCAGCGGAGCCACATTACCCTCAAAATTGCCGTTTGGGGTAGACTGATGTCATCCAGCTAGCGTTTAGACGGTAATAGTGAGAAACTCCAAAATCGACACACTAATAGCTAACATATTGTTGTTTTGTATCCTTTAATTTGAAATTTAAATGTTCGTTGGTGAGGAAGAACGGTCCAAAATCGTTCCAATTAGAAAAAAAAACATATCGGAAAACGTATGGCCGGCCACTCTGCAGTGCAGAGTCTGCACTGTACTCCCATCAACAGAAAAAGTAACAGCACTCGTCGCTAGATGTCGTACAGGGTTCCATATATTTTTAAAAAATTAAAAAATTAAAAATAAAATATTTAAATATTTTTTCAATTTAAAAAATATCAGCTCTGCCTACACAGCTTGCTGTTATTTACTAGTGATAAATTACTTGATATGCGATGTTCGCCTCCTTCTTCTAACATCCTGTCTGACGAGATATTCCAGTCGGTTTTGCACTCTCTGATTGATTTTGCAGTCCCTTTTTCGAAAAGGTGGGAAAAGATTCTTTAGGGTTAGCAAAGAGCGGGAGGGGTTTTTGTATTGCATGCATTCATATATTGGAATAGCTACTTACAAATGTTGAGAGATGTATGTATGAAAGAGAGTCAGATCGACATTAAATAATAATATCAAGAGTGGTTTTCAGTTGCAGTCCAATAGTTCCTGCTCTTTAATGAAGGAGTATCGCACATGACGTGGTAAACTGTCTCATCAACAAGGAGAGATAATGAATAAGATTTTAATAAAGGTAGAGTCAGAACAGTACCAGTACAACCAAAGAAGGGACCAGTTTTAAAATTAAAAACGACAGATCTTTGCAATTAAATAACGAACTAGTGCCCATTTCTGTGGAAATGGAAGGGACCATAGACAAACAGTTCGGTTTAAAAAATACAGTAGTAACAAAGTACGTAACTTGTGACCTTTTCATAATAACCGATTAAATTAGTCGCCGTATATTATGTTGATTTTTTATAATGTCCCAATTCTGTACCCTTATTTCAGTAACAATGGTTCTTCATTAAGTCTATCTCAATACGTGAATCTCCAGCGATTACATTAACACAATTAGACAACTGTTTGCGAAGGTTCGTGCAAAAGGGGTTTATTTGCATAATTAACAAAATCGGCGTGCGCTGCAAACCATCATTCAGAATAACGATTCGCAGATTAAACCCGAGTCAAACGGGGTCGTCAATCTGAATCGTAAATCTTAATCGAAATTGGTGCAGTTGCATTGCATAGCGGCATGCGTTTCATTGCGGTGTTTTGGTATTTTTAGGATTCCATATTTGGAAAGGTAAAATTGAATCTCTATCCTCCATTATGTCAATATTGATTTTTCAAAAATATTTTAGATAGTGAGTTAGTCTATAAAAAAGCTTAATAAAGTAGCAAACAGATTTCAAACTCTTACTGGCGATCGACAGAGCCCGGCTTCCTACTTCGTTGCATCCCAATGGTTGTCATCTTCCAGCAGTCTTAGTGTCTCGCATGCAGCCCTAAACGTTTCTAAATAGACAATCCATATTTATTAAGATCCAAACATCCATACTTTCACATTTACAATATTAGTAGGATTTACGATTTGATGTTAGTCGTGTGTCTTCCATATTCCGGTGATCAGCGTCAATAAAGGGATATCCATTTTCGTTTGTTTGAGCATCCTTCAAAACTTCCGAGGATACTTTTTGGTGAATTTTCCTTGCTTCATACACGAAGATTGGTTTAGAGCACCACAGGGACCTTAAATCACAATAGTGTGGCATTGTAGTAGTAGATAAAAAGCCGTTGATACGTGTCATTTATCGCATTTTATATTCAAACATCCAAACTATCCCACGGAAACATGTCACTGGGATAAAAAGTAGCCTATGTATTAATTCAGTACCTCATCTATCTGTATACCAAATTTCATTCAAATATGTTCAGCCATTGAGGCGTGAAAACGGAAAACATACAGACATCTAAACATCCATACTTCCACATTTATGATATTATTAGTAGGAAGTAGGATGTACAAAGTTTGACACTCTCCACCATCTCCAAAGTTTGAAATCCCCGAAGAATATCAAACACTCAAAATGGTGTAGTTTTGTCCGTACTTTACAGGAAGACAGTGGCGATTAAACGCATTTTAATAGATTTTGAAACATCTAAAAATCTGTTTTTCCTTTGTCCGAAATGCATTCGACAGACAGAATAAATTTCGGACAAAGGAAAAACAATTTACATATAATTTATATATCATACAATTTGCTCTTTGGCTAAGCCCGTGACAAGGTACTGAAATCCCTAATTTCTGGGATAAAATGTATTCTTTAACCTTGACTCAGGATATGAGCTATAAAAATTCATCAAAATCCATTTAGTAGTTTTTGTATGAGGTGCACGGGTGGAAACACGTGCAAAGGAGGAAAGATATGCTAAATTTAAAAAATGATTATTTACTTACACGCTTTTTGTAATGCTCATGTAATAGACTAAGTAATTGAGCAAAGATGTAAATAAGGCAGGAATAGAATGCCATCATGCAGGAATAATTAAAAAAGTTTTGCTAAAGGATTATGTAAATATTACAAGTAAATATAAAATATTTATACCCAGCGCAGTCTTTTTAGAAATTGTCAAAAAAAAAGTTGTGGTAGACTGAATTTAGTTCAACTTAATCCCCTAAACCGCAAAAAGTCCCCATTTAACGTAGCTCCTCGATTAGAAGATATATTCCTCAGCGTTACGCCTAGCTTCGCTATTCTGGGTGTCGCCATGTCGAGCAATGTACAGTTTCGCAGTCATCAGGAGAGCAAGGCTAAGTTGGCATCCAAGGAGATTGGTGTGATCAATAGAGCTAAACAACACTTTACACCTCAACATCGCCTTCAACTTGATAAGGCCCAGATCCAACCTCACATGGAATACTGTTTACATCTTCGGGCCGGCGCGTCACAATATTTGCGTACTCCATTTGATCGCATACAACGTAGAGCAGTTCGAATCGTCGGCGACCCAGTGATCTCCGAACGGCTGGACTCGCTTTGTATACGAAGAGACGTTGCTTCTCTTTGTGTACTGTACAAATTGTATCATGTGTTCAGGGGAACTGTTCAGGTTAATACCAGCCGCTGAGTTCCACTATCGTACCACCCTCACCATCTTGATGAGAGGCAATCCACCACAGTACGCTGTTTGAGGCATTTTCTAGCACGTCCGGTGGAGTTGTGGAATAAGTAATTTATTCCACAATTTCACCGTACGTAGTAGAAAATGCCTCGGCGGTTCCCGAACAAATACGATAGGCTGGCAACGAATCAGTGATACTTTGGTGTTGCCGATGTCCATGAGCGGTTGTGACGGCTGACCACCAGGTGACCCACATGCCCCGTTAGCCCCCCCCTCTAACTCTAATATAAAAAGAAAAAGTATATGTAATATTCTAGGTCCTCCGTTCTTCGGAGGGTACGTAAAGGTCGTAAGTCAATCGTTACACCGCATGTCTGAAGTACATATACTCGTACATCGATGCGCGAGTCTGACTCACAGTTGACCGGCCACAGGACCAGTCAGTTCGTTTCAAATAAATAAAAATAAAAATCACGCTTGCAATCCATCGAACCCCAATTATGCGGTCATTGGAGTACTACTGCACGTGAGCATTGCATTTTGTTGCATTATTCGGAAATCGGAATAGATTTCACGCTTGAGCGGTACTTCCGTAGTCCATTCACACGATCGCACCCCCGAACAATTATGTCATGGGACTGATTTTATGGTAATGATTATTCATTTGACTTTTTAATAGGAATCACAACCGGTGTTTATTGTCATTATTTTAGTAGATTGTATGTTTGAATTCTCACGGACAGTTAGTAAAGCTCGATAACGTCGCGCGTGCAAATCTAACACGGAAGTTAAGCAACATCGACCACAGCCTGTCTATGGATGGGTTTATTTATCTCGAGTTGCTCTATCGAAGGGCACCTTAAACCGTTGATACCGGCTCTTGGCGAAACGTTACGTATAGTCTGCGAGTGAGGATAAGCGTTAGTAGCGGGGTGGCAATGCTTGAGTGATCTGCATGTGTTGTAAGCGTTCATAAGCTACTATGAATGAGCATTTTCTAAACCTCTCCATTGAAGGTAGACCCATATCCCTATTCACACAAACCCTAACTCATCCCACTGCAGGGATACGGGTCTCCCTTCAACCGAAGAGGTTTAGAGCACACTCCAACATGCTCAAATGCGGATTGGCGGAGGCCAGTGTTTTCAAGCCGCCCGAGGGCCACTGACATAGCTTAACGACTGTCATCAATCGACAACAGCCGGGAGCAACGGCTTAACGTGCCCTCCGAGCACGGAGAAACTCGAGATAGATAAACCCATCCATAGGCAGGCTAGAGTCGGTGTTGCTTAACCTGCATGTTCGGCTAGAATGACACGCACAACGACGCCATCGAGCTCTCATATCCCTATTTAAGAGAGCTCGATATCCTTATTAATTTATCATAATTGAGGTTGCAGTAGTCTCTATTGCCTTGCTTCTAAGCTTGCAAAGGGAGGTTTTGGGGCCTACCGCCTAATTTATAGGTGATACGAATGTAATTAATATTAAAGAGTAGTAGTGGTCCAGTGGAGAAAGACCAAACCTATTAACCGACGGTCTTCGGTTCTAATCTAGACGTGGACATGTATGTATCACTAAATTAGAAAAAAATTAGAGGTAGGGCGCATCAAAGCAGCCCGTCTGGGGAAGTACCTCCACCTCACAGAAAACCGCGGCCAAATAACCACTCCCTGGAGGATTGTTGTTGTTCTGTGTGTGAGTGAGGTCACCAGTAAGCTCCTAAGGAGTTGCTGTGTAAGCAGCAGAGGAGGCATCGCGCGAGTGATACTCAATATATTACACGCGTTAATAGGCTACGGTAACTGCTTTACATCAGGTGGACCGTATGCCTGCATGACTCCCGACGTTGTATAAAAAAAAATTCGTGTTCTTAGATTTATGTACATATTAGCTGCTGCCCGCCGATTTATCCAGATCATAATCTATCTACGTGCTAAATTTCATTCAAATCCGTTCAGCCGTTTAAGCGTGAAAGAGCGACAAACATCCATACAAACTTTCGCATTTATAATATTATTAGTAGGATTTGTAACTGCGGGCCGTATGGGGAAGCTCAAGGTGCTATGGAAAGAGCTATGCTCAGGGTTCTCTGCGTGATAGTATGAGAAATAAGGATATCCCCAATAGAACTAAGGTAACCGACATAGCCCACATGATAAGCAGGCTGAAGGGTCGGTGGACCAGACACATAGTTCGTAGAACCGAGAACCGCTGGTGAAGAATCTCGAATGGCGTCTTCGTACTGGTACACGCATGAGTCAAACAAAAATTACACTTGTAATATAAATGTTTCACAAACGGATCACTATACCGAAAAATGATCTATCCAAACCCTCAATGTTTTTAAAAAACCTATCCAACGACTCCGCACGCCATGGGGTGGGAGCGAATAAAAAAAATCATCCCCACTTTACGTGTAGGGAAGGTATAGGTAATTTTTTTTCAAGATTTTATTCTACCACTTTGTGAGCATAGACAATGTTACGTTTTTTTAATGACTGAATTCAAAAAAGGAAGTTTTATGTTCGTCACGTATGTTTTTTATGCGCGTTCAGTGAACGTGAAATTTGTTCTCACGTGACTTTAGTGAAAACTTTAATATAAATTAATAAAAAAGAACTTTCAATAACTCTTTTTATTTCTTCTAATTGAACTGTGTGAATAGGCGTCGATTTATATATATATATATTATATATATATATATATATATATATATTATATATATATATGCAACGTCGGAAGGCGTACAAGCATATGGCCCACCATATGGTTACCGTAGCCTATTGCCGCTTGTAATATTTTAAGTATCATTCGCGCGATGCCTCCTCTGCTGCTTATTGCAACAGGAACTCCTTAGGAGCTTACTAGTAACCTCACTCACACGCAGGAATAAAACAACCGTCTAGGGAGTTTTTATTTACCTGCGGTTTTCTGTGAGGTGGAGGTACTTCCCCAGATGGGTTGCTTTGATGCGCCCTACCTCTAACCCTACCTAACCCTTCGAAACCCGTGTGGTCATATATGACCGCGAAATGTATGGGAAAAGGTATATAACGAGTTCTGAAGGCTTACAACATCTAGACCGAGACAAACAGACATGTTCACACACACAAATGTTTGTTTTGTGTGGGAATCGAACCCACGAGCGTTGGTGTCAAAGTCGCGTTATTCACGACTGAGCCACCGAGCTTGCCAAAAATGATATAAGATTCGTTTATTGAAGAAGTTTTTATAGAAATCGCATTGAATTACTAAAATTAATTAATTAATGCCTAATGCATTATCTATCTATATATATATAAAAATGAATGTTTGTCTGTATGTCCTCTATGGACTCAAAACCGGCTGGGCAGATTTTGATGAAATTTTCAGTGTAACTTTAGGTTAGCCCAGCAGGTGATCCTGTGAAGTTTGGAAGCGATCATATCACCCGTGCGAAGCCGGGGCGGATAGCTAGTACTTAATATTAATCACACAGAGCTTTATTATATGAAATATAAGCTTGTATTTATCTTAAACCGTGTTCGCTAAGGCAGAAAACGCCACCAATACATTCATCTAAATAGCAATTTATAATTGCTCTTCAAAAAACTTAATTCAATTAAATAGTATACAATTATCCCAGCGGCAATTAATTGCTCGCACTGCTTATGGCCGCATGCGTTTTTCTTGGGTAACTGCATCTCAATTCATCAGGTTCTGTATGTATGCAGTTGCAACGGCACTTTTTAATCGAGGAACTGGTTTGAGTCCTGCGGAGGCGTGAGAATGGTAAGTTGCGGCACATTCTCATGGTCGTCGCGGTCGTGACGTCACACCGCACCTGCATGAGTGACAAAAGGACAAACTTGTTAACATCCGTCCGTAACTCGTAAGGCAGTAACCTTGACAGCGGTACTTGTGCCAATTTAAATATAAATTAGCAAACAATGTTGTGGCTATTAATACTTTTTTTATATCGTGACACTATGCCTTAGTAGCTAACATACGACCTGCTTCATTTCATAGTACCAATGAAATGAATTCTTGCAATAAATAAATTAAATATATTGCAAAATACAAAATGGTACTTGACGAGCTCGGTGGTGCAGTGGCGAAACGTGCTGTTACGTTTTTTAGACACCAACGCCCATGGGTTCAAGTCCCACACACGACAAACATTTGTTTTCTTTTTATACAACGTCGGGAATCATACAAGCATACATGCGCGGCCTTACAAATTCCTTATCAACCGTACCTCATTTCCACTGATGGGTTAGTCTTCCTTCATCTCTATGGATTTAGAGCATAGTATATTACACAACAATGTGAGGACCATTTTCAGATTCGCGGAAGCCAATGTTTTCATAGAACGCCTTAAGTTACTTTTTTTTATACTACGTCGGGAGGCATACAAGCATACGGCCCACCCGATGTAAAGCGGCTACCGTAGCCTATTAACGCTTGTAGCTACGAATAAATAATAAGTCTATTTATTCGTAGGCTTGTAGTATATTAAGTATCATCTGTGCTTACACAGCAACTCCTTGGGAGCATACTGGTGACCTCACTCACACGCAGGAACACAGCAACCCTCTAGGGATTTTGCTGCGATTTTCTGTGAGGTGGAGGTACTTCCTCAGACGGGCTGCTTTGATGCGCCCTACCTCTCTTAAAACATCCAAATCAAGACAAACAGCACACACATGTTCATGCAAACAAATGTTTGCCTTGTGTGGGAATCAAACCCACGAGCGTTGGTGTCCAAGTCGCGTCATTCACGACTGACTCACCGAGCCGTCGACTTACTTCATCGTACTTACTTAATGTACTTAGCTTAACGCATCTCATATCAACAATAGCAGAGACTAAAACGGAACAAGATGAATAAACCCACCCAAAGACTGGTTGCGATCAATGACACTGATCTTACATATTTCCTAATAAAGTAGACTAATAAATTATCTATTTGGTCTTAATAGTGGAGAGAGCCTTACAGCTATCACTTCAAGTTCGAACAAATTACCAGTCCCAAGGTTGCCGGCGAGTACATAAGCGAGTGATTCCCTGCATTCGATTTTATCCATTACACTACAGAGACTGCTGTGGACAGGACAACAGGTTTGTTCGAGACAAGTGATCGTTGATTGTTATTTATAGGAAATCTTCACACAGCCTGAAGCTGTATCAATTACTGTTGTTGCTTGTTTTGTGAATAAGTTCTCTATAAGCATTTTCAGGAACACCATTCCTATATGAAATCTATATGTTTATCTGTGCGTTTGTCTGTGTGTTTGTCTGTCTCTTTTTTTCGAATATTCGAATTTTGTCATTTTTTCAGATTCGGATTCAGCATAAAAAAGTAGAATAGAGATGTTCCGGAACACCGTTCCTATCTCTTAAGGAACATGGTCAAAATGACCGACAAATTAAGAAAAAAAAAATTGAATTGTTATATAATTGATGAGCCAGGTGTTTCTCTGGCAATGCAAGCTTGCGCATTCTCAACTGGTTAATTTTATTTTAGGTAATTAATTAATTAAAAATATTTTCCACGAGACAGACTAATTTCGTACTGAGTATACGCGTTTCACCTTCTTTTTCATACACTTTTATTAGTATGACTTGTATCAATGTACGTAAACAAATTTTGGAAGTCGAATTGAATTTTTTATTGTCATATCGATTTGAAACTACAAAAATACGTATTGGCCTTGTTAATATTTTTTTATAAAACGTCCGCAGGCTTACAAGCATGCGGTCCGACTGATGTAAAGCGTTTACCATAAACTATGAACGCTTGTAATACATTAAGTATGCCACCTCTGCTGCTGACGCAGCAATGCAGGAATACAACAACCCTCTACAGAGTTGTTTTTGGATGTGGTTTTCTGTGAGGTGGAGGTCTCCGGACGGGCTGATTTGATGCGCCCTACCTCGCAAGAGAAACAGTTCATGCACAAAGGTTTGTTCTGTGTGGGAATCGAACTCACGAACGTCGGTGTCAAAGTGGCGTTGTTAACCGATGCGCCACAGAGCTCGCCTCGAATATAAACATTTGCTTCCGTCTAGGTGGTGTGATGATGGAACCAGGACTATACTATCCCACTAATATTATAAATGTGAATATCCGTTTGTTTGTTACGCTTTCACGCGAAAACTATTGAACCGATCATCATGAAACTTTGTACACATATTCTTGGAGGTATCAGAAGTAAAATAGGTTACTTTTTATTAAAAAATATATATATATTTCTTATCAATGCGAGCGAAGCCGCGGGTAAAAGCTAGTATACGTATATATACAAGTCAGACTATTTATAGAAGTAGAGGACATGGAAAATCCTAGAGCGCAATAAAGCATGAATATTTCAATATCAAACGGCCTATTCATGCCCATCTTTACACTATCTAAGGAGCTTAGGACATTAAGTCTAGTATGTCATGGCAAAAATATATCCAAAAAATAGCATTGACGAAATGCCTTGTACACCTGCCATTGACACGGCTTCCATATTATAAACAAAAAAACCATTTACTCAATAAATTTGTAATTTACAACATTGCTTATAAGGGGAGAAAGGTACGAAACTGCAGATTGATATTGAAAGGAATTCAAAAAAACATAATGAACGGTAGGTTTGAATGATGTCGAAAGGCTAGAATTTTGACATGTTTTTTTCGAGAACGCTTTGCATTAATATTTTAATTTGAAGTTTGAGCATTATTTTAAATTTAAGCAGAGCAAAGTAAGTGAATAAAGTTCAGTTTTATTTGGCTAAATAACTCTAAAAACTGTGGTAGCAGTCGATACCATACCAGTGTAGTACTAGTTTTATAAATAATTACGTTTTTTCTACGTTTACGTTTACGATGACATTTTAATTGCGACTCTAGCGAAACAGAATTTTACATTTCCATACAAATAAATCGACGTAAACGCGAACGGAGTAGTAAAGTAAATCAGTATAAAATTATGCCACTGGTAATTCTAAAAGCAAAGTACGTACGTAAATAACACTGGACTTACAGATTGGATATGATAGATTAATACATCGCAAACAGCAACACTGCAGTTAAATTAGTAACGTAAAGGTATTGTAACAGATGACATGAAATATGTCATCTGTTACAGACGTTGAACATGCGTAATGCCATCAGAAGCAGGGACGGTGATTGCACCTACATCAACAGTAATGAACTAGTGGTGACAGCACAAAGAAGAAGAGATACAATTCCCAGTGTAAATGACTGGTAGAGAATGTAATTAGCATTAAGTCTGCTTGTTGCATTAATTTGTGGTGGTCAATAAGGTTATAAATAAAAAGGATCACATTCATTTTTAAACCCGCATGCTGTTCAGTTTATTAATTAATGATGCTTTATTAGGCATAACAAATTAAAAGGTTATAATGGTACATACGACACATGGTTCACAATGCCCTAAATTGTGTCATAAACAAGCTAGACTGTTCGTTTCCGTACATCTCGGGTGGAATTACTATATTTTTTTCTTAGCAGAAACCTATCCTCTTCTAAAGTGACTTTATGCAACATTTGTTATTTATAGACTCGACAGTTTGCGCTGTGTATTTTTTATATATTACATGTAACGTTACCGTAGTCTACGGATGTTCGCAACACCAGGTCTATAACCGCTGCTAAAGCAGCAATATCGACGTTATCGCTTCCTGGTAACCTTACTCATTCACACGAATACAACAACCGCCCAGGCAATTGTTATTTTGTTGCGGTCTTCCATAAAATACGAGTATATCATCTACCTATGCGTCTACGTAAAGCGCGCATATGGGGTAAGGATGGTAAATAAATGAATAATAAAATGTGTATCACACATAGCTGATTATTCCTTTGTGTGTCTAATGTTAAAACCGTATTCTTGAACTTTTAACAGTTATAAAAATATTGAATCGTTTTAATACACATGAGCACTGAAAGAGCCAACAAATATTTAGCATAAACCAGGATCTTATTACAGGAGAAGAACTGTAAACTTATTAATATTTTAATAAAAATATTTAATATTATTATATAATGTTTTATGAAATGCAAAATAAAGTGTTAATATTCAAACATTAGAGGCTCTCAGAAATGTAGCCGTTTACAATCAATCATTGCAAACTGTCTATGGTACCTACTTTTGAGAACGAATATAATTTTAATTAAGAAAAATTACAAGGAATTTGAAACTGAAACAAACAACATATATCTAAAATAATTTTACATGTATACCTAATGAAAAATATGCCAGTAAAAATAGCCAAATTTTTCATCACATATTCATTCAAAACATATTCTCCGAAAAAATATCACCTATTTGTAATATATGTATATGTTAATGGAAAACTTAATAGATCCTTAAAATATTTGTGTAAGCATATTATTTCACGTTCACATTTGTACATAATGACGAAACCTTCAATACGATGCACACCCTCAAACAACGGTTCACTCATTCATTATATAGTCAGTGTTGCTACCTTAAAATTATTATTAATGCATATTTGGTTTGATAACCGCCCAGCAAATTTTTATGCTACTTCTTTATCTATTGTACACGATTTTTTGTCTCTCCTTTACTTATTTAATAAATAAAAGAGTAACTAGAGTACTAATCAGCAAACTAAGAGATTTCCCTTAGGTCCTAACTCCACTTATGTGCAAATGTACAAGGAAGATAATCCAACAACAACAATTACGAAGCAATATATTTACGATAATGTTCTCTTAATATAAGCAGTAAGTGCCTACACAAGGAGATCTAGATTATGATCAGATTATTCTTATGAAGTGTAATTAACTCTTTAAGTAGTCTTTACGCATCGATAGCTAGGAACCGGTTGCGAGTGGAATCAAGTAAATAATCACTAGACGAAGGACCACGTGTATTTACGAGTACGTCTTGTTGAGACGTAATCTGGATGTAGAAACTAGACAAATAGAAGTATGAATGTATCAGTAAGATTTTATAAAAAAACTAGCTGTGCCCGCGACTTCGTCCGCGCGGAATAGTAATTTTTTTATTATTTATTTATATTAATAAAAATAAATAAAAGTTGTAAAATAAAAGTAGCCTAAGTTACTCCTTATTACATCAGCTAGCTAGTGAAAGTCCCGTCAAACTGGGTCCAGCCGTTTCAGAGATTAATTTCAGAGATTAAAAAATATATTTTGGTATTTAGGTAATTATGTACCGTGTATACATCCATATGCATTTAATAAATAGCGGTTATTTTAATATTACAAACAGACACTCCAATTTTATTTATCTGTATAGATATATATCTATATAAAACGAGAGTTTTTTAACGCTTGTAGACCGTATTTGCAATGATGATGTTAGAAACAGAGTTGGTCTGAAAGAGAGCGTCGGTGTTAAAATAAGAAGGAGCATGCTCCGTTGGTTCGAACATGTAGAAAGAATGCAGGATGAAAGAATAACGAAGCAGATAAACATCGCAAAAGTGGCAGGATGTAGGAGCCGAGGAAGGCCAAGACTTGCCTACCATGACCAATGATCGTGTTCTACCAGACGGTGATATCAGGAGCCTTACAAACCGGCGAACGTGCATGAGAAGAACAATTAATGTTACAGAAGCGAGTGAGGTGTGTAAGGATCGAGTCACGTGGCGTTCGGTTCTCTCTGCCTACCCCGCAACGGATTTGGTGTGAAGTTACAGATAGATGGAAAGAGTTTTTTTTACTTGTTATCACAAACATGTTTTCTATGCAAGTAAATTATTACATAGCTTTATTTCATTAAAATAGTTCAAGCCCCACATTAAAATCCTTTTCGTAAAACGGTATAACATACAGTCAATGAATCGCGAAAGGTGTCAGGAAATGATGCATCATAGCCATCCATATATCTTTATTATACCAAAACAATTATTATTGTACCGATATGCTGACTAATGTTTTTATTATCATGACGGGTAGCAAACACAGCCCCACTTCCTTTTCACTAGAGCCTCTCTTATCGACAGGCGGGATACACCACTAGGAACTTCACATAGAGGTGCGCTAGATACTCCCTAAAATTTACACTACAAATGTAGGATAAATTCTTATTCTGCTAACTAGAGCTAATCAACAAAATGTTATAATATTATGATACAAATTAAGATAAAAAATTCACATTATTACGTTCCTTTACCGCACAAATTTTGACGAGCTCGGTGGGTCAGTCGTGAATGACGCGACTTTGACACCAACGCTTGTGAGTGAGATTCCCACACAAGGCAAAAAAATTTGTGTGTATGATCATGTCTGTTTGTCTTGGTACGGATGTTAAGAGAGGTAAGGCGCATTAAAGCAGCCCGTCTGGAGAAGTACATCCACCTTACAGAAAACCGCAGCCAAATAACAACTCCCTAGAGGGTTGTTGTGTTCTTGTGTGTGAGTGAGGTCTCCAGCAAGTTCCTAAGAAGTTGCTGTACTAGCAGCAGGGGAGGCATCGCGCGAGTGATACTTAATATATTACAAGCGTTAATAGGCTACGGTAACTGATTTACATCAGGTGGGCCGTATGCTTGTATGCCTCCCGACGTTGTATAAAAAAAACTAATTGATGTTCTTCAAACTTCACACCAACCATTCCAGATTAACTATGCACGATGAATACGTATGCTAAACAATTAAGTGATCTGTCTCAACCATGAAGATTTATATCTTCACGTGTCCTGCACTGCGCTATAATGAAACACCGTAGCAGACAAATTGCATTACTAAACAAAAAGGACCTTAATAATTCCTCGGAATCCTCTTCGACAGTCTTGTTATCGACTTTTTAATATTACTCACATCCTGAGCAAACACTAAAAAATATCGCGAGAGGATAAAAAACAGTTTTGTTGTGGTACTAATGTGTGGGAACGTTGGACAGGTGCGCGCCTCAGGAAATCTCCACAGGCTCCTGTACTGTCTTGTACTTGCATGATATTTTATAGCGAAGCCTTTTATATAAGACCACTTCATTGAAATTTTAATATGACTGTCCTTTTAAGTCTCTATCTCCTTAACGAACAAGGTATGCTATTAGAAACGTATGTACACTAGTATGTTTCCTCTTACAGGTGAGTAGACAAGTCTCTAGCTCTGCCTTTTTAACGGATATGAATAAAAACTAACAGGTCAGTGAATTATTTTATCACGGCAGTGAATCGGAGTTGAGTATCTAGTACGGAAACAGAGAATCCTATACGTTAATTATTTTTCATTATTGACTAGTGTCGTATTGTGTTCGATACTATAACTGCCATAACCATTAAGCATCCAAGTCTCGGACTTGGGCGGTTTTGTTTCATTTAATGTTGACAACCTTGACTTACTAGCGACTCAAAACACCAAAATAAATCATTTATTGTATAAAGATGAATAAAAATGTAATGAAATTTCTAAACACAGCATATGGTTCTTTAATAAAGGCGTGGAGAGGTTTTTAGAAGATAAGCAACACACAGGTGACGTCCCTATTGTTGCAGACCGTAAACTTGTGATATAAGAAAACAGTTCCGTACCACTGTTCAGAAAAAACCCCGAAAAAGTGCGTTTCTTTTATAGGGGCACCATTTATTTTTATATGTTTAGTATGTTTATGTGGGTTAAATTTAAGAAGATAAATTAAAATCACTTCCTGACGTTTGGCTCAAATTTGGTATACCTACTTGCATATCTTCGCTGACAATGGAAAAATATGTTATCATGAAACGTGACAAATGTCGCATATGACGTCACACTTGTAAATAAACTGTTTTTGTATTAACACACGCATATAGACACGCACACAAACACATGCACTTCACTTATCTTTAACTATTTATCTATATTGGCCTGTTGTACCTTACTTAAATAGAACTAAACTTTCATCCATTTAATTCTAGCTATTTTCCGAATGTGGCCATACCAACACAAGTGTGGTCTTCCACGTGGGTGTTTCTCTCCCCACGGTCTCGATTCCATCAGTTTTTCACCACGAACTATATTTTTTGACAGTGTGACCAGACCATTGCCATCTCAGTTTCGCACTACGTTTTGACAACATCGGTGACTTTAATCCAATTCACCGTTCTCTGATCCAATTCCTCTTGCGGTCTTTGAGAGTGACCCATACCAGTTTTCGCTCGATCACTCTTTGGGCAAGTCTAAGTTTGTTTAGGATCTTTTAAGTAAAAACTGACGCGTCAACTCCTTGCGTAATCACTGGCAGAATCCTTTGATCGTGTATGTGAAGCCTCTGTTGCGGTCTGATCTTCATTTTGAGAGCAAACTCCATTTTGGAGTAGGCTACCCACGCTAGCCTTGTGCACCGATTAATTTCATTGACTTGATTTTCCTTTTCGATCACATATTAAATATCCACTGTGATATATGAGTATGACTCTCGTTGAGTAACTATAGAAATAACTCATATTTTTGCTAATGTAGTCTCATCAAAACAAGGAATTGGCGCCGGCGCAATTACTCATATTTTAACAATCATTCATAATGAAAACATTTTCTAAGAATCTCATTCATTTGTTAATTTATATGACACAAGTGAAAGCTAACAATTGTAATGTTTCTACAATAAAAACTTCTGTTCAATAATGGAAAATAGAATATTCCCATAATTGTTTTAACTTATTGCAAAACAGAGGAAATCGTGGGAACTTCAGCAGGTGCGTGCAGAGTATAAAATCATCACTTTTTACATCATACGTCTTACCAAACGTAACATAACTGTCATGTTTAACATTTGTCTCATACATTATCAGTAACAGCTTTTTTTGGGAAACAGTGTACACAACACAAATGCATGTAAATCCTGGTAAATATACAAAGTTTTCAAGTGTTCATACTGACTGTATTTATGTGCAGGTAGCTTACACCCCAATGTTAACTTATGTGTCCATTCGCACCGACAAAATATATCAGAAACTTCAGTGTTACTGTATTTGAGTTCAAGCCAACGTCACCTAGTGCGCCCTGATGATTGCACAACACAAACAGTCCATTCTCAACCATTCTCTGGAAAGAAAGAAGCAGAGCGTTCATATAAAATAGGAAATTTTATTGTGTAATGATTAACACAAGCTTAACGCAAGCCTCCCGCAATTGGCTAATTCTTATTAATGTTTTCTTATTTTATTTCTATCTCGCTTAGCATTGATTTCATTAAAATTGGTTTAGTTTATCAAACGTTATGTAGACTTAAACTAAACTGACTTCACCAAATATGCATGAGTTTCATAGTTTTCTAGATGGTTCTATTGTGTTCCGAGACTTGCTTTCAGAATGCTTATGGGGTTGTCGCGTCACTAGCGCGTCGCTGTAGCGCCACTATGCAAATTTTTGTATCGTCATGCTTTGAGTGCTTTCAAAGTGCGAAACTTCGCACCCACGATGTCTTTCTCATATGGATAGTCTCTAGGCCAAAAAATAGAAAGAGTATCCCGATCCCCAGACACACGCCTGCTATGTGTGAAACGAATATTCATTTACAATTACTTAAATTAAAGTGAGTTGAAAGGCTCATATTTACAGGACTTTAAGGGGTTGAACCTTAATAAAGTAATTAGTAAATTTCATAATAGAATGTGAGGTTTTCAACATTCTTGCGTACTCTTTTGCCAACGGTTTAATATACAAGGAGAAACCATAGTTTATCTCATTCATAGACATGCTTGTTTTTTTGTAATTGAATTAGATTAGGCAAGTATGTACACAGATGAAATTTTAATTTGTCACCATGAAGTGCACCTATGGAGTGTCAATGAGATGAATATTACGTAGTATCTAACGTAAAAAGTAAATAAAGTAGAATGCGTAGCTCCTATTGGCTAGTTCACGGAACAATATCGAGGCACTTAGTTAAAATATTCTCCTATTTTAGGAGCTAAAACACAACGTGTTTGTGAGCGCGGGGTGCCTTCATGCACAATCACGTAGTTAACTTGCTTGTATATGTCACTATCAAGTCGAGCTGGTACTGACAACGTGGTGCTGCAAGGACGCGCGGCAGACGGCCGAGTCACCGTGGGAGCGCAGGTGCCGGCGCCTCTCCTTGCCCACACAGATAATTAAAATACAATTGTGTGTATGCACATATCGCCATATTTGTCCAACCGGTCGGTCATAGCGCTCTTTTAATCGATCTGAGAGATCTCGACTTGATTTAATGAGAACGCATCAATGATTACTAATATTTTTTGTACTCTGTCGTGTAACGAGTATTACGCTTCGCATGTGACGTACCTTTGGGTCCTTTTCAACACTAGGCGTACATATACGAGTAGTACGTTGCACTTCTGCTCCTAATTCAGCAAGTCCTCAACAGCTTTTTTAAATTCTCTCTCGCAGAAAAGCAAAGCCACGGAAGTTATTTTTATGCTAATTTGGTTGGCAATTAGGTAGTTATGTAAAACTGTTCTATGAAAATGTGTAATAAAAGAAGTATTGTTAGCTCATTGTTACCTCTGAGGATAACGCAGCAACTGCCCAGGAGCCTAATGGTTATCATACTAACTCGGAGAAACTCAAAACCTTCTAATAAGTCTTTATTTCGCTGTAATTGTTTTTTAAGACTCCACTTATCCTTTCGAGCTGTTTTTTCTTATTATAACTACGTAATTTGCATGCGGTGCGGTTCTAATAACTTCAGGAGTCAAATGTGTGCACAAACTTTTTTTCCAGCATGTGTACAGTGTGTACAGCATGTGTACAGCATGTGTGCGGGTGGACGGCAGCTTGTCGCCCTGGTTTGATGTCAACATTGGTGTCAGACAGGGATGCGTGCTGTCGGCTCGGCTGTTCATCCTGTTGTTGTCTTCAGAGAATAAGAAATATGAATGTGGGAATGCGAATGGGTGACTCAGTGGTCAACTGCCTGCTTTATGCAGACGATGCGGCATTATTAGCAGAATCACCATCCGAACTGCAAACACTAGTTACAACAATGAAAGATGATTGTATGAAGAAAGGCTTACAATTTAATGCGAAGAAAACCAAGATAATGGTATTTGAAAGAGAGACAACCAGAACGAACACTAGGATTATGGTTGATGATGTAGTGTTGGAGCAAGTGAATGAGATTGTATATCTTGGAAGTGCTTTTAGCAGCAATGGAAGGTACACCGCTGATGTGGAGAGACGAGTGAGTGCTGGGAATAGGGTGAATGGAGCGTTGGGTAAACTTCTAGGCTGCCGAAATCTAAGCCAGAAGGCACAGCTCGCTGTACACAACGCGGTGCTAATTCCAACGCTAACTTATGGAAGTGAGAGCTGGGTATGGCAGAGAGAGCATGAAAGTAGAATAAATGCGGTCGAGATGCGAGCATTGCGCAAAATTTGTGGCATAACGCTTGCTGACCGCGTTCGTAATGAAGACGTGAGAGAAAGAGTTGGTCTAAAAGAGAGTGTCGGTGTTAAGATAAGAAAGGGCATGCTCCGTTGGTTCGGACATGTAGAAAGAATGCGGGACGAAAGAATGACGAAACAGATATACAATGCAAAAGTGGAAGGGTGTAGGAGCCGAGGAAGGCCGAGACTAACCTACCATGACCAAATTGGTCGTGTTTTATCAGAAGGTGATGTCAGAAGCCCCAGGAACCGGCGAGCGTGCATGAAAAGAGCTATGAATGTCACAGAAGCGAGTGAAGTATGCAAGGACCGCGTCTTATGGCGCTCGGTTCTCTCTGCCTACCCCGCAAGGGACTTGGCGTGAAGATATACATATATACATACATACATACAACTTTTTTCCTACTTACCAGCAAGATCTTCAGTAAATTACAGAACCGACGAGCTCGATGGTGTAGTGGCCAGCGATGGCTGGTTTAGCACCAAAGCTCGTGGGTCCGATTTCCACACGAGACAAATACTTGTGTACTTACATGAACATGTCTGTTTGTCCTGATCGGGGTGTTTTCAGTCTTTTAAGTATGTGAGAGAGCTCGATGGTGTCATTGTGCGTATCATTCTAACCGAACACGCAGGTTAGGCAATGTCGACCACACCCTGTATATAGATAGTTTTATATATCTCGAGATTCTCTGTGCACGGGTGGACACGATGAGCCGTTTGTCGCGCCTGTTTTAAAAAAGTATTTTCGAAAATCATTTTTTGTGACAATAAATTGCGAAAATTTTTTAAGATGGATCTACAATTCTTTTTAATACAACTACAATTTTAAGTTTTAGGATTTTTTCTTTACTTGTGCTACATGACATTGCTTCTTACCAAATTTCATGATTCTAGGTCAACGGGGAACCGGGAAAATCAAAATATGCGCATAAACAGCTGTATCTTTTGATGGCGTTGACTTAGAAGTTAGATTTTATCACTACTTGAAGGAATTACAGACCTGAGTATTTGTTATTAATTTCAGTTTGATAGCTCCACTCATTCCTGAGAAAAAGACAGACCTTGACAGACATACAGACAGACTGACAACAAAGTGAACGTAAAAGGGTTCCGTTTTTCCTTTTAAGATACGAAACCCTATAAATGGATTAAAACCATATTATATCCTAGTACCTGGGCGACCGGACTTGTTAATTTTTATGGTAATTTACATATACTATATATATATACATTATATATACAATAATTGCTCGATTAAAGTAATAGGCGAAAATATGTGAAAATAGAGTGTTGTTAGTGGAGTCGAACCAGGGTCTAAACACGGGTTCAAAACACCGAAGCCCCAAAAAAAAATGAAACAGCGTGTGTAATATTAGCTACTCCTACTAGTCAACTCCCTGAAGCATTGTTGTGTTCATAGGGAGTGGTAACTACTTCATAATTTAGCTGTATCTTAATGAATGTGTATTTGTTTGCCCCTGGACGCATTATTATAAAAGTTAAAGACATCGAAATCATAAAGTGGACACCACCAACAACGCCACCTCGTTCGCGTGTCAATTGGAGCCACTTGCTCGCTAACAAATTATAGACAGTTTAAATCAATTGTGCACGGTGGTAGTTCCCACGATTGCATGATCAGAGGATATCCGTGGCATCGTCACCGAGTGGTGACTCCGAAACACGCTCGATTTGCGCCACCATTGTACCGTGTAATTGGCTCGTTGTCTATAAATTATACGTAATCTTCTACTTTTAACGGTGTTGTGGTCATTTTTAAGTTTTTTTTTTTCGTACATCAGAAACAAATTTGGGCTTTATTTTTTGTCAAAGCATATTTCTTGTTTTGTTTTTTTGTGAAATACTGTTACAATCGCGGCAATGCCATTGACATTTGATATTTGTTTCACATTATTGGTGTTCAGTGACAATCTATCTATCTATCTATAACTTCACGCCAAATCCCTTGCGGGATACGCAGAGACTACCGAGCGCCACGTGACTCGATCCTTACATATCTCACTCGTTTCTTTAACATTCATTTCTCTTCTCATGTACGCTCGCCGGTTTCTAAGTCTCCAGACATCACCTTCTGATAGAACACGACCAATTTGGTCATGGTAGGTAAGTCTTGGCCTTCCTCGGCTCCTACATCCTTCCACTTTAGCATTGTATATCTGCTTCGTCATTCTTTCATCCTGCATTCTTTCTACATGTCCGAACCAACGGAGCATGCCTCTTCTTATTTTAACACCGACGCTCTCTTTCAGACCAACTCTATTTCTAACATCATCAGTGACAAAATAGCCAAAAATAAACATTTTAAACCTCGCCTCGTGCATCCGTCTTCAAACTTCAGGCCCACAGCATGGAAGAACTTGACATACAGATAAACACTTATACATTAAAACCAACCTAACATGAACTGCGTTTTCATATACGTTCGAATACCTTAATAATAATGACATTATGACCGAAGTTAATGTTAATTATGTTAAATGGCAGGTTAGAAATTAACATAAATTATATAACCGAGCACGTGACGTTACCCAATACCGTTCCAATATGTTAATCGTAAAGATTTACAACACAATAAAAATAAATCAGACGCGTTTACACACTATTCGTGGCTATATTTCCCTCCATTAAACTCTGGATCAAACATCTGACTGGGCAAATGTGTTTTCAGAACAAACAGAGGTGTTTGGAGGTGGGAAATAGGATCGCACACGCGGGTGCGCCATGAAATTCGTTCTCCTTGTGTTTATGGTTTGAATCGATTGCATTCGTTACTTATTTTCACGTGTGTGGCCGCGTGTGATTTTTTTCCACACAATACATAGATAAAATAGTCGAAATCAAGATAACATTATCGTTATTATCCTAATTTTATATATTTAAATGCGAAATTCTTGTATATGTAGAAATATATTTTGCGTATCTCGAAAACGGCTCATACGATATCTAAAATTTTTCGTATTTAGATAAGGTTTTGCTTTGCAGGAAGTATAGATAAACTTATTGTCTATACTTCCTGAAAAAACCCCGTTATACGTACGATTCTCTAGATTTTTGTAATGTGCCTTCGAAACTATTTATATTATATTTAACTATTTTGTTTCAAAACTGATATAAGTAGAGGTGTAGAAAATCCACATGCACATCTACATTTATTATACATTTTATTTTGGCAATGCCATGAGACATTTAATCACAATGTGCAACTAATATCAAAGTGCAAAGTAGGCAGTTGGTTAAAACGTTACAAATTAAATAGAACAGGAATCGAACTCTTTTACCTATTCCGTGAATCGAAGCATGTGGATTTTCTCCAAGAGGTGTTGTGAAAGAGCTTGAATAGTAAATAATATTCTTTTGTCTATTATAATAGATTCCTTTGTCTATTATAATGCTGTACTTTATACTGAGGAAATAACAAAGAATTGATGACATTGGCAACTATGGCGAAGAATAGATGAAAAAAGTTATTAAACAACACAAAGATGTTATTAAACATCCGATGGGATAAAACAAAAAGAGGCTACAAATCCAAAAGCAGATCAATTTCATTTTAGGTTTAATTAACTAAGATGCCGTTTAAAGACAATAATGTTAAAAACGTAATGCTGATAAATGTCCCAAATATGTTTGCCTTCTTCTGTTCTTCAGGAGAACGTAATAAAGACGAGACTTTTGATCATTTGCACGTAGCGAGTCCTTGTATTGTTCGAGCATGGGGTCAGAATTCATATAGCTAGGAGCCCTACAATAGACACGTTTGTATGAGGATACATCCAAGAAAGAAATTCATTAAATTAACAAATTTAATAATATTGATGGAAAGGGATATACTTGGGAAGAAAAGTATGTGCCGAAATGCATGCAAAGAAGAAAAGGCACCCCTGAATGAAACGTCAGTTTACCGGGAACTAAGCCGTAGTTACAAACTAGTTACACAATTAAAACGAGCAGTTGTGATTGTATATCAGTACAGTTGTCTACTAATAATAACAATGCAGATTGCGCATGCGCAGATGTCGCGGCGTCTAGTTTGACAGCTGGCGAGGTCAACCATTTGCGCTCCATTGATGTCATTATGGTTTATGATATCGACACACCTTTATTGAGCATTAAAAACTTCCTTGTTCGTTGGATGATTATTAAATTTCTGTCAATTAATCGAAAAATCATTGCGGAATTATTAGTTTAACGATGACATGACGAAGCAGGGTAAAAAACAGACTAATTATATTTTTTAACTGAGTGGTACGAAGAAGAATGAAAATATATGTATATCTCAAGTAAAACTAGTAAGATTTGTAATTAATTGAACAGAGAAAATCATGAGCATAAAATTTTAAATGTTGTATGCATGAATGCATTTTATACGCTATATTTATAAAAATCTATCTAGGTATATCCTTACGATAAATCCCATGCTAGGTAGACAGAAATAAAAAAGGCAACATAACTTAAAGACACGCAAGTTTACATAAACTAAAAAGTTAATTTACAAAGCAAATTGTCGTACGTAGTTCATAGGTGTGTTCATGTTTGAGGAAAAAAATAATGAATGAGTATTCGTCTTCTTAGCGTTACTCCATTACGATTGGCGGGGTACGCTACCTAAGCCTAAGAATTTGGCGAAGATACTGATTTTTAGATAGAGCGACTGCGGTCGGACCCCCATAACCCAAAGGAAAAAATCATACCTTTCTTTTTGCACGTTCAAGAAATTGTATTTCAAAAGAGGAGTGACCTGTCTTTTGGAATATAATTTCTTAGACGTGCGGGTTACCTCAAGATGTTTTCCTTCACTGGTCAGTGAAGGAAAACATCTTGCAAGTGATAATTACAAATATGTATATAAATCCGAAAATCGGAGAGACCGTCGGTTAATTAGGCTGATTCTTCATTCATACGAGGTAGATAGGAGATATAATGTCGTAATTTTGGAAAAATGTGACTTAATTTTCATATGATTCATGGGTCATTTCTAAATTATAGAATAGCAGAGTTGACAGCACTCATCATATTTAACAAAATCAGCGCCAGCCAACGTATTTTAACATCTGTCGGTAGCAGCCGCCAGTGGCATGTGCATAAAACAACATACCCTGGGTGAGGGGTGAGATTTACCAGGTGAGAGTATATACATTATGGTGCCACGTGGAACCCGGGAACGCTGGGGACCACTGGGGAACCCCACTACAGGTGCCTTGTTCTGAATAAACCATTGTTGCTTGTCCCATTGACAACTGTTTGACATTTGGCGCGCAATTTTGGCGGGCTTTGCACAAAGGATTGTTTACATTTTTGTTGGGATTTGGTTAAGTACGGCAAAATGAACTCTTTGTAATATCATTGAAGTGCCAATACTACTGTAGGTTAATAGATATATTGTATGTATTTGATCTATTTTGTTGACTTACACAATAGATAAATTGAAAAATAGTTATATATCTAAGTTGCACATTATCAGATTGTTTGTAAAAAGGTGTTTATTAGTCACCGTAGTGGCCAGTCACCGTATTGAAAGTTTACATCGGGCATAGAGCTAATTTTTTCTTTTTATTTAATTATCTAGCCCCATGTTATGCCCACGTCAATGTGTATACATATAGGTAACCATAGCATGTAGGTGACTCTTGGCCTTAATCGGCTCCTACATCCTTCCATTTTAGCAATGTATATCTACGAGTATTTCGACATTTCGTCATTCATTATTTCTATATACCCGAACGAACAGATCAAGCCTTTTCTTATCTTTCTATCTTATGCGGTCAGCTAGCGTTAACGTAACGTTGTAATAAAAAGTTACAGCGTTTATCTTACCCCATACAATTTTCCGTTTTTATTATAAATTAATATGCACTCCCTTAGCACAATAAAAGTACATATTTCCATAATTAAGATTCCGCTAGTGGCAGCCCTACAGGTGTCAGTTGAAAAAAGTTTAAGGTCAAGGAGTTCCCAGTGCAATGGGTCAATGCGCACGTCTTGATTCCCGACTCCGTAGACCATGGATAACGGTTGGGAGATGTAATATTTATGAGTTATATTTTAACGAGAAGTGAAATTGGTCAAGCAAGTGAAGAATTTCAATATGAATGCATTTCATTATAAACATTATTAAAGTTTGTCGTTGTTAATTATTAATTTACCATTAGGTATGTTAGTAAATGGCTAACATATCTAATGCTGCATTCCGCGACACGCACGTATCCCGATATCCTGTAATAACCGCTTTTTCTATTTTCTTCGCGTTTTCCTCGGCTTCGAATGGTCTTATCGGAATGACTATTCATTATAGAATAGGGCTATCAAATGCAAAAAGATTATTTTAATTCGACCGCCAGTTCCAGAGATTAGCGTGTTCAAAGAAACTAACTCTTAAGCTTTAAGTAAATATTAGTATAGAGTAATGCCTAGATGTATAAAATATACACTACAATATTAATGAATCTATGAAAAAACATTAAAAATGTATTTTTAAATGCTGATTTCTCTCTCTGTAAAATAATGGAGATCAAATAATTGTTTGTTTGAACGTGCTAATTTCTGAAACTACTAGTCGGATTAGAAAAATATTTTTGCATTTGATAGTCTAATTCTTGTGGAACGTTACAAGCTATTCAACATCACGATACGACACTAAGAAGCCTAGGAAAAAGACACAAAGTATAAAACGCGGTTCTTACTGAATAGCGGGTAAGTACAGCTAGTCAATATACAGAAAGTTGAGACACAATGAAATAGTTATTTCATCAGGAATAGATCAAAATAAGAATATTTGAAATCTGAACTTAATCGCTAAATATTCAAACACATAGAGATATCAAAATGTCATTTCACGAAACTGCTACTAAATTGGAAAATCTCATACTGTTCTGTCAGCAGCAACGCACGTGACGTTTATATCAACCAATCAGTGCCCAATTCTCCAAATGACATCCAATTACGCTAGGGCGTCTCGGTATGTGCCAATTAGGTGTTCCTGCGCGCGCACCTGGTTCACGATTCGCTCAGTCACGCGCGAACTTTAATCGTAAATCCTATAAACATGCGCAAGTTTTGTACGAGTTTGTACATTATTATGTCAATTTCGATAAATTGGGTGCCTATTAGCTAGCTTGTGTCTTATTTTATAAACTAGCCAGGAATACGTGGCATATTATGGTTTTATTTTTATCCACTTCGATGTATCTGCCACAAACAACAGTTACTAGCTCAGGTTTGTATTACGCGCTGGCATTGTTTTTTTCTTTTATCTAGGGGTATACAGTGGGCTTTTTAGGCGCGTGGCCGAAATCTGAATAATGCGTCCATTTCATGAAGATTACGTAAGTGTGCAAGCGAGGGGTAAACTTCTGTCAATGTCGCTCAAAACCCAAAAGAGTCTTGTCGCATTGTAAGTGACTCACCATTAATTTTACCCATTATTTTTTCCAGTACTAGAGGAGCTATCCTAAGTAAAAGTCTTGGCTTCATTTTGATAATAAATAAAACTAATGTCCGCTGCAGCGCTGATATAATTTAGCTGTCTATCCCAAAGATTCGAAGATACAGCACTAAATCGCTTCTAAGGGGTATTTTTCTCGTGACCTCAAGGTCAAAAGCGTCGTGATTTTCATGGCGCTTACGCGTTTCGTTCAACGTAGTACAGCAATGAGTTGTTGCCGATCGGCAACAAAGCATGGCGCAAACATTTGTATCGCGGTGTGTCGGTTCTAGTATACTAGTACATAATAATTCAATGCACAAGACCACAATTTTCCACAATCTCATTCTCACATACGCAAACCTCTATACGTGCGCACATAAACTTTAATCTCTCATCAAAATCCTATTTATTTTATATATTGTAGTTATTATCTGTAAGGTAGTAAACCTTACAATTAATTTGTATAGGTTAACAAAGATAATGGCATTTGAAAGAGAAGAAACCAGAACCAATGTAAGGATTACGGTTGATGAAATGTTGGAACAACTGGATGAGACTGTATATCTTGGATGTGTGAATGGAGCGTTGGAAAAACTGTTGGCAGTAAAAACTTTAGCCAGAAGGCACAGCTCGCTATACACAATGCAGATGCAGAGAATGCAGAGATGAGTGTGGCAGAGAGAGTATGAAAGTAGGATGAACGCGGTTGAATTGTGAGCATTGCACAAAATTTGTGCGGTAACGCTTGTAGACCGTATTCGCAGTGATGATGTTAGAAACAGAGTTGGTGTGAAAGACAGCATCGGCGTTAAAATATGAAGAGGCATGCTCCGTTCATTCGAACATGTAGAAAGAATACAGGATTAGAGAATGACAAGGCAGATATACAACCCTAAAGTGGAAGGATGTATTAGCCGAGGAAGGGTGAGACTTACCTACCGTTACCAAATTGGTCATGTCCTATCAGAAGGTGATGTCAGGGTCTTAGAAACCGACGAGCGTGCATGAGAAGAACAATAAATGTTAAAGAAACGAGTGAGGTGCCAGTGAGGTACCAGCCAACGTCTCCACGTCATACATCCTAGCAGACGCAGCTCAGACAAAAGAGTTACTAAACTACTAAAAGAACTAACAGCCCGACTAGGGAAGTATGTACCCCCAACTTACAGAAAAGCGCAGCAAATAATAATTGCTTGGAAAAAAATCTGTAATAGATTATTTTAGCACAAAAAATACATACCGCACTTGTTAGGTTTATGGACGAGATGGTAACGGAAACCGCGATTATTAGCCGCTAATGAGGAAACAGTTATGACGGCGAGTATCCTGTGTTGAGAGAGTTGATACCTAGCTATGTGCTATTACTCAGTGGGCAATCAATTATGAATACAAAAAAAGGAAAATACTCAATATTTGAAGATTGTGGGATAGTTGGACTTTTTGGTTACTGGGCAATTTATGCTGGAGAACCAGAATAATCCCAACTTGGAGAGGCGCATTCATCGTGTCCTTGTACATAGGCATGAAGGAAATAAACTATGGAGAACCGATGAGATGAACCGATTTTGCATAGAAACTAATAACTTGTAAACTAGTAGCTTGCTGACCGCGTTCGTAATGAAGACGTGAGAGAAAGAGTGGGTCTTAAAGAGAGTGTCGGTGTTAAGATAACAAAAGGCATGCTCCGTTGGTTCGGACATGTAGAAAGAATGCGGGACGAAACAATGATGAAACAGATATACAATGCAAAAGTGAAAAGATGTAGGAGGCAAGGAAGACCGAGACTAATCAACCATGACCAAATTGGTCGTGTTTTATCAGAAGGTGATGTCACGAGCCCCAGGAACCGGCGAGCGTCCATGAAAAGAGCTATGAATGTCACAGAAGCGAGTGAAGTATGTAAGGACCGCGTCTTATAGCGCACGGTTCTCTCTGCCTACCCCGCAAGGGACCTGGCGTGAAGATATACATACATACAACTATTAATAATATTGGCTATTTCACGGATCAACAACTTATCGGCTTATTCGTTAAAATATCCTCCTATTGTTCAGTAGTTTCGAACCGCTGAGATATTTACGCTAAAACACAACGTTATTGTCAGCGCATAGTGCCTTCACGCGAAGTCAAATAGTACATTATTTTGTGTACAAAGGCAATGATATCGGATGGACAATGCCAGCTACAAGGCCATTAGTCTGATTAGTTTAGCTGAAAAACTGTATGGAATGAAAACCAGTTGAGAATGCGCAAGCTTGCATTGCCAGAGGAACACCTGGCTCGTCAATTATATAACAATTTCCAATTTTCTTTTTAAATTTGTCGGCCATTTTGACCATGTTCGAGATAGGAACGGTGTTCCTGAACATTGATATTCTACTTTTTTATGCTGAATCCGAATCTGAAGTCAAAATTCGAAAAAACGCACACATAGACAAACATACAGATTTCATATAGGAACGGTGTTCCTGAATATCTAATGGAATGTTGTGGGAAACACAAGGCGGATTTTGAAATGGAAGACGATGTCATGATAAAGTTTTCTCATTTTAAAATATCGCTAAGAAACATCATAAGGTTTTAGATGGACTTTGTGGGAAGATTTGACTGAGTTTCTTTGAATATACGCTCATACTAAGCGATTTTCACACAATGTATAAAGGTAAATACTTAGTCACGGCAAAACAAAAAGTTATATCGTACCTACAATTGTTTTGTTCTGCATTGTTTTGTTAGCGGTTAGTGAAAATCTTTTGATCGCGGCGTAGTTATAAACCATGAATCCTGTGATTCACTTTTTCAACTCTCTCCGTCCATTCACTAAAAGGCATCAGAGCGAGACGTGGAGACATGAATAAAAAGGTGGGGCAAGGAATCACGGTCTGCACACACCCTTGGAGGAAACAATTCTTGTAATGACGATGTGTAGCACCCTTCTAAGGAAACAATCGTATAATCACGATAAAGTTGTGCCATTGAATGAAAGGCAGGAAGTTCAATTTGAACGTTCGTTAAAGATTGAAATTGGCGTCCGTTGTCCTTTCAAATTACCACAGTATAGTAACGTACTTCCACGGTTACACTGTTTTAGATTCTAGAGTTATTAATATTTTTATTAGATATCTTATATCACGGGTTATAATCCCGGTCATTTGATAGGAGATGTGGATCCAACGCGTAGAGGCCCCTTTGAGACGATTAATGCAATGTTGTTATTAGAATATTATTAGAGTTATCAATATTCTTCCTTTCGCGTTATACCGTTTTCAAATCTATTAGGATTGGCGGGGTCAGCTACCTAAGCCTAAGGATTTGGCGAAGACATTGATTTTTACACGGAGCAACTGCCGTCAGACCTCCACAACGCAGAGGGGAAACCAGATCTTTCTTAGATTACGTCACGATGTTTTCCTTCACCGCCGGGCAAGAGATAAACATAAAATCCGAAAACACTAATTTAGTGGTATTACATGTCCGCACCAGGATTCGAACCGGGGACCAGGTAGTCAATAGGCCGGTTCTACTACCCACTGGGCTACCTACTGGGCTACCTACTGGGCTACCTACTGGGCCTACTGGGCTACTTTTATTATGGGCGATTTAAGCACCACTGCTGCATCCACCTGTAATATAAACAAGGACGATTAAATCTTATCGGACTTATCCACTCGAGGTTTCGCACGTTCCTTGGACCGCATAAACAAATTTGTTTTTCATATATGCATTTTTTAAACCTATACAACGTCCTGTGGCATACAAGCTCACTTTTTGTAAAGCGGGTACCGTAGCCTATGAACGCTTGAAATACATGAAGTATCACTTGCACGCTGCCAACACTGGTTATAACACGACAACTCCTTAAAAGCTTCCTGGTAACCTCACTTACTCACAGGAACAAGACAACCCTCCAGGGAGTTGTTATTTGGCTGCGGTTTTCTGTGAGGTGGTGGTACTTCCACAGGCGGACTGCTAAAATGCTCGCTATCTGTTTTGAAAATATTCTGACCAAGACAAGCAGACGTGTTCATGCACATGAATGCGTCTCGTTTGTGGGAATTGAACCCACGAGCGTCGGTCTTAAAGTAGTATGGCCAGAGGTGAAACACTTTTTATTTATACTACGTCGGGAGGCATACAAGCATACGGCCCACCTGATGTAAAGCGGGTACCGTAGCCTATTAACGCTTGTAATATATTAAGTATCACTCGCGTGATGCCTCCTCTGCTTACACAGCAACTCCTTGGGAGCTTACTGGTGATCTCACTCACACGCAGGAACACAACAATCCTCTAGGGAGTTGTTATTTGGCTGCGGTTTTCTGTGAGGTGGAGGTACTTCCTCAGACGGGCTGCTTTGATGCGCCCTACCTCTCTTAAAACATCCAAACCAAGACAAACAGACATGTTCATGCACACAAATGTTTGCCTTGTGTGGGAATCGAACCCACGAGCGTTGGTGTCAAAGTCGCGTCACACGACTGAGCCACCGAGTTCGTCAAAACACACGTGTCGCAAAGACAGCATTCTTTATGATAGTTTATACAATTACAAATTTAACATTTAGACAATTGTTGGTCATACAGAAAGTAAATTTTAAAATTTAACATTGAAAAATTCTTGTAGATCGTAATAACTTTTGGCAACAGTACGTTTTTTAGGCATTTCTGAACTTGTTAATATATTTTTTTACAGCCATACCTACTCGAGAGCTCGATGACGTCGTTGCGCGTGTCATTCTAACCAAACACGCAGGTTAAGCAACATCTACCGCAGCCTGTCTATGGATGGGTTTATCTGTTTCGAGTTTCTTCGAGCTTCGGAGGGCACGTTAAGCCGTCAGTCCCGGCTGTTGTCGATAGATGACAGTCGTTGAGCTAAGTCAGTGGCCCTCGGGCGGCTTGAAACCACTGACCTCCACCAATCTCCGCATTTGAGTAGCGTGGTGGAATATGCTCTAAACCCCTTCGGTTGAAGGGAGATCCGTATCCCTGCAGTGAGATGAGTAAGGGTTGAACACTACCAGACTCCACCACGAGTCTGGTAGTGTTAGCTACGATCTCAGGCGTAGTATTTGAGGCCGTGAATATTATGGGAAGAGATGTAAATTTTTCTTCACGAAGATAGCATTTACTAATATGAATAAGCCTGTAACCGTTAGATTTTTTTTTTATAAATTGTCGTTTACAGCTAGTCTTGGAATCTATATTAAGTACTAGCTGTGCCCGCGACTTCGTCGGCGTGGAATATTATTTATTTATATTAATAAAAATAAATAAATTTTCTAAAATAAAGGTAGCCTAAGTTACTCCTTATTACATCAGCTATCTGCCAGTGAAAGTCCCGTCAAAATCGGTCCAGCCGTTTCAGAGATTAGCGGGAACAAATAGACAGACAGACAGGTCAAAATATTATTTTGGTACATGTAGGTACATACCGTGTATACATCCATATGCATTTAGTAAAAAGCGGTTATTTTAATATTACAAACAGACACTCCAATTTTATTTATCTGTATAGATTCGAATACGTCTTTTCTGTAAGGCAAATAGTTTTATTATGTCTGTGCTATTTCACCATAATACTATGCTAAATATTATTCAAATAATAATATAATCAAAATATTATCTTTTTATATATTATATGTAATAAAATTTCTATAACATCTATCTATTATAATAGTATATATTATTGATTTCTGTAATATAAAATTCCTGTAGTGCGCGAACTTTTATATGTATATGTACTAACTATTTCAGATTTTTCACTTTTCAAAACTTTGGAGATTGTTTGAAAATGCAGTATTATTTATTTATTTTTGTTTTGTATTTATTTATTGTTATCCACAATAATACTTATAATTTTTATACAACGTCAGGCGACAAACCAGCATACCACGTTTCGTGGCATCTGTTGTAAGTAAAACCTCAGACGTCAGTCGTAACGAATAATTTAATCCTTCGTGCACCTTACAACCCGAACCTGAGGAACTACGGTCAGTAATCGTAATATAAGAAAAATTTACTTTGAAATTTACTTAGCACAAGCAATAAAAAGCATAAAGCACCCTCTTTCGTCATGGCACTGGCACACAGTGATTGCCGTGCTCCTTGGTCGTTCCGTTGCTGCACCGATGAGCATCGAGGAGGCACCCAGCGGAACAGGGAGACGCACCTGCTGTAGATAAAGACTTTGATAGAAATTTAGAATAATTTCCTAGTATGAAGGGCATTTTGAATGCTGTGTCTTGTTAATTGTCATGGCAGCAGGAACACTTATGTAAAAAATATTGTTACTTTCTATTTAGTGGGGTGCGCTGTCATATAAAAATGAAAGGCAACTTAATATCATTTAGGAATAACTACGAAGAAGGTTTAAAATCCCTTCCCGCTAATGAACAAATTGGGTGGCACTTGCGTCCGGTACGCTTTCTGGTTCCTGCGCAATTTATGCTGGAGAACCGGAAAGGTCCCAACAGATTGGAGCGGTACAGCCATCTATACTTGTACTAAGGCAAGGGATTAATGGACTGCGCCAGTTATGAGGCTATCAGATTAGCGGCAAAAATGTATGTATATAATTACTATAAATAAGACTCAATTAAGTGCTATTTGTAACTCGAAGTAATGTTACCTGTTGGTGCACGTAAATAAATAAATATAACATGCTACGAATATATAAAAATAACATTCTAACGACTAACATCCACAGCGCCTGAGGATGCCTCGTGGAGAGGCGAAACACGTGTCGCGGAGACGACCGGAGCAGCCAGGGCGACAACGGTGGAGGGTGCATGCGGTTCACATTTCAGATGGCGAACACTCGCAGAGACGACCGGAGCAGCCATGGCAGTGGCGGCATGCATCTACTAACGGTAGTGGGTGGGTGCCGGCCGGCAGTAGTTCGCATGAACTAATCAGGAGCGGAAGCACACAAAGTAATTTAGATCAAATTGCCTGTAAATTTGACTTTTGCAAAGTAACGGCTAAATCTATTAACTAATAAATATAATAAAGAAGCAGTGTAGTCATCAGACTCTTGTATAAAGGCAAGGAATCACATTTTGACTGCACCAGTTACGGGGTCATCAGATTAGCGGCAAAAACGTATGAAAAATAATTGAGCGGAGAATATCGTGAAATTCGATGGAATACTGTAGTAGCCACAGTGATATTTTGAAATAGACATATTGCCGGAATATAGAATTATTGGTGCCCTATTGTGTGCTGTACAGTCGTCTCATGAGAATTGTGCAGCATGTGTGCAGATGTTAAGTGTTGAAATAATGAAGATGTAAGAAAGACGAAAGAGGATATCGTTGTTAAGAATCAAGAGGCATGCTCTGTTGGTCAGATATGTAGAAAGAATCTAAGAAGTAAGAAAGACTAAACAGATATATAACGTGAAAGTAGAGGAATCTAAGAGGTGAGGAAGGCCTAGACTCAACTACCACGATCAAATTGGTCATAATAGTTGAGTCTAGAAGACCTTAGAAAGTAGTATCAGGAGCCCTAGGAGCGCGCATGACAAGAGCAATAAATATTAAAGAAACGAGGAAGGTCGTATTTGATCGCCCCGTATGTATACTCTATCTTATACAGTCGCAAAGGGTCCAGGTTCAAAGCCTGACAACACTTTCTTCTTTCAATCATTACTGATCAGTCAGTACTGATTTTTAGGGTTCCGTACCCAAAGGGTAAAACGGAACCCTATTACTAAGGCTCCGCTGTCCGTCCGTCCGTCCGTCCGTCCGTCCGTCCGTCTGTCACCAGGCTGTATCTCATGAACCGTGATAGTTAGAGAGTTGAAATTTTCACAGATGATGTATTTCTGTTGCCGCTATAACAACAAATACTAAAAAATAGAATAAATTAAATATTTAAGGGGGCTCCCATACAACAAACGTGATTTTTTTGTCGTTTTTATAGATAATGGTACGGAACCCTTCGTGCGTGAGTCCGACTCGCACTTGGCAGATTTTTTTAAAACAAACAAAGCTAAAATATACAAAAATATTGACCTAAATAAAAGTTAATTTTTATTTCGGTGCCATGAAATTGAGCAATAAAAAATTCATTTAATTGTTAGTGTTTTACGAATTACCCTGATATACTCGTACATACCGTGTCCAAATTATCATCTCCGTTATGTAAAGTATCTACATTTATTCATAAGGAAATATATTTCAATAAAACCGTGGTTCCAAGGTACACTCAAACCAGTTTAAACGATTTGGTCAGCAGATCGGGAATGCAAAATGAGAAAAAATAATGCGAAAAGCGCGACTGCTGGGCTGCTAAACAAAAGCCTTTGTTGACTTCCAAGTATCGCCGGGTGTAGTGTTGCAGAATTCTATAACTAATCGAATGGTTTGTTTGGCGAAATCTGATTAGTCGATATGCCTTTGTCGCGCCGGTATGTGGTTAAGCCAGGAATGTGGTTGTATGAGAAATGAGAAACGGTTACATGAAATTTGAATGACAAACTTTAGTGGAGTATATTTTTATCCTTTTTGTAATGTTATGCATTATATAGTTAGTTCATATACATAATATTCGGTAGTTATCTTCTAAACTGATTTAACTTGAAATTTACCCTTTCCTTAGGGTCACTAAGCTATGGGAGCTTGACACTATAACTAGTCTGGCCATAAATACTGTAGAGAAACTTTTCTTTTTTACAACTCTTTAATTATTTTGAATTTGGGTTAATTATGTTTAAATAGCGATTTCCCGCCGTTTTACATATTTTTTCGTATTTATTATCAAATTACAATATGCAATGGCGTGTTAAAGAAAATAGGATTGCATTCCAATTCCTATTACGGACATACGATAACGGAATACTTACTAACAAGTCGAATTAAAGACAATTTGATTGTAGTCCTTTAGTTTAGATTTAGATAGACCGCTTCTCCTGGCATCTTCGCCAGTTTTGTGTTCTGGAAAACAGCGTAGGTGTGGCTTCTAAGAGGTTCTAGATGTCACCATACCAAACATCAAAATCTGTTTAGTAGTCATGAAAAAACAATAAACAAATACACTTTCCTATTTTTATTATATATATTTAAGAATTTATGATAATTTGGTTAACAATTTTTAATTAGACTTTGCAGTAAAACATATAGCGACTTGTTTATTAGTCAATTTGTGGCGTTTTCTTTTATTTGCCGTTTTCTATTTTAAAAGGGCAGTTGTCTGGAACAAATTAGCAACTTGAAGTGTGTGAATAAAATATGAAATAAATTATGAATCGTCAGACCAAGTCATCTGTATGTATATGCTTATTTGTAAGTATGACTATCTTAAAATCCTATCTAAAACATGACCTATGCTTGCTTACCACGAGGCTAATAGATGGCGCGGTACATGTTTATTACTGTATTACGTAAGAGACAAACATCAAACGCGTGATACAGCTCGCTCACAATTAAAACTAATCGCGTCGCAACAACCAGCTGTTATATCGCAATAATAAGAGATGAATGGGAAGTTGCTAGGCACATGGTGTGATACCGTTTGATACACAGTTCCATTATACACGAAGATGTCATGTCACACGTTTAATCATATTCAAATCAACGCTGCACATATAAGTACAAGCATTAAAACTTACGTGGTATATCAACAATTCGCTCTAATTATAATAATGTAGTCATTTTGTAAAGATTTGCAACCGATGTTATTATACATAGCCGTTGTAATCGACTGAAATTTGTACATTGAATATTTTTTCAAAACTGTATTGATGACGTGAAATATTTAATGTAGAAGAAAATACGAGTATATACTAGAAGATATTAGGCGAATTTTTTTTCCTTTTTGTTTTTAATACTCATACTCTTAATTACTCTCATTTCTTTAACGGATTTGGATGATTACTTTCTACATTAGTATTTTCTAATGTTAAGCTAGATTTCTCATATTATATATACGAGCGATTTCTTTTAAAATCACTTAAAAAACAACTTTCTTTATATCTTTGTTATTTACGCTCTAATTTAGATTTCACTTTCGTAAGTAAATAACTGTGATTCCATGTGATTTTAGTAAATATTTAATAACGATATAATTGAGATTTCATGATAAAGTAAAAAGTTTTTGAATAAAAATATCTACATATAAATGTGAAACCGACTTCAAGAAAGACACCTGACACCTTGGACATACATACTTTCGATTCAATATTAGATGTAGGTACTTACGGCGTAACAATCCACGATCGCGACACCTAATAGTTTACCGGGTCATGACTGGTATTAGACAGATATCTATTAAGTTAAGGGAGAAGAAGGCAGAAGATAAATAGTTACGAAACTTACAAATTGTTAAAAAATAATTAATCATTTATATTCCCGAAGCACACGTTCCGCATTGGTAATATACCGGCGCAATAGCGAGCCGCAGTAGACGCGACCGCGCTGGCGCCTCGCGGGTTATCGCGGGTCACAGCTGTGCGCAGATCAATGGGCAGCTGCCTCGTTGGCCATAGAAAACTAACCGTTACATACTCATTGATAGCCGCTGATTGAATGATATCACATATATACAGTTGCTACCGCATTTTATGCTAGGAACTAAGTATCTAAGCTGGGAACTTCTACAGCGACATGCTGTGAGAATCGTCGATGATCCTAAGCTTCACATGATTTTGAGCCCTTAAGTTTAATGAGAGACTTTGCCTCCCTTTGTGTGTTCTACCGATTGTACAAAGGGTTGTGTTCCAAGGAGTTCCTCTACATGATGCCGACAGCTTCCTTTTACAATTTCATCGCTAGCTGCCGGCTGAGAATTCATCTTCACATGCTGGCATCACTATGGTTGTATACTATGCGGTGCTCCCGTAGATTTCTTCCCAAAACTCTTACTTAAATTATGGAATTAACTCTGTGGTGGAACGAACTCCTTCCGTAGTTCTTCAGAAAGGAGGGAAGAGATTTTTACTTAGCCACCAGTACATACACTAGAGTAACTGATTAACAACAAGCAGGCTATATTGCTTGTCACCTCAGTTGTGTAAAAAATACATAATATTCATACGCCATCAGGCGGCAAGCAAGAATGGGAATTACGTGAAAAGGATAACGAATATATGGACATTTACAATACAAAAACCTCGTGCCCTGCCATGGCCGCTACTAACGCAGTACCTTCTTAGAAGTAGAAGCATACCGGCAACTTCACTTATTCGCAATAACATACATACACCCCTCTAGGTTAAAGTTATTTGACTGCGGTCAAAGTAATCACGATTTTAACGAGCTCGGCCACCGATCACCGGCAGTGGTTAATAACGCTACTTTGACACCAACGGTCGTGGATACGATTCCCACACAGTATAAACATCTGTGTGTATGAGAATCTCTGTTTCTCTTCGTCTGGGTATGTTTTAAGACAGGTAAGGTGCATCAAAGCAGCCCTACTGCGAAAGTACCTCCACCTCACAGAAAAACGCAAACAAATAACAACTCCCTGGAGGGTTGTTGCGAGTGAATGAGGTCACCCGTAGGCTCCTACGAAGTAGCTGTGTTAACGGCAGATGTGGCATTGCGCGAGTGATGCTTAATGTATTGCATTCATAGACTACGGTAACCGCGTTTAGATCAGGTGGGCCGTATGGCTTGTATGTCTCCTAACTTGTATAAAAAGAATGATATTGACATGGTGATGAGTGCACTGTTGAAATACATCGTTTAGTTTTTAATAAATGTAAAAACTTAGACCTTGTATGTTATGTTGATGCAGATTGGGCGAATGATCCTGTTGATCGGAAATCCTTTACAGGTTTTGTAATAAAATTAGGTACAAATACTGTAAATTGGGAGAGTAGAAAACAGCGCGTCGTTGCTATGTCAAGTACTGAGTCAGAATATTTAGCCATCAGCGACGCATATAAAGACATCTTGTTTATCAGGAGTTTGTGGTTTGAAATTATAGGTAAAGACCTTATGTGTATTGTTCTGAATGACAATCAAAGTGCCCACAGGCTTCTGGAATCACAGGAATATCATAAAAGGACAAAACACATTGATGTCCGTTATCATTTCATAAAAGATTTGTTAGCTAAAAATGTTATTAAAGTACATTATTTACCTACTGAGAAGATAATAGCGGATATACTTACTAAAGCTTTATCATCCTCAAAGCATAATAGTTTTAGGCATGGTTTGAATGTTAAAGGTTTTGTTTGAACAAATGTGTCCCTAGTTTTGCATTTGTGTGTTACTTTTCTGTAAAAGCCATGTTTTGTTGTTTAATAGTAGCATGTTTGTTATGATTTGTAAAAATGTAAAGACATTCTTGGATGATTATAATAATGTAGAGCTTTGGTAGAGTCAATGTAAATTTTGTTTGTTATGTATAGATGTATAGAGTCATGAATGCTCATATTGTTTTGCCCTATTGCGTAAGGGGAAGTGTTGAAATACATGGTTTGATATACGCAGTAGTGCATACAATACCTTAATGCCTTTGCATTGGGTTATTAAAAAGTTAAGGTGCATGACGTCTGTCATTCTTCTTGTCTCTTCCCTTGTCTCCGCCATTACCTGCGTAGTGTGATGTCCTCATATAATTAGCGCTTATTTTTACTGTTAATTATCCCTTCAATAATTGGATTAAATTATGTTAATCAGAAAAGATATTTACGGGAAATATATAGTTATATTTAAACTATAACATATTTTTCATTTGTCACTGTTGCACACCTGCCAAAATGCACTAGGCGACTTTTTCCAGGAAAATATCATGCTATGACTACGCGAGTGAACCTACAGGTAAAATTTAGTTTTTGACATTAGTAATGGGTATAGTAGATTCAAAACAGGATAGACAACAACACACACCCACGTGTGTGGGCAATACTAACAAAAGTATTTCCATTGAGCTGATATGTACTACGCAGTACATCATACCTCAATGTGTATATCATACATTCTTTAAATAGACCTCTGACCTGCGGTTACTTCCATGTCAATGAGGAAGAGGTGTAATGTAACAAAGTAAAGGCTATATACATACCTAAAACTTATTGATTTAATTATTACGAGTATGATGTAATTTTTATAGCACATGTAAATTGTATAATATAAATAAATTAATAACCATAACAAAAAGTCTTACTGTATTAGTTAAAAAATAAAGGGATGGACAAGCTATGAAAACACGAAGGGAGGTTTGTTGTTAAAGGGTCAACCGTGAACGTTGTTGATAATACTCATAGTACCTCCACATCACAGAAAATCGCAGACAAATAACAACTTCCTAAAGTGTTGTTTTGTTCCTGCGTTTTTTTATACCACTAAGGTGGCAATCAAGCATACGGCCTGCCTGATGGTAAATAGTCACCGTAGCCTATGGACATTTGCAACACCAGGGGTGTCACTCATACGTTGCCAAGTGCGTGTCAGTGAGGTCACCATATAAACAGACATGTGTGTGTTCACAAATGTTTGTCTATTGCGAAATACGAACCCGCCACCCTTAGTGTTAAACATGAAGGAGATAACTCGTAGAGAGTCTATGAGGCCGATATTAAGAAGTAACTCAACTCGCGGTTTCCGGGTCGGGTGCCAAATTAGAACGCACAACACTGATTGATTAGTTCGCGAATCAACTTCGCAGAACTTTTTTTTTATACAGCGTCGGAAGCGTCTAATTATTTCTTCAACTCTTTCACTGTTAGAGCCGCGCTGCTCTGGAACAAACTGCCACTACAAATAAGGGACTGTTCATCAGCCACGACTTTTAAATCTATCTATCTATAACTTCACGCCAAATCCCTTGCGGGTAGGCAGAGAGAACCGAGCGCCACGTGACTCGATCCTTACATATCTCACTCGCTTCTTTAACATTCATTGCTCTTCTCATGCACGCTCGCCGGTTTCTAGGGCTCCTGACATCACCTTCTGATAGAACACGATCAATTTGGTCATGGTAGGTAAGTCTTGGCCTTCCCCGGCTCCTACATCCTTCCACTTTTTCATTGTATATCTGCTTCGTCATTCTTTCATCTTGCATTCTTTCTACATGTCCGAACCAACGGAGCATGCCTTTTCTTATTTAAAAAAGTAAAAAAAAATATATGTATATATGTGTGCATGTGTGCATGTATTTATTTATTTGTATATAAGTATATATAAATATAGATATTGAAATATCTATCTATTGTATTTGTAGGCTATGAATGAAATTTGTAAATATTACGTATAATAAGTATCGCTTGTTTTTAATTTTATTCATAGTCCTATTTTTTACTTACTAATATATATATATTTTTTGTTACCCGGCTAATTATGATTTCTTTTACCGCCTGTGGGGTTGGCTGGAAGAGATCTCTTTTAGAGATAAACTCACCTTTGTACACCTTTAATGTAACAATGGTATGTGTAATAATATGCAATAAAGAATATAAAGAAGGCATACAAGCATACGGCCCACTTGATGTAAAGCGGTTACCGTAGTCTATGAACGCTTGTAATACATTTAGTATCAATCGCGCGATGCCTCCTCTGCCGCTGACACAGCAACTCCTTAGGAGCTTACCGATGACCTCACTCACACGCAGCAGACCGTTGGTGTCAAAGCATCATTACTAACCACTGCGTCACTGAGCTCGTCAAAGAGCTATTTTTATACAAGGGAGGTACACGTATGCTTGTATGCCTGTGGGCCGTACGATCCACCACATTGTCACTCCTGCTGCTATCATAGCAACTCCTTGAGCTTACTGGTTGCCTCACTCTATGTAGAAACACAACAACCGTCCAGGGAATTCTTATTTGGCTGCGATTTTCTTTGAGATGGAGGTACTTTCCCTATTAAGTGCTCTGATGCGCTTTACCTCACTTATACTTTTTGTCGTATCATTAGTATCATCAGCCTCTCTAGCTTGTTTCGCACTAATTATGACCTGTACCTACATTAACTATTAAGGAATCTCCGTTATGTCGTTGACATTCCTAGCTGACTGGTTATGTAGCGGAGCGGTTCACTTAGCTGGTTCGTTAGTACTTTATTACTAACTAGGTATGTAGAATAACCCACACAGTTAGATACTTGGTACGGCTTTGGGTGTAATACTTATTGAAGTTTCATTAATCTATCTATAAATTCACGCCAAATCCCTTGCGGGGTAGGCAGAGAACCGAGCGCCACTCGATCCTAACATACCTTACTCGCTTCTTTAACATTCATTGCTCTTTTCTTGCACGCTCGCCAGTTTCTAGGGCTCCTGACATCACCTTCTGATAGAACACTACCAATTTGATCATGGTAGATAAGTCTCGGCGGCCTTTCTTTCTTCCTTCTTCCTTCCTCGGCTCCTATATCCTTCCACTTTTGAATTATATATCTGCTTCGTCATTCTTTCATCCTGCATTCTTTCTACATGTCCGAACCAACGGAGCATGCCCCTCCTTATTTTAACACCGACGCTCTCTTTCAGACCAACTCTGTTTCTAACATCATCATTGTGAGTAAAGTCTATAAGCCTTACGCCACAAATTTTGCGCAACGCTCGCATTTCCATTAATGGTATCTATTTATATGATTATCCATCTATCTATTTATAACTTCACGCTAAATCTCTTGCGGGGTAGACAGAGGAGACCCAGCGCCACGTGATTCGGTCAATACACTCCTCACTCGCTTCTTTAACATTTATAACTTTTCTTGTGCAAACTCGTCGGTTTTGTTAGTACTGGCACAAATTTCGCTTAATTTTGGATTGAATGGCGCTGTGTGTGTATTTTAGATGTTTAGTATTGATACGGTTCTAGTGTCCAATTAGTCCCTGAATGTTTAGTAAAATTACGACTTCATCGCAGCTTAAACAAATCCTTTGGCTTAGGTAGCGGACCCCGCCAATCCTAATGGATTAGGAAACGGGATAACGCTAAATTAATATAAAAAAGGTGAAAAAGTCGACTTGATCGTAGTTTGTTTTTACTAGTTTTAAACGTTTGTATGCGTATGCTTTTATATAGTGTTCCAGCGAGTGAATTAGTGGGGTATTCACATGCATTGCCTCAGAAAACTATATCCAACGCGGATTCGAAAAGTTCTTTTCCCAAATTCCATACATTTTGACAGATAACGTAACATTTGTCAGTAGTCAGAAGTGTAAAGCCAGCGAAGCTTTAGAACCGAGAAAATTGTCTTTTCTGCAGTTTTGCGGTTTACGACTGTTACACGTAGTACTCCTTCAGTTTAGAAGCTAGAGAGCTGATTGTTCGACGTGAATGTACCTTAAGTATTGCAGATTCCCCTAAAATAGATTAAATTTCGATTAGCTCAATAAAGGATATCGATAAGTGATGTTATCGCCCGAAAAACCGTTCCAATACAAAGTCTATTGGAGCGCGTATGGCGAGCTCATTTCAAGTTTTGCAAATTTATATTCCGGGTTAAATTAATTGTCAAAATATTTATTGACACAAGGGTTAGGGTTAGCAGCTCTGCTTACGCAGCTTGCTGTTATTTACTTATTGTGCAAAAGCAGCTCTACCAATGCGCCGCAGGCCCAGCTCCCCTAGTAGTGTTGTGCTAAGTTGGTCATTGCATTCGAGGTTAGAATGCGGCGTAATGGAACCGAGACTGTAATGAACAATGCTCACGCCTTTCATATGACGATTTTGAGGACACAAGCGAGGATTAAACGGGGTATGGCTGTGACGCAGATACGGCCGTGAGTTTTACATGAACACGTTTACTTCTTACTTCTAGAAATTTGGCAAATTTCTTAGGCATTTTTCAGTACTCAGTAGCCAAGTTTGTACACACCATATTATACACTATTTCTTTTTGATAGTCTAGACTAGAAAAAAGGGGTCTGTTTTTGCAATTGTCAGATCTACAACTTTGTACTGTTTCATAAAATTTACTGTGAATAGTAACTGATCTTAGAATTTTTAGTGTTAGTCATTTTGATTAGGTGCATGTTGCGATGATTATCTATGTGATTTGTGGTAATATACCATAAGAATTACACGAATTACAATTATTTAAATTAGATAATGCACGTCTAATACCGAACATCAACGCATTCGACGATGAACGCATTTATCTCTTTTCTCAACGAAGAGTTAAAACCTACTTAGTTATTTTAAGTTTTGGACCAAACAATACTTTTCTATGGAATATATGCACCATAGCGAACTAAATAGGCTTATATTTATTTACAAGCAGGTCAAATATATATTTGCAGAGAGCGAATGTTCATTACCACGAGAATTTTGTGCATCACATAGTATTTCGGACGGCATAGAATATGTACCTTTCTCAATATTTGAACTCGACTTTTTGCAAATAGTTATAAATATAGCTATCAATAAATTAACCTTATTGGATATAAAAGCAGGAGGTAATAGTAGCTATGGACAAACTCGCCGTACAATTTATTGCATAAATCATTATTTAACCCTATTGTAATTATTTGCCTGTAATTTTTAATATGTAATTATTTTAACTAATTAATCTTTTATTATTGTCTATAGGGGTAATTTTATTTATACATTATGATATATTGTAAGTCATGTGGCTGTTCACAACCGTATACATAGATACACAATTATTTATACCTGTTTACCATAATAAAGAACGTTTTTTAAAAAAACTATATTGGCTATTTCATCCTCGCCAATGTTCATTTAGAAAATACTGACAGATTAAAATAGAAGATGGCCTCATGGCAAATAAATAAAATGTATTTTTAACTTATTTTATATATCTATAACAATATTATAAAAAGAACAGAGACCTACCAACTTACATACATTTCACTTCAACACAAGCATACGGTCCACCTAATGTAAACTAGTCACTGTAGCTTTCGAACGGTGGTAATACATTAAGTATCACTAGCGCTATGCCACCTCTGCTGCTAATACAGCAATTCCTTGGGAGCTTACTGGTGATTAACAACCCTTCAGGGAGTTTGTTATTTGATGGTTTTCTGTGAGGTGGAGGTATTCTTCCCCAGTAGGGCTGCTTTGGCGCGCCTTACCTCTCTTAAAACACCCAAACCAAGACAAACAGACATGTTCATGCACGAATTAGAATGTTATTATTAACTACTTAATCAAACAGAATTCGCGAATTTAGAAAATATTCGATTTTTTTTATAAAATATTTCTCCTTCTCGTTGTTCAGGAACACCGTTCTTATATGAAATCTATATGTTTGTCTGTGTGTGCGTGTGTGTGTCGCTTTTTTTTCGAATATTCGAATTTTGACTTCAGATTCGGATTCAGCATAAAAAAGTAGAATAGGAATGGTCAAAATGGCCGACAAATTAATAAAAAAAATTGAATTGTTACCTATGCTCATAGCTTGCATTGCCAGAGGAACACCTGGCTCTGGTAATGCAAGCTTGCGCATTCTCAACTGATTTTTATTAAATACGACGAAAAATTTCATCTGCAGGGAATTTGTATAAAGAAAATGGCTATAATTTATAATCCGCTCGGTCGCTATTGTTCTAAAACTTTTTAATATGTATCAGAGCTATCGGGACTCAAAAAATAATTTTGTTACCCAAGGACATTGTTTTTTGCACAGGTTTGTTCTTCTTTTGTCCTTGTAATATTTATCTATTTTTATTTGGTACACCAACAGGTTACATGTTTACAATAACAAAATAAAAATATATTCCAATTTATTCTAGCATGCAACCCAATTACAGGTGAACACAACATTTCTGGAAATCAATGTTATGCTGTACATTAATTGCTACACACACATAACTTTCATAATATTATTATAATATTAATATAACAATAAACACAATGTATGCCCGCAGGGCAACTTCTAACGAACTATAGTGAGAATGAGTAGTATCAATCAAGGTCTTCGGTTCAAGATTCTCCGGTGTGTCTTCCCTAGAGTAGAAACCTAAGGTCTCAGCTCTAGCTTACCTTCATTGTCTGTTTAGAGATGTGTCGTTTCAGCAATATACTCTAGGGTCATTTGTTAAAGAGCATAACGTCGTGAATATCTATGAAGAAAGCGCAGCACTTATCCAGACTTGTCCGGGACTTCGGGAGCCCACCCAGTGAGTGGCGAAGCACCGCCTGCCGGTAGTAGCGATCAGACATGATAGTTATGGTTGTCGTCCGTCCCATCCTCTTCTGTAATAGCCCAGTATCAATCCCTCCAGATCTCATATACATAGTTTAATTTTCGATATATTCGTAATAATCCTTATACCTGCCGAGACCTGCTTATGGCTATATTCTTCTATTGATATCCCCTGTGACGGATCACGGTGTGTTCTATACGTTACACTAATCTTCTCGTAAACGTATTGAAATCTCTCATCGTGTTGGATCCCGCGCACGCCATTTAAGCGACTGTAATTCTGCTCGGCGAAGTATCTCGGAGTCACTCTAGACTCCAGACTCTCTTTTGTCCCCCACGTCCGAAAGGTAGTTAGTACCGCCAGATTTTACCTGAACCGACTCAGCCCTATGCTGGGAAGGCACAGTAAAATGTCCCTCAGAAATAAGCGAACCCTGTACAAGGTTTGTATAAGGCCGGTGATGTCGTACGCGTCTCCGGTGTTCGCTCATGCCAGTCCTGCAACCATTAACAGGCTGCAGACCGTCCAAAACGTCTTTTGTCGTCGAGCCACCAATGCTCAGTGGGCTCAGCGTAATGCTGAACTCCACCGTGACCTCCAACTCCCATCTATCCAACAACACTTTCAACTCCTGTCAAAGCGTTTCTTCGAAACCGCTGAGACCCATCCTAACCCGCTCATCCAGCAGGCTGCGTCCTACAGCCCGCCACAGCCTCCTTTATCCAAATACCAAAACCGCAGGCCACGTAGTGTCCTCTTAGATCAACCTAACAAAATTTCGAGAGCTTTGGACCGCTATGCAGCGGCCGAAGCCTCCTTAGGGCAACACTCCTCCACCATGTGAGCACCCTTCTGGTCGCTCGGTTTAGGCGCTTATAGGGTCCAGGGTCGGCGTCCTCAGGAGGAAGTCGACCCTTCTCTAAGCGTATGCTCTTATAAGAGTGACGCTTGCGTCACCCCGTTCCCCTGGGGTGATCGCTTCAGATGAAGCCTTTGTAGCCTTCCCGGCTAGAGGCAGTCCCAGGGGGTGTTTTAGTCGGTGGAAATCCGACATAATCAGTTCGTTCGTACGAAATGGTATCTTTGAAAGATTTCACCTCCTCCCTCCCTTTTTCCGGAGGGTGCCCCTCACGGAGGAATGACCAATGCACACCCGGGTGTGGGTTGGTCCTTCCTTTGTGGGTCTTCAACTTTCTTGGGCGAAAATCAAAAAAAAAAAAAAAAAAAATGCTTCCTAGCGTTAGACCCTGTTTTGGGTTACGTATTCGATGCCCGTTTCCTAATTCATTAGGATTGGCCGGGTTTGCTATCTGAGCCTAAGGACCGGACTTGCCGAAAATACTGATTTTGCCAAGGAGCGACTGCTATCAGACCTCCACAACCTACAGGGAAAACAGACCTCTCTTAGGTTAGGTCACATGTCTCTTGAAATATCATTTCTTGGACATGCCGGTTTCCTCACGATGATTTTTCTTCATCGCCCGGCAAGTGTGATAATTACAAATATTTACATAAATCTGAAAAGACGAATGTAGTCCTAAAGCCCACGCCAGAATTCGAACCAGGAACTGTAGGTTAATAATCTGATTCTTTATCCACTGAGCTATCAATGCTATCATTCAAATTACTGCAATTAATATGCCTTATTTACTATATATTACGTTGTATGAATGATTGTATTAGAAAAAATGTAACATAGTAATTTAAATTGTGTACCTTGCATTAAGCTTTGACCAAGATAATATTCTTTCTCGTGTAATCAGAATAATAAAATATCAAATAAATGCCAAGAATAAATGGACAAAGTCAATATGTAAGCGAGACTCGTCTTCAACAAATTGACAGCTAACCCGGCGTGTTTGGGGTCAAGTTGTGGCGCCGATGCAGTCACACGACACGATCGACATCGCAACTGACATAAAAAGAATCATCGAATATAAATAGCATGTTCGACTTGATTTCTCATTTAGATAGACCAGACTATTTAAGTGCATGTTGAAACTTTTCTAACCGATTATTGATGAATTTTTGCTACATTTACAATATTTTTCAGTTCCTAAATTAAGACAGTTACGTACGTACCTTTAAACACAGTCCCTAAAACGTAAACTATACACTGAACAAAACCAACGGATAGCCAGATGACCATATTTTCGTTCTCTTTTTACCTAATATGCAGAACGTAGCAAAAGAGCAAACAAAGGTTCGATATACTAATTATATATTACTTTTACAATTTACTTTCCAAATAAATATACCACTTTATTAATATAATTTATGATAATCATTAGTGTCACAAGAAGTTGTAGGTAATGAACAATGTCGGCAAATGACACTATGGTTTTCAATTCATCATTACCGCCTTCTGACGCCGATCGGCTATGGGGCTAATTGCTAAGACAAAACTTCTAGAACGAAACAGACTTGTGACAGGCAAACCATTAACGTCATTAATATTGCGCGTCGCCTGTGCTGCATTGCTATATTAATGCGTAATTTCGATTTTTTATGGTCACAGAAACAGTTATATTTACAAAATCGAATGGCGGGAGTGCAACTAAGCAACTTTCTTTTTATTTAATGTCAAAGCTATATTAAAATGTTAATTGGAATTTGTTAACACCATCCTGTATTAAAAAACGACAAATGCATAGGTAAGGTAATAAATACACGCACAGTATATGTTGGTATATAGGTTATACAGCTAAAAAATACAGTAAAGTGTAAACATACACCACGTGTATCAAAGCAGGTCAAGTTTCAGGTGGATGGCGCCCAAACATCGGCACAGCTGCGCGTATTTGCGGAAACCATGCCGGTTCATATAAACACGTTAGTTCGCTAGTATTACACAAATTTTAAGCTAATTAAATTTGTGTTATTTTGATAATTTTACGTAACATAGACCTTTTTCCTAGCTTATCCCGTTTCGTATTTCGTGCATTCCTGGCGCTGTCCGCTACCTAAGCCTAAGAATTTGGCGAACTGGATAGGACACTGATTTTTACATAGATACATTCGCCTGCCTACTGCCGTCAGACCCGCGCAACTCAGAGGGAAAATCAGACCATTCTTAAATTAGGTTTAGTTAATTAGGACATATGGGGTTTCTCACGATGTTTTTCTTCGCCGCCGAACAAGTGATAATTACAAATAAGTTCATATACATTAGAATTGATTAGAACCAGGGACTGTCGGTCAGCAGGATAAAGAATCCTGCTTTATGTACCAAAGATCAAATATAGGTATTACAGAAAGTATTCCCGTCAGCTGGTTTATTGAGCAATTTTAATCTTTTCTGCGATATAATCCCCACTGTTTTATGCAACGTCGTGATATATACAAGTATACAGCCCACCTGATGTAAGGTAGCTATATACGACTTTACAACGGGCAGGATGTAAATTTGTTTGCCACCGATGTTTTGTCAAAAATACATTTGAATGTATTATTCAGGAGCTTATCTCTCATTCTGCAGAGGATCTCTTTCATTTTTAACCGGGTTGAAATCGGGAGACTTTCTCACTTTCTTTTATTTTTCATTTTTATACGAATGTATGTTATATACGATATCTTTGCCAATTGTATGCCGATTTTTTTATTTAACGTCGGGAGGCTTATAAGCAAACGGCCCACCTGATGTAAATCGATTACCGTAGTTCATGAACGCTTGCAATACTCGCAGTATCGCTTGCGCGTTTCCACCCCTGCCGTCAGCAGAGTAAATCCTCAGGAACTTACTGGGAACGACTCTCACTCCGCACACAGCACACGGTTTTCTGTGAGAAGTAATTCTTCACCAGTTGGACAGCTTTCATGCGCTCTACATCTTTCAAAACCAGACCAAGACAAATTCAAAACAGCACGCATGTTCACAAGTATTCGTCGTGTCTGTGAATCAAACCCACGTACTATCTATCTATCTATACTTTACGCCAAATCCCTTGCGGGGTAGGCAGAAAGAACCGAGTGCAACATGACTCGATCCTTACACAACTCACTCGCTTCTTCAGTACTCATTGCTCTTCACATGCACGCTCGCCGGTTTCGAAGGCACCTGACATTACCTTCTGATAGAACACGATCAATTTGGTCATGGTAGGTAGATCTTGGCCTTCCTCGACTCCACTTTTGCGTTGCTTTTACATCCTTCCACTTCTGCGTTGTATATCTGTTTCGTAATTCTTTCCTCCTGTGTTATTTCCACATATTCGAACCAACGGCGCATGCCTCTTCTCATTTTAACATCGGCGCTCTTTTTCAGACCAACTCTGTTCTAACATCATCATTGCGAATATGGTCTACAGACGCGCCTGCGGAAATGCGAGCGGTTTACGCACCGCATCATTTCCGCAGTCCCTTGGTGATAAAGTAGTCATTACTAACCACTCAATCACCGGGCTCATCAATTCTTATGAAGTCGTTAAGAAACAAACAATTTAGCAGTATGCTAATCATCACAAAGGGCTACGTGGTGTCAACACAACAGTCTGTTTACCGCAGCATGCACGTGTTTGCACTGAGAGTTTGTCTCCTCTGCGTCGCACTCATCAATATTTATTGTAGGTATCTATTTGAGTTGTTTACAAGTACAGTAACATTTCAAGAGAGGTAAGATGCATCAAGCCAGCCGTCTGGGGAAGTATCTGCACTTCATAGAACACCGCAGCCAAAAACAAGTTTCTGGAGGGTTATCGTGTTCCTGCATGTGAGTGAAATCACCAGTAATCCCCTAAGGAGTTGCTGTGTCAGCAGCAGAGGTGGCATCGCACGAGTGTTACTTAGCGTTCATAGGCTACGGTAACCGCTTTAGGTCAGGTGGGCCGCATGCTTGTGTGTCGTTGTATAAAACCTTACAACTAAAAGGAGAAAAGACCAAACTTAATGTATGAACATCCTATTACCATATGTCCGTTCCATCGTGAGTAAAAATACAAAGAACTTTACATATGTAAATTAAAATAGATCGACTAGAATGAAAAAATATGGCTCTAAAAATAATAAATTGCTTGAATATAAATGTTAAACTAAATTTGGGTAAGTGCAAAAATATTCGCATACCAAGCATTGACGTCAAAGACAAGCTAGTCCACAAATACTGGTTCTAGCACCATTTATATGTAATTATGTAAAACATCCACATATCCATAACATATTAAATTAATACACTAAAAATACCAAAGTGTACGTCATTGTATTGACGCTTGGAAACAACGCCTTTCGAATGCGGGAATTTTGTTTTTCTATCTTTAAGCCTAGGCTTATAGCCGACTTTATAGTTAGAGAAATACATTATATTTAGAATCTTTAGACATTCAGCATGAGTATTTACCACTATCATACCACGGTGTGGTGGTGGTATAGATGGTACACCGACGTTTAATAACATCATTGCTATGAAACCAAAACCCACAGGGGCGAGAAAAGAGGGAAAACGGCAGCGATCCGGGATGGATTTTTTGTAACATTCGTCTTTGTATGCAACCTGTCAAATAAAAACCGGGCGCGACCCTTTCCAACTTTTCCCACCTCTATGGGTTTTGGTTTTTAATCTCTAGCAACGGCTGCAGTTCTATTCTTTATTGTATACTAGCTGCTGCCCGCGGCTCCGCCCGCGTGGAGTCAAATAACGTAGCCTATGTGTTAATCCAGATCATGATCTATCTACGTGCCTTTCATGCAAATCCGTTCAGTCGTTTAAGCGTGAAAGAGCAACAAACATCAATCCATACATACAAACTTTCGCATTTATAATATTAGTAGGATACTTTATTGCCCATTATTACACATATTATTGTTACATTAAAGACGAACAAAGGTGAGTTTATCTCTAAAAGAGATCTCTTCCAGTCAACCCCACAAGTGGTAAAGAACAATGTCGTTGGCCTCAAAGACTTCTATGTAGTATACATAGAAGTCTTTGGTTGGCCTGGTCGTTGTTTTAAATGTTTTATAACTTTTTAGGTCATCACCAATTTCCAATATTACACGCGATCGTCATAAAAGGAAGTGCAATTAAAAACGAAGCGTAAACAAAATATAGAGATAAAAAATCTTTCGGATATTTTTATTTAATTAACCATCAAATCTTAATCAAATTTCAATGGAGCAACTTTTGTGGAACTTTGAGATATGGTATATGTACAGTAAATTCTGAATTGAAAATTTGCTACTTCAGTAAAATTATAAGGAATCATCTTCACCTTCCGAGCGTTAATTTCGGTCGTCTACGCTTTCGCTTCGGAGCCTCTGCTGGAAGGTCTGCTGAATGGAACCATGACAACGATATCGATTACTAGGATGGTTCCAAAAAATATTACGACACAAAATCTCTCATTTATTTTCTATGATTAGTTTCAATCACTAAATTTATATCATCTAAATATAATACAGTTTAAACTATCCAAATCATTTTAACCGTTTATGAGATATAGGTGAACATAAGTATATAAAGTAAAAGAAAACATACGCTACGGACACAGAATCTCAGTTTCATTGAAGGCAATCAGGTATAGGTTACTATTACTCATATAGTTAAAATTTCTGTAAACTCAGGAACTGCAAAATAAAATTAGATATAACATACATATATATACACTTGCAACGGCAAACAAACATTAAATTCTATTAATACAAATTACACAATAAATAGTTTCTAAGTCTTCCAAAGAAGGAACCTCCATTGGAACAAGAAATCCATTGTAAGCAGCATTCAAACACAGCACACGTGCAAACCTACCAAATAAAAATTACCAAACGTAAACATCCGCAGCTAAAGTGACGGCGATATCATTAGTACCTACATAACAGACTCTCGTGTTCTCATCGAGCAAACGGCCTTGCCAAGTAACTGTTCCAAAGTCGGAATAACCCGGCGCTATTATGTAAATCATATTATTTTATATGAATCTCACGGCACAGCTGTTCTGTTGCTACCGGCAATTTGTTTATCATTATATTAATTGCATAACTTACTAATGGGACCAGTAATTGCTGGCTTTTGTACGAGTTGGAGTGGCTGTATATCGATTATACGATGTGTTCATTGATTGAACGAGATGCTTTACGGCTCTTTGGCAATGGCGATGTAATTAAGTAGGCACATTTTGCTTATATAATACTCAAGTTTAAATAAAGAATAATATCTTTAAAGAATAATACAACAAATCAGAAAATAATAAAATCGTCTTGTTTTTCATTGATCAGGACAAACTAGCGATGTAAGAACGTTATCTTTTTCAGTATCGTTTCAGTATCAGTCTATCAATAGTATATTATTACAATATATCAGACGGTACATTTTAAAAGTTCACTTATAAACAACACCACTTTCCAGCAGCAGAAAACTTATCGCGGTACGCTTTCCTAGTACAGTTTTAAATTATCACGTCCGATCAACCGACATACGGAACTGAGCAAACCACTTCAGAGTTGTCACCAACAGCTTTGAGGAGATGATTTAAAATCATTTAATTTCTTTTAAGGTTTGTATACATATAAAGGAACCTTTTCTATATTAGATGGTTATTTCTTGAATCTTTTTGAAAAGTATGAATGATATATATATATATATAAATACGGTACAATTAGGGTATGGACTACACATGTATATATATATACATATATACATGCTGATCGGGACGCGCAAGCGTATTGTTTCGTACTAATGTAACATAACAACATATTTTTTATGACAGTTAAGTAAAAAATAACATACATTATGAATCGATGAAAAAAAAACGTCTTTTTCAATATTTGTTGTTTAAATACAGTATGTGGAGCATAGTATGTACATAAATTGATAGTTCTTAACTGGTTCAATTTTTGAGAAGCGTAAATAGTTAATTTAATAAAAGTTCAAGGTTACGATATATTTTTTTATTGAATATATATAAACAAAAAAATACAAATGTTCTATTTATTGACAAGTCTTTTGGAATCCCTAATTTTTTTTGTAAGTTTTTACTCTGAATTGAATGCTTGACGTATAGGGCACGCGATAGACTTATGCTGTGGTGGTCAAATGGTTAATCGTATCTGCGCCATAACGATGTAACAGCCTCCGCATCTCGGCCTTGCAGCAATGCAATTCTGTAAGAGCAAATATCCTTACAACCTCGGAAACATCGGCTGTCATAGCCTTGAACACATAAATGCAATTCCTTAGTGTCGCTTTTCATGGTTGTGCGACACTAGCGCCGCAAGGCTGTGTACGGCGTGACATGGTATCACGGATTTGACGTTTCTTGTATGCAATTGGAATTCTACAAGGCAAACAGCTTCGCGTACGCTTACAGCCTCAGCCTACGCCTTGATTTTTAATGTCAAAAACAAAAGCTACTATTTAGTATCTATCGGCAAGGATTTTCTTTCAATATTGTGAAATTTTAGGTGCTAAATTCGGATTTTATTATAAATATGTAAGTATTGTCATTTTATTTATGTGGTGAATCAAAAAATCTTTACTTAACTTAACTAGAACTAATGATAAAATCATGATAATATTGTTAATTTTCCTTCACAATATTTTATTGTTGCAGGTCTGCTAGAGTCTTATGTTCAGCTGGAAGAAGCTAAAAGACAAGAACAAAAAGCTAAAAGACATCTAAGTCGAAGAATACGCGATCTAGGTCTTATAAAAACTGACAGGGACTACATATACGCGTATAGACTCAGTAGAGACTTGATAGACACTTTACAAGATGAACTTGTACCATTAATGCCTGAACCAATAAGGCGACGTGGGCTCAGTCATCGCATAAAGGTACCTATTGTAATAGTCATTGAATGATTATGTAAAGCTTTTAATGAACATTATAATGTAACATATAAAATAAAATATATTAACACTATTAGTATTATAATACTATGCTAATAAATCAGTATTATAATAGTATACAAATATTAACAGTATGTAATGAAGTATATTTCTATTTTTCAGATACTATGTACTCTATCGTTTTTAGCGACTGGAAGTTATCAAAATATAGTTGGCAAATCAGTCTATAATTATGTGTCACAGCCTTCTGCATGCCGAGCCATCCGAACAGTTGTGAATGCGTTAAATCACCCCAACGTTATTAAGAAACACATAAGGTTTCCACAAAATACCTATATTATTATATTGTTCTTTTTTGGTAACATCTGTAGAATAGGTAGCTATATGTGATAGGTTTTATGTTATCATTATATTATGTTTATTTTAACCTAAGGCATTCTTTATATTTGTTTTAAATATACTTCAATTATTTTGAAAAAGGATTTTTATTTTTACTACACAAATTACAACTTGCATGAAATTTTCGCGAGATCTGCAGCAGCACTCAACTAGGCAGAGGTTTGTATTTTACAAGAATGCTATTTGTATTTGTTATAGACCTATGTATGTATATCTTCACTTGCGGGGTAGACAGATAGAACCGAGTGCCATAAGACGCGATCCTTACATACTTCACTCGCTTCTCTAACATTCATAGCTCTTTCGTAATGTTTCATTTGTGGTAAACAATATAAAATGTAACAGGTATATATATATAATTATAATATGACAATAAAAATCTCACGAAGATTAGGTGTGTAGTTATAGATAGGTAAGAAGACAATAAAAACAACATGTGATTAAATTGCTTTAATTTTTGTTTATTCTTTTTTCGATTAAGTACAATGTTAAAAAGTTATAAAGAGAGGGCGCATCAAAGCAGCCCGTCTGGGGAAGTACCTCCACCTGAACAGTTTTAATACTAATAGAATGAATGCAGAATGAAATACACTAGTAGGGGTTTTATTGGATATTTTAATATCATACTTTATGTTCAGATAAAAGTCTTCAAAAATATATATTTTTTTGTATTAAAATTATATCAGTCTTATTTAGTTACACATTGTCAATAATTGAAATTCAACCATTACATGAAGAATGCACCAACCAACGAGCATTTCTTGTTTTACACAATATCAGGAAGCCTACAAGTATACCTGCTGCTAATAGAGCAACTCTATAGGACCTTACTGGTAACTTCGCTTACAACTGCAGCACAACAATTCTCCAGATTTATTTTAAGAGAGGTGGGGTGCATCAAAGCAGCGGTTCGGGGAAAGTACCTCCACTTCACAGAGGACCGCAGCCAAATAACAACTCTCTACATGGTTGTTGTGTTCCTGAGTATGAGGTCACCAGTAAGCTCCTAAGGAGTTGCTGTGTTAGCAGCAGAGGTAGCATCACGCGAGTGATACATAAACAAGCATTCATAGGCTACAGTAACCGCTTCACATCAGATAGGTCACATGCTTGTATGGCTCCAGACATTGTATAAAAAAATATATATTTGTAGCCATTACTATAGGGACATAAACCCTGTAATGACCCAGTAAAAATAAAACTAAATCAAAAAATAAAACTAAATAAAAAACACTAAATCAAAAACAAAACAACATTTTTAACCTTATAATAATTATTAAAACTTATGTTTGAAAGGGGTATACGCATATCTACAGGATCGACACAAGTAATGCCATTAGTGTTGCAAGCCTCATGAGCCATAATAATTACTTACTATCATGCAGATCATATACTTGTTTTCTCTTGTGATTTGTGTCATTCGTTTAAATAAAAAGATTTATATTTGTTGTCTGGCTTCAATTATTTGCTGTGCCATGTCGTTAGTCTACTTAAAAATTCCGCCATCATGAGGTGTCCTTGCGCAAACGTTTCCAAGGACTTGGCCAATTGCTGCTCTACGTCGACTCGTCGCTCTTCAATTGCAATAAATCGCTCAGTTAAATTGGCCATCTCAGAGCGACGCTGCGACGGAGGGGATCGTCGCAGGGGACGGCGGCGCCGCGCTGCTGATACTCCTGGAGCGGCTCGGGGAGACACGAGGAAGTCGCGGTGTCTCTGCGAGGAGTGAGTGGCAGCACCCTGTCTCTGCGATGACTGCAAGGAGCGCCTGCGCGGACTTGGTGTCGTCGTCAATATGCGTCGTCTTGCACCTCCATCGGCTCTTGGTCTGACTGCAACTGCAAAAGTTATAAACTCAGAATCCAATATGGTATAAAATTTGTGTACTTTTTGCTAATTGATGCACACATACTTAACACTATTGTGGATTTCAAGCTAATAAATATTAAAAGTATGACAGCTTGTCCTTGATCTCAATACAAGAAGTATTAGTGATTGCACTTATTTACAGGTAGCCACTCCTGCCGTTGCAGAAGCTACCTGGTGATTCATTCGTATGTACATTCATATTATTTACTATCATTACCTGGTGGACTCGTACGGACAACGGTTCTTTCTTCTGGAGATCTGTTATTTTCACTTAGTGTAATCTGAAATTTAAGAAACAATTTAAGCTTCATTATTGACTCTCATAATTTTGACTATATCTATCCATCTACAGATCTAGATGCCGACTAGACTGCCGTGCCCCCTGATTAAAATAAAGTATAAAAAGTTGTACCTTAGACCACAGCTTCCAATCCTTGATACAGCCATTTCCTTGGCTATTCAATGATATGGTGGATATATCTTCCCAAGCATATCGCGTACGGGTCCTGGCATTTGCTGTTCGGGCATGGCCAGTGACACGATCGGGTCTTGTCTACATTATTTCCACCAATCTTTCTAGCTGTGCTAGTGACGGACCTGCATTACGACTCACTAAAACCAATAATGAATGCGAATTGATTTTATGTAATACAACATATTATTTAACTACTGTTTGCTATCAACGATGCCTAAGCAGATTTTAATTGTGTACTTACTTATTAAATTTCAGGCACTGTTTGTAAGTAATACAAGTATTTGCTGATGCTAAGCCTTTATGAAAAGGCTGACGCTCGCTACAATTAAATATTCTTAAAAATACAAAATATCTGACAAAAATATATTAAATTTGAAACCAGATTGTTTACAAACAAAACATTTCGATTTTGAACGGCGGGGGAACATGTGACAGTGACAGTGACGTTTAGCGTGATCGTCTCATCAATTATTATCTATACTTATAATTCGTTTCGTGTATTTTTACATTTTTATTTACTTATTATGTATTCAATTAATTATTGTACGTCTCATAGACGGAAATGTTTTCTTATTTTAATTCCTAATATAAAGAATTAAGAGAAAAAATCATAGTCGAAAATTTGTCGATTATGCCAATAGAAATACGTCTCTGCACTAGCATAGCTTTGACAACAACCTTGCAGCCTCGTAGCTGTGACATCGACCGTGACATAAATTTGCTTATAGAATACCAAATAAAAAGCCGTGATCGCAGCGGACGATGTCAAAGCTGTGACATCTGTGATCACAGCGCTGCACACAGCCATTACTAGTTGCTAAGAGAATTGCATTGCAGGTGACAATTGGCGCCGACTCTCGATTGACGTCACACACGGAACTTTAAGTCGTTTCAAGTCTCGTTAAAGTGATTTTTTATATGTACTTGTAACATGAAGGCTAATACGTCTATTTCGCTATTACACTACTAAACACGAGGATTTACTTTGTATGTTTTACCGACAAACTGGTATTTCGATTACTTCTTTTGTACAAATTCCTCAATGTATAATTTGTTCTAATCAATTCTAAATCCGGTATATACTAAATAATATGGAATCCGTTTCTGCTTCTATCTCATTCATTAAATATCTTCATTTTAAATATCTTTAAAATATAGCACTGTGTATCGAATATCAGCTGGACTCTAATATCAATATCGACGCAGTAGCTAATTATTTTGTTTATCTGTCGAAATCTATTTTATGAAAATTTACACGGCGAGAATTTAAACCCTGAATCAACATTTTATCCTGGAAATGTTACTTGCGAAACGAAGCATATGCGAAACCAAACTTATACAATATTGAGTATTTGTAGAGGGTTGTTTCATAACAATATACAAGGCAATTATCAATAATTCCATAAAAACGTGTGAAATAGAGTGCTTTCGCACGAAAGTGAAAATTACTCTCAACAAAAAGAAACGACTGTTCTTGTTGAAAACCACCAATGTGCACCCGGTGTCCAAAAAAGGTGTTAGATCAGATTCATCAAATTACAGGCCTTTTGCTACAACCTCCTTTTTTCCAAGGTATGATAAACACACGACGCCTGGGGTACTTGGGGATCACAATTTGATAAACAATTGTCATTAGAGCTTCGTTCGGTGATCTTCTACATAGGTCATAGTGTATGAGGCATCAGCTGCCATAAATATCGTGAAAATGTTCGATCATGTCTAGCATAGGGGTGTGCTATTGAAGTTGCTTCTTGTCCAGCAAATGTATAACACGTGGCAGATAGATGCTCCGATAGCATGGATATCAATGCTAGCGTCTGTACTGCTCCCAATGCTACTTCTACCGCAGTCAGATTATGACATTCATTGCTATGCGGATGACAACACGGGTACATTTATTATACAGGGCGTGCTAATATCCCTTGTGGAAGGAAGCTGCGGTAAACCTGTCTGAAATTGAACGGCCGTTGAATTTGATCCAATTGAAACTCACTAAACACAAGTCAAGTAAAGTATAATTATATATTATAAGTATAATTATATAAGTAGTCAAGTCTACACAAGTCGTTCACCATTACTTGAGTATTCTTACCTCATTTGAGCTGTGATTCCTTAATTCCGGAATACAATACCGTCACTAATTGGTATCAACCAACATGTACAAAAAAGGATTCAAAACAACGTGTTACGAAAATAGAGCAAAGCTGAAATTAACTTTCGACGAGCTTGGTGGCGCAGTGGTGAAACGCGCTGTAACGCTACTTGGACACCAACGCTCGTGGGTTCGATTCCCACACAGTACAAACATTTGTGTGCATGTCTGTTTGTATTGGTCTGGGTATTTTCTATGTATAATAAGTATGTATTTACAAAAAAAAAAAAATGTATTTACGTATGTTTATCAGTTGTCTAGTACCCATAACACAAGCTTCGCTTACTTTGGGGCTAGGTGGCGCTGTGTAATTTGTCCGACAATATTTATTTTATTTATTTAACTACAAGAAATTAGCGCTAAGCTTTTTTTAATGTCAATAGATTTTACTGTTCTGATTGCATGTGATGAAATTTGATTTCTGCTTACCGAAATTAAATTATGGCAAATAATACCAATTGCTAATTATAACTTACCAGAGGGAGACCTTGTACCGCCGGGCAGCTATATTTATATAGCTGTGTTCCGGTTTGAAGGGTGAGATATGATATGGCAGATATACTGGGTACTGGGTGATATTACTGGGCACTGTCACAAGATTGGCAGCTTGCGAGTAACATCCCCGTGGTGTTGCGAGCGTTAATAGGCTGCGGTGACCGCTTAGTATCTAATGCGGGCCGCATACTTGTTGCTAGTTGTATAAAAAAAAATCACAACTACACATAATATCCTAAGTATGTAGAATTTCACATTTAGTCTTATAAATAACTAGCTATCCGCCCCGGCTTCGCACGGGTGATATGATCGCTACCAAACTTCACAGGATCCCCTGCTGGGCTAACCTGAAGATTCACTGAAAATTTCATCAAAATCTGCCCAGCCGTTTTTGAGTCCATAGAGGACATACAGACAAACATTCATTTTTGTATATATAGATGGGACTTGATACTTTTAGTAACATAACGCTACCAACCACAGAACTCATAAATAGTAGTTACTGTACTGTTTAAACACAGACTATTTAAAATACTATCTCTTTTAATAGTTTAAGTAATACAAAATGACACCTGAATGATTTTCCTTGTTTATATTTGGCCATTATGTGACGTACACGCTTGCGTTCCGTTCTTGCGGATTATTTACTGTCTTTAATCTTCTTCTTCTTAGCGTTATGTTATCCCGTTTTCTCATCCATTAGCATTGGCGGGGTCCGCTACCTCAGCCGAAAGTTTTGGCGAAGATATTGATTTTTACATGGAGCGACTGCCCTCGGACACAACCCAGAGGGAAAGCCATATCATTTTTAGGTAAGGTCCTCTTTCGAAATACAATTTCTTGAATATACGGGTTTCCTCACGATGTTTTCCTTTACCGCCGAGCAAGTGATAATAACAAATACATTATATATCAAAGACTTCTATGTATACATAGAAGATACGTATACATAAATTCGAAATCACGAATTTAGTGGCACAACCTGGTAGGTTTCGAACTGAGGTTCAGTTGTTCACTAGGCCGGTTTTTTATCCACTGGGCTATCAAAATATTTAACTACTCTTCTATAAACCAGTATTTATGATAAAAGATTGTTGTATTTTAATTTTCATGTAACATATACATTTATAGCCTCGTAGCATCTGGAACAAAATTTTAATTTTCAAATGTAATAAATAAAATAAAAATAATAAATCTAAAAGAGGTAGAGCGTGTCAAACAGGTGTCAAAGCAGCCCGTCTGGGGAAGTACCTCACAGAAAACTACAGCCAAATAACAAATTCCTTGGAGAGTTGTTGTGTTCCTACGTGTGAGTGAGGTCACCAGCATGCCCCACTCTATCGAGTTGCTGTGTCAGCAGCAGAGGTGGCATCGCACGAGTAATAATTAATGAATAACCAGCGTGCATAGGCTACGGCAGCCACTTTACATCAAGTGGACCGTATATTGTACGCATCAATTGTCAGTCAACAATACAAATTTTATTGTTCTTATACGTGTACCTAACTTATATATTCCCTTTTAAAGCCTTCGAGTCGAGTTCGCCTTATTCAAAGTTTAAATTCTAGATAAAGTTTTTTTTTTTAAGAATAAGCACTTTACACATCTTGATAATATAAATATTCAAAATGTCTAACACTTAAAATAACTAATTTTTTTATTCACAAAAAAAGACATAACAATCTCAGGCCTGATTTAACCTCACACTAGTAATCTTTTCCCCAAATGTTTAAGTAGCCTTGCCGTTGGAAGTGTCAACAATTTGTTTGACATGTGTCAGGATTATGGCTCGTAAAATGTGATATTTATGGCGAAATATATTGAATTTTAAACGACTTGCAGTTGGCAACTCATTCGATGCTTCCAATCCTTCAATAAAAAATCAACACATTGAAAAAGAAACAAACTTAGCATAGGAAGTTTAATTGATAATGTGATAACATTATAGGTAATTTAAATGTAAAAAGACAACCATTAAGATTTTTATAGCCGTATAATTATAGAAAATAAAGATATTTTTGGCGCCACGATTATGCTATTTTAGAATTAACATTTATACCTAAAGAATATTTTTAGCATAGTTTTAATCTTATAGTAATAACTACATTTCTGGTTAAAATTAAGATTTTAATTCTTGTTTAAGTATAAAATTACTTGAAGTCTAAAATAAGTTGAAGTTTTACTACGTCGAACGGCAATTAATATTGCGGCTAGTATTAGTTAAACGGATATAATGAAGATATGATAAATTAAAGAATGTATTCGGGACAGGCCCACCACTCATACCTACCACTGTGTCTCCTGTGTAGCCAGAATTAACAGCGGCGACCACAAAAAAGGCAATGAATAATAAAAAATGTATTATGAAATATTTTCGCGTGACGATTTGAAATATCGCATAAAACTGGATGAACTCATTTACGCATAAATGCCCTACTGAGCCTGCCGCCCGCGCGCCGCCGCGGTGGCAGTGACAAGAGCAATGAAAGCAAACATGTCGCAATTACCTATCAAAACGCACTTTTCGTTTTTAATTACATATTATCATGTTATTTGTTTCGTCAATGAAATAACCTAATAGTGAATATTATAGGAATAGTATTTTTATTACGTAGAATTTTTTGACGCTTAAAGAAATCTCCATGAATTAAATTGACTACTTGATGCCAGTTGTCTGTGTATTCAGGCTACTGGCATCAAACAGCCAATTTAATTTGACCTGAGGTATGATTTAAGTGAGGTTTGATGATCTGATTTATGCCATAAACATTTGGGAACGATAAAAACTACCTGCTGCTGCTTTATAAACGGCCTGTGACGGGACAGTAGAAGGTACTAGTAAGCTCATAAGGAGTTGCTGTGTTAGCAGCAGAGGTGGCATCGCGCGAGCAATACATTAAGTGTTCATAGCAGCAGAGGTAGCATCGCGCGAGCAATACATTAAGTGTTCATAGGTTACGGCCATCGATGTATAGTAACGGCAAATACTTTATATCAGGTGGGCCGACATTGTATAAAAAGGGGCATATGCAAGTTTTTTTTTTCACGTTAATAGTCATACAAATCAAGATTTAGTAATCCGTCATGCAACAGGACCCCATATTGGTGTACAAACGGACCACAGATAAAGCGAGACAAGAGCGAAACCAATTCCACAACAAAGAGTTATTTAACGAACTTCCCATAAAGTTTTTACATAAATTTTAACGTGCACGCATACAATCGACTGGCCATGTCCTAGTATCCAGAGACCTCATAATTAGAACAGTTGTAAAACAGCCATCAAACTTACTCAGGAGGAGTGTGTCGTTGTTAAATCTCAACCAATTTTCATCTACGCTCTCAAATACACATGTGTACCTTAAATTTATTGCCATAAAGTCGAAATTTGAGAAGCGTGAGTATTGTTGTTTGAACGATGTGGTATGTATGGAAACCCCGAGCAGAACATAAATTATATTGTATATGACAGACCGTTTGTTACACGAGTTTTTAACGATCGGAAACAAGAACGTTGTGATTAACTCCTAACCTGAGGTAAGGTGTCTGGAGTTTGGAGTTTAATGTACCATAGTACTATTGGCAGCGACGCATTCATGCATCCTAACGAAATGTTGAACTCACACCGAGTTTGTGGTCATTTAACTTTTTTTTTAAGTCAAAGTCAAATTATTTTTATTCCGTAAAAATGGCTACATTTGTTTGGAATCGTCACAATTTTTTTCCCTACCGTGCAGTTTATGAATAGGTAGGTGAGCACTGATAAAAATACTGTTTACTACGTCTACTACGTCGGGAGGCATACAAGCATACGGCCCACCTGATGTAAAGCGGGTACCGTAGCTTATTAACGCTTGCGATATATTAAGTATCACCCGCGCGATGCCTCATAGCTGCTTACACAGTAACTCCTTGGGAGCTTACTGGTACCTCACTCACACGCAGGAACACATCAACCCTCTAGCTAGGGAGTTGTTATTTGGCTGCTGTTTTCTGTGGGGTGGAGGTACTTCCCCAGACGGGCTACTTTTATGCGCCCTACCTCTCTTAAAACATCCAGACCAAGACAAACAGACATGTTCATGCACACAAATGTTTGCCTTGTGTGAGAATCGAACCCACGAGCGTTGGTGTCGAAGTCGCGTCAATCACGACTGAGCCACCGAGCTCGTCAAAAGTTTTTAACTTCTTTGTGAATGTGAATCGATTACCTATAATACGTAGCGTCTCAGTTATGAATAGACATACAAAGTACTCAAAAGGAATAAAGCCAACTTCTCCGTGTAAAATTGACCAGTAGATCAAATATTCTTTTATATCAATAAAGTGCCAATTGAGCATATGGCAAACCTGATAGTAAGCTTTTACTACTACAAAGGACAAAGGACGCGTGTGGCGCCAGGGGCGTCTCTCGAGGGTTGTTGTCCCTGCACTTGAGCGGCACAAGCAGGAGCTGCGTGTCACGGGGATGAATATGTGGCGCTGGATGTGCGCAATGACGCGGAAGGATCGCGTGAAGAACTCACGTATTTGGCCTTCATGTCCATGACATAGCAGAAAAACTGGAAGAGTGTCGCCTATGCTAGTACGGCCACGCTTTAAAACCGCCAATATACGCGGGGAACAAATGTCTAGCCATGCCACCTCCGCCAAGTCCTCGTAGAAGGGGTAAATCTGAGAAGTGCTGGATTGACGTCGTGAGGGAGACATTATCTATTGCTAATAGACCTGTGGTTTCTGACCGTATGGTCCGCAAAAAAAAATATTTTTAACTATTGTTCATTTTAAATACTCATTTGTTTTTTTTTATTCTAACGATATTTAATTTTCTCCTATTTTTCCCCGAACGTATTTTTAAGTAAAAATTTTATTTTTCCGATATTTGTAGTCCCCGGTCAACAAAAGGTTGGGAACCACTGCTATGCGTAATTACGTAGCAAAGATCATCTCTTCACATCTTACAGTTTATTTCGAAATAATAAGTAGCCTTGCCTTTATTGTGATCTGTGGTGTTACTCTGGAAATCAATTCCAATAGATCCTTATTGGAATTAAGTTCTTGAATCACGACGGGAGCGCTAGATTAGTTGAGTAATCCCACTGTTCAGCGATTTAGTAATTTAAAAGCTATCAAGAGACTGATACATAGACATAGCAATTATTAAATTTATGTTTTTTTATACAACCACCAACACCTGGTGTAAAGCGGTTACCGCCTATGAACGTTTGCAATACATTAAGTATCACTCGCGCGATGCCATCTCTGCTGCCGACACAGCAACTCCTTAGGAGCCTATTACTACACACGCAGGAATGCGACAGCCTTTTAGGGAGTTGCTATTTGGCAGCGATTTTCTGTAAGATGGAGGTACTTCCGCTGGCTGCTTTGATGCGCCCTCTCTGTAAATCATCTAGACCAAGACTGACATGTTTATGTACACAAATGTTTGTCCTGTGTGGGATTCGAACCTTAGACACCAACACCAACTGTCAAAGTAACGTAACAGCGCGTTTCACCACTGCGCCACCGAGCTCGTCAAAAAACTTTGACAATGAAATTGGATTGTCATTGAAGATAGAACAGTACTATTCAGCGATTTAGTCATGAAAGCAATCGAAAAACTGATAGACAGACATAGCAATTATAGTATTTATGTGGAGTTTAATTACAAAATTTTAAGCATGAGTGTCAAATTAAATATTAATCAATGCCATTTAAGTTACAGCAACTTAACCAGGCACCCATTAAGTAAAGTACGACCTAGAATCCGATGTCAGCGCTCCACGTATTACTTGTAAATCAACGGAAGTGAACTAGTATGGCGACTCGTAATTGCCTCTAAGTTGAATTAAACTGAACTTTGAAAGGATTGCTTATTATCTTAATTATCATTAGTAAATTAAGAGCGTCGGTGTTAAAATAAGATGAGGCATGCTCCGTTGGGTCGGACATGTAGAACGAATGCAGGATGAAAGAATAACGAAGCAGATATACATTGCAAAAGTGGAAGGATGTAGGAGCCGAAGAAGGCCAAGACTTACCTACCATGACCAAATTGGTCGTGTTCTATCAGAAGGTGATGTCAAGAGCCCTAGAAACCGGCGAGCGTGCATGAGAAGAGCAATGAACGTTAAAGAAGCGAGTGAGATATGTAAGGATCGAGTCACGTGGCGCTCGGTTCTCTCTGCCTACCCCGTAACGGATTTCGCGTGAAGTTATGGATAGATATAGATAGATCATTAGTAAAATAAACGACAACGACGAGCCCGGTGGCAGAGTGGTTAACAACGCTACTTTAACACCAAGGCTTGTTTGTGGGTTCGATTCCCATATAGGACAAACATTTGTGTACATGAACATGTCGGTTTACTTTGGTCTGGGGTTTATGAGAGAGGTAGGGCGTAATAAAGCAGCCCGTCTGGGGAAGTACCTCCACCTCGTAGAATGCCGCCGCCAAATAATAGCCTCCTTGGAGTGTTGTTGTGTTCCTGCGTGTCTACTGTCACCACTACACATAAGGTGAGCGGTATGCTTGTATGTTTCCTGGTGTAGTAGAAAAAAAAATGATACTTTGTGTCGTAAATTTGAAAGAAAGAAAGAAAAAAAAATCTTTCTTTCTTTCTTTCTAGTAGAAAAAAAATGAAACTTTGTGTAGTAAATTTGTACATGTTTAAGTGTAATAATATGTAAATTTTTTTGCGCAATAGTATAAGTAAAAGTAGTATATGTAAATAATACAAACAACAAAATCATTATTTCCTCGAAGTTGAAATGAAAAGTAAAGCATTTAATTCGGAAGCACTGTTAAAAATTAACCACTTTCATCAAGTTGGGACATATGCTTGCATGCCTCCCGATGTTGTAAAAACGGGTTGCCCACGCACGAGTAGCACGAATGACGCCTCTGGCGTTGCTACAGTCCGTAGGCAACGATAACTGCATACCGTCAGGCAGGTCATTTGCTTGTTTACCACCTTAGTGGCGTAAAAAAATATTTGATCGTGTCACGTACCGCAAGCGCATCATTATTTCGATGTGAACAATGAGAATATCTACTGTTTTCTGTTTTTGACCCCCGACGCAAAAGAGGGGTGTTATATGTTTGACGTGTGTATCTGTGTATCTCTGACTATCTGACTGTGGCATCGTAGCTTCGAAATGGATGAACCAATTTTGATTTTGTTCTTTTTGTTTAAAAGGGGACGTGACCAGTCAGAACCCGTTATATACGTTTTCCCATACATTTCGCGGTCATATACGACCACCCGGGTTTCGAAGGGTTCGAGAGTGTTTTTGTGTATATCACATAGGTTATTTTTGCGTCGGGGGGTTTTTTAATTTAATTTTGCTTGTATATCGTGTATCATCCTCTTAAACTGTACTGATTATTCCACGATTCATACACAGTTCCCCACGGTGACAAATCGGTTGGAATGCCGGCCAGTGACCACTGTACTCGTACAGCTGGCCGACCACGTGCGACGGTCACGCTCACGACCACCACGCCTGCCTCCTCTCACGAATTTGAGCTATCACGACTCTACGTCAACCTTAAAACATAAACCACAATAGAAACTGCAGTTACGTAATCCATGCTGTACAAGCTAACCTATTTTTTTTTTTGACAACGTCAGTAGATACACGAACGTACGGCCCACCTGATGTAAAGTAGTTACGGTAGCTTGCAATACAAGAAGTAGGAGCTTACTGGTAAACTCACTCACTCGCAGGAACATAACAACCCTTTATAGGTTACGCGCGTATGCATGGGAACCATTTTTTCTACTTTCTTTCCTTTTCTCGGTTTGTAAGAGTCGTATTTATATTAAATAACCGGTCACCTTCTTTAAGAATTAGGCTGTCAAATGCATGAAAAATCAGAGAGTATTCAAACAAACATAAAAACAAACAAAGTGTATATTAGTACGAGTATAGGTACATGATTTTTATATTTCATCAATACCCATCCTTAGTAATTATTTTAAGCTTTTGTTATATTTAAGACATTTAAAGCATAATTATTTACATATTTAGCATATATTTGTGTATTTTATATGCCGTGCAAGTATATATGTTTGTGTATACTTTAGTCTGGCCATAAATACTGTTACAATTAAAAATAAACAAAATATTACATTTGAATTTGGAATCTGTCATTTTTATATGATTGTTCATGGAGTTTTCTCATTTTGGCGCCGATACATTGTAGGACTGTATGGCAGCCAATGGAGACCACGTCGAAAAAGCTTTTTATATTTTAAAATGTTTTATATTTATGTATTAAACTAACACACTGTAAAAGTAATAAATGTTATTTGCAATAGATTTTTTTTTCTTTGTTTTAGTATTTATGACAAAACTAGGTATATATAACTAATGATAACTTTAATTTAAATTTATATCAGTTTATATATTTCACCATTGCTTTCAGTAATAAGGCCGACTTGTTACATGATATGTATACTTTTTAATTTTTGTATGAGTTATAAAATGCATTTTCTGCAATCTGTATTGCGCTAATAAAGCGTATATTTTATCTATCTTAAATACAGTATTCACGTAGACAGCAGTGCTGTAGTCACCTTTGGGCGGGAGTACATGAAGACCAGCAAGACCATATGATCGGTTCAGAGACGACCAGTGAAAATTGTTATACACGGTATTGAGCCATTAAGTTTAAGTAGGGGTATTGCCTCTGTTAGTGTGTTCTATCGATTGTACAACGGCTTGTGTACTGAAAAAGTGCTCGGTATGATGCCGACAGCTTGTTTTTACAATCGCACCATTTGCCGACGGCGAGGAGTTCACCCTCACACGCTAGAATCGCAATGGCTGCGTACTGTGCGGTTCAAGAGAAGCATTCTTCCGAGAATCCTCAAGTTGTGGAATAAACACTCAGTCGAAGGTATCCCAAGGGTCTACAGGATGGAGCTCTTTAAGAAGAAGTGATTAGTAGGCTTGAAGTATATACAAAGTGGGCGTGAAGAGGATTTTACAAGGTCGGCAACGCATGAATAACTCCCCTGATGTTGCAAATGTCCATAGATTACGGTAACTCCTTACCATCAGGTAGGCCGTACGCTTGTTTTCCATATTAGGAATGGTTGGTATAAAAAAAAATAGTAACCGTAACTCCACTGAATTACATATTTTTGCCCGTTATTTTGATTTAAGAACCAAACTACTTAATGTACTAGTATTATGATAAAATTTCTATGGGACCAATCTGAAAATATATCCTTTCGATTTTTTTTTTTCAACAACATAAAAAAAGTGCAATCGAATTGATAACCTCGTTTTGTTTGTTTGTTTTTTATTTTGAAACGTCGTCGGTTAAATTTATTCGAACATCGAACATACACACATGGCACGATCGCCGCGTTCTTGAGTCGATGAGTCGATGATCTATTGTATACGAACTTAGATCTTTTACTTTTGCCAACATAGGAAAAGCTGCGACCACATACATAGCGAAGACATTCGTGCGATAAAACTTCGTCATCGAATATGCATGGCCACGTGTTTTGCATTTGTATCGTCGCGTCGCTATATATACCGCTACACCACAATAAACATAAAAAAGTAGAAAATAATGACTCTGTTACTCAAACCCCAAAAAAATGGCGATGATAGTGAACAAATCACTATCACAAGCCATGTTTAATAGTTCAATTAGAATTTGTCTGCCCGCATATTACATTTTTATAATGATGATAATCGAATATCATTTGCAAATGCTCCATCACCATCACTCGCGGAGACAGCTACCTAAGCCAAATGATTTGGCGAAGATACTGATTTTTACATGGAGCGACTGCCATTGGAACTCCACAATCCAGAGGGAAAATAGCGCCAGTAACGCATGAGTTACACCCCTGGTGTTGCAAATGTCCATAGGCTATGGTAACTGCTTACCGTCAGGTAGACCGTACACTTGATTGCCTCCTTAGTGGTATAAAAAAATCAAACTAACCCACACACTATTTGTGTGTGTGTAAATAAGGAATAAAGGACTTATAGTACGCTAGGTTGTTTCTGTATTCTGGATGTATTAACCACGCGAACATCTTTGGCATAAAGTCCTTCGATGTGAGACAGGTTACCGCCGGACTGAAGAGTCTACAGCTTCACCCGTCGAGCTATAGTGCTGGCGACGATTTGACCACAAACATACACAGCGATAAGGTGATTATTTGCATCATCGCTGTGTGTAACTTAGACTTAAATTTTTGCTATGTACCTAAATCACAGAAATATGATTTGAATATTAATTGCATGCACACAGGCTTCGCCGCTAAAAATAATGGCATATTATCATATGACATCCGGCGGACGCGGTTCGTACACGTGTCCAGGTTTGCATATGAGCCGCTGGCGGTGAGCAATTCTAATTGGTAGGTTGGTACTTTGGCCGCCATTATTTAAATCATTGGTATTGCTTGATAGACATAAGCCCGTGATACAATTAATGTTTTGATTGACACCACTTATTGAGTAATAAGGCTTTAATTGCATTTGCTCTTCCAATATGACGAGCTCGGTGAGTCAGTCGTGAATGACCCGACTTTGACACGAACGCTCGTGGGCATCGCGCGAGTGATACTTAATATATCTCAAGCGTACCGTATGCTTGTATGCCTCCCGACGAAGTAAAAAAAAAACGGTTAATATCATTTTCAAGTTGATTTTTCTAAAGGTGTAAGGTATATTAACTGCCGGGGTTTTCCCTACCGACTACTGTGTCAGGTTCTTCAATAAAAGCGCGAAAAACAGCGAAAGGTTTTGCAGGGTACACAACACATGAGTAATATGCCTGATGATAAAAGTATCCATTGCCTACTGCTTAATCAGGCAGGCTTGTTTGCCAATTTGTTGATCTAAAAAATCTATATATATATTTGAGTAATAATAGCCCAGTGAATAAAGTTGCCAATTTGTTGATCTAAAAAATCTATATATTTGAGTAATGATAGCCCAGTGGATAAAGAACCAGTCTGAATTATAAATTGCTCGGCGGTGAAGGAAGACAACGTGAAGAAACCCGCAAGTCCAATAGGAAGAACAAGAAGCTATATATAACGGAATCAGAGGAAAGTGAAAAAATAGGAAATGTAAGACGCAATTGAAAGAAATAGTGTCGCCAACAGTTTTACAAGTTGTTGCCCGTAATGTTAGATTTCAAGAGGTTCACAGACTTACAGGCAATTTGATCTAAACTACTTTGTGTGCTTCCGCTCCCGATTAGTTCCTGCGAACTACTGCCGGCCGGCACCCACCCACTACCGTTAGTAGATGCATGCCGCCGCTGCCATGGCTGCTCCGGTCGTCTCTGCGAGTGTTCGCCATCTGAAATGTGAACCGCATGCACCCTCCACCGTTGCTGCCCTGGCTGCTCCGGTCGTCTCCGCGACACGTGTTTCGCCTCTCCACGAGGCATCCTCAGGTGCTGTAGATGTTCAAACATCTACAGCGCCTGAGGATGGCCTGTGGACCAGCCCAATGTTGAGGATCCATCGCTCCGCTTTGTACATCGAAAGATGCGAGGGTTCACTACACTGGTTCAAATGTTAGCTAGAGATAGTAAACCGAAACCGCCACGTTTAGTAGTCTCCAGGATATTGGAGGCCATATTTTGTGGTACCTTTTATTAAAGAGTTCCTTCTCAGAAGCCGCCACGCTGGACAGGCAAGTTAATAACTATCGTTAGAGCCTCGTCCGTAGAGTGGGAAGTTGTGAGCTCAGGTGATATTTACATAAGCTCCAAAGATGCAGATAATCTACTTAATTAGATTTAGTTCTGTAACTAATTACATTTATTTTTTTTAATTATGGTATATAATGGAGATAGAAAAATCATTTTAAATCATGTTCAGTGCTGCCCTCTGACAAGCTTCTAAACCAAAGTTCTCTTTGGATAATTGACTTCTTAATAATAACTAATAAATGTTTTATTTTTTATGCTAATACCAACGATAATTTATGGAAGTAATGCCTGTGTATGGCAGAGAAAGCATAGTAGAATAAACGCATTTGAGACGCGAGCTATGCGCAAAATTTGTGGCGTAACGCATGCAGAAAATCAGCGAAAAACTATTTTTGTCACAAGTTATAAGATAGAGTGAGTATACCCGTTTGTATTTTCTGGTAAAGTATGTGAATATGAAATCATATTTCAAACCAGAAATATTAACTAATTTAATAAAGCAACATAAACTAACAAGGTGCTATAGGTACTTTGCTGTTGAGGCCTGCAGATGATTTCCAGAGCTGTTGGAGCATGTGGGCATCAAATGTTGGCAACACAACGCCATCATTGAGCCCACGACAGCGACACCGCTGTCCGACACGTGCTACGCAGATTGCAGAATTGCAGACATGTGCCTAATAACCCATGATAACGTTGCCTTTGATTCATAAGCTAACATCATCTACAATCTACCATTACCCTTAGTTATTTGTAACTTTGTGATAATAGTCATTGCAGCATGGGATAGCTCAGTGGATAAAGAAACGACTTATTAATCAGCTCGGCCTTCGGTTCGAATTCTCGTAACAAACATCCCTAAATTCATATTTTCGTCTTTATATACGTGTTTGTAACTGTCTCTTGCTCGGCGGTGATGGAAAACATTATGAGGAAAACCGCACCTCCTATAAATTATATTTCGATAGACGTGTGGCGCAAGATCAGATTTTACCTATGAGTTGTGGAGGTCTGAGGACAGTCGCTCCATGTAAAAATTAATATCTCTGCTCAATAATAATACATACATACAGATAAATAAAATTGGAGTGTCTGTTTGTAATATTAAAATAACCGCTTTTTACTAAATGCATATGGATATATATACGGTACATATACCAAAATGAATATTTTTACAATTTTTGTCTGTCTGTCTGTTTGTTCCGGCTAATCTCTGAAACGGCTGGACCGATTTTGACGGGACTTTCACTGGTAGGTAGACGACTGTTCAGAGCACCATATAGGGTACTTTTTATCCCGTAAATATTTAGGGTTCCTGCGTAAAAAATTAAAAACTATTAAAATTAGGGGGAAATCTTCTTCTTCGGGGAACTTTGCAATTTTATTTTTATTATTTTCATAGAATACCTATTTTTTAAATAACTACGCATTTTATATGTAATAAAAATAAAATAAATATAAGTTGCCTCATGCAATGGTCAATAGATGGCGCTGTATGAAAAGGCTTCAACTAGTATTTAAATAAAAGTAAATAAATAAATACAAAACCATTATTTCATTTGGCAATTTTAGAGAAAGGTATAAGTTCTTACAAAGAATAAGAATATTCTGCTATAAATATCATGCATACATTTTTTTTTATTCCACGTTGGGAGGCATATAAGCATACGGCCCACCTGATGTAAAGCGGGTACCGTAGCCTATTAACGCTTGTAATATATTAAGTATCACTCGCGCGATGCCTCCTCTGCTGCTTACACAACAACTCCTTGGGAGCTTACTGGTGACCGCACTCACGCGCAGGAACACAACAACCCTCTAGGGAGTTGTTATTTGGGTGCGGTTTTCTGTAAGGTGGAGGTACTTCCCCAGACGGGCTGCTTTCATACCTCTCTTAAAAATACATAAGTTAGCCTAGACAAGTCACAAATAAGCAAATAAAAGAAATACATCGTATTTCCAAACCTTATTTAAAGCTTTTTAATTTAGTTAAATTTGTAGTAATTTCGTATTTAAAAATTACACAAATAAGTCTAACTTATTACAAATTATACGAATTACTCCTCTATTTTCCCCAAACGAATGCTATTTTCAACCAAGTAACAAACAGCAGAATAAATTACGTCATCCAACTTTGCAATCTTAACCATCGCTGTCACGTCGCATACGAGGTCCGAATTTCAGATAGAGCACGCACCACTCGCCCACTGCTCGAAATAGAGACGACTCGAGTGGATACCGAGATAGTCATCTCTTTGTAGTTCCCGATGGCAACTGCCAACTTAACACATGCTGGCGTCAGTCCCTTTACGATATGTAATTGTTTTTGTGAAGTTGTGCAACAGTCCGCAACAGTTGGCCGTTAATCTGACACAACTGAAACTCGTGGTTATCCTTTTTTTAAATAGCTGAGAAAGTTTATGGTTTTTTATGAACATATTATTGTACACTATTCTCGAGTTTAGTGTATTTTTTTCTTGTTTTCATTTTTCGTCTTCATTACGCCTGGTTTTCCACCAGGTCAATCAATCCAATCGTCAATGAAAACCAAATGCGGAAACACCCATCACAGTGATTACCTCTGTGCTGTGCTATCACCCCGTTGAAGGCCCGCCAAGGTACCTCTTCACACCTCATTTGAACGACTCCGGATTATAGGAGGTGGAGAACACATGCGCCGAAAGCGAATTCCATATTTTAACAGTCTCTGAACTTCTTAATACGGAAGGCCAGCAACCCATTTCTATGTGGATGTGATCTCAGTCCAGCACCAGTGTTCTAGAGGAGAAAGGAGAAGGAGGGACGTGGTCAAAAAGCTCCATCAAAAAGAACATTCCCTATGGTAAATACGGTAGAGACCACTCAAACTACCAATATCCTTACGCAGCTGAAGAGGTTCAAGGGAGTTAGTGACCTCAGCGCTATCTTTGATGCGTATAGCGCGGCGCTGCATTCAATCGAGAGCGTCAAGTAGATATTTGGCGGATCCGTTTCAGAGGTGAGAACTGTACTCTTCGCATGGTCGAACTTGCGCCTTGTATAGAAGGCAGCGCTGCTCTGGCGTGAAAAACCGTCTCACCCTGTTCAGGAGTCCGAGTTTTTTAGAGGCCACGGAATTAACGCTCTCGATCTTTGGGTTTGAGGTCGTCCCTGATGTTGATGCCGAGGTTGGTAAGGCTATCATGTATCTGCAAAGGGGTGCTCTAAAGAGTGGGAAGAGGATGGAATGGAGAGACCTTGGCACTAATTATTACGCACGCATGGGTATTCTTGGCATTGAGCTCAACCAAGTTATCGGAGCCCCATCGAGAAACATGATCCATCACCTGGTCGAGCTCAACGCTGCGCAAGTGCACGTCTTTTATCTACTCTCTACTTCCGACTGTCTTGCCGCGGGTCGTCGAACATATCGCGCATGAACCGTACTTATCATCTGCATAGCAATTAATGTTACCAAGAGATAACATGTCATTGAATGCAGTAAAAGTAATATAAAACTGGCTGAAACGGTTTTTCTAGAAAAAACTTATACTGCTCATCAGCGACAGGGAATTTCTCTTTATTCTGAGTTCCAGGGACTCATTTTTTTTATTAGGTTGTTGAATTAAACCATTAGCAAATTTTCCCAAGACTACTGTATGGAGAGAATGTAATGTTATGTAATGTAATATAATGTAATGTAATGTTCTCTCTGCCTACCCCGCAAGGGACTTGGCGTGGAGATACATACATACATACATACTGTATGGAATTGTTCAGAAAGACGTAAAACGTTTCTGCAGTTTCTTGAGAATTGTCGACATTAGTGTTCAAACGGTACCTGTTCGGAAGAAAAATAAAAGATAATATTTTTTTGTAATGACGTTTTTCGTCTGCCTTATTTTTGTTGGTAGGTTTTCGTTTTCGCGCACTCGTGCATAAAACTGCTATTTTTCTCTGTTTCATTAAAAATGATCCACTTTGTCTCTAGTCGTAAACAGTATTAGTATGTGCGTGGTGGTTGCCTTAACAACATTTTTGTGCACCAATCAACACGAGCCCGGTTCTGTTCTGAAGTTAGTTCGTGATGAATACAACGATAATATAATTTCCCTTTTAAAAATTTCATATTATTTTGAACTCGGTTTATTTATAAAAATCCATCCCCTCGATATACCTCATCTGTGATGTGTCGGTTTTCTTTTCCCCAGTTAAATACTGACTTTAACAAATGTTTTCAGAGAAACACATACATATTTAAATTCCGCGTATCAACGTTTCACAGTACTTGTTTGAGGTACTTCTCCCTCATACAAACATTTTGATCATGAATAGAGCAATGTTGCAAAGAAAGAGCCATTTTTTAATCAAAAAATATCGTCGTCTTAAAATGTATTTTTCGTTAATTATTACTACGGACGTCTAACTTCAACTTATGATAAAAAACCCATAGACAAACATATTCCCGCCATAAAGAAATTATACGCGTGTCTAAATATGTATACTTACTGGAAATTTAAATAGTTATTTATGAGTTGCCAAATTATGAACAAATAAAAGCGCAAAATTTTCGGTGTTACCCATGTATAGCCTGTTTTGCGCTATTACTCTCTGTTTTTGCGACTCTAAGTGGAATATAGCTTCTTTTATTTATATCCCTATTATGATTTAAGCATTTAGAACAATGTTATGTAAAGATATTAGCCCACCTGTGAATCCATTTGAGAATAGCGAAGTCGTTAGGACAACTTGACAGATGTTAAGTATTGTAATATTATACACTTGGTAAATATTTAGATGTCGCTGTTTATATTACCAAATTAAATCTCATCCAGTGTAGACACTGTTTTTGTTATTTGTGTTATATTTGTGAATACATAATAATCTTTGTCGGTTACTAGGGACACATCTTTCGATGGCCTTAAATTGATAGTCCTTGCTCTCAACTTGTACTTGGCTGTGAAATGGTGGTATTTTCCCAGTTGGACTGCTTTGTTGCGACTTATCTCTTTTAAAACCCTCAGACAAATAGACGTGATGCTCACAAATGCTTTTCCCGTGTGGGAATCGAACTCACTCCGTCACCGGGCTTAATAAAATCGTCTTAAAATACAGCCACAATGAACAATCTAGCCAATGTTTTACTAAATATTTTTTTAAGATTTCATTTCGTAAAGGTTCCAGAGGAGGAACACAGGTAAAGACTGTTTGTTCTTACGATTGATGTTGAGTTTAACATTAAATACATTAAGTATTAAGTACATTAAATATTCATGTCTTGTAAACATAAAGTCACTATTGAAGTGAGCGTTCCAGTTGTCAACATTAATGATTAAAGTAGTGTTCAAATTGAATGAGTAAGGAAAAGCTAAAACATGACGCATAAGCTGATTTTATTCATTTAAGGTAAATTAATGTAGAGTACAGTAATATTGAATCGAAACATAATCCAATGTGCAAACTGTATGATACAGACAAAATCTCTCCTTATACTCAAGGTCTCAATACCGTTTGTGAGCTTTGGATCATCGACAATAATTCTCACAGCTCGTCTTTGAACTGAATCACAAAGTCCTAGCTGTGCACTCAACGTGCGGTCAAATTTGGGACTAGTATACTAAAGTAAAGTCTTGAACCGAATGAAATAGTATACTTACCGGGAGTTTATTTATCAAATATCTTATCGTAAATATATTTACTACAATATGATCTACCAATGAACTGCTTACACTCCTTAGAATATAGTGAAAAGTTCGAAATCTATGTATGTACTCTACTAGTAAAAACTATAGTACTATATGCATATATATATTTTAGCCCGGGGTCCGCTAATATATTAGTATTATACTAATATATTAGCGGACCCCGGGCTCCGAAGCGAAAGCGTAAGTCGCAACCGGGAATAACGCTCATATGACGATGATGAGGAATATACTATATTATTTTATGAAAACTACTAAATGATCTGAAAAATGGAGATGTCACTATGCGAATTCAGATTAGATTACTTTCACAAACTGTTGAACTGTAAAACGACAATTTCCTCAGAAGTACGCAATATTAGTTGTTTTTTTCAAAAGGGCGTAAAATATTTTTAACATAGCCTAAAGTATTCATGTTCAGGCGGCTGTAGGTGTGCCTTCGTTGCAAAATAAATTATATACTAATATATTAGCGGACCCCGGGCTCCGAAGCGAAAGCGTAAGTCGCAACCGGGAATAACGCTCATATGACGATGATGATGAATGTACTATATTATTTTATGAAAACTACTAAATGATCTGAAAAATGGAGATGTCACTGTGCGAATTCAGATTAGATTACTTTTACAAACTGTTGAACTGTAAAACGACAATTTCCTCATAAGTACGCAATATTAGTTGTTTTTTTCAAAAGGGCTTTAAATATTTTTAACATAGCCTAAAGTATTCATGTCAGGCGGCTGTAGGTATGCCTTCGTTGCATAATAAATTAACAAACGATCATAAGAATTTAGCTAATGGCATTATTTAGATTAGATACATGAAACCCTTTTTAAAAATCTTTAACCAATGTAAGCTAAACTATAGTTTATTTTTTCTATAACCACACACAAACTCATTAGCTCGTATTTCTATACGACACGAAACTGTGGTTTGATTTATGCTCAGTTTGTGTTACTTTTGTGTTAGCGACACGTGGATATCGTCATTATATGACAAGAGCGATATATAAATAGTCTCTCTGGTTACTGTTAGGTCTGTCAGCCGGGAGCAGTCGCAGGCGCTTGCAGTCAGCGTCTGTAAACACACTATCAACCTCTGATGGTAACAGAATGCAGTCATTTCACTGTTAATTATAAATGTCGCCATTTTGTGAGCTGTGAGTACCAACATAGTACAATATAATGTATGTATGGAAGTAATATAAGTCGAAAGTGCTGTATATTCGACTTATATTACTTCCATACATAAAATAATATTTTAGTTCAGCCTACATTTTGCTTAATTAAGCCTAAGAGAACAATGTACGAGTACGTAACAATATTTCCTTACTACATAGCCCTTCTTCTTCGTAGCGTTAGCCCATTTTACTGACCCACTATGATTGGCGAGGTCGGCTACGCAATCCTAAGGATTTAGCGAAAATACTGTTTTGGACATGGATCGACTCCCGGCAGACCGCCAAAACCCAGAGGTGTAACCAGACCTTTTTAGTTCTAAATATATTTTTTTGGACATGCCGATTTTCCTTCACCGCCGAGCAAGTGATAATTATTAATTACAAATATGTAAATAAATACGAAAACACGAATTTAGTGGTATACATACTCACACCAGGATTCGAACAAGAAACCACTCAGTTCATAGGCTGGTTCTTTACCCACAGGGCTATCATCGCTACATGATCCTTATAGCATTGTGTTTAAGGACAGTCACAAACTAAACTTTTTAACAACTAGCTACTCGTAGATTATTTATGTAGCAAAGATACCTAAGAGAGTTAAAATAGAGAAGATAGATCTAAATTGGATGAGATAAACAACTATCTCGCGTATCTCTGTAACAAAAATGAACAAACAAAACCATTTTGTATATGTAGCTCTTTACATGGAATCTTAAGTACAAATAAGATGTGACGTATTTAAATTAAAAAAAAAAGTTGTTAATAAAATAAAAAATTGTGTCATTGGGTCTTCACGGGTTATTTCCTTCTTGCTACGCTTATATCCACAATATTCAAATATACCCTCTATTTTGAACAATACCTGTTTATTTGTTTCATGCTGATGTGCTGAATCGATCTCAATAAAATGCATACCAAACGCATTCAAATTGTCGCACACTAAAACTTTCCGATAGATATTTAAAAAATACAGTAGGTACGCAGTAACCGACATGGTGTTGACGGGCCGTGTTGTTGTGACGACGGCAGCTGTGGTGAATTTTGTGTTACGATTTCCATCTTTCACCTGCAAATAACAATATGAAAATTACCCTATTTATATATAACTAGCTGAATCCCGCTACTTCGTCCGCGTGTATCCCATATCCTACAGGGACCTCTTTTCCTACTTTTTTTACCTCGGCTTCTAAGGATATGGTGCACAATTATGAACAGCTAAATGACTCCCTTCGACGGAGAAGTTGCTGACATAGCCCTGAACGTCAGCAAATAGAAGTGGCAACGGGCCGGCCTAGGTTATCGAATCACTAATGGCAGATGGGTAAGCATAGTCATACAGTGGAAGACAAAAGATACAATACGACGAAGCATTAGACGACAGTACTCTAGAGGGACCTATACCGCAAACAAATGATCAAATGCGGAAAGCATATGGACGTATTTGGTGTAATGCATTAGAGAAGTCCTGAATCCAATAATACTGCTGATAATGATGATGACAACGAAATTAAAGTAAAAAAGACTAAAAGAACTTCTTAATCTAGCCTGAACAAAGTTTATGAAAAGTATGTAATCTAATAAAATAAAATAAAGGCGTCAAGTACGAGTCCGACTCGCTCTCCGAGGGTTCCGTAAAGTAATATTTTCGCAAAAAGACATGTTTTTTTTGTGACGTAACTACAAATTTACGCTTTTCGGATTTTTTCTTTAACTTCTGCTACATGACATTGCTTCTCACCAAATTTCATGATTCTAGGTCAATGTGAAGTAGCCTATAGGTTTTGATTCCCTTACGTGTGTCAAAATATGCGCATAAACGAGGCATAAATAGCCGTATCTTTTGATTGCGTTGACTTAGAAGTTTGATTTTTTCACTGCTCGAAGGTATTGCAGACCTTAGTATTTGATATTAATTTCACCTTGATAAATTCACCCGTCCGAGAAAAAGGGTCTTCACAGACAGACAGACGGACAACAAAGTGATTCTATAAGGGTTCCGTTTTGCCATTTGAGGTACGGAACCCTAAAAATCGAAAATAAAACCCATTGTGTTTTTCAAATCCTATCAAATGCATAGTCTTTCTTAAGATTATTGCAACACTCTTGGGCAGTGATAGTGGTTAAGAACTGAGTCAATATCCAACGATCCGTGGTTCGAATCCCATCGAATTGATCGGTTTATGCATATGCATGTACCACATTCGTGTTTTCGGGTTTATAGTACATACGAGTATTTGTAATAATCACTTACTCCGTTGCTCGACGGTGAAGGAAGGAGGAAACCCGCATTTTCAAGAAATTATATTTGGGAAGACGTGTGACCTAACAACCTAAGAAAGGTCGCGTTTTGCCTCTGGGTTGTGGAGATCTGACGGCAGACGCACCATGTAAAAAATCAATATCTTCGCCAAATCATTATGCTTAGGTAGCAGACACCGCCAGTCCTAATAGATTAGGAAATGAGATAACGCTAGGAAAAAAAAACTTTATTGTAAAATCTTATTCTATATATGTAAATAAATAATGTTTGGATTAAATATCATCTAATTAACTACTAAAACACATGCCAATGAGTCAGTTTCTTCTTAAAGTTTATTTTGGTGGGGAATATCACGTGAAGTTTGCAGTCACCTCGTCCGTTTGTCACGACGATACTTCCCGGGCTGTCCGTCTGTCTGTCAACTTTCCCTGGCGTTTTGAGGCGAACTAAAAAAGTATGATTGGCATATTAATAGGTTAGTTTAGGTGCCAACTGTTTGTGTCACAATTTGTTAAAAAATTGGAGAACGGTATTTTATATACATGCCGCATTATCTGTGTGTATTTATATTTGTATTTATTACCATGTGTATAAATAATTCACACCGTAGTTTATTTAATTCAAGTCACTTAAAAACATACAATAATAATCCGCAATATTTCAATCTGTATGTGTTATCATTAGTAAGTAGATATTTATTGCGAAAGACGTGGCACCTAACCTAAGAAAGATCCGTTTTTCACACTGGGTCGTAGAGGTCTGACGACAGTCTCTCTTTTAATAAATTTTAATGCCAGTGCATGGCCAGTGCCTTCGTTAAATCCTTAGGCTTAGGTAGCGGACCCCGGCAATCCTAATTGATTAGGAAATAAGATAACGCGAAGAAGATTCCAATTTGTATGATGGTGACTTTTATATTACTTAGAGAAGATTGTAAGTTACTGCATTCTGATAAGTAAGTCCAATTCTTAGAGATTTGTGATTCGTTTGTCATTTTTCAAAGTGTATCCATTAAAATATATGAATTTTTACATTCGCTAGAACCGTCGTAAAAAGCGGTTGTACCAGTCTTACTTAGATTTTTCATATGCTCCGTGGAATACATTCATCGTCGGCACATGGCTCGCAAAACATGTGCCTCTAAGTTTGTTTATAGATTTAGGAAACAAAAAGAAAGCTACAGGTGCCAGATCTGAACTGTACGCAGGTGCGTCATCAATTCTGCATTAAACCTACAAATACACTGCCGTTACGTTACCTGAATGTGCTGACGCACGGCTTTCGTGAGCTTTTCTAAGACTCTGAACAAGCAAATTATATTAACGTACTGCACGTCGTTCTACACAAGTAACTTATGGGCGAGTTAACGCAAAGCATACAACCAAATACATAGAAGTCTTTGCATACAACGCTCTGCGGATTCAATACAATAACGCGTTCCGGGTGATGCCTAGATTTTGCAGTGTTTCGGGTTTGTTTTAATGTTTGCCGAAGCTAGAGCAAATTGTTTTAATGCTACCATTCGCAAGCGTTGCGCATCCCTGCTCTACAGTCTGCAGTCCGGAGCAGCCCCCACAGGATCCTGGCGTTGATAAGTAACAGGCTGGATTCTTTCTACATGAATCACTGTGTAGAAATTCACGTGGAATGAGTTCAATCTACGTAATTATAAATGTAATCTTGTACGTTGAGTTGTGGTGTATATATCTATATTATATATTTTTTAATAATGTATTGATCTAAAAGTTGCCTGAATAAATAAATATTAATAATAATATTAGACCGTATTCGCAATGATGAGGTTAGAAGCAGAGTTGGTCTGAAAGAGAGAGTCGGTGTTAAAATAAGAAGAAGCATGCATGTAGAAAGAATGCAGGATGAAAGAATGACGAAGCAGATATACAATCAAAAGTGAAAGGATGTAGGAGCCGAGGAAGGCCAAGACTTACCTACCATGATCAAATTGGTCGTGTTCGTCAGAAGGTGATGTCAGGAGCCCTATAAACCGGCGAGCGCGCATGAAAACGGCAATGAATGTTAAAGAAGCTAGTGAGGTATGTAAGGATCGAGTCACGTGGCGCTCGGTTCTCTCTGCCTACCCCGTAAGGGATTTGGCGTGAAGTTATTATTAAAATAATTAGCTGTATAATTCTATTTCGCCGAATAAAGAAGCAACCATGTTCTTAGTGACTTAATTTTCATCAGCAGATCTTCAGAACCACTCATTCTACCGATTGGCTTTTTCTTTCCAGAGAATGATTACTCTCTATCAAAATTTATAATCATTTCACAACTAATACTACGCATAATCGTTTTTGGCATTCGATTAAACCATGGGGTTTATGGAAAGCATATGGAAAACTCAATAATGAGTACAAAGCTTCAAAGATGCATGAAAACTCTTTTGCTCATTCCAATTATCTCAATGTCTTATATAGAACGAATTTTCTGACGACAGTTTTTTATATATTTATTTATATATGTATATATACGCGCATCGCAATCAGTGGCGGAAGCACACAAAGCAGGTTAGATCAAATTGCATGTATATTTATTGTTAGTCTCAATTAATTTCAAAAATAACAGATTCTTCGTATTCGCAGTCGGCTGTCGCTGGTCGACCTTCACGGGTACCGTCATGGAGATATATTCACACTGAACCATGCATACATAGAGCTACGAGATGGGGCTTCATCGCCAAATATCAATTGTAGTCCCTGACAACTAGCTCACTTAAGCTAGACTAAACGAAAATCGAAACCAGTTGAGAATGCGCAAGCTTGCATTGCCAGAGGAACACCTGGCTCGTCAATTATATAACAATTTAATTTTTTTTTTAAACTTTGTCGGCCATTTTAACCATGATCCTTAAGAAATATGATATTGATTTTTATGACATTCCTATTCTACTTTTTAATTTACTTTTCGAATCTGAAATGAAAATTCAAATTTTTTTATTTTTATTTGTCGGCCATTTTGATAATGTTCCGTAAGAGATAGGAGGTTGGTTTTTCAGACATTCCTATTCTACTTTTTTATGCTGAATCCGAATCTGAAGTCAAAATTCGAATATTCGAAAAAAAGCGCCAGACACGCACAGAAAAACATATAGATTTCATATAGGAACGGTGTTCCTGAAAATCATACGTTAGGTTGTCGTATTCTTGCCATTAAGTTAGGCAAGCAGAAACTTGTGAGTTGCTTTATTAGCAGCAGGGATGACAAAGCATTTCAAGTGTTCATCGGCTACGGTAACCACTTTACATCAGGGGGTTATGTGCTTGTATGCATCCCGACGTTACATTAAATACACCGGCTAAGTGCGAATTGTACTCGCGCATCGAGTGTTCCGTACAAACTTGTACGTATGTAAATAGTTAGTCCATTACAGGAATCGAGTCTTGAATTTTTTTTCGATTTTCCCAATTATGTTGTGAATTTACCCCTACCGAACATTGCTCTAATGAAAAAGTAAACTGAATTGAGGGAGAAAATTAACTTTGCCGTTGGAAATCTGTTGTCTCCATTCTTCGCCATAGGTCGCGGTTAGTCTACCAACTGCTATAAATATATAGCTTTCGGATTTTTAAAACCAAAATAAACAGCATAAACTTTTTTTCGAAAGTGTTTGACTTAGAAGTTATATTTATTATATTATATAGGTAGATTTTCAGTACTCCATGGAATTGCAGATTTGATTGAGTATTTGATATTTCAACCTAATACTGTCTGTCAGTCAAGATCTTAAAGAACACATGGAAACGTTCCTTAGAATAAAGATGACAGACGGACAACGAAGTGATCCTATGAGCGTTCCTATTTCCTTTTGTGGTATGGAACCCTAAAAAACGAAGTATATAAAATAACCTTCACAAAGTGACACGACATAAAGAATTAGCCCTTGAGAGGTGTTTAAATAATCCATTTTTTTATGTTCCCGCTAGTAAATCAAAATCGTGTTCAGGTAGCTTCTTCAAAACGCAAGTATTTTTTTTATTTAAAAAGTATCTTATTAAATAAAAAAATATAATATTAATGAATCTAACTCAGATTCTGAGAATACTTCAATTAATGTTAACGAGATTAGTCACCAAAACATAAGTCAACAGTTGCATTGAATTCGATATTTCTGGAAGCGTACTTTGAAGGGGCCGCTGCCGCCATGTGCAATGCAGATTCAGGCCCACAACGATTGCCCAAAATACAGCACCACATGGACGTGAGAACTAAATAACATTTGGCCCCAAAAGAAAGGAGCTGTTGTATTTTTATGATAGCCATTTGCCGGGAAAACGTCGACTAAATTACTCACCAAGGTATTTGAAATGTTTGGTCATTTCACATCTGGTCTGCAGATAAACAATGGGTTGTTATCTAACTTACGCACTAATACTACTTTTAAGTTTGAATTTTGTGCACGTGATAAGGAAAAGTTCCGACCAAATTGAGGAGCTTAAAAGTTCTCAGGAAATGGTATTATAACCGCAATTACATCATCGTCATTGCCAACGTCCACTGCTGAACATATGCTTGCTCGGACTTCCGCACCGATGAGTTTTCCTGAGAAGTGTACTGAATTCAACACTGAAATAATGTTTCTTTTTTATACAACGTTAGGAGACATACAAGCATACGGTCCACCTGATGTAAAGCGGTTACTGTAGCCTATGAACGCTTGCAATAAATTAAGTATCACTCGCGCATTGCCACCTCTGCTGGTAAAACAGTAAACTTAGGAGCTTACTGGTGACTTCACTCACGCGCAGGAACACAACAACCTTCTACGGAATTGTTATTTGGCTGCGGTTTATCTGTGAGGTGTAGGTACTTCCCCAAAAGGCCTGATTTGATGCGCTCTTCCTCTCTTAAAAAAACCAGACTAAGACAAACAGACATGTTTGCCCTGTGTGGAAATCGAACCCAAGAGCGTTGGTGTCGTAATGTAACAGCGCGTTTCACCACTGCACCACCGAGCTTGTCAAAGACAAAGGTTTTAATCAAAATTACACTAAAAAACCGGTCAAGTGCATGTCGATGTCGCTTTGCTTGCTTGCGAAAAATTAGATAATTGTCTAAAATAATAGGTAATCGAGCCTATTGGATTTTTTAGCAATCAAAACCAAGTTACTCAGCATTATCAAATATTGTATGGGTTATATGTTATATCCGTTGTACATATACTCAAAATCGAGCCGTATTAGTAACTATTAAATTCTAGTATAACTATTTTATTTCTCTTTACTAGTTATGACTATACCTATTTAATTAATGTAACTAAATATCCAAAATATAAAGTGGAATTAAATCTACGACTATCCAGAACCAGAACGAATTAAACGCATAGGAATTATGAGGTGGAAAACCGGTTGACTTCTATAAGAATAATGAAAACGAAACTATAGCGCGGTGTAATTTGTAAACAGCGTCTAGTGTAAAATATCGGAACTAAAGTATGTATGAAATTCAAATGAACTAGGAAAAACTATGAAATTGTCTATGTATCGGGGCATTAACACAACACAATTAGAAACTAGGAACCAAAACGCTGAATGCAGATAAGTGCAATGTCATATTCTATATCTCACATCCTCAATGTTTTTAGAGAACCTATCTAACGACTCCCCACACCGTGGGGTGGGCGCGAATAAAGAAAAGTCGGCCAAGTGCGAGTCGGACTCGCGCACGAAGGGTTCCGTACCATTATCTATAAAAAGGGGAAAAAAATCACGTTTGTTGTATGTGATATATATCCCTTAAATATTTGTTTTATTTTGATTTAATTATTTATTCTTAAAGTGAATATATAACTAAATATTCTGTGAATATTTCAAGCGTCTACCTGTTGCCGTTATCACGTTTGTTGTATGGGAGCCCCCTTAAATATTTATTTTATTCTATTTTTTAGTATTTGTTGTTATAGCGGCAACAGAAATACATCATCTGTGAAAATTTCAACTGTCTAACTATCACCGTTCATGAAATACAGCCTGGTGACAGACGGACGGACGGACAGCGGAGCCTCAGTAATAGGGTTCCGTTTTACCCTTTGGGTACGGAACCCTAAAAATCACCCCACTTTACGCGTAGGGGAGGTACCACCAAACATTTTTTTAAGATTTTATTCTACCACTTTGTATTCTACTACATAGTATATAATATGTATATACATGCCAAACTACAGTCTAGTATCAAGCGTCTCTGAGCTAGGCCGCGGACAGAGGGACAGACAGATGGGCATGGCGATACTATAAGGGTACTACGGAACCCTAAAAAGGGTATTTTAACAATTTTCATGTAAAACTTAGGATCTATTGTGAGTGTTGATTAAATGACATGATAATACTTTATTGTTTAGGTATGTGATAAATTCATTATTTGATAAGTTTTATTTTGTTCGCGAACAGTTTTATGGTGGAACTAATTCCGCGTAATTCAGGACTAGATGTGTACTCATCCAATTAAATAGTAGCATTCAAAAACTGAAAGCTTTCATAATTTATGTATTTGTCAGTTATTTATGAAGAAAATGCTATTCCCTTTTTTAATTTGCGTGTGTATGCAATGATTAATATTATTATTGCAATATATTTTTCTAACAAAAAACCTACAACAGGAACCGCATGCTTATGCTACCGTTACTGCCCTGACAACTCTTTTCGTGTCTGTGACAAATTATTCGCTTCTTCACAAAGTACCCTCAATCGATGAAGACGTTAGAATCACATTCAAATTCACCTGAACTAGAAATAGCCTGTAAATTTTACTTCAGAAAAATAATGCTTGAATCTATTAACCATAGTTATTATTATGTCTCCAATAAAACTTTTACAAAAGGGTTTTACACAAATTAGTACTTACATTGCGTCTAGTCCTAGAGAATAAGTATTTGAAGTTATTAGGCACTATACGATAAACATGAAGTTTCCACGTATGCACGTTACCGGAATCGTACAACTGCGAACAAATCGTATGCAACGCACGTGCACGCAGCTGCGTCTTGGAGAACACGTGTGTCTGTACCTTTAGATGTGACGTGGTTATCACAAGAATACATTATTGTTGTTTTCTATTTTGTGTTCAGAATTTGAGTATTTTTCTACAAGTAAACCTGTAATTGTTTCAAGTAATGTGTGGCATGCAATAATTTATGGTTTAAATAAAAGTTATTTTGTGTATTGTCTTAGGTTTTTGCGATTGTTACACATTGAATGAAACATTTTTTAACGGAAGTATCGCGTGTTTTATTTATTTTGTTGAACCTGACGTTTCGAATGCTTTGCAGCATCCGTGGTCGCAGGAAGATTAAGGTGACATTTGTCTTACATTGGTTATTCAATTATTACATCTACCGACATGGATGGATTAATATTATTATGTTTATTAAATTATTATGTTCCGATTCACACAAAAATCGCTCACGGTGGCAGAACTTTTTAAGTAGATCTCTGTTTTTGATTATTTTGTATGTCAATCGTCTATACTCTCTGCCTACCTCAATATGAGATAGGTGTGATAAGATGTATTTATATATGTGCCAATTTTGTCTCGCATTTTTAAAGTCTTGTTTTTCTCACAGTAATTGTTTGTTAAAGTATATACATAAAATATTTTGATCTGTCGGCATTGATACCTTCCGGCTTCTTTATTAAGTTAATAAAAAATATGCTTACCGAAGCCTAGGAACGCTTGCAATACTTGAAGTTCTGTTCGCGCGTTGCTACCTAATTCAACAATCCGTTACAAGCTTATTGGTAGCCTGCCTGTCTCAATTGCAGGAATATAGAAATACTGAATAAACCGAAAAGGAATTATTATTTGGCTGCGATCTAAAATATTATTATGCTTTATGTCTTTCGTCAGAGCCTCGTTACTTAACTATCATGGTGAAATGCATGTGAGGTTGAATTCAGCTCTGAAGATGACAGGCATCCCAACGTCCAACGTGTATGTGATTTTAAAGTCCTTCATGTATTTCATGATGACTAATGAATAACAGTTACAATACAGCGATGCCAAAACTGCAGTGACTAGCCATCAGGCAGTCCGTACGCTAGTTTGTCATACCACACAAATACCTTTTTCTTAGTTGAATTCGTGTACTCTACATTAATTCCAAATCCATTACATTAAACGCATAACCGACATTGTGAACTATTCAATTACAGGCATCGTTGACTACTGTGACTGCTGTCACAGTATATCAAATACTTCTAGTACCGCAGTGTAGTCACAGAGTAATTAAAGTGTCACATCGGTATCAGGCGTACGGTGAAATCTCTCATTAGAGCGATAACGATATCGCGCATCTGTCGACATAGCTTACGGTTATTATACCCACGCATTCACATATTGCAGTGATTTGTTTGGATAAATCAATCCACTCGAGAAGTCCGATAGCTTCAGTTTAATCAAACGGGCAAGTTACGCGACGTCGAACACAGTTCAACCATTGCTTTATTTACCTCTAGAGCCGTAGGTTATTGGCTATTATCGATAACCGTGTTTTTATATGTCTAAATGTCTACAAGCAGACGGAACACCGGATATAAAGTGGTTATGTTGCATCCTTATTCACTGCCTCCAATTATATCCATTACTACTTATAATATAAAATACCTAACACTATTTTAAACGCATTAAGGATTAGGTCCTTATTAATTCACTGAATCCAATAGCCATAAAATACCACAATTTTGAGTCAAAGTCAAAGTCAAAGTCAAAATCTTTTTATTCCGTAAAAATGGCTACATTTGTTTGGAATCGTCACAATTTTTTTCCCTACCGTGCAGTTCATGACTAGGTGAGCACTGATAAAAATACTGCCAAAAAACTCAGGCATCCCTCTTTTGGTATCCAAACAAATTTACATAATTTATTAATTACATTATAATTGGATCGACTCAATCCCAGGCATTTTTATCATTAATATAGTCAGATACTTTATAATATGCCCTGCTACACAATTTGGCTTTAATAGTAGTTTTAAACTTGTTTATTGACAATTCTCTTATATTGCTGGGAAGTTTGTTATAGAACCGTATACATTGCCCCATAAAAGAATTACTTATTTTGTGGAGACGGCTTGCATGTAACACAAGATTATGCTTATATCTAGTATTTATGTTATGAGTATCGCTCTTTTTACAAAATGAGTCTATGTTTTTATGGACATACAAAAGATTTTCATAGATATATTGCGATGCGACTGTTAGAATATTTATTTCTTTGAATTTTTCTCTAAGGCTCTCACGGGGACCAAGTTTGTAGATAGCTCTTATGGCTCTCTTTTGCAATAAAAAGATGGTGTTAATGTCCGCGGAGTTACCCCAAAGAAGAATTCCGTATGACATAATACTATGAAAGTAGCTGAAATAAACTATTCTAGCCGTATCAACATCAGTGAGCCGTCTAATAGTTTTCACTGCATAGGCTGCAGAACTTAGTTTTCCTGATAATTTTTCAATTTGTGGGCCCCATTGTAGTTTGGAGTCAATTGTTATACCCAAGAACACAGTTGTCTCCACAGGGGCTAAATTAGTTCCATTAACATGTACATTGGTAGTCACCTGTCTTACATTAGGTGTTGAGAACTTAATTACTTTAGTCTTTTTATCATTTAAAAGCAGATTATTAACATTAAACCAATGCATAACTTTAGAGAGAGCATCGTTAACTTCGTCATAATTACCTAACTGTCTATTAATTTTGAATGTCAAAGAGGTATCATCCGCAAACAATACAATCTCATGTTTATCCTTTACATAATAAGGTAAGTCATTTATATATACTAAAAATAAGAATGGACCTAGAATTGACCCCTGAGGGACTCCCATGACTACAGGGGACCCTGAAGATATTTTACCATTAACATCGACCTTCTGTATCCTATTCCCCAGATAAGAAGACAGAAGTTCGAGAGCCTTGTTCCTGATACCGTAGTGGTGTAATTTTCTGACAAGAGTGTCATGGTGCACGCAGTCAAACGCTTTAGACAGATCACAGAAAATTCCCAAGGCATCTTGCGAACCTTCCCATGCCGCGAATATACTTTTAAGCAAATGAATCCCTGCGTCTATAGTTGAACAACCTCTCGTAAATCCGAACTGTCTCCTATGAAGCAAATTATGTGTATTAAAATGTCTGAGCAACTGGCTAAGCATTAGTTTTTCAAAAATTTTACTGAGAATGGGCAGTATGGAAACAGGTCGAAAATTCGAAGGGTCCGAACTATCACCAGATTTAAATAATGGAATGATTTTACTATGTTTCATCAAGTCAGGAAATACACCAGATGCCACACAACAATTGAAAATTGTAGCTAAATGTGGAGCGATTGAAATAATAATAGAAGATATGGTTTTGACAGATAGACCCCACAGATCTTTAGTGTTTTTCATATTTATTGATTTAAAAGCGTTCAAAACATCTTTTGGGCTTACAGCTGAAAATTCAAATATTGTGTCGCATTCTACCACGCTCTGTTTGAGAACGAGTTCAGCAGCTATAGAAGAAGACCTAAGATTTCTCGTAGTAATAAGAGGAATGTTAGAAAAATATTTTTCAAACTCAGTCGCAATTTCTACATCATTTTTGATATCGATATCATTTATCTTTAACTGAAAGTCTCGACTACGTACTTTCGCTCTACCCGTCTCATTATTTATCATATTCCAAACAGATTTAATAATATTTGTTGAACCATTAATTTTATTTCTTAAATATATAGACTTAGCATTGGAACAGGCTCGTTTAAATATTTTAGCATAATTTTTTACAAGTTCTTGAAAAGTCGGATTGTGATTACAGGTCCTTTCTTCATAAAGTTCATACAATTTATTCCGACTTTTGTAAATACCAGGAGTTGCCCAATCACTGAATGTCATACGGTCACTTACAGACAGTTGTTTTGGAGTAAAGATTGCATTAAATTCACTAGTAATTAAGCTAAATAATGAACTGTACAAGTGGTCCGGAGTACCGTGATAGGGCAACAATACAATTTTTTCTGCTATATTAGACTTAAATCTTTCTAAGCGGCTTTTACTAAATGGTATATAATTTATTTGCTTTCTTTGTATTTTTGAAGAATTTGGAAATGAAACCAATTGACCTGAATGGTCTGACTGAACTTTATTAATTATAGATTGATATGAAGGTTTTACATTGCTAAATATATTGTCAATACATGTAGCACTTGTAGCAGTTACTCTTGTTGGCTCTGTAAAAATATGATGCAAATTGTTTGATTTAAATAAATTTAAAAAGTTGTAGGTAACAGTATTTTTCTCCAAGATATTTATATTAAAGTCTCCACAAATTATAACAGTTTTATGGCTATTAGATAATTTATTTAAGGCATCCTCCATGATATTTGAAAATGTTTCAAAGGGCGTGCTAGGAGGTTTATACAGGTTCATAACAATGAATCGTTCCAATTCAATGCATGAAATCTCTACAACTCGCTCAACAGAGAGGCTCACAATGTCACACCTTTCTTTAAATTTAAGCAACTTATTTAATAATATTAAGGAGCCACCATGTATACAGTTATCTCTGATGAATGAGCTTGCAACCTGGTGGTTATTGAAGCTGAAAATGAATTGATGGGGTTTTAGCCAGTGCTCAGTTAGACATAAAATATCAATATTGCTACAATTCATAAACAACTCCAATTCTAACTCCTTTCCTATCATCCCCTGAATGTTTTGGTGCACCAGGTTGATACAATTATTATTCTTTCTATATTCTTGACAATTTACAATTGATGGAGATATTGTATTATTATTACTTTTAGTTTCATTTTGAATATTGTTATTATTACTATTTACATTGCCAGAGTATAACTCTATTGTCTTGTAACCTAATTTAAAGAATTTGGAATACCTTCCAAGGTACCATTACATAATGTCAAATTATCTAACTGCTCAAAAGAAGCAGGGTTGTTAGCCAAACTTTTGGCTGGTTTCTTAAAACAATATGATAGGGAATCTGCTATTTGTCTTTTATAAAAATTGCTAAGATAAAATTTATCTTCTGTCAAATTATAATGTTTATTATTAAATATATTTATGTCAAGTATATGAAATTTGTCATCATATAATGTCAATGTATGCATTTTATCATTTAATCTATACCTAGATGCATTTTCCGCCTCGGGCAACAAAGTACTGTATGGAAAAGTAAATAAAAACACTTTTCCCACATTTAACTGCTGTAACATATTAAAATATTTAATCATTATATGTTTGTTTAAATTTCCTCTCCTCCCAATAAAAACAATTAAAGTTGTGTTGGGGTGGTAATCCCTCTTAACTATTTTATCAACTATTTGAGTGAAACTGGCTCCAGGCAAACAATAATTGGTAACCAGTTTTCCTGATTTTTGTAATAATATTGAGAATTTTGAGGGTAGATTCTTATTGTTTCACTATGTCCAATTACAATTATATATACCTAAACAAGTTAGTGAGTATTGAATAGTGGTACAATAATGATTTACTGCGTCCAATTAATATAAAATTTCTAGCACAGTTTTGAGAGAATTAAGCATTGGTACCTTATTAATTCACTGCCTACAACAGCCATAAAACACCTAACACAATTTAAAAACACTAAAAATCCTTAGTAATTCACTGTATCGTGACTCACTTCCAATTACAATAATGTACCTAAAACAACTTTGAGAGTATTGGATCCTTATTAATTCACTGCGTTCAATTACCATTAAATACTTAACACAATTTTGGGGGAGATTTGTATTGGATCTTTATTCACTGCCTCCAATTAACATAAATCATAACATTTTATTAAAATAAACTAAAATAGCATACATATTGATGATAAGATTACTATACAGATAAATAAGGACTTAATTTCAGACAAGATAAACAATGGATGATAGTCCACCTGCATGTACTGTTTGGGGGTCAAATCGATACACGTGCACCGTGAATCATCAATTAGCAGTACGACTAATTTGTTTGCGGACAAATTTCTAGATTAAAAAAGTAGTTTCATTCATGTCAGGCAAAAAGCAAATATTCTTTATTACTTCTTTCATACCACGGTGGAAGTCTCGTGCAATTATGACAGTCTATAGACGCTTGCAACTAAAAGAGTATTACTTGTAAACTACGCTGTCTTGTAGCGTTGCATTTGACACTAATTTCAATGAAAATCCAATTCTAATGTCAAACATTTCAATAATATTTGAAAAGCTCCGAGGTGGAATGACCAGCGATGGCTACTTTAGCGCTAAGACCCGTGTTCGATTCCCACACAAAGCATATTTATGTGCATGAGCATGTTTGTCTTGGTTTGGGTGTTTTCTTTGTATTATAAGTATGTATTTACAAAAAAAGAGCAGTGATAGCCTAGTGGATAAAGAACCGGCCTTGTCACCAACAGGTCCCCGGTTTGAATCCTGGCATGTACCACTACATTCATGTTTCGGATTTATGCACATATTTGTGATTGTCATTTGCTCGGCGGTGAAGGAAACATCGCGATGGAACCCGCAGGTCCAAGAAATTATATTTCAAAAGACGTGTGAGCTTACCGATACTTCTAGTTTTCCGTCAGGTGGTCTGATGGCCCCAGTATCAGTATCTTCGCTCCTTAGACTTAGGAAGCGGACCCCGTCAATCCTAATGAATTAGGAAACGGGTTGACGCTATAAAGAAAAAGATTTACAAAAAATGAATGTGTGACAGCACAAGCTTGCTTAGTTTGGAACGAAATAGCGCTGTGTAATTTGTCAGATAATATTTATTTATTTATATTTCGTAATCACTACTTTAATTTGATATTAAATTTAATAAATTTTACCCATGATTCACTATCGCATGTCAATGTAGCGTTAATAGACCTTGAATAATAACAATACGAGCTTTAATAACGCACCATTGTCGTTCATTCATTCCAATCGCCAACACTTCGTGTTCATTACATTCACTTTCTTACCTTTACTCTTAAAGGCCTCATTCATTCATTCAGTATGTAGGAGCCGAGGAAGACCAAGACTCACGAATGATGAATGAATGATATGAATATTAAAGAAGCGAGAGAGGTACGTAAGGATCCGCATCTTATAGCGCTCGGTTCTCTCTACCTACCCCCCTGAGCGAAACCTGGAATGTTTAAGTTTTCGGCTTCAATAGAACTCATTTTTATCGTAATTACGTCAACGTTAACCTAAAAAAACATTTTACAAAGATTTGCTGGTGATAGGGTAAAGTACGCACTATGATAAGTTGTTGTTTGTGTAAGCACGTGGTTCAAGAGCAATGATAGCCTAGTGGATAAAGAACTTGACCAAGTGATCCTCAGTTCGAATCCTGGCATGTGCCACTGAATTCGTGTTTTCAGATTTACATGTTGGTTATCCCTCGGCTCGGCGGTGGAGGAAATCATTGTGAGGAAAACGGCACGTCCAAAAAAACATATTTCGAAAGTCGCGTGACATCATATAAGAAAGTTTGGATTTCCAACTGGGCTGTGGAGGGGTGAAGACAGTCGCTCCATGAAAGAATAAGTATATTCGTCAAATCCTTAGGCTTAAGTAGCGGGTGGCAATCTTAATGAATTAGGAGATTGAGTAACGCTCAGAAGATAAAACACGTGTTTCAAATTAATTTCGCTTCTATTGTCTATAATGTGACGAGCTCGGTGGCGCAGTGGTGAAACGCGCTGTTACGTTACCTTGACACCAACGCTCGTGGGTTCGACTCTCACACACGACAAACATTCGTCGTGGACATGTCTGTTTGTCTTGGTCTGGATGTTTTTAAGAGAGGTAGGCCGTAGTACCTTCACTCACAGAAAACCGCAGACAAATAACAGGCTACAGAGTTGTTGTGTTCCTGCGTGTGAGTGATGTTACCAGTAAGCTCCTAAGGAGTTGCTGTGTTACCAACAGAGGTGATACTTGATGTATTGGAAGCGTCCACAGGCTACGGTAACCGCTTTACATCAGGTGGGCCGTATGCTTGTGTGCCTCCCAACGTTGTATAAAAAAAATGTCAACATGTTAATGTTTAAACCGCTCAATTTCACCTATAATTTTCTTTCAACATTAAAGCTATGATACATTCGTTAGAACATCTTTAGAATTTTCTATTCGTTGCTATAAATATGGTAGCTTAAGACAAACATCTTGTCACATACCGGATCTCTCGCGTAACTCGTTCTTATGATCAGCCATAGACAAGTAGCGAGATTACATACAAGAACAATAAAAGAACAATGTTACATTATGACAGTTGCGCAGGTAAAAAGAAATTCTTCACTCAAAAAAAATTATTTTCTCGACGTTTCAAAGCAATAATAACTTTATTGAAGTATATTTGCATCATGTCAAAATTATCTATAATTGAAATCAAAAAGTCATGTTTTCTTACATAATTATCTAAAGTCAAAAACTATTTATTATTTTGAATACTGGTTTGTTTGATAGTATTGATTTTGATAGGTTTATATGAAAAGAAAATATGACATCTAGGTAAAATATAAATAAGAATTTTTTTATTTGCTCTAAGAATAATTAAAAGAAAACAAAATTATGCGTGCATATTTTACGAGCATTGAGTACTTTAATAAATAGGCTAGTGAAGTCGATTCGCACACAGGACGAATACTTGTGTGCATGACTATCCCTGTTTATCTTCGTCTGGGTATTTTGGGTAGGCCGCGACAAAGCAGTCCGACTAGGGAAGTACCTCCTCCTAACAGAACCTCCAGTCAAATAACAACTCTTTAGAGGGTCATTGCGTTCCTGTGAGTGAGCGGAATTACCACTGAGCTCCGAAGGAGTTGCTGTTTTAGCAGCAGGAATGTCAACGCATGAACAAGCGTTCATAGGCTACGGTAACCACTTCACATCACGTGGACCGTATTCTTGTATGCCGACGTAGAAGAATAAAAATCGGCCAAGTGCGAGTCGGACTCGCGCACGAAGGGTTCCGTACCATTATCTATAAAAACGGCTAAAAAAACACGTTTGTTGTATGGGAGCCCCCTTAAATATTTATTTTATTCTATTTTTTAGTATTTGTTGTTATAGCGGCAACAGAAATACATCATCTGTGAAAATTTCAACTACCTAACTATCATGGTTCATGAGATACAGCCTGGTGACAGACGAACGGACGGACGGACGGACGGACGGACAGCGAGCCTCAGTAATAGGGTTCCGTTTTACCCTTTGGATACGGAACCCTAAAAAGTAGTTTGAAATGAAATTTATATATAGATATGTATATCTTCACGTCAGGTCTTTTGCGGGGTAGGCAGGGAGGACCGAGTGCAGTCCTTACACACCTCACTCGTTTCTTTAACATTCATACGTCCATTCATGCACGCTCGCCGGCTCCTAGGGCTCCTGACATCACCTTAAAATGACATTTAATCATGAATACATAATTTTAACACGAATGCAGATAATATAAAACTATTGCACTGTTTAACGTAATGCATAACATGTTACACAACCACGTTACATAACATGTTACACAACCACGTTACATAACATGTTACACAACCACGCTACATAACATGTTTCATAATGACGTTTTTGGACTCGTATAAAAGGACACATTTACAGTACGGGTGTAGATAAAACTTATTATGAAACGATGACGTTTCAACACGTGAGCGAGTATAACGTGCAGCCATAGACGGCGTGCAGCTACGTGTGTGCGGAAACATACGACGACTAATTCTTCGCCGTAAAATAATGAAGAAGTAACTCCAATGCGACATTATTAACCCTTTTATAACATTGAGAGAAGAGAATCGTACGATAGTACATATTGTCTCATGTTTTACGACTAATAATTGAGGAGGACTTAAAACACTATAAAATTTCAATAATATTCTTTCGCTTTCATGCTTTTTCAAACATAATGTTGTAGTGAAAACACTAATATAATAATTCACAATTAATTCTAGGAGTATACACAAACCAATAATCTACGCTACGCATGATGGCATCTCGTACTCACAAAAACGTTGTGTTTTAGCGCCTAAATTCGATTCGAGCCTAATAACCAGTATTAGAATATTTCAACCAATAAGTCGATAAGTGCCGCGACGTTGATCCACAAAGTAGCCAATAAGTGCTACGCGTTCTACTTTGCATAATACTGTAATGCACAATATCGAGCATTTAGGTAAGTTTGCACAATGTCTTACCTAAATGCTCACAGTATGCTCAAAGCACGCAATGTTATTAGTTACGCATTGTCTTACTTATTCTCTTACCAGCATTTTAGATCATCATCGGCGAAGAATCTCGAAGGAAAATTAATAGGGTAATGTAAATATTTTTGATACAATTGCATGATAGTTCAGTACGGTTTATCAATAGGTTACCTACTACAGTCGCATATGGCTTGCTGGTTGATAACTGCCAATCTGCTACACAGATTTGCGACTAAAACATGTGCTTCCTTCCACGTGCAACGACGACGGTATGGGAATGGGCTGATGGCTGCCCTCCTGCAGCCCACATGTCGAAGATAAAGTCTGTTTTATGTAATGCTTTACAACTAGCTTATAGCTTTCTATAGAAAGGTGATCGCCAAATGTGGCTCTGTGCGCTTCCGACAAAGAACTCATAAACCTTCGTAGTAAAACTATATAGTGCTTCCTCATTTTCGTTATTGTTATGCGAAACGAGATTCGCACGTGTTCCGGGTTATATACAATGCTCAGATACGTTTGTCAGCTAGGTTCATTTATTACCATGGAATTTAGTGGTCGTGATAATGGCAGAACAGGTCAGACAAGCCGTCTACACTGAAGATATGAGCTAGCGATAAAAGATGAGTTGGAATGTTTATGCGGCTTGGTAACGTTAAGGAACATTTGATGTTTTTTCTTAATAATGAAATTATTTCTTGGCAGTATATCACAAACATTATTGTAGCGTTTGGTTGTGACTATTTAGGATATACTTTAGCGTTAGCATTTATAATACGTAACAAATAAATAAATATAGTCGGACAAATTACACAGCGCCATCTAGCCCCAAAGTAAGCGAAGCTTGTGTTATGGGTACTAGACAACTGATAAACATACGTAAATATATATTTTTTGTAAATACATACTTATTATACATAGAAAATACCCAGACCAAGACAAACAGACATGTTCATGTACACAAATGTTTGTACTGTGTGGGAATCGAACCCACGAGCGTTGGTGTCAAAGTAGCGTAAACAGCGCGTACCACCACTGCGCCACCGAGCTCGTCAAATGTTGTGACAGAGAGCATATGTGATAAGATAAGAAGACGCATGTTCCGTTGGTTCAGACACGTAGAAAGAATACAACAGGAAACAGATACACAACACGGAAATGGAGGGACGATCAAATTGCTTACGATTTATCAGAATGTAATGCCAGGAGCTCCGGGAATCGTGCGTGCACCAAATGGGCTATAAATGACAAACAAACGAGTGGTATAAGTACTCTCTGATAAATATAAATAAATAAAATATTAGGTATGGTTTGTTTCCACTCTGTCTGTTTGTATTCGCCGATTCATTAAAGACGTGGGATTAGCTTTTTAGGGTTCCGTACCCAAAGGGTAAAACGGAACCCTATTATTCGCTGTCCGTCTGTCCGTCCGTCCATCCGTCTGTCACCAGGCTGTATCTCACGAACTGTGATAGCTAGACAGTTGAAATTTTCACAGATGATGTATTTCTGTTGCCGCTATAACAACAAATACTAAAAATAGAATAACATAAATATTTAAGGGGGCTTCCATACAACAAACGTGACTTTTTTGCTCGTTTTTGCTCGATTATGATAATGGCAACAGGTAGACGCTTGAAATATTCACAGAATATTTAGTTATACTACTCTGTGTAAAAAGTATCGGGAATATGTCAATAAAAAGACCCGCGTAAAAGAGGTCGTTCTAATTTTTTTACTGCATGTTGGTAGCACTGTACTGATTTAGCGCGCAAAATTTGAGCGGGATCTGTCATTTAATTTGTTTTAAACTACACTTTTTGTTGGTCATAGTTTTGAGTCCTCGGCGATTTTTACAATGGAAAATATTGTTGAACAAAGAGTGTGCCTTAAATTTTGTGTTTCTAATGATATTTCATGTGGTGAATCACTAAAAATGTTGCGAAATACCTACGGCGAATCGTGTATATCGAAAACAAGGGCTTATGAATGGTATAAGGCTTTTAAAGAAGGCCGAGAAGTAGTAGTAGACTTGCCTCGTTCTGGTAGACCTTCAACCGCTACGACCAGAGAAAACATCGACAGAATCAAGAAGCTAGTGCTCGAAAATCGACGTATGAGTCTGAGAGAGTTGGCTAGTGAGGTGAACATATCTTTTAAGTCCGTCCACAACATTCTCATTGACATTTTAGGCATGAAACGCGTCGCCGCTCGACTAGTTCCAAAAGAGCTCAATTTTGTTCAAAAAGCGCAGCGAAAGCATGTCGCTGAAGACATGGTTTCCCGAGCTTCTACGGATCCGACCTTTATGAAACGTATAATAACTGGCGACGAGACATGGGTTTATGAGTACGACATGCAAACAAGCCAACAGTCTTCAGAATGGCGTCTCGAAAACGAGCCGAAACCCAAAAAACCGCGGCAAAGTCGCTCCAAAATCAAGGTGATGCTGACAGTTTTTTTTGACTACCGTGGTGTGGTTCACTCCGAATTCCTTCCAGAGGGAGAAACAGTGAATAAAGAATATTATTTAGGCGTCATGAAGCGTTTGCGTGAGAGTATCCGCCGAAAACGTCCAGATTTGTGGCAACACAACTCATGGATGCTGCACCATGATAATGCACCATCACACACAGCCATTATAGTGAAAGAGTTTTTAGCGAAAAATTCAACAAAAGTTCTCGACCAAGCACCGTATTCACCTGATATGACTCCGTCTGACTTTTTTTTATTTCCCAAGTTAAAATTACCACTTCGAGGAAAACGTTTTGAGTCGATAGAAGCCATAAAAGAAAATTCGCTGAATGAGCTAAAGGCCATACCGCAAATAGCCTATGAAAAATGTATGGAAGACTGGGTGAAGCGGTGGAGATGTTGTATTGCAAGCGATGGGGCCTACTTTGAAGGCGATAAAATAAATTTAGATGAATAATTTGTATTTTTTGTTTTATTGACAAATTCCCGATACTTAGTACACAGAATGTATATTCACTTTAAGAATAAATAATTAAAATAAAAGAAAACAAATATTTAGGAGGGCTCCCATGCAACAAACGTGATTTTTTTGCCGTTTTTATAGATAGTGGTACAGTGGTACAGTGGTAGTTTTTTACAACGTCTAGAGGCATACAACCTCTATAAGATAACAGATACAACCATACGGTCCGTAGCCTACTTATAATATATTAAGTATCACTCGCGCGATGCCTTCTCTGCTGCTTACACAACAAATCCTTAGCTTACTGGTGACCTCACTCACACACGCAGGAACACAACAATCCTCTAGGGAGTTGTTGTATGTACGTACCCACTAACGTATAAAGAATGTTCAACGGCCAAGTAACAAAACATTAACTATAATAATAAAGAAATCGCAGTAAGGAACCTTAGACTTGGCACGACTTTGTCTAGATTTCATTACTTTTTAGAGATAAACAAGCAGCTCCATCGAGACTTGGCTAGTTTTTAGGGTTCCGTATCCAAAGGGTAAAACGGAACCCTATTACTGAGGCTCCGCTGTCCGTCCGTCCGTCCGTCCGTCTGTCACCAGGCTGTATCTCATGAACCGTGATAGTTAGACAGTTGAAATTTTCACAGATGATGTATTTCTGTTGCCGCTATAACAACAAATACTAAAAAATAGAATAAAATAAATATTTAAGGGGGCTCCCATACAACAAACGTGATTTTTTTTGCCGTTTTTATAGATAATGGTACGGAACCCTTCGTGCGCGAGTCCGACTCGCACTTGGCCGATTTTTTTGCTCATTTTTGCTCGATATTGATAACGGCAACAGGTAAACGCTTGAAATATTCACAGAATATTTAGTTATATATTCACTTTAAAAATAAATAATTAAATTAAAATAAAACAAATATTTAAGGGGGGCTCCCATACAACAAACATGTTTTTTTGCCGTTTTTATAGATAATGGTACGGAACCCTTCGTGTGCGAGTCCGACACGCACTTGGCCGATTTTTTACAGAATGTTTTTGGTGGGATTTCACTTCTTTTTGTAGAAACGTGGCCATATTGATTTATTTTATTAGATTTTCTTATTGGACACAGTTTTTTTCTCATAGTAGAAGGGGGCATTACCATATCTCTAATACAGCTGAGACCAGCTGAGGGTTCTTCATCAGATACTTCAGACCTTCGATTTTTGACATCAAATGAAGCCGCCCACCAAGTTGAATATTTTTTGTAAAGGCGGTATGTCGACCTCTAATAGTTTGGTTGGGCTCTTGTGTTTTCTAATCAGGGTCACCAGGTACTCCAGATCTTCGATTATCCTAGTTTTTATAGTTTTCCCTTTATGTGGCCATTAAACCCTAACTCTGTACCAAATTTCAGCTCTCGGAGTTTATGGAAAGTACTAGTTCTATTTTGATGATCATGAGTGAGTGAGTGAGTGAGTGTCATAAATGCGAAACTTTGCTTTCGCTTAACTTCGGAACTAAATGACCTACAGACTTGAAATTTTGGATTTTAAGTATGTGATTATAGCTTACTGGATGACGAAAATTTCTGCTTTCTGGTCTTATCCAGAGGTTCTCAAATAGGGGGCTGAAAATGCAGCGAAATGGTTCCAGTAAAGGATGGTACGGCAGTGTTTGCTTCGCGCTCGACTTGGCGGGGGCACTGCCGCCGTGCCCCCCGATTCCAAAAAAACGCTCAATACAGGCACTGAAGAACCATATTTATGTTTTTTTGAGACATATTCTGTATTGTTATGAATGTACAATTAGTCATAACTTTGATTATTGCTATAAGTGGCCACAATTAGCAATAATTAAAATTTTGTTTATTTGCATTGATAATAAATACAAGACATGTTTCAAAAAAACATAAATATTTCTAGCGCTTTTTTGGAATTGGTCTTAAATTCAGCGTTATTAATAAAAACAAAATAAGGGCTCCACTTAGCTTTGTGCGCCCTTTTAATGTACCATACCTCTCTTGAAAACACCCATTCACGCACACAAATCTTCGTGCTGTGTGAGAAAAGAACCCACGAGCGATGGTGTCAAAGTATATCGTTATTAGCCATTGCGCCACCGAGCTCATAAAAAAGGATGGAAATAGAAACGCATAGATATTATCTGTGTATCAATGTAGTATCATGTTGCTGCTAGATGTCGGTTTTTGGTTAGTAGTTGGTTAGTCGGTTTTTGGCGGTTAGGGGTGATCCAAGTTAGTGGTGATCGTTTTTTAGGGTTCCGTACCCAAAGGGTAAAACAGACGTGAGATTCCGCTGTCCGTCCGTCACCAGGCTGTATCTCATGAACCGTGATAGTTAGACAGTTGAAATTTTCGCAGATGGTGTATTTCTATTGCCGCTATAACAACAAATACTAAAAAAGAGAATAAAATAAATATTTATATGGGCTCCCATACAACAAACGTGATTATTTGCTCGTTTTTGCTCGATATTGATAACTGATGTTTTCACTTAATGTTAATGAATGTTTAATGAGCACAACTGACGAGCTCGGTGGCTCAGTCGTGAATGACGCGACTTTAACACCGACGCTCGTGGATTCGATTCCCACACAGGACAAACATTTGTGTGCATGATGTCTGTTCGTCTTGGTCTGGATGTTTTTAAGAGAGTTAAGGAGCATTAAAGCAGCCCATATGGTCAAGTACCTCCCCTCATAGAAAACCGCAGCCAAATAACAACTCCCTAGATAATTGTTGTGTAAGTACCTGCGTATGAGTGAGGTCACCAGTAAGGTCTTAAGGAGTTGCTGTGTTAGAAGCAGAGGTGGAATTGCGCGAGTTGTACTTAATGTATCGCAAGCGTTCATATGCTACGGTAACCGCTTTACATTAAGTGAGTCGTATGCTTGCATGACTCCCGACGTTGTATAAAAAAGTGAACTCTAAAAAATACATTGCATGGTGTAGTATCATTAACTCACTTAACGAATTTAACCATCCATCATTCAAAACAATTTTGAAACACTTTTGTAACCAACTACAATATATTAACTAGAATAATAAGCATCATCAAATCACATCATTAAACAATAGTTACTAAAAAGAAAATGTACAAAAGAAAAATGTGAAACGACCAAGAGACTCGTCCAAAAATAATAGTGTGTGACACGGACAAATGAGCAGACTGACAGATAGATAGAGCCTGGACACCTGGCCACAGATCACGTAGAATACCAGCGGCCACTGTCATTCCGTACACAGATTATTACTGGAACTAGTGGCGACAACAGTCATTTTTCATTGTCTCGTTATCGGCGGAAGAATCGAAGATTGATAGTGTTACGTGGCCTCATTTTTAGTTATTTTCCAAAACCTGATCCGGTCCTTATCCAGATGGAATCTAGGTCATTGCTGTGTCCACCTAGCAAGACAGTGCTAACAGTTTTACAAACTCATTTATCTAATACCGTCCGTACATAGATGACCTACAAACAAAATAAACTTCCTCTGTTTGTATTTGCGAGTTATGTTGAATTTCAATTGCCATAATATTAAAGCTTTTGATTATGCCTTAATAAATATGCATCCAGATATGTGACCTTTTATTAATCAACTGTTAAAAAGCAAGGTTCTCAATACTACAGTGTCATTGATAATTGCCAATATTTTTTTCTGTTATTAGACTATGGGCAGATTGAGATCTTAGAAATTTAGTGAATTATATTAAAGTCGATCTTATTGGTTATATTTTTAATTTCTCATTTACTTCTTAAAACCGACTATGTTGAGACGCAAAATATTGCAAATCCATCCTCAATTGCACTTAGTGCATTCAACAAAATTTCAAACCAGTCAAAAATATAGGATACAATGACATATAATATTATTACATTTATATTTATACTGTAGTCAGGAACCAAATGGACTGGGAAGGTACCTTCCTCTTCCAAACGACCACAGTAAAATGACAATTTGCCGACTGACCATTGTCCTCCTAAGGTCAAAGTTCCTAAGGTCAAAGGTTCCTCCTAAGGCCAGGAATCTTCTGACTTGGCGTTATATTAGCGATGGAAGTGACAGCGCTAGAGTATTTAACATGGGCTTATATTACCTACGTAGGTAATATAAGTGGATGGTATTTAACTATCTCCAAGGTTCTCCGGAGAATTGTTGTTTGACTGTAGTCTTCTTTCTCCAAGAAAGTATTTCATAAGAGCAGACCCAATTACGAAGTGCGGTAGGTAATATCGTACTTCCTTATAGGAACTATTCTGAGCAAACCCTTACTTTGCCAGAGAGTCGCTTGATACATCACGCGCAGGTGAGGCTGGCTTTGTCTGTAAAGATTAATATGACTCCTGCATAAGCAGCGGTGTAAAAACTCATTCTTTTCACAAGCGAAAATAAGACGTAGATAAATGTTCATTACTGGCCAGACATGACGCGGCGCGGTCACCTCGCTGATCAATTGTACCAACAAAAGGTACACAGAATTACATTAATCCGGTTCCTCGTCGCATCTTAAATTATGCAAGTAATAAAATCCTATTCTGACTTGCGACACAACTGGCCCTCTCGAGCACGCAATTTCTCAAAACATTGTCGCGTCATTTCTCATTGCATCAATCAGGCCGCTTGTGTAGCGCGCCTTTATTTTCAAGGATGCCACTTTGTGCAATTGTGAAAATATTTTTTAACAATAAAATAAGTGAATCAAAGTGTAAAAATCAACCAATATTATGTGTAGATTGGGCTACAACTGATTAAATTGCTGTGTTACCAGCAGAGGACGCATCGCGCAATTGATCCTTAATGTATTACATGCGTTTGTAGGCTACGGTAACTGCTTTATATCATTTGGGTCGTATGCTTATATGCCTTTCGACATTGTATAAAAAAAGTAAATACTTTATTGCAAATATGTAATACCCGAAAAATAATCAAATATGTAATACACGAAAAATAATCATCACGAACAAATATTTTCATACACATAAAATGTTTGCCTTGTGAGAGAATTGAACCCACGTTCCCCGAAGTTAAAGTCGACCACCGTGCTCAACTACACAGTGATATAAGTTTTCAATGTCTCCAACTTTATCAGAATTGTTTGAACTATTGAACCTATTCAGATTTTCCTAGAAATTGAAGAGCATTTGAGATTAGTCAACAATTCGTACAGCATATGTATATTTTAATGACTATTTTATTACATGACATTGCCCCTAAATAGTTACTACTTTATGGATACATAGTTGCCTGTATGGTATTAGTAATTATATGCAATTATATGCAGAAACTATAGTCTTTTTGTACTAGAACCGGAGATTACGGCCTACCTTACATATGTATCAACCCAACGCAATAATATTGTTTTTCTATTAAGATTTACGCGTTTCCATGCTCCTGATGTATCAACAACTTTAACTGACTTGTGAATGATCTTACTAAATATCATAATACAACCCTCTAGGGAATTGTTATTTGACAACGATCTTCTGTAGTATCGAGATAGTTCTACTGTTGTTCTTATTATGAACTGCTGCCCGCAAATTCATCCCACACGTCAAATTTAATTAAAATCACTTTTCTGTGTTAACACAAGAGTCCAGCTACATCACTATTAAAAAAATGTCACCCAACTACGACTTTATTATATGCATACTCTACACCATAGATAACAGAAACTTCTGTTATCTATGCTCTACACCTTTTTCATTATAATTGCATTTACTAATCGGCAAGTTGCACCACCTACAGTTGCTGTAGGTTATTGTTTCAGAGACTTAAACCTGTATTTTACATATTATATTTTAATACATTTATCACAAAACAACGTGATGGTTTAATTTTTTCACTTATCATGTCACCGAAACGCTACCATGCCATTGTTTTGGCAATGTGACACCCCTGATTACACGCACAGGACTGTCTCATCAACTGCTAAATAGAGTGTGAGCCAATGAATATTTTTATTGACGCGTCCGACGAGTTTACTTTAGATGACGACAAAGCTCGACTCCGAATTAAATCTTGGCAAATTGAACTGTACTGAATTGTATTACAGTTAACTTTCGCTGCAAAAAAATGCAAGTGATTACGTTATTGAAAATTAGACCTTATTTGGAACGCAGTTGAATAAAAACTTATTTGTTTTTCTACAAATATCAATGTAACTCAAGTCGAGTCATCAAAGTAATGTGCGCGAACAAGAGATGTGCGAGATAAGTTCCTTTCTTGTCCGTTTCTTATGCAAATATTGACACAATGTTGCTATCATTAATCAGATGAAATGCCAGGGGCCTCACAAAAACACCTGAATGCGTCCAGTTGAAAACGCAATCCTACAAGCTAACATCAATCAAGGGTATTTAATAGTGTAGGTTTTAAGTAGTTTGGACCTTAGACCGTGCTATCTGTTCCTTGTGGCTGAGGCCAACATTTATTTAAAATTGATGGCTAAATACTATATCACCAATAGTGATGATTGATCAATCGACGATGTTAGGAGAAATCGAATTGCTCAATTGTTGATGTGTTTAGTTTAGTTTTATATGAATTTGACTGTTTATCTGGTAATCTATTTGTTCTTTGAATTACTACTACATCTATTTATAATGAATTCTATTGTTGATGCTATCATAATAAAACAGAATAATTTGCTAAGAAACTATAGTTATTATACAGTATAGTTAGATACAAAGACTTCTATGTATACTACGTTAGATATCTACATATTATACTGTCCCGTAACATTATATTAAATTTCTACAAACACCTATCAAAACGAATGAATGAGACAAAACAGAGTTAAACCAGGAATATAATGCACTCGTAATATTGAATAAAACAAGCTTGCCTACTTTTGGTAAGAAGTCACAATATTATACCTCGCACAGACAGATGGGGCGCAGATTTAACCATTTCGCACAATGTGTTGTGTTGACTACCGTGTTGACCTGAGTTGTCGTGTATATTAAACGTACATAATAAAGCATAAAACTTTATACATGTTTGAAGTATTTCAGACATGTTTTGTACTCCTCCACCAGTGGGTTCATGTAAACAACGCTTTTAGATATCCACTCACTGCCTAATAGTCAATGCACGCTACTGCCGCCACTGCAGTGCTGCGGTCGTCATTGCCCACGATCAGTTTGTCTAATACTACATGTGTCCAACATATATATTTATAAGTGTACTAATTACAGCACGCAACTTAGTCCGTCCGTATTTTTTCAAGTTTTAAATTTTTGAGATTGGAGATTGCCTTCCTTAAGAATTGGGCTATCAAATGCAAAAAGAATTATTCAAATCCGACTCGTAGTTCCTGAGATTAGCGCGTACAAATAAACTCTTTCGCTTTATATACTAGTGTAGATTATGCTCGATGCGTATATTTTTACTTACGAGTGATCATCGGTATAATATAATTAAGGTATTGGGCATTTTCTTGGCTTCTAAATTTTAATGGACATGTTCAGAAGATTAAAAAAAGAATATTACCCGACAAATTACACAGCGCTATCTAGCCTCAAAGTAAGCGGAGGGTGTATTGTGGATACTAAACAACTAATAAACATACGTAAATACATTTTTATGTAAATACATACTTATGATACATAGAATAGAGTATCAAGTCAATCTCTGTTTCTGTATTTATGGCCACTGTCAACTATACCAGCATAACGAAAGCCTATTCATTGTAAAATTTGGCATATAGCATTATTTTGTAAGTATATAAGTATATAGAAGAGTTTCCTTGAGTTTTTCATTCCAGAAAACAAAATTAAAAGCAAAATAATGTATTTATTGATTTGCATTACAAATATTTTTTCATTCGATCACACTATTTTCAACCACAAGTTCCTCGATGATCACTGACTTTGAACGCGTTGATTGAGAGCCATCACGTACCCTCTTTGACATCGTAAAAGTCTAATCAAATCTTTGCTTTACGGAAAAATAAAGAACAGTGGAAGGTTCGTGCTAAAAATAACCATGTTATGTGGGTCGTCATGGTGTATGACAATGCGGTTTCTCCATCGTCTTTCTGGTACTTGGTTAAGCATACTGCGTAAACAAATAATGGCGTACCAGTAAGCATTAACATTTTTTGATGTTCAAGTGGAATTGTGCAAATGAGACCCGTGCGGCGATAAAAAAGGCAATATTTTTTACCTCACGTTGACAACCCATGTTAATAAGATCGATACAAGTAATACTGAATGTATTTACTATTCATATGGAATTATGCAAGTTATCTAGAATAAAATATAATAAGGCAAAGAAAATAAAAACGGTCGAGTAAGATTCAGTCTCGCACCTCGAGCATAAGGCTCTGTGCAGCTATTTGAAATTTTCATATATTTGATAGGTATGTAACTAACCGTCAAATTATGCAATATATAATACTAGCTTTTACCCGCGGCTTCGCTCTCATTGATAAAAAATATTTTTTTTTTAATAGAAAGTATCCTATTTTACTTCTTATACCTCCAAGAATATGTGTACAAAGTTCCATGATGATGGGTTCAGTAGTTTTCGCGTGAAAGCGTAACAAACAAACGGACATTCACATTTATAATATTAGTAGGATGTCATTTTTGGAATTTTCTCTTGAATATTTATATATTTGTCCATGTCACGGCGCTAACATTTTCAGCTCGATTATACTATAATTATAAGGTTATTAGTTATATAAGGTTGTTAACAATTTACACAATTATTCTAAAATTCAGTTCCTCAGAACCATCTAGATAGCGTCTTCATGCGAGCATTAATTCCGGTCTCATCCTAAACTGACGCTTCGGAGGCCAAGGTACACTTTCCGACTTCGACTCCTCAATTTCGTGCGGTCTTCATTATCCTTTATTCGTGAGACCATTGGCACACACGTAATTTTTTTTTATACTACGTCAGGAGTCGTACAAGCATACATCCCACCTGATGTAAAGCGGGTACCGTAGCCTATTAACGCTTGCGATGTATTAAGTATCACTCGCGCGATGCCTCCTATGCTGCTTACACAGCAACTGTAGAGCTTGCTGGTGACCTCACTCACACGCAGGAACACTACAACCCACTAGGGAGTTGTTATTTGGCTGTTGTTTTCTGTGAGGTGGAAGTACTTCCCCAGACGGGCTACTTTGATGCCCCCTACCTCTCTTAAATCATCCATACCAAGACAAACAGACATGTTCACGCACACGAAACGACTAGAGGGTTGTTGTATTCCTGCGTGTGAGTGTGTTCACCAGTAAGTTCATAAGGAGTTGCTGAGTTAGCAGCACAGGTGGCATCGCGCGAGTGATAATTACTGAAAGTGTTGCGAGCGTTCATAGGCTACGGTAACCGTTACTGGACCGTATGCTTGTATGCCTCCTGATGGTGTATAAAAAAAACTCTAATCTATATCTATAAAAGAAAGTCGTGTTAGTTACACCATTTATAACTCAAGAACGGCTGGACCAATTTTTATGATTTTTGTGTCTTTGGATTTGTCTTCGTCCGGAATAGGATAAGAAGTATTAAAACATGGAAAAAATAACAAAAAAATATATAAAGTAAATTCCATTTCTCATACATTTTATATGAAACTTTTTTTTATGATATCTCAAGAACGAATTAGTATATATCTATATTATATATATAATTCTACTGTACGTGTGTATGTGACTGAACTCCTCCTAAACGACTGGACCGATTTTGATGAAATTTTTTGTGTGTGTTCAAGGGGATTCGAGAATGGTTTAGATTCACAATTGGACCCAATAGGTGGCACTGCAGTCGGGTTCTGGGAAACTTTATATTATGGGACAGGACAACGTCTGTCGGGTCCGCTAGTAATAAATATAGATAGAATAGAATAGGTACACGAAATCATGGGCCACTTGTAGTCGGATAAGTAGTACGAATAAGTAGGTGTATAAACACCTTTCATAAGAAACACTTTACAGTTTAACATATAAGTGTCATTTCTAGGTAGGTTGGTAGGGTGACATATCTAGATATTTGTTCCCCACGTAACTTGTCGGTTTTCATAAGACGTGGTCTTACCCACGTTCACTGGGTCTTACCAGTGTAGGCGCTCGTATAATTTGTGTGCTATGTCAAGGATACGAAATGACTATAGGTTAGATCACAATGCAGTCTATCAGTTATATAGTCAATACTATTGATATCACTGTTTTTGAAGTGATAACTTCTTACGGGAGGATAAACCGCTTCGTTACGTAACGCGTTACGGCGCCAGTCTGTCTAGCTTCCCTTTCTCTCACGCATATGGCAGCTTTAATTATATGTAGATTAGTTTAAATCTGTCTGTCTGTCGGGACAGAAGTGATAAGTCCCGAGACGCACACTTTTTTTTATCTAACCTATATAACGACATAGCCAGTTTCATGATGGTACACTAATTGGAAGGTGAAATTCGTATCATAAGATTTTATGATACATTACCATACAATATATATATATATATATATATATATATACAAAGGAGTAATAATTGAAACCCCTTTTAACCAATTTAATTTTATAGTAAACTTTTACAACGTAAGACATCATTTCCAACTCGACGATTTTTACTGACAGACTGACTTTTGTCTATTACCACACTAAACTATCAACAACTTCATACTAGCAAAATGTACCTACTTAAAACCCTTATAATTATGCCACATATATTTTTTGGCACATCTTGCCAGACGTTTATAACTAATTTTAATTTTTAGAGAACATAAACCTAATTAAAATTATACCTAGTTAGACATGTAGTAAGAATGCAGGATGAAAGAATGACGAAACAGATATACAATGCAAAAGTGGAAGGATGCAGGAGCCGAGGAAGGCCAAGCCAAGACTTACCTACCATGACCAAATTGGTCGTGTTTTTTTTTTTTTTTTTTTTTTATTAAGGTTCACCAACGTTCGTTTACATTGTTACTTATATTCTATATATATTTTTATACTTAATCTAGTATAAATGTAACAAACAATTACTGGAGAACACGACAAGCAAATTTATGTTAACACAAAAAAAAATAATTATACAAAAGGAAAAAAAACTCTGATAAATACCAGGCCACTCAGAAAGCATTGCGAAAAAAAAAGTTTTTATGTATGAGAGACTGGCCAGTTATAATCTATTTTGAAAATATGATTATTTATAAGCAAAAATAGGTAAGTACGTTCCAATTTTAACATTACACTCCACATTTTTAGCGAGCTAATTTAAATTAACGTGTCTCATTGAAAAATGGATTGAGGAAATATGATTTTTTACGATTTCATGTGTCGCCTAAAACCGGACGAATCGTACGATAGATTTCAAATGGCATTCATGGACGAAGGCCCTTCCAAGCCAACTGTGTATCGTTGGTATTATGAATTTAAGCGCGGTCGACTAACTTTGGGGGATGAAGAAAGAAATGCTCTGTTTGAGCAGGCTGTAAATGCTATTACATTATGTCTGCAGAGGACTGGAAAAAGTAGTTCCGATGCTTGAAACTTTGTATAGAGGCTGGTGTTCTATCAGAAGGTGATGTCAGGAGCCCTAGAAACCGGCGAGCGTGCATGAGAAGAGCAATGAATGTTAAAGAAGCGAGTGAGATTTGCAAGGATCGAGTCATGTGGCGCTCGGTTCTCTCTACCGCCTACCCCGCAATTGATTTGGCGGGAAGTTATAGATAGATAGATAAACCTAATTAATCGTTAATGTTATGGTTTTGTATTGCAAATACATGCTATCGCTACTAAAAATAGTTATACAAACGTACATCATGATTAAGAGGAGTAGATCATGCGTCGCACGGCACGGCACACCTCTGCCGTAGAGCAGATGGGCGCCGGGCGGCCGGGCGGCCCGCCCTCGGCGTGGGCGCCAAATGTTCGAGACACGTGCGCACATAAATATAGTTCGATGTAGGGTCATCTCCGCTATGTACTACTTGCCTATTTATAATTTAATTAGACGTACGATTAAAATTTTAAATTACTCTTATAATTAGGCAGTTATAAACATGTTTACAAGCGGTTCCCATAGTAAAGGTCACGTGGCGCTCGGTTCTCTCTGCTTACCCCGCAAGGGATTTGGCGTCAAGTTATAGATAGATAAATATTATGCACGGTTATTTCTTTAAAAAAAACGCTTTGCAGGCAAGTAGAGAGCTAAAAACTGAATATTAATTTGCATCCACATAATTAAGCAGAAGCAATTGGGATAAATATAAAGTTCCACGTGTATTATTCACAGAAGTTTATGTTACCTTAATGATGCTTGGAACTCCTGAAAACTAAATTCCGCGTGAAGAGCGCTTTTTATACTTTGGTTTACTAAGTCCACTTAGTGTTGTTTGGCGCAATAATTCAAGAATTCTGATAATATTGTAATTGTCCATATAATAAGTACATTATCTTTAAACTTCGAATGTTACCAGTGTTTTATAAATCAATATTTTCTGTAAAAATAATTACACTTCAACACTAAAGTGAACAGAAAATAAGAACTCAGTCAATAAAATGATAGAAAATTAGTCGATTTACTAACGTACGTTAATTAGTGTCATAATCATATACTTCAAACTCATAACCTACTGTAACTTATCGCGGTTCTTTCCATTATTAATTTTATAAATGTAATTCCCGAAACCCAATGTGGCTGGTGATAAAGTCACAGCTGGTTCTCAGTTCCACAGAAGCAGATGTGTGGCACAGCCCTACAGTTGTCCTGCGCTGCGACGACAATAGAAGCTTTGTCTCTTCGGAGCCATGTGCGGCATGTGCCCAACATTTGGTATTAGTTTCAGCCGTGTTTTACTCATTGCTGCATTTAACTCCATATTACGTACTTAGTTATGAGTATAAAAGGCAATGTCCCAATTCACTCATCAGCGGTCAGCTCATACGAATATAAGAACTTGTGAATACAGCTAAGTTCCATCTTTCCATTGAGTTATTATGTACTAGGTATTACCTCAGTGCATCTTTCAAGCAATTCTGTACAGCAGTTTTGCGTGAAAGGTTGACAAACATTTACCCAAATATCCATACGATATCGTGTCCTTAGACAGAGCTGTACTCTATTAAGAAAATATAACCCGCAGGATACCCAAACAATTTTTATATAACATAATATTATACATATAGTATTATGTAATAGTACTATATATATATTATTATGTAATAAAAACTTCGAAACACTTAATTAACAAACAAAGTACTCGATGTACTTCGTCTTCCGTACATGTTTGTAAATTAATTGGTCTACCTTAGACCTAAAGTTTTAATCAAGGGTTTCCCACGACTCTCTTTGTAGCATTGTTACAAGCGTGCATACATGTGTGCTAACGAAACCGCACTTGGCGAGCTGGTTGATTATTTGACTCTCGATTAATTCTGATAAATGCTTTAAATCGGATGATCAACACAAATTTACGTACATACGTAATAATTTTCTGTAAGGCATGTTCTTGTTTATATAAAGATCGATTCTCTCCTTAATTTCTATGGATTAAATTACTAAGCGAAATTGTTACTGTAATTCGCAATTTCTACATCCTTCCAACTCTTTGATAGTGAACTACAGCAGTAAAATATTTATAGGTTTTTGCTTATTTATTCCATGCTTGGGCGGAGCAATAGATTTGCGGTAAACTACAAGTTACGAACCGCCCATCGAATGCTGTGAACGATTGTGATACAATACAGGCGGTATTTAGTAATAAAAAGTGTTAGTTTATTAGGGAGATTGCATACATCAGGACAGCTGTAAAGGCGTGTGTACACGCAGCTGCGTGGCGGTGTGAAAAGCAGCGGGCTGCGATTCACATAGTGAGCACAACTGCCGGGATTTCGATGGGGAGAACGACAACACCTTGACCGACTGCCGATGTTAGTTAACCTAGGCTAGTTACAATATAATAAACGAAAAATCATATTACTTGTCTGTACATACAAGTTTTATATTTATAAAATTATTAAATATTAAATGAAAACATCGACTTCAATGAAGTAGTTGTTACCGTTTTGTTTGCTAAGTTTCCGTTTTGTATAGGAACTCATCAAAGCTGCATCTCATCATCACTAAATATATATATGTATTATATTAAAAAATATGTACCAACTGCACACTGAAAAACAACTTTTACAGTATGCAGCTAATACAAACAAAGCAGTTCCCGAGAATCATACTTAACCTATGTTCAACCCTATTACAAAGTCGATTAAAAAGATACACAAAAAATAGATTCGTATTAATAATAATAGCCAGATAAATTGCACAAAACAACATTTTCTTGCGTAAATTCCTTTTTCATTGGTAAGAACTTAGGTTCATATTGATTTCATACAAACTTAGCGAGGTTATTAGTTCCTTAAAGTCATTTTTGAGATTTTTTGACCATTGTAATTTTTTAAAAGTCAAATACCTAATTTAAACATGCCTTATATTCTATTCCAGCCTTTGAGCGCGGGTACATACACGCGTTCATTAACCCGGCCGGGCGGCCCCTGGGGTAGTAAAGTCACCTTCTCTACTCCTCACTTGGGCAAGTCCTGTATGGCACGTCCACGTCGCGGGAGTGGACATCTAACACTTCAGTAGGCCGGAGTGTATAGTTGGCGAAATTCAGCAGGGACTCAGTCCTGCGGGGTATATCGCAGAACCCGTGCCCATGGTTACGGGAGAAGACCTCAACGGTGGAGACAGCAGTTGTCAGTACGACCGAACCAGCGGAGGAGGCGAACCACAGGGGCTTAGTACCTGGAACCTGATGTGAACCTGGAGTCATTACTTCATTAACTGGTTCATTACTCCAGCCCTGTTCACCTGATGACTATTATAGCCACTTAAGGCTATAATACCGCTATATAGAAAGTATGTACCTACTACATTATTGATCCCATGAAAATTTGTAAGATGGTTAGTAAAGAGCATACAGAGACCGCTTGGCGATCCGAGTAGCGACCGGTGCTCCGGGACTCGGGATGTTAAATTAGTTACCGGCCACTGTGATACAGGCAACCAGGCGTCTCTATCTATCTATAACTTCACGCTAAATCCCTTGCGGGGTAGGCAGAGAGAACCGAGCGCCACGTGACTCGATCCTTACATATCTCACTCGCTTCTTTAACATTCATTGCTCTTCTCATGCACGCTTGCCAGTTTCTAGGGCTCCTGACATCACCTTCTAATAGAACACGACCAATTTGGTCATGGTAGGTAAGTCTTGGCCTTCCCCGGCTCCTACATCCTTCCACTTTTGCATTGTATATCTGCTTCGTCTTTCTTTCATCTTGTATTCTTTCTACATGTCCGAACCATCGGAGCATGCCTTCTTATTTTAACACCGACGCTCTCTTTCAGACCAACTCTGTTTCTAACATCATCATTGCGAATACGGTCTACAAGCCTTACGCCACAAATTTTGCGCAGCGCTCGCATTTCGACCGCGTTTATTCTACTTTCATGCTCTTTCTGCCACACCCAGCTCTCGCTTCCATAAGTTAGCGTTGGGACCAACATTGTATTGTGTATAGCGAGTTGTGCCTTCTGGCTCAGGATTTTACTGCCAAGAAGTTTTCCCAACGCTCCATTCAAACTATTCCCAGCACTCACTCGTCTTTCCACATCTACGGTGTAGGTACCTTCCATCCCTGCTGAAATCGCATCCAAGATATACAAACTCATCCACTTGTTCCAACGCTTCAACGTCAATCGTAATCCTTACATTAGTTCTGGATTCTTCTCTTTCAAATACCATTATCTTTGTTTTCTTCGCATTCAGTAGTAAGCCTTTCTCCATACATTCGTCTTTCATCGTTGTGACCAGTGTTTGCAACTAGGCGTCACGTCAAAAATATGTGACTGGAAATAATATTAAGTTTTTTTTTCTGGAGCGGAAATCGCAATCCTCAAGTCATGGAAAGATGCTGCCATGGGATATAATCTAGTAAACAACTAGATAACGACAATTAAATTCAGCGCTTCGTCTACGGGTTTTGTAGTTGACTTGGATGATGTTTATAGAGGAATAAACATCATCCAAGTTACGTACGTAATAATCGAAGACTTTTACAGTGCTCTTGAAACTTTATGGCCGGAATACCTAAGAAAGAGATATTGACTATCATTGGCGACTTCAACTCTAAAGTAGTGGATACCAGCAAGGATAGTGGAATTAGGAATACGTTAGGACTATGGTCTGGGCGTGCGAAACCTCAGTGGAGAAAGGTTGATAGAGTTTGCGGCGAATAACAACCTGCCTATACGCTGATGATAGCACCACTCTTCTAGCCCAAACTAAAGAAGATCTTCTGGAGTGTCTCTTAACTCGTCTAAAAGCAACCAGTATTGAATTCGGCCTAGAAGTAAACACTTTATGCTCTTAGAAAAAATATATAAATCAGTAAGTACATTATACGCCATTACGAATAATTTAAATAATTTTGATTCAATTCAACACAAAGTAACGCATTTATTCGTCAACTGCATTGTAATATGATCTACAATCTTCGGGGTTCTATTATTGCTCACCAATATTGACGCAAGAAAGCCAACAATAGCAAACAAGCATTAAAACCCCAAACAGCAGCCAGAAGTCGAAAATACTCGTACCGAACTCATATACAAATAATGCAATAGAGGTACAATAGCATATCACATCATCTGCAATTAGGGTCACGAAACTCACACAAAGTTTAAGGGTAGTTTTAAGCTTGATTCAGAAATGACGGGTGAAATTATATCTAGAGGCAAGTTTCTGCGGTAGCAAGTGACCATACCTTAATGATGCTGTAGTCAATAAATATATAAAGAATTAAAGTTGTTATAAGGAGGTCCGGGTTATGTAAGGATTCAGAAATATAGTAAACCTATTTGTTACCTTTTCTCGATAAAAAATACTAAACCGATAGTAATGTCATTTGATAGTCTAGAACCAAGAATACAGACTAATAAGTATTATTTTATGTATGTATATTAAATAAGTATTATGGTATGTAAGGATCGAGTCGCGTGGCGCTCGGTTCTCTCTGCCTACCCCGTAAGGGATTTGGCGTGAAGTTATAGATAGATAGAAGTATTATTTTCACGAAAATGGGAACCAGCTGCGATTGATGTCAGAAATTATGTGTGAGGCTTTTAAAAATTAAAGAACGCTCTAACCATTTATTCTTTGATTACTCAAACTGTGAATACATAAAGTCAATGTTAATATCACTCAATATGATCGACATTCCAATGATGACGTTTGATGAACGTTGGAGGATTTGCACCGTTCTCTAGCTGTGCATTGCGTACGTTGTGAAACAGACCTTTGAAACCACAATGCCCTTAAAGCAAAAGTGAATCAAGATATCGGCCCGTCCCGTATGCACCTGGTATTTGCCCCGTTGTACCCGTACTTGTACAACTCAATAGTACTTTCCACACTTCATTGATTTTATGAATGGGGCACACTCAAGTATAGTGATCGCACATAGCATTTTTTTATTGGAACCAATTTGTTCAAAAACCGATAGTAATCTTCGATAGCTGTATTTGTATTTTGTTTCGTCGAAGAAACAATAATAATAACGACAAAAAAGGTAGTATGAATATGAGTATCGGTTACTCTCTTTGCGTTTAAATCGTCTGCCTCAAAATTTCATTGATACATACCACAACATTGGTACTAAAAGTGAAGCGATTTGTTCTATGAAACCGTCTTTAGCAATATTCCTCCATGTGATGGCATGATCTGTAGATGTTTAAAGGTTTATCTGTGATGTCAAAGACAATAAATAAATTCACTTAATGACAACACACCTATGTCGAATCTATTTTCAAAACACATGGCTCCGCTGTTAATAAAGCGACTTTGGCACCAACAACGCTCGTGGATTCGATTCCCACACGGGACAAACATTTTTGTGTATGAACATGTCTGTTTTTCTTGGTGTGGGTGTTTTTAAGAGAGGCAGGGCGCATCAAAAAAGCCCGACTAGGGAAGTACCTTCACCCGTCCTTCGCCTTACAGAAAACCGCGGCCAAATAACAAACTTCGTGGAGGGTTGTTACATTCTTGCATGTGAGTGAGGTCACTAGTAAGCTCCCAAGGAGTTGCTGTGTTAGCAGCAGAGGTGACATTGCGCGAGTAATACAGCAATAGGGGTAACAATGCGCGAGCGATATTTCCTGTATTGCAAGCGTTCATAACCTACGGTAATCATGAATACATCAGGGGGGCGCATGCTTTTTGACGAGCTCGGTGGCGCAGTCGTGAATGACGCGACTTTGCACCGACACTCGTGGGTTCGATCCCACACAGGACAAACATTTGTGTGCTTGAACGAAAGACTTCTATGTATACTTAGAAGTATACATAGAAGTATACATAGAAGTCTTTGGCTTGAACATGTCTGTTTGTCTTGGTCTGGATGTTTTTAAGAGAGAGAGAGAGAGTTTCACCTCAAAGAAAACCGCGGCCAAACATCAACTCCTTAGAGGGTTCTCGTGTCCCTATCTGTGAATGAGGTCACCAGGAAACTCCTAAGAAGTTGATATACATCAACATAGCGACAGTGAGGGTTCGCGCGAGTGATACTTAATGTAAGTATGACAAGCATTCATAGTCTACGGTAACCGCTTTACATCAGGCGGGCCGTATGCCTTCCAACGTTGTATAAAAAAAAAATGCTTCTGTACTTCCGACGTTCTATAAAAAAATCCCGCAGAGACTGAAGTACCTAAAGCTTATTATAAATGTCATTAGGTATAGGTAAAATACCTATAATGATGTATCTACCTGACATAGTTTACAGTTGACAAAAGTTTGTGTATTTATGTAATTACATATATTTCTTACTAGATCATTCAGACCATCAGACCGACTCTCGTTTAACGGGTTAATTAGGGTTCCGTACCCAAAGGGTAAAACGGAACCCTATTACTGAGGCTCCGCTGTCCGTCCGTCCGTCCGTCCGTCTGTCACCAGGCTGTATCTCATGAACGGTGATAGTTAGACAGTTGAAATTTTTACAGATGATGTATTTCTGTTGCCGCTATAACAACAAATACTAAAAAATAGAATAAAATAAATATTTAAGGGGGCTCCCATACAACAAACGTGATTTTTTTGCCGTTTTTATAGATAATGGTACGGAACCCTTCGTGCGCGAGTCCGACTCGCACTTGGCCGATTTTTTTTTCTTTTCGTCGCTATATTCGCATTCGCTAAACTCTTTTCCGCATCGAGACTTCCTTTATTTCACGTTTTCTACAATTCGAAGCAAATGTACGAATCATATGAGACGCCATCTTTGATTATTTTGAAAATTCTAATTTTAATACTACCTCATTTTGACTTATACGTGTCGCACTGAAAGTTCAATCTAAAATAATTTACTTATTGTTTCATAATACTGTCTACATTATATTTTATACTTTTTACATGCGGTCGAAACATTTTTCAAAATCTACTACTGACAGACATGTTCTATGTATTGATTAAAAGCTGTGAATGCTTGTATTGACTTCGTAAGTCAAAACTGTCCCGAATTGCTTTCCAGAAGGCCCCAATGTCGTATTTGTTCAGAAACAAGATTGAGTTAAGTTGATTCCACCATACGAGGCAGAAATGTCTGAGATATTCAATTTGATCTAATCTACTTTGTATGTTTCCTAGCGTAATAAGATCATGCGAACTAGCACGGGAAACGCAAGCAAACATCATAGTGTGTTATTCTACGGATTCAGGCGTGTGTGGCTACGTGTGTCGTGTCTTGACCTACATGTTTTAAGAGAGGCATGACGTTTCAATTCAGCATGACTGGGTAAGTACCTCCACCTCACAGAAAACTGAAGCCAAATAACAACTCTCTGGAGGCTCGTTTTGTCCCTACAAGTGAGAGAGATTACCAGTAAGCTCCTAAGGGGCTGTGGTATTAACAGCAGGAGTAGCAACGCGCGAGTGATACGTCCTGTATTACAAGTGTTCATAGGCTATGGTAACCAGGATTGCTGTGTATTTACTATGGTAATCTTAGGGCCTCTCTAACGGGAAATTTCATTAATTATCGGGATGACGGACGTTTAACGTAGGTGTAACTACGACTTATCGCGATAATTTGACAACGGCATTCATATTACCGTTTGACGTTAGGCGATAGCTCGAGTGGCGGTACACCAAAGAGATCTAACGAGAATTAAGGCGTTGAAGCGGCCACACTACATTTGTTTGCCTAGCTATGGAGTGGACTAACGAGAAAGTCATTGCGTTTTCATCCACCATCTTCATTCTCTGAGTGTTCTCTTTTCTTCGGTGATAATAAAGTATATTCAAATAATAAAAATTGACACTCATTATAAAATACGGTGAAGCAGCGTCAATATCATTTTGCTAGAGATTCAAGGAACATTAGCGCCAATTTTATCGCCAAGAATGGTCATTGACGTTAGCCGTGTAAGTGTGGCCACTCCATTTATCGCTTTAATAATTAACGCAATATTTATCGCGATGATAGTTAGTGGAGTTTCGCGTTATTGTCACAAAAACATAAGAAATACCACTAAAAAACCTCGTAGAGTTACTATTTGGCAGTTGCAAAGCCTGCATAGACTATAATAACTGTTTATCGTCAGGTGACAGACCTGTTTTTCTTATGGTATGAAAAATATGAATAATTCATGTCTACTTCTAGAGGACCCATTAAATTGAGTCAGGATTACACAGTGTTATCATCGTCTATTCCAGCTCTTCCCCTAAAGCCCTGCACGAATCATAATCCAATGTCCATTCATCAGAGACAATGAATGAGCAAAACGAATCCGTCTAATGGTCCTATAGTTCCTTTATCAGGACCGAGTTAAGTGCCTCCACAATGGAGGCAGCTCCCACGCAATGTCACAACACCCCATATTATAATATCAACTATTTTATTTAGAACTGACACGTCTCCTATAAATTACATGTGATAGAGAACTAACTTTTTTGTATGAGAGCTCTTGCTATCGTGGTGGTGTAAATTCGCGGGGTGACGTCACAGCCCTCCAATCCAATCGGCTTTGATCCCCATGTTCATTACTGCAACGATTGTGGGAAAATCGACACAGTTTTTGTTATAAATCTGTGGGAGTTACGCTTTGACATCGCAATACGATTGCTTTGTTCGCATTCGCTATACAGAGTGTTTGCATAATTTGCTTGTAACAATTGAAACAAAAGACAATTCTGTTTGTTTGCTGTAGAGTATTGTTTGTTAGTATCTACTGACATTATCGACGTAATGTCATTGAATTGAAGAAACTTGATATTAGTGTACCCTTGAATCTATCTTTGATCGTTTCTATTGCCTTACACAGTAATATCAATACAATATGAATTCTTTATGAACACCTAACATACAGCTGGGTAGGCGTTTTTTTATGCAACATCGTGAGGCAAATGGGCATACATACGGCAACATCGCCCACTCGCAGGACATAGAAAGCCGACAGGGATTTTTTATTTGGCAACTGTCTTTTGCATGATTGAAATACTTCTACAATCAGATTGCTTGCTGGATGCTTAACATATGGAATACCGCTAGAGCTTTGTCATAACCCAGCAATTTCTCAGCAGTTTTCTAGTAATCATAGTAACTTACAGGAACACAACTATCTTTAACGTGATTGATATTTTAGATATGTTTATGTGTAAGATGGAGGTGCTTTCTAGTTCTCCTTATTTCATATAGTGGTCGTATACCTCTCTTTTCCCAGAGACTTATTTGACATGATGTGCCATGTCCTGGTGAAGTTGGCGTTCACCGAAAAGGTAATGACAAACTAACAAATATGTAAATACAAACGCAATTAATGATATAGAGATGTTTTGCCAAAAGTAATAGTACTAAAAACATGTGTAAAGCATTAAATATGTAAGTAGAAATATTATTCTATCTTGAAATCATCCAAATGTCAATTTGTTTACTAACGTTTGCAAATACATGCAACGATTGCATTCAACGTATTTCCTTTTTCATAATCAGTTAATTAAATATTTGATCTATCTTTTACAATAATCTGACATCGCTTAAAATATATAGTCACAAAAACTGTAATGTAATAACTTTGTAAAAATCACCCTACTGCCCCACCCAATCCACATAGTAAATGCATTTGTAAATCAGTCACGTGGCCGACACGCGTCTCCCCACCATAGCGTTCATTACGACGATTGCAAGGTATTTGTCCATCGGCCACGCACGTGATCAGACGTCTGCATTATTAAATGCCTTTTACGCTTATTGCAATTTAAACCCCCCATCTATGCGTTATTAATCCATAAAGGGATAGCTATATAACCGATGATTACTAAAATGAACATCGTTACAGGAACATAACATAGTGGTTGGTTATCATTTTTACTTGAAAGAGGCGTTAATCTTCGCTCTTAAGAAATTTTTTTATTGTAGAATTAATATCATAGTTGAGGAATGATAACTGTAGTTCTAAATAATAATAGTTTTTAATCAATCGCCAAGTATAATACTTGTTGATTCGTGCAGGGAATAGCTAGTGTATCCTAGACACACACAAATTATTTTTGTAAAAGTCTAGCTAGAGACAGATTGCGAGTATGTTCTAATCTGATGCCATTGATCGAAAGCGAAAGTTCAAAAGTGATTCTTGTGCGCTTTTGAACTACACTGTTCACACACACAATTTTTGTTATGTTGCACAAAAATGTAATTGGATATATAAGAGACAAAAGTTATGCTTGCCATTAGAGCCTTGCTGGCACTTAACACATGTTACATTTTTTTAATAAAATAATATTACATTTTATTCATTTCTCATAGTTTTCATTTTAAATTACTAGGTTTTCGGGAATGATCAATTATGAAGAGGGCATGCCAAAAGAAACTGTTTAAAACAACTTTTTAACTGTTTTTTTTTTAATATTCCGGTATTTTTTCAAATCGCCAATGTCAAGTGAAATTAAAGAAATATTAAAATATGTATATCCTTCAATTCTGTAATAAGCGTTCTTACAAAGAGTAGTATTGATGTTACTTTTCGAAGATATTGTCAATATAGAGTAGAACTATTTCAAGCAATTTATTATAGGATCGAAAACAGTATACGACAAAAGATCTACCAGTATTAGCAAGCCAATGTACCGGCATACATAAGCTATTTCGGCTTCTAAGATATTTACAGAATTTTAATTACCTCTTACAAAGTAGGTACTAAATCAGATAAATTTGTTGCCCTCATTATAATTTTGTTCCTAACCCTTCTTATCATTGATCTCACTGGACACGTTTCGAAGAAAGTATATGATAATACGTCCAATTTATTTTCCAAATTAGTGCCGGGCTATTAAGGCGTCATTACCCTGTGACCTCGGTCTCACATCCCAAACACGGCCAATGTTTAGCATCGCAAGGCTCTCACGGGTCGCTCCGCTGTCGAGGTTCACACAAGAAACCTCCACTCCCACGGCTGCGCATGTCTGAACCTAAATTATGTAGCGATTTACTTTTGGAATCCCATCGCATCACGATTCGTGCATTCCACTGTAATCAATTTATAATTTAATATCTAGAACAGGAATCGCTTTCTAAGAATTTTACTTGATAGCCAAATAAATTTACTAAAAAATTAAACACTACAATGGAAATAACATTAAAGGCCTACTACTACTAGATGACTCAAATAGTATCCCTTGCCTGCTAAAACTTTGGCATTCGGAGGGTTGTTGTGTTCCTGCGTATGAGTGAGGTCACCAGTAAGCTCCCAAGGAGTTGCTGTGTTAGCAGCAGAGGTGGCATCGCGCGGGTGACCGCTTTACTTCAGGTGGGCCGTATGCATGTTTGCCTACCGAAGGTGTACAAAAAATCTAAATCATGTAAAAATAAAAAACAGCTGTCGCTTTATGGATTCTGTACTCAAGGACTTACTACTAAGGTAACGCACAGCACAGATTATAACTATATACTGAGCCTCTTTACAAGCTATTTAAACCATAAGCAAACTTATAGACAAGTATAATTTTACAAGTAGACTTATTTCAGTAAAGTCAGTGAGATATTATATCTAAATTTGAAAAAATAGCGTAGGAAAGAAGTTAGTTTAAGGAAGCTGGTGAAATGGCAGCGTGAGTCATGGCGGACGAGCTGAAAACTCCTTTTGTTTTAAAACTTTAGGTTTCTGTAAGCACTTTGGCGGGCCATATACTTGTTTGACCTTCAGTGCGGTATAAAATATCATGAAATTTCATAAATGTTACTACATGTTTTTTTCTAATTGCGTATTTCGTTATTGTAACTGTGGCAATCGGTCAAAAGTCGCGTGTCTCAATCAATTCATCTCAGATTTCCACCCTGCGGCTCGATGACGCGAGTGCATACGGCGACCTGCCATAATTACCCCTACGACCTGTGACCTCGCCGCTTCCCACGCCTCGAGTTCACACGAGAACAACCGCTTCCCATCGGAACCTCAGGTATCCCGAGCTGAGAACTTATGTTTAAATTTGGAGTTATGTTCGAAATTTTTGGATGACTGACGAATAAACAAATCGCAACAAAATACTGTGGTGCTAATTATATTCACACCACACTAATTTTACAAAATGCGCTTTTGCTGTGTGTGTCCCACCTTGACCATAAGACGGCAAAACTTTGAGCCTTTATTATATCGGTTTAAATATTACGAATGGATGTGAATATAAGATTTGCGCAGTTTCTTTTGCCATCAAGAAACAACTTTTAGTAATAAAATAGTTATGGATTATGAATAATATTCCATTTTTTATCTAATATAGTATTTTTTCCTGTACTTGTGCTTTCAAGTACGCCATATATATTTTAGGATTGTGCCTATTTGATTAGATTTTTTTAGTTATATATTTTTTAGTTATATACCTTGTATGTACCTACTAGTAACTGCCTCTAGCCAAATTTCATGATTTTAGATTAATGGCAAGTATCCCGTAGATTTTAATTTGAAATGTTATGTAAAACATACAAAGATATTAATACAAAATGGCAATTTTCGAATTTTCACCTATACTGGCATTGTTAGACTTTGCTTGTTGCTAAATTTCTTTATCATAAGTCAGCTGCAAGTACCTGCCGAATGATTTTCAACTTTTGATTTCTTGGTAAATAACAGACGGACAACAAAGTGATCCTGTAAGATATCCCTGTACCCTATAAGATAAAAAATGGTTCTATTTTATCTTATAGGGTACGGAACCCTGAAATATAATGACAATTACAATATTTTCGACGTCCTCGCAAGCGAAACATATTTTAATCGTTCTTTTGCTTCAAAAAACGAATAAACGTGACTTATTGAATAGATACTACTTCGATAATTACGAATAATATTTATAAATTATTATTTATATTAACAAGTATCGATTCTATAGCAGAATTTCAAATTTCTGCTATAGAATCGATACTTGGAGTGTGTGCAATGCATTCGATCCTCAAAACAAAACGTTATATGAGAATAGTGCACGCGACCTGACGCGTGTCGGAAAAGCGCGTAATGAGCCCGCACCTGCACGTCACGAATTATGGGATTTCTCGCGCCCTCCCGTGGGACCGGGCAGCAATCGAACTGTTTGCTCTGTCAATAAGGGTTGGCGGAGGAGTAATAACGGCTAGCCAATATACCCGGCGGGGTCGTTTATGGTCTTCGGCTGCGATATTTTGTTTCTTGTTCTGCCAATATTTATTACGTTTCTATTTTATGAGGCCATGTAATATCGTATACGTGTTTTACTATTCTATATTACTGCTTTGGTATATATGTGGCGATACACAAATTATATGATATAGTTTTGGACTAGCGCATGCATGTAGCAAGATCTCAGAATAAAGAAGTAACTGGTTTCCATAGAATAATAGTATTATGATTAATTTGAATTGCAGATCATTTATGGCTGTTGATTAATTAATCAAAGATTATTATAGATTCCTTTACATGGCTAACCGCAGATTAAAAGGAACATTTCAAAAAGTATCTGTACACTACGAGCTTGGATGAGCTCGGTGGCGCAGTGGTGAAACGCGCTGTTACGCTACTTTGACACCAACGCTCGTGGGTTCGATTCCCACACAGTACAAACATTTGTGTGCATGAACATGTCTGTTGTTCTTGGACTGGGTATTTTATATGTATAATAAGTACGTATTTACAAAAAAAAAATTACGTATGTTTATCAGTTGTCTAGTACCCATAACACAGGCTACGCTTACTTTGGGGCTAGATGGCGCTGTGTAATTTGTCCAACAACGCATTAATCGATCGATTTTTCTAGCTATGAACATACCCTGGAATTTAAAATTTTCTAACTTTGAATATAAAATACTACAGTGGTCTCTTGTCTCCTTATTATGATCTAGACGTATATAATAAAGTTAAAATCATGTTAACCACTGCGTTAAACTGTTTAGCTAAACTTCAATGAGTAGTCTTAGGTTCACCACGAATCAAAGAAAACTCATCAATATATTAATACGTGAACTAAAAACTTTGTATCCCTTTTTACGAAATTACGCGGACGGAGAAATATGAAATTTGCCACAGTTAAAGTTCATATGGAGAAGTGCAGTAAGCAATTTTTTTTTATAATAATACTTGGAAAATACATGAAATTAATAAACAAAACATTATACCCACTACCATGCGTTTGACACACAAACGCATGTATACCCAAATATATACCTATTCTTTTGTTTATGGTTGAAGTCTGAGGTCAAACTGAGAAAAGATTAATATTATTGGTCTATAATAATATTTATCTATAGTGTTACTGTATACTAATAGTCATAATTAGGATAATGTCGTAGTCATAGTTTGTCTACTAGATATTTGTGCTTTATATAGTAGTTATTCAAACGTTCAAACTTAAAAATTAAATGAATTATGGTCGAATTCCGACCACTGGGCGACTACTAGTTTATATAAATTATGAAATTCACGGAAACGAAACCCGTACTTTTATTACTATAAAATTCTTTATTTACCTGAAAGTGTAATTATACAGCTATTGTCAAGGGGTGCACATAAGCTGCGTTTACACAAAGACTGAGGACTTATATCGGCATACGTCGCGCTAATCAATCGGGGTTGATCAGGGTGTATCACGCGATGGGAGCGGCACGCGCTCGGCACTCCCACGACACGCGCAATGTATAAATCGGGGCGCACTATCTAATGGAAATGCCTTAATGAGAATGCTTAAAACGTTTTCGCTAAATAATCGATAATACTTGTAATGTATTGCAAATGAATACAATTACAAAAGAATAAAAAAATGCAACTTGTAATGATTTTAGTGTTCAATGACTTCAAAATTTACGCACATAATAACTTTATGATCCGAGACTCTAAATACATTTAAATCATTAGTACTACATCATTTTTTTCAAAACAAATATGCGTATAGGCAACGTTCAGTTTTGGTTTAAAGGAATTTTTAGTCGTCAGTTTCGAACAAATTATTAACCAACATAAACTGTGTTTTTATACAACTTCAAGTTAATAACATTCATCAGAGCATTCGGAGCCCACGTTGTCCTAAGCATTTGGATACCTACTGATTTTGATATGCAGCGCCTGTCGTCAGACGTTCACAACACAGGCGAGAAAACCAAACATTTCTTAGATGAAGTCCAACGTCTTTCGAAATATAAGTTCTTGAACGTGCGGGTCTCTTCATTCATGTTTTCCTTCACCACCGATAATTACAAATATGTACATTAATCCTAAATCTGGCCGTGAATCACAAACTGATCATCTTGGAACAGAGATTTTGCTATATAATTCCTATTACATGCCGGACATTTAAATTACAGGCGTAATTCGTTTATTCCTTAACATCCACTTCAATTAACAAGTAAATCCTGGATATTGACCTATTTTGCACCAGCAGTAAATGTATAAAGTACAACCCAGCCAAAAGCTTTTTTGCAGCAGCATAGATGATACAGTCACTACTTATTATTTCTTATTCTTATAATAACGATTTAGTATCCTTTCTCCTTCTTGTTCCGTTTTGTTGTGTCGTGTTCTTATATTTTTATGTATAGGTGGAGTCTTGTTATTGGCATATTGTTATTTATTGTTTACATATATTAAATTATTTTGCTGTAAGGCTCCCAAATAATATAAAATAAAAATAAAGATATATATATATATATATATAATATACCAATAAGGTGGAAATCAAGCGTACGGTCTGTCTGATGATAAGCAGTTACCGTAGCCTATGGACATTTGCAACACTCATTCGTTGCCGAGCCTAAAAATCATGAACACACATTTATTTTTAGGCTTGGCATGAGTTGAGTTCATGCACACAAATGTTTCTCCTGTGTGGGAATCGAACCCACGAACGTTGGTGTCAAAGCAGCGTCACTGACCACTGCGCCACCAAGCTCATCGATTTAATATTGTGGTATTTTATGAGTGTTTCGAAATTTTTGTTCCTTAGTATTTACCAAGCAATATGACAAATAAATAAAATGACGAAAAACACGATTTGTAAAAACCACAAGAACAATATGCATTGTCATTATTTCGTTTGGTATCTAGAGATAAATGAGTGGGAAGCGATCCCCAAAATAAACTGAATAACAATTTAACTCTTGTTACTAATTTCACACTCAAATTCGAAAAGATCGTAAAATATATTTTACAATAGTTTAGGGGAAAAGGCTTTTGTGTTAGGGTACTTAAAATTATTTACATCGCCATAAAAACACTTCATGAGATGTCATCGTTTGGACTTAAGGTATTTTTTCTTAGCTTTTAGGGTTGCACTTGAAATAATATCAATATTTAAAATATAATGCAAAAAACCTAGCCAGCTTCAGTTTAATAAACGTTGGTTATATGTATGAATTTTTAAAAGTATTTACGCATTGGACGAATGTTATTGATTATTTCAAAGTTTCATAGTTGTATGTGTATATGTAACACACAAAAGTGTGCATTGCAAGCTAATAAATATTACGCAAAACAATGACCATGCCGTATTCTATTAAAAACCAGTTGAGAATTCTCAAGCTTGCATTGCCAGAGGAACAACTGGCTCGTCAATTATATAACAATTCAATTTTTATTTTTTAACTTGTCGGCCATTTTGTCCATGTTCCTTAAGAGATAGGAACGGTGTTCCTAAACATTCATATTCTACTTTTTTATGCTGAATCCGAACCTTAAGTCAAAATTCGAATATTCGAAAAAAAGGGACAGACAAACTTTTGTCCGAACTATGCGTAATAAATGAAAGGAAAGTCGTTCTTATCTGAACTATACGAAATACGCGAATAAAATTGCTAGTATTTTTTATATTCCTTTCCATATCGGTTTATTACCGTTGTAATACGAAGTTATTTCTGTTTACACAACATGAACTTTCTGGGCTTTCCGTACAAGGGCTCCCATATAACGCGGTGATCATAACACGTGGCAATCTCACGACAATCTCAAACGTAGTCACAGCAATTCGATAATATCACATTATGAAGATGTGTCTTATAGCATACGGAACACACGTCTAAATCAGACTCGATCTTGACACGATATTTTTTTCTACCTGTCTTCCGTGAAAATAAAATTGTACCTGTCTGTTAAAACAATATTCAATTGCGCTGCAGGTGCTTTGATGCAAAATCACGGGGTGGACAATGGACCCATACGTGGGTTCACAATACCCAAAAGTGAGACTATATTGTCCCTGTAAACTGTATATAATTTCTGAGGTAGCAAAGTAGACACGTTTTGACATTCTCGTAGGGACAATGTGTGGGAATGTTTGATACGGACAATGGACTGGTCAGTATCTTTACTGTCTAAATTATTGCACGTGACTTTCTCAGTAATGTAAAGAAGCTTAATAAATAAAAACATTAGTTAGGGTAATAAAATACCTGTTCTATGGTTTTTAAAGGCAGTTTAATGAGTCCTTTTTAAAATTTCAAGCGTAAAAGGTTCTATATTCGACGCGAATTTTTATACATGTTCACAGATATCTCGGATAATCGTGTCGGAAACTGATGAACCGATTTGGACCAATTAAATCATGTCTTATTCAGATTCCGATTATTCTGTTAAAGGAAAGATGGTTCAATAGAAATTAAGGGATGATTAAATGATTACTTACAATTTAACTACAACAATCTCGATAAAAGTTAAAAACTTTTCCTTGTCCGAATAAGGATTATTTATAATTCGAGTTTGAATCATATTATCATGAGTAAGTATGATGATGTGATGGTCCGATTTGTTCGCTGACATTTAAAGTTTTATTTATGTTTTATGGTGTTGTTATTATAAACTGAAATGTTGTGAAAGGCGTATAAACTTTTACATAGGGGAATAATAATAATTAAATTAAGATTCTACACCTATCTCACTGAAATAGAGGAATGAAATATAGCAAAACATTATTAATTAAAAATAAAAACTACATTACGCTCTTGTGGCATTTACATTCTTGTGCGTTTAAGATACATCTCTTAAGTAAAATAGTATATATAGATTCGTTCACTGCTTTCTATCTGTTGTGACTAATAGCATTTATATTGCAAGCGTTCATATACATACACTTCATATATTATATAGTTATTTGCCGCTTGAAATAGCATCAAAAAACTTAAATACTATCCTCGTGGTCCAAAAGAGGTCAACAGATGAAGTTCTTCATGTTACCCCGGACGGCTTTCCTTCGAAATTTTTAATTTGTGGGAGGACATACTTTCCCTTAGGAGCCCTAAGATCCGATAAGCGTGCATGAGGAGAGCTTTGAATGTAAAAGAAGCGTATGAGGTGAGCAAGGCCGTGGCGCTCGGTTCTCTCAGCTTACCCCGCAAGGGATTTGGTGTTAAACAATAGATAGGTAGGTACTCCAATTGATCTGCTTATTAAATATCTCTATATCGACTACAGATTCGTTCACTCTGTTACAGACTAGCACTTTGTAATACATTCCGTGTTATTAGAAAAAGTAAAACATGCACCGTTTCTTAAACACATTTTATCATCGATAGTTCTATGTATATTATAGTAGGACAATTCAAAACGTATTTGTCAAGAACATTACATTAAAACTATGTTGTAATCGCATTCAAAAGGCTGACGCGTTAATTTTCGCTGTCAGTCGCTTGCCGTCAAATTACATTATTCAGTCCAATTTATCGAATCACAGGCATATTAAACGCCGAGCGAAATAACTCAGAATGAAGCAATTCACTACCTGAGTTCTTTACACCCGCCTCCAAGGTGACTCTCGTGTTTTTGCTTCCTTTTTTGTGTCCACTATATTATTACGATTCGGACCTCCATGTCGGAACCTTAAAAGCGGACCTTATACTTTATAATGTGGAGAATAAAAAATGGTAATTTCACGTCCATTGCACGTGACGGTAAACGCATCTTCAATAATTACACCTTTAATTTATTGTGATTTAAAGTAAGTTTAATGTTATTTTAAAGACTTTGAAATTGTATTATTCGTCAATTCATACTTAGATCTATAGAACTTTGTACATAGCTGTTGATAATAACGCGGATTGTGTACGAGTACTTTGAAAACATGGTTTGATGTCTACTAATTGGAGAAGGTCAGTTTATTCAACCATTCTTTTTTACGTCAGGAGGCATACAGGCACACGGCCCGCTGCATGTAACATGGTTACCGACAACGCTTGCAATACATTAAGTATTGCTATGCTAGCGCTCTACTACTAATGCAGCAACTCCTTAGTAACTTACCTGTACTTCACTTACTCGCAGGAATACAATAACCCTCCAGGGCGTTTTATTTCGGCTGCGGGTTTCTTTGAGGATGGGGTAACTTCCCCAGATGGGTTTGATTGACCCCACCTCTTTTAAAAATATCCCGACTAAGACAAATAGAAACGTCAGGTTCAACAAAATAAATAAAATACGCGATACTTCCGTTAAAAATTGTTTAATTCAATGTGTAACAATCGCGTAAACCTAAGACAATACTATGTTTATACACACAAATGTTTGTCCTGTGTGGGAATCGAACCCACGAGCCTTGGTGACCAACTCCGCCACCGAAATAGGACATATTAAGTTAGGAGAGTTCACGAGCTCATGGTTCATGGTAAAAGATTCTTTAAGGTTGCTCAGAGCGGCTTTCCCCAAGGAAATTTTCTTTTGAAACAGTCTTCGACTTGCCGGACATGCTTTCCCAAATTATTGTACTGCTGATTAAATATCGCCGTGTTTTACTTCTCTTTTGTCGGTTTCGTTTGTTTCATGACAGTGTGTACCACATACAGGTATGGATTCTAACGGCTATAAGAATGTTAGTGATCTATTTACGTGATAAGTTATCCGATTGCATATTTATTAAAGTATTCTATCGGTGCAGTTGGTGCTTATAGCTGCACGGTATATAATTAAGATATTAAAACACTCATATGATGTTATTATGGAACTATTGAAGTTGGGCCTATCTCTTGCCAATTATAAGGTTGAATTAAACATTTTTTTTTTAACGGAAGTATCGCGTGTTTTATTTATTTTGTTGAACCTGACGTTTCGAATGCTTTGCAGCATCCGTGGTCGCCACGATGACTGCAAAGACCACGGAAACGTCAGGTTAAATAAAATTCTTTAATTCAATGTTTAACAATCGCGAAAACCTAAGACAATACTAATTATAAAGTTGTCAACTTTTCATAAAATTCATCTTCTTCCACGTTTTTTGTAATATCAATTCAAATAAAAAATGGCGAATAATAATTCGTTGACGTTTAGACGTAGCACTTAATCTAAAGTATTACTTCTAAAAGCACTCATACTTATCAATTCACATATTTACTCACACACACGCACATAAATACACACGCGTGGATACCCACTACGTATGTTATATGCAGAACTGCCTAGGTGATTAATTTACAGAGAAATAAATGCAATAGAAACTTATTCTTAACTATATATAAAATAGATAATACGGAAGAGCGAAGTTATCCTAATACAAATATTTTATACTTGGAAACTTCAAACATTGCTATTGTGAAAGAAATACATATTTATATATTTTTGTATTACACCGCACAACTCTTCACTAAGAATACCTTTCAACAAATTATTATCGTGTCATATTTTAATTACATAGGTATGTCCTGTCTCTCGTCGACGGTGCTTTGTTCACATCAGCATACAGTCACGTCTCATATTTTCTAATATAAATCATATTATTATTAATTTCTCTAAATTTCTTCTAAAGCTAATATATTTCTCTATTTCGATTATCATGTCGTTACATACTTCATCTCATCGTCTCTTTTAAATCACGGGTTTCCAAAATTTATCCCCGTTGATCCGTAGACGTGTCGAGAAAATGGATTCAACGCGTAGAGGCCCCTTTGAGAAGAAAAATTTAATGAGGTATACCCACCTTGAACCACTTCGGGAACATATAAATTGTATTGGGACTATACGAACATGACAGATTTTATTGGGCTATTCTAATGAGGAGTGATAAGTGTTACTATGTATGTATATATGTATGTATATCATCACGCCAAGTCCCTTGCGGGGTAGGCAGAGAGAACTAAAATAAGTGTTAATGGGCTATATTATTATACTATCTATCTAATTTCGACTACTTTTATACTTTGAATTCTGCAGAAACATTTTTTAATGCTGCGGTCATGTTAACAAAAATTTAAATAAAGGAATATTTTCCAGTGCGCCTGCGCCGCAGCCTCCTCAACCTGTCGTGGGAGCGCGACAAGTGGATGCCTTCACGTACAGTCCATTGTTTGCCACCCTCGCCCCCACAACCTCATGTAGGCCCCGCAAACTACATATCTTATATTTCAAACAAATGCTCTCAATTATATCTAACGCAGTTCTTATGAAAATATATATGTATTTTTTTAATATACACACATTTATCAAAAAAACAGTTGTTACATAGATATTTTTAGTTTTTACTGTACTGGGTTGGTTTGAATTATACCTTACATTTAAATAATAAAACTCAATGTCTATTAGCTGACAATAGCTTATTACAAAATTAAGTAGTTATTTAACAAAGAATGTTAAAGAAACGAGTGAAGTGTGCAAGGATAGAGTCACGTGGCGCTCGGTTCTCTCTGTCTACCCCGCAAGGGATTTGGTGGGAACTTATAGATAGATAGATAGAAGTATTTAGTTGCCATCCCTTCTTAATATAGAACTCTTTATGTTTAATACATATTTTGCAGAATATTCCTTCAGATTATTTCATACAGATGATAATTAATTTATTAAAAATATACCAGACGATCTTTGCAGATATATTAACTTCACTTGCATTGCACACTCGCTGGCTAGCAAACAAGACTTTGCTGAAAGAGAGGTAGGCCATATCAACGGTTAGGAACCGTCCGATTGTTAAACGAAATTAATCCCAGACCAAATGACAATTCCCTGAAGAAGATAAGTTGTATTCCTGCAAATGCGTGATCGCCAGGAATCTCGTGATCTTACACACTGCATATGCATGCGGTGCCCGTGTTTACATCACGCTATATACTCGTTGACTAGCATATCGTTGAGTAGTGATAATGTACAGGATGAAAAACAGTCTATTAACCTAGTCTAGTATTATACTCGTCCTTGGTTTGAATCCCGGTGTAGTACACCGACACATACCGCTAAATTCGTGCTTTCGGATTTATTGCTCGGTGGTGAAGCAAAATGAGTAAACCCGCAAAACATAAAAAAATATATATTATGTATACATAGTACGTCTGACGGTAGTCGCTCAAAATCAGTATCTTCGCCAAATTCTTAGGTAGGCAGCGGATTCCGCCGATCCTAATACACTAGGAAAACGGATACCGTTAGAAAAAAGAGGTAGCGATACGCACCGATACTAATAGATTAGGAAGCGGCATAACGCTACGAAGAAGGTATACTTGTTGACGACACAATGTTGTAAAACAATAAATAAATAACAGAAAGCAATAAAGCAACGAGATAACCCTGTTGTCCAGGCAGGTGTTTAGCGTACATAACAGAATTATCTTTGCACTTAGATTTGTCGCTTTAGTGTGCTTGCACTGGCGACAACACACGTCAGATATTTAACACTCGCAAACGTCATACACACTTTGATAATATCACAACGATTCGTATCACAGTATCATATTCTTAAAATTATACCTTTTTGTTACAACCTTTAGTGGCATATTTCCAATATTTGTTTTTAAATAAATAAAAGTTAAATATTGTAAGCTGTAAATAACTTACAGATACATGTTACAGGATCGGCAAGGTAAGAGGGACACTCCTGGTGATGCTTTAGTGGTATAAAAAATACTTCCCTCTTCAGTAATCTAACCTGACAAAAAAAACCTGTAAATTCGCAAACGAGGCTGTGCGAAAGAAAGGTAGGGCGCATTGAAACTACTCGACCGGGGAAGTACCTCCACCTCACAGAAGACGGCAGCTAACTAATATTACACAGGATATTCTAGATTTCATACTTCAACTTTCAAAGAAATAACAATTTCAATGTATTCAGGTTTACTATTGTCATTATTGATATATTATGTGTTATTACTTCAGCCGGTCTCAGCCCAGAGACGCAAACATATTTACACAAGAGAGAGGTCTGGGGAAGTCCCTCCACCTCACAGAAAACCGCAGCCAAATATCAACTACCTGGAGAAAGAAACTATTTTGAACCAAATTCATGTATGTATGCCACAAATTAGTAAACCATCTCTACAATTACTCTGCAAAATACTTACAAAAAATCTTCAGGTTTTATATTACAGGTATATGCTATTTGTAGTTTTCAGTGGTGTAGTTACGTATATATACACTATATAAATTAAACTACATGTCCAGTGATATTTATGAATAACATGTAATTGAACGCTACATTTGTTGTTGGAATACACAAATTTTTATCATATAGAGAAATCTCTACAGTAAGATTTAAAGAAAAATACAATACACTAACATTAATTATTAATATCAACACACAACCGACCAATTTTAAAAATTGGTTGAAATTTTCGTTTTAGACACACCATTGAAATCCTTCAAACTTAAAAAAGAAAACAGTAACAAAACCAGAAATAAACAGTAGAGTCGGGACAAAGTGCATGTCACGAGCGCAACGGCCTTAGCCAGGGCCGCCCAGCGCAGCAGACGAGGCGCCCGCCGCGCCGCCGACGCCATGGGAAAATCAGGCTTCGCCGCCCCCGCCCCGCGCGCCCATTGGGCCGCCCAGAGCCCGCCCCGCGCCCCACCCGCCTCCATAAATACTACGCGACTACGAGCAGCTCCTCATTCCTCTCTCGCGCTCCGTACGAAACGCACGTGTCGCGCCGTAATTCACCTCGGTCTTGTGTTCGTGTTCAGTGACTATCACGATGAAAGCAGTAACAGCAGTGTGCGCTACCGGCGCCTCGGTTCCGGCCATCGCCAATGGCCGCGTTCACAGGCATAGGGAAGGCGAGAATGCTGAAATCCAAATGTATCTGTCCAAACTTCAGGATTTGGTGCCGTTTATGCCAAAGAATAGGAAGATTTCAAAGTTGGAGGTGATTCAGCATGTGATTGACTATATCTGCGACCTGCAGTCAGCGCTGGAGAACCATCCTGCAGTGGGCCAGTTCGACGCAGAGGGCGCGTTGGCGTCGCCGCCCTGCGCCGCGACGCCACAGCCGCGCCCACACCGACGTCCTCTCGGCCCCCGCTCCGCACCTAACACCATCCTCCGAAGATCGCCCTCAAATCAGGAACACAGAAATCAAACGGTATGTCATCACGTATTTTCGTTGAGGAGACTTGTCCATTATTTTCCTCTTTAGGACCTTTGAAACACGATCTAACATTGACAAGTGGAATTAGAAACTCGCAAATCTATGTTTCCCAAAACATATTGTGCAGTTATCTGCCTCTTTCAATTTTGTACTGTTTTTCCTTATAAATTGTTCAATGTGTTTTGTTAGTTAGAATCCAATTAAAAATGCATTTGAAATCCAATTAACACCGAAACTACGATAAATATGGTTACATAAAAAAGAATAATAAAATAATCGACGTGGAAACTATCAGACACTTAATAGTATTGCATAAAAAATAAATGAAATCCGTTGTCGGTGTAGATGTTTTTGCGGCGCGCACCTGCGTGTTTCGCAAGCGCGGGAAGGTAAAAGCGGAGATGCTGGGTTTCACAACACGTGGCGACGCACGATAGCTCGATAAACAATAGTTTGTGCAATTAGCTAACGCTCACATTCTGTAACCGTCGACGCGATATCGTTTAGCGCCACGCATCTCTTGCTATTAGGAATGCAAGTTTCGAAATACATTTTCAGAACGACGCATAAATGGCGCGAATGCTTTTTTAAATAAATAGGTAAAGTGCATTATATAATGCATTAAATAGGTAGAGTCATTATTTAATTTATAGTACTAGTATTAATCGTAAAACAAAAGTAAGTGTGGATTTTTAGGCAATATTGCAGTTCCATTCCTATAAGTGAGTTATCATGGTACTTAATTCGTAATGAAATAACAGAATCGGTAAATAACTAAACCGCTGTTCACGCATGCGTGACGGCTGTTTTGAATTTCAGCCTTGAAGCGCGGCCACCTGCGCCGGCGCCGCGTAAACGACCGTGTACTGACATACAATCTGAATATTCAACACATATTTATGCTGCCTCGCTTAACATTCCGGTTGACACCTGCGCGTGATTGTAGTTTCGTCACTCCTATTTGACATGAACAGCGCGGCTAGTTTCTCCTGAGTAAAGAGAAACGGCTAACAGCAAAACACCTAAATGCAGCGGCGAGATTGTTGTGTCGATGTCTGAGCGCGCGGCAGGTGCATCTCGAAGGATTTATTCGTGCGCCTTGCGATTACGAGCCCCAGGCGCATTGCGCGCTCGTTAATACATGGTCGCGGCACGTAAATTTTAATCACTGCCAGTTGTTGGAACCGAGGGAAATGTTCAAAACAAGCGTGATTTAGGAGACGCAACGTGCTGAATTTACAACAGAGTGCCGCATTAAAACCACCTACATTAATATTGTCTTTATCTTTACTGCTGATCTTTTTGAGCTTCAATTGCACGGAAGCCTTATCGATGTAATCTAATTTGGAATATAGCATCTGCATATTCATTTAATTGTCACGAAATGGTAACTCTCACTTGGTATTTCATAAAATACCCACACGCATTTAGTAAGACTGACTTTAGTATTAATTCATTTACCAAGACATCGTATATGCGCCGGCGCCGACGGCCTGTTTAGTCACAATGGCTATTGAATTATTTATGTCTAATTTATACTACATTTACGGAGGTCCAACAAGTCGTTTAATGCACCGACGTTTCCTATCAAATCTTTAACACGACCTGTGTCTGTAAACCTTTAATAAATAAATCATTGATGCTCTAAGAACTATAAACGAATCGTAATTTTAATTAGCCATGTATAGCGCCGGCGACATCGTGATAGCAAACAATATTTACTAATATAACGCTCACAATATTACAAGACTCATGGAATGTGGACTAATCGAGCGACATTCCTGAATACGAATGCAGAATATTCGTTCTCACAAGGACATTTGAATTTCTCGTGTTTCGGTTTGATTAAATTTGAAAAAGATTGACCGAACGTTGCCGGGGGCGATCGTGGTGGAATTTGAGCACAGCGTGCGCGTCGTGAGGCGGCATTTCACGGCGGTATCTCATGGGGCATCGGCGCCGTGTGCCACAAACCTCCGGTCACGAGCATATAGCACTATCGCGGTCGTAATTGTTGCCTCCAGCTGCCTGCCCGCGGGCGTTGCGAGGTCGTGAGACCTATCACCATTACACACAACTGTATTGCTATAATATCGCCCAAACCAATAACGCCAATTTGAGATCACATTCTTTTATAGATCCATTGTCTCCAAACTGCAACATTCACTAACAATGCTATATTTGACTTTGCGTTCTACCCGTAATAAGCTGTTAAGTATCTTAACAAGTACGGTTAGGCGTGTAATCCACTGCGCGCAACCCCATTTCATTTAGCGCAAAGGGCTCGACCCCATTCATAATCATATCTCTTGTATTACTTATCGTGCGATCATGATCGTTTATTTTCATTGTTTACCGAGAGAAAGTCTCACGTCCTCGATCTTAACTTAGTTACGGCATGTCAATATCATTTAGTCGTCCAATTACCGGCCCGCATGTCTGCTTTCGGATTCAATTAAGAATCCTTGGGCACTGTTAGCTACGTATATTTCTTAAATTAAACTATTATTATTATACTTTCAACGATGTTGACTTTTAGTAAACCGAAAGCTGAAAGTTATATAAATCTATATTTTAATAAAACATCTTGCATTTGTTCGGTAAACTTTGAACGAAGAAAAATATCCTTTAGCGTGGGTGTTGGCTGCCTCGCAAATTACTCTGGACAGGCGAAGGCGACACTAACAAGCCGCCAGGTGTCTGCGCCCACGTAACTCCTCTGAGTATCATTGTCTCCACGTCCCTCGAGCATAAATCGCGTACGTGAAAGTTTTACGAGCACCTTTACGCTTCTCCGAACTAATAAACAGAGCGGACGACGTGCGGCGGCAGCGTAGACAATGCAAGCCCACTGCGAAATGTCTCGGCGAACCTTTGCACACGTGCATCGATTCTGCCGATAGCTTGGATTCCATCGGCGATGGATCGATCGAGGGCATTGTGCGGGTAACGGTCGCAGCTGCGTGTGAGCACACGTGACGGTGCCGGTGGCCGGATAGCTAAATAAATGCGACGAACATACCTATTCATTATTGAACCGACAATGCTCCTCTCATATAAAGGGATTTCACGTGTTCACTCTCGCAAAGTCCCGATCCGTTCGGGACATGTGCGCTCTCCCTTTGGTATGTCCGTAAATAGGGTGTGGCCACGTGCGGCCGTTCAGCTGTGTCGCGGATGTGTACGGACGGGAAGCAGTAATCCAACACTCGCCGATACCGAGAACGTTAAGCTGAAACCTTGGCTGAAGTGCCTCCTGTAAACTGTAACCGACCGACGGCACCGCTCTCCTTTTGTTTAGTCCATAATTGAACTATCAGCGCGAGCGACGTCCTCGCCTGCACTCAAATTAGGGTAGCGAAACAACAGGCCTATTGTCCGGGTGCTAATGAATTAAAACAGTGTTGAAACAGCGCATATGCAGTGACAGATGGCCGGACGCGGGCGGGATATGCATGTGCTACCCGATACACTATTTGTCGCTATCGGTACTAACTATAAAATTAACAGGGGTCATCTTTAGGAGCCGTAATAAACAAAAAACTATGTATTTCAATGTGCAGTAGTTGGACATGCTGGTTGTTTAATCTGTATTATCAATTAACTTATAATGCCTTCATATCATGACGTGTTAGGGAAACATGTGCGCGCGCATCTGTGACGTCATTGGTAGCTGCACCCTCGCAAACCGATTACATGGGTTCACCTTCTGTGCTCGTATTAAATAGACCCTCAATAATTGGTACTCATATAGCTTAGGTATCTGACATTATTCACAATGTACTTATGTTTGTTTCTCTTTTGTTACAGACCCCTGAAAAGCAGAACCAACTAGACAGGCCGTCGTGTTAAGTGATATTCTAGGTTAAATGGGACTATAATTTATGATGTAATCTAAGACACCTCGAATCGTGGTAATCCGCGGAGTAGAGAGACGAGGGGTAGAGGACGCCCCCTGCACCAGTTCCAGTGAAAATCATCTCACGATGATATCCTAAGTACGATCTCGTTACGATCAATGACCTACTTTATATAATTGTTTCGTGGCATTACGGCGAAGACTGTATTGCAATGCAATGACCTAACGTCAAGTCGACGGACTGTTTTGTTATGTAATGTTTGTGTAAAAAGCTTTACTAGGTATTATTCAGATGAATGTAAATTTGAATGTTTGTAAATAGGTATGTTGAGTGATATGCGCACGTCGAAAACATCCTATCCACTTTGGTCTCTAAATATTTTGTAAATTTTTCGATAAAAGATTTCTTTTCATTACTATGTGTAACTTCTACTTCAATTCAGTCCTTAAACTTAAAAAATGATGCTTCCAATTATATCAAAGAAGTAAACCGATTTTAAGTTGGTTTACCTATATAATTTTATTATTTTATTTTAAGTTAATTATTTCTTGAGTGTGATCTTGCATGGCAATTTTGTTGCTATTAGATAATGAAAATATTATTATAAACGGAGTGTAAAACGCAAACTCCATTTACTAATTTATCAGTTGCGTTATGCACGAATTGTAAATATTGTATGTAATTAAGAAGAAGATAGAAAAATTGTGAAAAAGTTTATCGATTCAAGACCTATATGATTTTATATTGAGTGTAAGGTGGAAATGCTTTAATTATCTTAAATATCTCTTATTACTTATGATGTATTATAATTTTAAATAGACTGTTATAGTTTTAGTTGTCAGAGGGCATGTTGGTTAGAAGTCATACTGGTTTATTATTGTGTTAGTAATGCTATGGATGAATTAAACATTCTGTTTGTCTATGGTAGTATTGATCACTCGATTTGCAAAGAGAGATATTAAAATTACTCACGTCTGTCACAAATTGTAATTTAGTTTTCAAAAACATATGTATTTTCAATTTTTTCGTCCATATTCCCTTGTTATTTTAGATTTAAATTTTGCACTGATTTCAATAAGTATCTACTGATAAAACAATCAAACAGAAATAAAAAAAATATAATGAAAACATTAAAACTTTTATTTTTATTTGTACCCTAATTCTCATCGCTGTTATTGACACTATAGAAAAATAATTCAGTATTTTGTGGTCAAGTATTTGTTTTTTACACAATATCTGGCAGCATACAAGTATACAACGGTTACAATACATACAAGTATCACTCGCGCGTTGGTTGGTTCTTATTACACAATGTCTGGAAGCATGCAAGTATACTACGGTTACAATACATACAAGTATCACTCGCGCGTTGGTTGGTTCTTAGATTAGGTAGAGCACAGCGCGGCAGCGAGATGTAAACAGTAGGTAGCCTAGCGCACTTAAGCCTTTTTTATGTAAGCAATGCGTGAGTAGCGGTATGATTTTCGCTCCTGAAGAACATGATCAATGTGCGTCGCTCCACGCCGTACTCCTAAAACGTGATCAGTCTTAGAAGCATCAATACGTCTGTGTTGCTTTGAAACGACGATTTCGAAGGTTTCTTTGATAGTCCTGCTGTGTATATCTCAGTACTGTGTGTAGCATTATTTGAGATAACAGAAGCAACCTTAAAAAATTGCCTACATTTTAAGGAAATCATCATGAAACTCCCGAGAACGAGGGTGTAACCGCGCTGATTCACTGGACTATCTGCTTTGATCTGAAACCGACGGCGGCTATCATATCGATTCGGCCGCTGTGCTGTGTATATACAACATTGTCAACATAATGTGTGCTTTTATGTACTCGTAACTGCTTCACATCAAGCGTACCATAAGCTTGTTTGCCACCAGATGCCGCATAAAAATATCGGTCAAGTGCAAGTTGGGACCGTATACGAAGGGTTCTATCTACCGTGTAAAAAACCCGAAAAAAATGTTAAAAATCTTATATGGAGGACCTCATTTATTTTAATTTTAGTAGTATTTGTTGTTGCAGACATATATATATGTAAAATAATCAATATTAAAAAATAGATTTAATATGTTATGTTCAAAACATACAACCCTGCAAAAGACAAACGGCGAAGTCTTAGTAACAAGGTTCGTTTTTACATAGACGGCACGGACCACTATAATTATGGCCTCTACCAGACTATTTGCTACTCGTAAAAGTACTCGTAACACTGTAGCTTAGAATAAGTAGTAATATTACTTCTTCCTCGCGTTATCTCGTTTCCTAACCTAAGTTTTGGCGCAGATACCGATTTTAAAACGCAGCGACTGCCCACAGAACTCCACAAACCGAAGGGAAAATCAGACCTTTCCTAATTTTCCATACGTAGAAATATAATCTCTTGGATGTGCCGGTTTACTTACAATGTTTACCTTCACCACCGAAGAAGCGATATTCACAAATATGTACATACATCCGAAAAGACGGATTTAGTGGTACATGACCACATCAGGGCCTTTATCTTTAAAACAAGAAGTTCAATATTAGGTTTATGGTCACTAATGCTTATACATAAAGATATATAAAGAATACACTACTTAGGGGACAAACATGCGTACAATCAGCCTGACTGTTCATTCCACTTGTATAATACAATAGTTCTCTGAAGAAAACTTCCGTGAACAGACTTGTGCTCTATCAATTATAATGAAACTCAAATAGATTATTTTTGAAAGAGACTTAAATTAAAAGAGAGTGTTGTTGCTAAAGACAAGAAGAGGCATACTCTATTACTGCGGCCCTGCCGCCGCTGGGCGGACGACATTACTGACGTCGCTGGCTCAACATGGCACACGAGCACAGGACCGGTTGAAATGGAATGAGATGGAGGAGGCCTTTGTCCTAAAATGGACATCTCAAAATAAACAATACTAACATTTTTAATTAATAATAATGAATGATAAATATAATTACTAATAATGAATTTATAAATTTCAAATAAGTACTGTATATTTAAACTTTAAAAATAATTGGATAAATACTCGTAATTATCACCATTGCTAGTTAAGATTGGGAAATAAAAGGGTTTGATTTATTTATTTATACTCTGTTACTTCGGACATGTAGTAAGCATGCTGAATGATAGAACGATAGAATATAATAGGTATACAATGTGAATATCGATGGATGTAGGGGCTAAGACTCGCCTGTCATGATCTAATTGGTAGTTTTCTATCGGAAGAAATGTCAAGAGGACCAAAAACAGGAAGGACTGTGAATTTTAGGCCTTTTACACCTGCTTTGCACAACGTTAGTGGGATGAAGTACGATACAAGCGTCCGGCAGGCGGCTTCCTTCGTGAAAGGTTCAATATAAATCTGTGCATCTGATCGCACCGCACTCTTTCCGTCGCCGCGTTGTCCGCTTACATTGTGAAAAAGTCGACTTATATAGCGCTCAGCTCTCTCCGCTTACCCGGCACGGAATTTGACTTGAAGATATAGATAATAATCACATGGCTAAATAAAGGAAAATTTTATATGTCATCAAAAAACAGTTCGTATCTACCCACTGCTGGATATAGATAGGCCTTTTCTAATGCTTTCCACCATATGTCATAATCCGCCTATCGCATCTTTCCACTACCAGTCCCTAGTTTCCTTTCAACAGCATATCTTTTCGAAACATTAATTTATATATCAATAATAATAAATCTTAGATAAGTTAACCTGATATAACCTGCCATGACTAAACTTGTCATTGTTCAAGTCGGGGTATTTCTAATATACAAGTACCAAAAAAATATATGGTGGAGACAAAAACATTAATTGCTTAAAATATGGTGTCACCACTCAACGCTATTAGCTTGAAGTAAAAACCACCAAGTGCGAATCAAACTCGCACGTCCAGGATTCCGTACCTTCGAATAAAAAGAAATAACTGAAAATACACTTCGTATGGGGTCCCCATTTAGTCTTTTGTGTCCAATGTGTAATCAATATAATAATAACAGAGGCGTATCAAAAGGTTGTCTACCTTTTATACGTCAACATTATTGTATTTTAAAATGGCGCAATTAATACTATATCTACGTACAGTTATTTATTATGTTACAAATGATAGGGCATACCTGTCGTTAGAAAGAGGAGTATGCGGAGTATGTATAGCCGCGATGCGAGAGCGTGGCGAACTGAATGCGAGTTGGGCAATTACCTTACTTTCGTATTGCCAATTTAGAGCGTGTACGACGTATCTATAACTATAAAAACATCTTAGAATAATATTATATAATCAGAATACGCGAAGCAAACTTTGTACCCCTTTTTACGAAAACTACGCGAACGGAGGAGTATGAAATTTAGCACAGTTAAAGTTTATAAGGGGGAAAAGTGCTGAATGTTTTTTTATTATAATGCTTGGAAAATACATTATATTAATTAAAAAAAATATATTTCAGATACTTCTATGCGTTTGACACACAAACACATATATACCTACTCTTTTCTTGATGATTAAAGCCTGTGGTCGATCAAACTGAGAAGAGGTTAATATTATTGATCTACAATATAATTTGTCTATAGTCTTACTGAATGTCAAGACTGCTTTTGTTTATGGTTGAAGTATGTGTTCAAACTGAGAAGAGATTAATATTATTGGTCTTTAGTATTATTTGTCTATACTCTTACTGATTGTCAAAAATAACCATAATTAGGATAATGTCATAGTTATATTTTGTCTCATAGATATTTGTGCTTTATATATTAGTTATACGTTATATTATGTATTAGATATTCGTCGTCGCAGCAAGTAGAGTTCGATCATTCGACAGTTTGAAATTTTATATTTCCGAATATAACGGTCAAGTCTATGCTAATGATAAAATAGGTTTTACAAATAACATAGTTTTATTGAAGTTTTGAACGATTAATTGAATTATCGTATTAAATGTGTATGTCAAGTTCAATAGAATATATATATATATATGCATCTATTATTAAAAAAATTTAATTATTCATTTTCAGGAACATGGTTCCTATATGAAACCTATATGTTTGTCTCTGTGTGTGCGTGTGTCTGTCGCTTGTCGCGAATATTCGAATTTTGACTTCAGATTCGGATTCAGCATAAAAAATGTAGAATAGGAATGTTCAGGAACACCGTTCCTATCTCTCAAGGGACATGGTCAAAATGGCCAACAATTAAAAAAAAAAAATTGAATTGTTATATAATTGACGAGCCAGGTGTTCCTCTGGCAATGCAAGCTTGCGCATTCTCAACTGGTTTGTATTTAAATTTTATATAATTTGTTTGAAAAAGATTATTTTATTATTTAGTATATTTATCTGTTTAGCTTTGGCGAAATCTGTGATAACGAAGGTTACAGTATTTCAAGTTACGACCACTGCTACCACTAGTTTTTATTAGTTGATAATGTTGATATAGTTACCATAGTAAAAGACATTTTAAAATTCCAGGTCTTACTCGTCACGTCACTTATCACGGTTCAAAAGATACAATCCTGAGGCAGATAGACCAGACGGACAGACTTAATAGGATTTCGTTGTTACTGGTACCCTTTGAGTCCGACAAAGACATTTTTTCAACAAAACAGAAATCAACAAGAACGTTGAGATCACGTGATTGCATCACGGCCAATTATCGCGACTACAATATTTGGTCAGCTGTGTGTGTACTCATCAACGACAGAAACCAAAGGCAACCGTATCTCATACGTGATAAAGTTATATTTGCTTCAGCAAATGGTAACATGTGGCTGTAACAGAAATTTAAACTTTAAACATGTGTTGTGTTAAAGTGGAATATAGCTTGTGAAGAGCACAGCTAATTTGCGAACGTTTGTTCGCCAAACATTAACTCAATGCCGTCATAGAGTTGAACAATACGGCTAATTACTAATGTAGGTAAACAAGTGGAACAAACGGTAAAATGCCAAAAGGGGAATTTCACGACCCTGCCAGGATTCGAACCTGGAATCTTCTGATCCGTAGTCAGACGCGTTATCCGTTGCGCCACAGGGCCTGTTGCGATTTCTTCTGAAATTCATGAGTGAATGTCCAATATCCTGTCGCAAGCCAGTGTTTATGACAGCAGTTAAAATAGCCACTGATTGGGCTTATCGAATGTTATTTATTGCCATCAAACGATTTTACAGTGCACTACGAATACACTTTACTCTGGCGAAGTATAAATTTGATTATAATTTCTCAGCTACATACAATTAAGAAATTGTCTAGATAGTCTAATAAAGTAAAAATGTCCGTTGGTTCGGACATGTAGAAAGAATGCGGGACGAAAGAATGACAAAACAGATATACAATGCAAAAGTAGAAGGATATAAGAGCCGAGGAAGACCGAGACTAACTTACCATGACCAAATTGGTCGTGTTTTATCAGAAGGTGATGTCAGGAGCCCCAGGAACCGGCGAGCGTGCATGAAAAGAGCTATGAATGTCACAGAAGCGAGTGAAATGTGTAAGTCGCGTCTTATGGCGCTCGGTTCTCTCTGCCTACCCCGCAAGGGACTTGGCGTGAAGATATACATACATACATACGTCTAGATAAATACAACGTTTACTTAACAAAAACAACTTGAATTATATATTATCAACAACCTTTCTGCCTGCAGGTATATTGTTGTATTCAAGTCTACCAACTGATAAATTATTCTGATGATAACTAATAACATAACTACGAGTATATTTATGTAACCTATATATCTATATACATAGAGCAATGATAGAGTGGATAGAGAACAGCCATGCAATTCTGTAAGAGCAAACGTCCTTACATCCTCGGAAACATCGGCTGTTACAGCCTTGAACACAAAATTGCAATTCTTTGGTGTCGCTTTTTATGGTTGTGCGACACTAGCGCCGCAAGGCTGCGTTTGGAATTGGAATTCTACAAGGCAAACAGCCTCGGGTACGCTTACAGCCTTATAGAATACCAAATAATTTAGCCGTGATCGCAGTAGACGATATCAAAGCTGTGACATCTGTGATCACAGCGACGCACACAGCCATTTCGAGTCGCTTAGAGAATTGCATGGCTGGTCTGGTTGATCCCCTCTTCGAATCTTGGCATGTACAACTAAATTTATGTTTTCGGATTAATGTACATATTTACAATGACCACTTGCTCGACGGTGAAGGAAAACATCGTGAAGAAACCCACACGTCCAAGAAGTTATATTTCGAAAGACGTGTGAAAAATCTGGTTTCGCCTTTAGGTTGTGGATGTCTGAAGGCAGTCACTCCTAATTAAAAGTCAGTGCCAAAAATCCTTAAGCATAGGTAGCGGACCCTGCTACTCCTAGAAACAGTATAATGCTAAGAAAATCGGCCAAGTGCGAGTCGGACTCGCGCACGAAGGGTTCCGTACCACTATCTATAAAAAAGGCAAAAAAATCACGTTTGTTTTATGGGAGCCCCCTTAAATATTTATTTTATTCTATTTTTTTAGTATTTGTTGTTACAGCGGCAACAGAAATACATCATCAGTGAAAATTTCAACTGTCTAACTATCACGGTTCATGAGATACAGCCTGGTGACAGACGGACGGACGGACGGACAGACGGACGGACGGACAGCGGAGCCTCAGTAATAGGGTTCCGTTTTACCCTTTGGGTATGGAACCCTAAAAACGGCAAAAAAATCACGTTTGTTGTATGGGAGCCCCCTTAAATATTTATTTTATTCTTTTTTTTAGTATTTGTTGTTATAGCGGCAACAGAAATACATCATCTGTGAAAATTTCAACTGTCTAACTATCACGGTTCATGAGATACAGCCTGGTGACAGACGTACAGACAGACGGACGGACGGACGGACAGCGAAGCCTCAGTAATAGGGTTCCGTTTTACCTTTTGGGTACGGAACCCTAAAAAAGCAGAGTAGTTTTTTAAGATTTTTAATTTAAATTATTTTTTAAGAGTAAGCAGAGTCAAACCATTTCTATGGAACGAATATTTGATATCGAATATTGGTTATTTTACCTACATGCGTCTTCTTCTTATACTTACCCTGTTATCAAATACATTAGTACAGGCGGGGTACGCTACCTTGGGCCTGAGGATGTATTAAAGATAATGATTTTACTATAGAAACATGAGTCAATTCCAAAACTTCCTACTCCTACAAATTTCTTCTGATTAAATTCGTTTGTGAGTTCCAAGGCAGCTGTAGTTTAACCCCCGGGACGGCAATGGACTTCACTGTTCATTGCCTTTTTTGTGGTCGCCGCTGTTAATTCTGGCTACACAGGAGACACAGTGGTGGGTATGAGTGGTGGGCCTGTCCCGTTATAGAAACATGAGTTCTAAATTTCCAATGTTATTTGAAGCGCCCTGAATCTAGACATATAAACCAATCTATAGACCGTTTTACATAGCATTCAGCGAGCTCAGTGGTGGAGTGGCTAACGATGGGTACTTCAGCACCAAGGCTATTCCCACACAAGACAACTTTTTGTGAACATGTCTCTTTATCTTGTTCCGGGTATATTCTATGTAAGTATGTATTTACAAAAAAAAAAGTATAGTATTCATAGCACAAGCTTTGCTTATTTTGGTACAAAATGGCGCTGTGTAATTTGTTCAAGAATATTTAATTATTTGTTGCTCTACCATTCTTTAGTTATAATTTCCTTTACCAGTTAGGAACCAGCAATAGAAACTACTACTGGTGACCAACTGGCGAGGTTGCCTTTGGCGCTACAGACAATGATGAGTCAAATACTATACTTGTAAAGTTCATTGACGACATGAAGGAAGTCACTATTGGAGAACCGATGAAACGATATTGCTTTACGACTCAACTCACCGCTACGGGTCGGAAGGTACATAGAACGCGCTGCTCTTATTGGGTAATTCGTTGATCAACGTCGCGTCACTTAACAGCTTATTTTTTTTTAAGATAAAAATAAATAAACTCTAAAAATTTGATAAGTGAAGGGTGCCTTTATGCGCAGTCAGTCAAATAACAACTTCCTAGAGGGTTGTTGTGTTCCTGCGTGTGACTGAGGTCTCCAGTAACCTCCTAAAGAGTTGTAGAGGTGACATCGCGTGAGCGATACTTAATGTATTGTAACCATTCATAGGCCACTGTAACAACTTTACATCAGGTGGGCCGTCTGCTTGTATGCCTGCCAACGTTTTATAAAAGAAACATTGTCATACATTTGTTGTTATGTATACCTATATGTTACTATAAAAGCCCTAACTACGGTAAATCTTAGGTTTTACCAATAAATCTAAAGAGTTAGCGTCATGTTAGTAAATGTAAGTACTCGTATTAATATAAAGGGGACAATTTTTCGGACTTATACCATTAGAAACTGGTACTATGCTAAGTTTTTCCAAAGGCAGTTGGTAAATGTTGGCTTTGGAAAGAAAACAATAAGTAGTTTTTCTTTATTTAAATTCACTATCAGTAATCAACAAAGGAATTATTAATAATATTACCTACCAATCAGACTAATCCTAACCTATATAAAAATATTTTTATTTGGTAAGTATTTTTATTTGTCAATTATTAGTAACTTGTAATTTTAAAATTCTATTAAAAAAATAACAAATTAAATTGTCTTCTTAAAAAATATTATTTCTAAAATTCTTCTTAAATAAATAACAGAAATTAAATTATCTTCTTCAAAATACATAATGTTAATCGGCTTGGTTAATCATTGCTTTTCTTATTATTTAGTATTTAACAAACAAAAATAAAGACAATTTACCTATTGTCACTAACTAGTATGTAGTAAATAAAATTTACTTGTTACAACAAGGAGCGCTATTGTGGCATTTAGAATTGCAAAGCGCATTTCGTCGACAGGCATTTTTTGAGACAATTACTTTTTTTGAATCCTTGTCCTCCAGTCAACGACAACTTTCCGCCAACTTCTCGTGACTATGACTTTATAAAATCTTTATAAAATCTTCAGAGCATGAGGTAAATAAGTATCGAGTGTAGAGCTGCTTCAGTACTCCAATTTTGGTACCAAGTTGGTGAAACTAGTTTTTCTGCAGTAATGATTTTCGGGTCAGTTTTAGCTCTGTCGTTGGTAGACTCAGTCTTACATTTTAACCAACATTTGGATACTTATTACGCGATATGGCTTTCGTTCACTTAGCTTTATTTTGTAAATTCAATTTAGCTTTTTTTCTTATTGTCTGGACAGATTCTATCTTTCTCGGTATTGCATGTTCTTGAGACTGACTTGCGTTTTCTGTCTCTAAATTGGTGTATCTCTGGATAGTTACATTAGTATTATCGTTTATTTGCTTATCCTTCATCTTTTCGGTTTCAATAATTTCGTTTTCTTGTGGTTTAGCCTTCACACATTCACTGTTAATGTCCTCTTCTGACTCATTTTCAACAACGTTGTCTTCCGTGTCGTGTTCAATTGCATTTACGTCGTTAATATTTTGCTGTATTTTTATTTTGGCCACATAGAGCATATACCGTCAATTAAGTGGTTACAAAATTCCCGAACATTAGCGGAATAAAGGAATTAAAGATCTTAGGTGCGGGCGGTAATACGCACGGCGTAGGTAGCCACGACTGGCGCACCTTTAGCAGCGATAAATTTTGTCAGTGTGAGCGTGCGACGACGCATACGTGCGATCGCGCTCGCATATAAACCGCGTTCGGTACGTATGTATGAAGATATCGTATCGACTTATTTTTTTTACTATGACTGAGGCGGTAAAGTTGTGGTACGGGAAGTGGGGGGTTGCAAACTACCCGCGAGTTGAAGACGATGTTGCGAACAGGTTCTGACATGTCTGTTTATCGACATTTACTGTGTAATTGTAGTAAATCTTAAGATTTCGATTGAACCATATTTATGTTTTTGAAACATATCTTGTATTTATTTTCTATGTACAAGTAACCAAAATTTTAATTATTGCTTATTGTAGCCACTTACAGCAATAATCAAAATTATGACTAATTACTAAATAAGTGAATCAATAATAAATACAGAATGTCTCGAAAAAACATTAATATGGTTCTACAGTGCCAGAGTACTGAGCGTTTTTTTTGGAATTGGTCTTAAGTTGAGGGCGCCACTTAGCTTTGTACGTCCTCTTAACGCGGACGTAACAACAGCCTTAGTTATTCTAGATGTCTTATTACGCCAGAGTTGCGTGAACTGAAACAAAATGTGACCAAACTGAATGTTAATAGCCGGTGGAATAATTCAGTTATCTCGGCCAGGTGGAAGCGTGACATCTCGGTTACGGTGATTAACGCTCGCTGATAACGTTCTGATAACGCACTACAGCACAGGTGCATGCGCACTGCTTCTATTGTAGATAAAGGGGTTTTAGTGCACAGTCCTAATTCACCTAATATTATTACTAACACCACAGCGGTTTCCCTTGATACAGGCGACTATCTGACTAATAGGGGCATCCAGAAATAGCATTAATAAAGCATGTACTTTTTTAAGAAATATAGATAGAGCAGTGTTAGCCTAATCAATGAATGGAAAGAACCGGCCTAGTGAACATCAGATCGCCGGTTCAGGATTCGAACCGGCGACTTGAGAACTAATCAGTCCTCTCTGCCTACCCCGCAAGGGACCTGGCATGAAGGTATACATACATACATAATCAGTTGTCTGCACATGTAAATAAATAGTTAAGAAATAAATACATCTTTCATCAGATTAATTACATATGTTATGTAATCCTAAACTGAGCAAACCTTGTACAGCTAAGAGCAGATCACCTTTGACACTAAAAGTACGATTGAGTAACTATTACGTACAGCATAAAAACGGATAAAGTGGTGAGGTTGACATGCACTTAACTGTACTATGATTAGCTTTAGCTGTCTACACGTTGAGAGTGAGGAGGACAAAGACCACGTTCCGAGGTTCTGTCCAAAGTTTGCCGATCATCTACTTGACAGAATGGTGGACGGGATCCAGCGCAGCAAACAGAAAACTGGCCAATGTATTTCGGCTGATTTCGGGTACCTTGTGTCGTCCCCAGGTAATATCGCTGCTTTCCACGAGCTCCCCCACGCATGCCGTATCGAAGAAAAGGCGTAAGAAACTCAAAAGGACAGGAATACCCGTGTATATATATATATATATATATATATATATATAACCTCAGAGCAGCAAGTGGTGCATCTCTCGCGTTTCGGTTCAAATGATCGCAAGGTCGGTAGAGCCCTGGGATGGTGGTGGAACATGTCTACACGTTGTCTCACTTATCAAGTAAAAACTACTAAACGGATTTTGATGAAAATTTGCACAATCATGGCCTTTATCGTAACCTTTAGGCTACTTTTTCTATTACAAAAATGTAGGGTAGCAGCGTTATAGTTGAAAAATCACTCTCTAGACCAGACTTTCGCAGTCGTGCGTGTTTTCTACTCGTAATTTTCGAATTTCAGTTTGTTCAGGATCTATGAAACTATAAAGTATTACAGAATTTCATACCATTCTTAGCGCTGTAAGAGCGACAACAGTGTTAAGTTTTAAATTCAGTTATTGTGAAATATCATTTTTCCTAAAAAAATGATTCCTATTTTAATGTAGATATTTATATTACATTATAGTTTTACCTTTCCACTCACGGGTATTAATCCCGGTCATTTGATAGGCATACGCGGTGATAAGGATCCAATGCGTAGAGGCCCCTTCGAGAAGACTGTATGTAATGTTGTATATATATAAATTATAGTTTATTTTGATTCACGGGTATTATCCCGGTCATTTGTTAGGCGTGCGCGGGGATAAGGATCCATATTATTAATGTGAATAAGCTAAGCTAATTATAGAAACATAACACGTTGACCAATTTCAAAGTTAATTTTGTAATTTTAAGCAAACTTACTATAATCGATTTTATTCACGACAATTATTTTTGTCTTATATGTGAATCCAAGGAAAACTAAGATACCTTTTCAAGAATCAAGAGGAGTTATAGTGGGAATTCATGACCGAAACTGTCACGTATTTTGATATACCTAAAACTAGGTTTAAATCTGCCTTTTTACATTTACATTGCTTTGACAATTATTTACATTTCCACCGTATCATTTATAAAATCCGTTATCAATTTCGTATCGCAATGTTACAATAAATGAATCACGTAAGTAAGTAAAGCGGTTACCAAAGCCCTAAGCTAACAACGCAAGGAATATCACTCATACGTTGCTACCGCCAATACTTTGCCAGTTTTCTTGCAACTATACTCACTAGTACGAACACAACAACCGTAAGAGAATTAGTTAATTAGCGAAAGTCAAATTCACATACAATTGGATCTAACCTGCTTTTTGTGCTTTCGCCACCAATTTATTCATGCGAAATATCGCCGGCCGACACCCACCCACGACCGTTAGTAGATACAATATGTAGTTGTTGCCATGACTGCTCCGGTCTCTGCCTAAACTGCTGCGGTCGTCCTCGCGGTTGCCCGCCATCTGGACCAAGAACCGTATGCACCCGCCACCGTTGCTGCCATGACATCCCTGATCGACGCGACACGTGTTTCGCCTCCCTACGAAACATCCTCTGATGTGATGATCCTAGATGTTAGTCGTTAGAATATCATGCCACAAAACAGTTCTCTTTAGATGAAGGTATTACCGGTTAATAGTACTCCTCTCTCGCAAGAACTCGGTTTGCTAATAGACAAGTGTGCAAATAAGGTTGGCTAACGCAAAACGCAGATAAGGTTGGCTAAGTAAACGGTGTGCCATCATAAACCACTGATTTTTTTTATACAACGTCTAGAGGCAGACGAGCATAAGGCCCACCTGATGTAAAGCGGTTACCGTAGCCTATAAATACTTGCAATACATTAAGAATCACTCGTGTGATGTCACCTCTGCATAGGAGCTTACTGGTGACCTCACTCACACGCAGGAACACAACCCTCTAGGGAGTTGTTATTTGGCTGCGGTTTTCTGTGGAGGTACTTCCCCAGGCGGGATGCTTTGATGCGCCCTACCTCTCTTAAATAAATGACTAAGCATGAAAGCACTCTGCTCTTTTAAAAACGTTACCACTTGACATCGCATTAAGGTTCCTCTCACTCACAAAAGCGTAGTGTTTTAGTGCGCAACTGACCTACTGACCAATAGGAGGATTTTTTAACCAATAAGCTTATAAGCGCCGCGATATTGATCCGTGAATTGACCAATAAGAGCTGAGCGTTCTATAAGAACGTCGCGGTGAATTTAGTTACTATGCAAAATTGTGTCATTGATTCTCCATAGGTTATTTAATTCATATGTGCTACATACAGCCAATTAACTAAAGGATGGCTCAACATATTAAAATAAAATAACTGGCTACAACTCTGCACATCAATATAATATCACTTCTAGTTCAAGAAAGGTACTCTTTCTTATCAGTAGTCTCAAGTGTGAAATATCGTAGGTACACATTATGTTTGTCACGGGTAGGTGACGTGTTGTGGCTTGAGGTATTTTTATCATAAGTGTTTGCACAAGTAAATTCCTGAGTTCTGTCACTTTATACCATGTATAAGTATACTATGCCCAATTTAAAAGCATAACTTTTTATAAATTTACACGAAGCTTCAAAGTCAAAATCTTTATATTCCGTAAAAATGGCTACATTTGTTTGGAATCGTCACAATTTTTTTTCCTACCGTGCAGTTTATGACTAGGTGAGCACTAATAAAAATACTGCCAAAAAACTCAGGCATCCCTCTTTTGGTGTCCAACAAATTTACATAATTTATTAATTAGGTACATTATAATTGGATCGACTCAATCCCAAGCATTTTTATCATTAATATAGTCAGATGCTTTATAATATGCCCTTCTACACAATTTGGCTTTAATAGTAGTTTTAAATTTGTTTATTGACAATTCTCTTATATTGCTGGGAAGTTTGTTATAGAACCGTATATATTACCCCATAAAAGAATTACTTATTTTGTGGAGACGGCTTGCATGTAACACAAGATTATGCTTATATCTAGTATTTATGTTATGAGTATCACTCTTTTTACAAAATGAGTCTATTCTTCATTTCTTAATTATTTTTATTTATTAATTTTAGTGTAATCAAACCTATTTGTAATCTAAATCTATCTACATGGACCATTTGTAAGTATATGAAAAGACAATTCACGAAAAATACTTCATGTAAATAGAACCTGCTTTTCTGCTGTTAGTAGAAAAGCAGGTAAAAATATACAACTTTATTTTTTATGCAACGTCGAGAGGCATATATGCATACTGCCCACCTGATATGCAGCTCACCGTAGCCTGTAGTAAACCTTGCAATACATTAAATATAGCTTCCCCTAGGAGCTACTCGCTCGCAGGAACATAATAACCGTCCAGGGAGTTATTTGTCTCCTTATTTGTCTGCTGGTTTCTGTGAGGTGGAGGTACTTCCCCAGACGGGCTGCTTTGATGCGCCCTACCTCTCTTGAAAATGTCTAGCCCAAGACAGACATGATCATGCACATAAAATGTTTGTCCTGTGTGGAAATCGAACTCACGACCCTTAGTGTCAAAGCAACAGTACTAACCACCATCGAGCTCGTCAAAATATTGTTTTATTTCGTTTGATTTTGTTGGCATTGACACTTACAATATCCTACTAATCATACCCTATTAATCCTAATATATAACCTGTAATTATAGTAAGTGATAGCGTACGCATAGTATGCATACATGGTTATCGATTAAATCACCACACAGTTACATTAACTTTATTATGAAGTGTCAAAAATATGAACTACTGCCGCCATATTGGAATGTCGCTCGAACATTCCCGATTAGAGATGTAAAGCGGCAAAGTTACCCCGGTAAAATACGGTAAAAAAATATATATTACGTACGTAAGATTCGGTAATTTTCGGTAAAAAACGTATGCAAGTACTAATTCCTACCATTACTATAACTATGAAAATGAATATATTTGTTTGTGAAAAATGAATTAGAATGAAATTTGATGTAGATATGATCGACCATCGACAGCAATGGCAAGTCCCGTTGCAGAACTGTTTTTTTCTTCTGAACGGCTCTTTACACAATCATATTCAGCATTTAATAGTACATGAATTAGTGCATATCTGGACGGCGGTTCATAATCCGGTAATACAATTGCAGAGCTTCTTTCCAGACTTTGCAATCCAGCATACACAAAGATGCACCTGATATGTATAGGGCGCAAGCGATAGTTGCATCAATCTTATGTTTATTATAATGGTAAATACTAGGTTCTGTTAACTTTTGTGTAGTGCTCATGTGTGAAGACGGTGTAAGTGATGTCTCGATATTTGATATCGAAGTAGATGGTCTTTCGAAAGTCTCGAAAGGTTACTGTCTGTGTGAGGCTGACGAATTGAGAGAAATCCGAGGTATCGTTGTTGAACGTTTGGTAAACCGGCAGCTATGGTTTTTTCTAAAGTTTTTTGATATCATCGGAAATATTTTACATATTCTGCCATCCGAGTAGCATTTACATTCTATACTCTGTATAACAATATATACACACCAATATGTTTTCTTTTATTTTGAAGACTACGGGTAGTTTTCAAACAAACAGTCAAACGACTCCCGCGCATTTAATCAGTCAGATTAGATCAAGATCCCTGCTAGCACAGTAGTCGCTCATCAACAGCGGAACGGTAACGTTGCATTTTTATGTACTTTACTACATACTATTTAAAACAAATTAAAATTTAAAACCTTGTAACTAAACTATGAATTATTTTCAAGTGTCACATTTTCCAGTAGTCACACTCAAACAGCGGAACAATTATATGACCCTTTAAAACCCGTATTTTACCAACCGTTTCGGTAAAATTACGTAATTTTGCATCCCTGTTCCCGATTGAAGGTAATTAGCGCCCTTGAAACGACGGTGGTGATATCGTTAGTTCACAGTTAAGTTTATAAAATATTTCGAAGTATATTTACTTTAATCTATTTACATTTTGTATACAACGTTGGGAAGCATACGACCCACCTGATGAAAGGGGTTACCGTTGCCTACGAGCGTTTGCAATACATTAAGTACCCCTGCGCGATGCCACCTCTTCTGCTGACACAGCAAATCACACTCACACTTACTAGTGACCTCACTTGTATGCAGTAATACAACAATTTGGCTGAGGTTTTCTGTCATGCCTTCGCCTTATCTCTTTTAAAGTAATTAATATTCAGTTGCGAGTAATATAATTCGGATTTTTATACACTAAATTCATGTTTTCGTACCAAATATATATTTGTAATTCTCATTTGCTAGACGGTGAAGGAAAACCCCGTGAAGAAAGTACAAGAATTTGACGAATCAAGGTCTGATTTTCCATGTGGGTTGTGGTTAATAATGCCAGTGTCAAAAAATTAGTATCTTCGCCAAACCCTTAAACTTAGGTCGCGGACTCCACCAATCTTAATGGATTAGAAAATGGGATAACTGTAGCAACAAGAAGGAATTTATATGAATGTAGTTTCCGAGTTTACATTTATTCTTTTTTATCTCGAAATGAAACGTAAACGTGTATACACAATAGACAATAAGATTTTAAGTAAAGATTCTGATTCTAAATAGACAGAAAAATCCAATTACATCACTGTTTAAAAAATAAACTATGATTTATTGTATGTACCTTATACATAGGTTATCTATATATATATATATATATATATGTATATATATATATATATAAATGAATGTTTGTCTGTATGTCCTCTATGGACTCAAAAACGGCTGGGCAGATTTTGATGAAATTTTCAGTGAATCTTCAGGTTAGCTCAGTAGGTGATCCTGTGAAGTTTGGTAGCAATCATATCACCCGTGCGAAGCCGGGGCGGATAGCTAGTTAAGTTATATATATATTTGTAATTATCACTTGCTTGATGTTGAAGGAAAACATCATGAGGAAGGAGAAATGATATTTTTGAAATACGTGTAACCTAAGTATGATCCGATGTCTCCTCTGGGTTGTGCAAGTCTGACGGCAGTCGCTCCATGTAAATATCAGTATCTTCGCCAAATCCTTGAGCTTAGGCAGAGGACCCCGCCAATCCTAATGGATTAGGAAACGCTATAACGCTAAGAAGAAGCACCTTACACATAAGTTTATAGTATTATTTACCAATTTCAAGAGTAGTAAGTTATGTTTGAATATGTCGTGATTATAACACTCCAAGGTGCTCATAAAACTCACACGTTGAGAGTCTTAGTTATTGGGTTCTTTGGATTTGGAACCCTAGAAAATAAGTTAGTCCCTGATCTGACAAGATGAACTTAGTTTTTTTTATATAACGTCGGGAGGCATTAAAGCATACGCCTCACCTGATGTAAAGCAATTATCGTAGCCTTTGAACACATTAAACATCACTCGCGCGATGCCACCTCTGGTGCTAACAAAACAACTCCTTAGTAGCTAATGGTGACCTCACTTACTCCCAGAAATATAACCCTCCAGGATGTTGTCATTTGGCTGCAGTTATCTATGAGGCGGAAATACTCCCACAGACCGGCTGCTCTGATGCGTCCTACCTATCTTAAAAATACCTAGTCCAAGACAATCAGATATGTAAACACACAAATCCTGTGTGTCAAAGTACCGTTATTAACCTCTGAGCTACCATGCTCGCCGATCTATTGTACAAATGGTCATTATTCACAAAACTACCTCTTATGTAAAAGCATGTTTATATTTGTGTCCGTGTATTTAAAAACAACAAACGCGGAACTGTTTTTCAACGTGTTTATCACGTAATCAATTAATCGATCTAGTTTCTTAGATACAGTGGTTCTAGAGACAGGTGGGTCTGGCAGGTGTTTGCACCGGCGGTGAGGTGCAACTGATAAGGAGTGATAAGGACGAGTACTGAAGCACTCGCTGAAGAAATATGCCCACAGAGTCGTTAATACTATAAGCGGTATAAGCCTCGCTAGGTATTATCGGAACACATGCGTGATATGCTATGTACTTTATTGTCGTATAGAAGGTTTGGAAGATTTCATTATTTATATCTTCACGCCAGGTCCGCTGCGGGGTAGGCAGAGGGAGTCGACCCGCTTAAGATGCGACCCTTGCTAACCTCACACACTTTTTTGATATTTATAGTTCTTTTATTCTTTATATTATTTATTACCTTCTAGTAAAACAGGACCAATTTCATTATTTGAAACTCGATATTAAACATTTATAACATTTGTTTGCATGGACATGTCTGTTTGTCTTGGCCTGTGTATTTTATGAGACGTAGGGCGCATCAAAGCAACCTGTCAGGGGAAGTCCCTCCACTTTACAAAAATCCGTAGCCAAATCACAACTGGAGGGGGTTGTTGTTTTCCTACTAGCGAGTGTGGTCACCAGTAAGATCCTAAGGAGTTGCTGTGTTAGCAGCAGAGGTGGCATCGCGCTAATGATACTTAATGTATTACAAACGTTCATAGGCTACTGTAACCGCTTTACATTACGTGGACTGTATGCTTGTATGCTTCTCAGCGTTATACTCGTATATATAAATAAAATATACATGATTTGAATTTTAAATAATCTATAGAACTTATTACAACATATTACGGGTTTGTCTGCAGCGTCTTAAGATATGGTATTATTATGTGGGGTCGATCTATTAACTTCGACATAGTATTTATAATGCAAAATAATGTATACGTACCATATTTAACCTTGAACAAACTGACTCTTGCCGGCCGTATTTTAGAAACTATACAATATTGACGCTAACTTGAATCTATATACTGGGCGTATGTATATTTGTACGAAAATATTATCACCTTTTTCAACATACTAAAGATGTGAATACTTATATTGTTACTCGCTCACGTCATTGGTATCGTCTTATTAGATCATTAACTAGATTGACTGTCACATCTAACAATAGCTACATAATGTCAATAAACATATTTAACAAATTGCCTGATGTATTTAAGGAGTTGCCACTGCCTGTTTCGCAAACTATTGACAAACTGGTTTTGCGACATATGTTTTTACAGTGTTCCTGAATATTTAGAATATAAATTAATATTATTTTATTTAGATAGCTTATAGTTTATTATTAATTGACACGTAAGAATATTGTACATACTAATAATTATTTAACTGCAGTAATTCCATATTGACATCACGTAATTTCATATTTTAATTATTATTTATCTGATGATATTGTGTAAATTTTCTATTTTGCTATTGTTCATTAACAATTTGTAATTAATTAACATTAACAATTATTATTTTATTTCCGGAAATTGTGAGATATTGATTATTACTATATTGAACGGAAGGTAACATTTTGACATGGTTATAGTTACTATGATTATGAAAAGGTATGATTGGCATTGATGATTGACACTTTCTTTAAGAACTCATTGTACCCAAATTGATACAATAAAGAATTCTTATCTTCCACAGTCATGCATAAGGTCGAGGTACCCAAAACTGACCGAAATTGACCCAAATCCGACCCAAACCTAAACCTCAAGTCCTAGTCTACTTGCGCCATACTCATGACTTACCATTAAACATCTTGAATGCATAACTAAGTTGTTTGTAAAGGATTGTCCCTCACTGAGGAGCTGGATATGACTAAATGCATTTATAGACAGGCTGCGGTCCACGTTGTTTAACCTACGTGTTCTATTAGACTGACACATGCAGTGACAATATCGAGCTTCTCAATTAAGAAGGATATTATATACAGGTTAAAATGGCCGTAGCGTGTTTCTTGCTATTTATATAACAAATACTTATACGCAACTGGTGCATTGTCGTAAAAAGGCGGCTTATCTATAATATAAAGTGTAATGTAGCAAATACTGGCCACAATAAAGATAGACTGAAGAGAAGAAAGAAATGGAGGAGGACTTACTACTGAATGTGGAAAAAATAAAGAGAATTGTATTTGAAAGAAAAGAAACCAGCATCATTATAAGGATTACGCTTGTTGATGAAGTATTCGAATATATGAATGAGATTGTATGTCTTGGATGCACTTTCAGCAGCGATGGAAGGTACACCGCTGTATTGGAAAGACGAGTAAGTGCTGGGAATAGTGTGAATGGAGCGCTGGGAAGACTTCTTGGTAAAAGTTTGAGTCAGAAGGCACAGCCCGCTGTACACAACGCATTAATGGCCCCAACGTTAACTTACAGAAGGGAGTGCAGCGTATGACAGAGTGAGCATGAAGGTAGCATAGCATAAACACTTAAAAGTTGTGGCGTAACGCTTGTAGAGTGCATTCACAATGATGATTTTTTTTTAAATTACACAGCGCTATTTATCCCCAAAGTAAGCGAAGCTTGTGTTATGGATACTAGACAACTGATAAACATACGTAAGTACATTTTTTATTTTGTAAATACATACTTATTATACATAGAAATTACCCAGAGCAAGACAAACAGACATGTTCATGCACACAAATATTTGTATTGTGTGGGAATCGAACCCACGAGCGTTGGTGTCAAAGTAGGGTAACAGCGCGTTTCACCACTGCGCCACCGAGCTCGTCAAACTCGATGATGTTAGAAACACAGTTGGCCTGAAAGAGAGTATCAATGTTAAAAAAAGAAGAGGCGTGCTCCGTTGATTCGGACATGTAGAAAGAATGCACAAAGAAAGAAATACCAAACAGATATACAACGCGAAAGTAGAAGTATGTTGGAGCCGAAAAATGCGAACTTAGGCGAACACTTACCAAATTGAGGACTCAGGAGCCCTAGAAACCGGCGAGTGTGCGCGAAAAGAGCTATGAATATTAAAGAAGCGAGTGCGTCACTTTAAAATAACAATATATGAAAAATATGATAATAGATTTTTTTTTATTGACATAAATTAAAAATAAATAATAATATTTATCCGGTTATTGATGCATTGAGCAGTAATAGCCCGGTGGATAGATAACTGGCCTATTGACTAACTGCTCCCCGGTTCGAATCGTGGTATGTACTACTAAATTCGTGTTTTCGGATTCTATATATATATATATATATATATGTGTGTAATGATTATGTGAAAAATGGTTACGGTAGCCTATGAGCGCTTGCAATAGAGGAAGTATCACTCGCACGTTGCCATCCCTCCTCCTAACACGGCAACTCCAGGGCACTGGTGCCGTCAATCACGGAACACAACTACACTTCAGGGAGTTGTTATTTAGCAACTGTTTTCTGTAAAGGGGAGGTACTTTCACAGTTGGCTTTGATACATCCTACCTCTCTTAAAATCGACCAGATCAAAACAAATAGACATGTCTAAGAAGAAGCTGTGTTAAGAGCAGGGGTGGCGACGCGAAGGATACGTTTCCTGTACTGCAAGCGTTCGGTACGGTAACCAATATTCATCAGGTGGCCCGTATGCTTGTATGCCTGCCGATGTTAAAAAAGACCGGTGTGGTCTGAAGTAGTAAACCCGAAAGGGGCGAACCGTGGCTAAAAGCTAATACAAAATGATGTCTCGGAGACAATACAATTTCACCTTGTATATACGGTTAGATTAAAAATTGTATTTGTTGCTGAAAAAGGAAATGATATCTTACAGTGGTTAAGCTTCACGTTATATTTATTGCTTTGTGGCCTTCTAGAAATAACATGAATTATAAACCGTATACATTTGTCTGTCAGATTACCAACGAAGTAAAATCGTGAATGCTGTAAGTAGCCATGTAAACAAGGCAAAATGACGACATTCTCCGTCGTAGAAGCGTGCTCACAATCGCAAATGAATGTCACATAAACATCGATGTGAAATAAACTTTATCGACGGAAAATTAAAGTGCATTGTTGAGCGTTATTGTAATTTGTGGTTGAGGCTGGACCACGAATTATTGCACCAAGACGCGTAACTAGGCGACGCGGTTATACCAACCATAACAATACGGTGTTGTTACACTGCATGTACTTTGTTGTTCATAAGTTACCTACGCAATCTGACGGGAACAATGTACAGCAAAGTTAGCGCACACCGCCCACTCTTACATCAATATCGTAGCAAAGAGTTTTGACTTCTGTAACAGGAAATTTTGAGATCTCTCCATCTAAGTTATATACCAAGAAACTGCGAATTCATTGATTTTTACTTGATCATTCCAAGTAAAAATCAATGTATTCGCACGCCTTCAGACCTTCACAACCCGGAGGGGATATCAGACCTTTCTTAGGTAAGGTCACAACGTCTTTCGAAATGTATTGTCTTGGATGTGCAGGTTTCCTCGCGATGTGTTCCTTCACCGCGCAACATGTGATAATTACAAATATGTACATAAATTCGAAAACACGAATTAGTGGTACATGCCAATCATAATGAATTAGGAAACGGCATATCGCTAGAAAGAAGAAGAAGTAACCAGGATTAACAAATTAATTTCATATAACCAGTAATTGAATGTTAGTGGTGTCTTTATTGAATTTGAGAAAGTAGAAAGGTTTCTAACTTTGTCCAATTTGAAAGAGTCGATAAATGAGGTAGCACATAAGTATTACAGTGGATTTACAATTAGACAATTAATCTTTCTAGCGTTCATATCTTGTTTTTATTATATGAATAACTGAGTTGAGTTTGTCCGATAATAGTCTAGAATGGTAGTAGCTGCGGTCTATAAGCAGTTTTCTGTGCACATGCACAAATTCAACCTTTCTGACACCTCCCTTTCTGGTGTTACAAAGCACAGCCACTATTTTAACTAAGGATATGAGGAACTGCCTTTTTTTAATGTTTATTAATTACGGGGGGTATTGAGAAAGAAATAACAGTTATTCGTAGCAGCAGGGGCAGTCATTTGATAGTAAAACATTTTAATGGAAAAATAGATTGTGTGTACCAAATATACAATTGTTGCGTCTCGCACATCAATTTCGACATGCATTCATTACTACTTGTACGTTAAGTTCGTAAATTTATATCCAGGGTCATCACACTGCTTGGTTTCCTTACCATTACCATAGAGCATACTTGCCCAAGCTCTCTCAAACCACCACAGACCGTGGTACAATACAGAAATAAGCTGTAAGGTCGACTAACATGCATATAATGGCAGGTTTTCATAGACTCTATGTTTGATACTGAGTTATTATAACCCCATTTCAATGTCTACGTCGCGTTGTAAAAAATAATATCACAATCTGACAAAAACAGCAACTGTCTCTCTTTGTAATCGGAGTATTTTACTACACATCATTATCATATCAGGAAATTACGCTTTTATTATGGATTTCGATACAGGTGTTTGCACCAAACTAGCACCGAACGTACTCAATTAAGATAATGTACAAAATCTAATTTTGGGTCAAAATTTACCTGCACGCTGCGCATTTTGCCTGTTACGAGGTTCTGGCGTAGGAACGATAGAACACTGTAATATTTAATATGCATGGCGACTTAGGTAGTACCACCACCTAACAGAAGATGCTGCCAAATAACAGCGCTCTGAACAGTTGTCGCGTCCTTACCAGTGAGTGGAATCCGCAGTAAGTTGTTCAGAAGTTGCTACGTTAGCTCCGGGAATGACAACGCGCGAGTGATGCTCTTTGTGATGCATTCTTGAAATACGGTAACTGCTTCACTTTGAGCAAATCCAATGTTTTTTCCACTCAACGTAATATTAAAAAGTAGTTAATAACGTTCGTAACATTATATGACTCCTTAATAGAATATTACAGTGTTACTATTTATATTGTTGTGGTACTATTTATATTCTTATACAGATCAGATGGGAAATAAGCATCCTATCTATATACCTATATGTGTTAGCAGCAGTTATCCTATATAACCTCATCAGCCTATATAACCTTCTAACATGAAATGTGTACTGCTCGCGCTACTGACAGCCAGCTTCTAACACAGCTTGAACTTCTAGCTGAGTAGCTTACAGGGAAATTCATTAACTCGCAGGAACACAACAAGCCTCTAAGTAATTGTTATGCTGCAGTTTTCTGAGAGGTGGTGATATATCATACCTCTCTTTTGTCAGAGCTACTGAATTTACTGCATTTTTGTCTGTTGTGAATTTTGATTCTAAAATGATAACGAACTTGCAGCCCATTGCTTGTGATTCGGTTCAGATACGAGCTGTGAGAATTGTTAAAGGCCCAAAGCTTAGGTACGGCATCGAGCACTCAAGTCTAAACTCTAAAGAGAGGTTTTGACTCCCTTTGTGTGTTCTACCGACTGTACATCGTGTTGTATTTAAATACAATATTTGATATGATGCCCACAGCTACTCTGTACAACACCAATCGCCATTTACAAGGAATTCATGCTCAATAATAGCCACAATAATCTCGTACTGAGCGCCAGGGGTGTTTTGTTCCAAAAAACCCTATAAGGAAAATGAAAGTGCCTAAGGTGAAATTCTTCACAAAAGGGCGTGAAGAGATTTTTACAAGGTCGGCTAATCAATATACAAATAACCCTAATGTTGCAGTTACTGGAGCCTATAGACATCCGTCTATAGGCTCCAGTAACTGCACATCTTCATATACACCGTAAGTATTTTTGGCACAAAATGTTGCTTACGCATTCACTTTTAGTAGAAAGACAAATCATTGTAATGCAAGTCGATAGTGTGCGCCGAATTTACGATTGTACCGTTCCACACGCTATAGCCAAATTCGGTATTAAGAATTTACTGCAGTAGAATATCATGTACTATCCAACTCAGTGTTCGGCCGTGTCAAGCGAGTAGGTACTGTGTCTATTTATAAAATTAAAGACAACCATTATTTGATGTTCACTTTGAGTGATCACTTAAAGAATTTATGTCTCTCTGACATCAGGCATATAATAGGCTTGCGCGGTGATATCGACCCAACATATAGAGGCTTCGAAAAAATTGATATCGCGATCGCGCCAGGAATGACAATGAAATAATATATGAACAGCTGCTCATGCCATGCAATCAGTTTACGACAGATATTTCTGGTGTTGCAAATGTCCATAGGCTACGGTGACTGTTTACCATCAGGCAGGCCGTATGCTCGTTTGCCAACTTAGTGGTATAAAAAACCATCTTCGAGAAAGAGATCTCTCATTGAATTCAACACAGAGAGTTCAAAAATCAATCAATCAATCAATCAAATCCTCAAAGTCTCAAGGCGAAAGTCTCCGGCCAGTAGGTATGTATTGCCAGTGATGATATGTCACTGGAACGTTATCTCTTACTACAGGGATCGTTCGGAAGCTCAAGATTACACGGCGTGCGATGTAAATCCGAATTTTTCCGATGCGAAATAATTTCAGAAATTAGAATCATATCCGTAGTAGAACTAGAGTTACGGATGTGACTCTAAGGATCAGAAAACTGATGTGGCAATGAGCAGCGTTCGAAGTCCACAAGTCGAAGGCCACACAGTTCGAACAACCGATGGCCGTTGGCTTCTCGTATATCGACCATGAAGCAATAAACGCAGCGTAGGCTGGTCCCCCACCCGATGTACCGACGTTCTTGTTGCAGATAGGAAGGAAGATGTTAGGGCGCTGATGGATGCAAGCGGCACAGAATTGACCTCTGTAAAAGTCTAAAGGGACGGCCTATGTTCAGCAGTGAAAGTTCTTTTTCTGAAATAATGATATGAATACTCTTTATTGCACCAATAGCAAATACTCGTACATACAGAACACTCGTAAAAGAAAACAAATGTACAATAGGGTCTTATTGCTAAAGCGATCTCTTCCAGATAACCATACGACACGAAAAAAACATATATTATATAAAAAGTAGGTAGGTAGCGCATTTAAGCAAGTACATTTTTCACTTTATATTTTATATTATACATAACAATGTAATATTTAAAGTGAAAGTTATATATAAAATATATATTGATAATAATGATGATGATGAAACGTTGAAGAGATTTTTTTTATACCACTAGGGTGGCAAACACGCATAGAGCCTGTCTGTTGCAATTACCGTAATAGAGGCGTCACTTGCTCGGCAAAAATAATGTCGTGCAATCAGAATAAATAATTGAATATGCGAGTACGTTAGCATTATCATATCAGTACAATATTTATTACGGTATTATTGTAAATTTTGATACAGGTGTTTGCACGAAAAATGTACCGAACGTACTCAATTAACGTGTTAATCGTCCAAAGCCAAGCCAAATTTTAGGGAGTGGCATGGAAATCCTACGTATTATCAAAAAGGGTTTATAATGTTTTTGTGCAATAAAATATAGAAGACATCTCTAATCGAAAAAAGTATATTTTTACCTTTTCGGCTCTTTTTAGGGTTCCGTACCCAAAGGGTAAAACGGAACCCTATTACTGAGGCTCCGCTGTCCGTCCATCCGTCTGTGACCAGGCTGTATCTCTTGAACCGTGATAGTTAGACAGTTGAAATTTTCACAAATGATGTATTTCTGTTACCGCTATAACAACAAATACTAAAAAATAGAATAAAATAAATATTTACGGGGGCTCCCATACAACAAACGTGAATTTTTTGCTCATTTTTGCTTGATGTTGATAACGGCAACAGGTAGACGCTTGAAATATTCACAGAATATTTAGTTGTATATTCACTTTAAGAATAAATAATTACATTAAAATAAAACGAATATTTAAGGGGGGGCTCGCATACAACAAACGTGATTTTTTTTGCTGTTTTAATAGATAATGGTACGGAACCCTTCGTGCGCGAGTCCGACTCGCACTTGGGCGATTTTTTCAAGTGACATAAAAGCTTGTTTTTTATTATCTTTTAACTTTATTTTCTTTTCTTATTACTTGTATGCAACGTTACGTTACAGAATTCCTGTGGTCACCTTCCGACTTCATCATGAGACTCTGGTTATCATCTAAGACCAGAGTACATGTTGCGACCAATGAGACGGACACAAACCCGATGGGATTACGTCGTTTCATTACAGAATTCCAACTTCATCACCAGCCCCCGGATATTATCGATGACCAGATAAGATAAATTAAAAAACCCTGACTCTCATTATATGACTCAGATTAAAATGACGCATCAACAAGATTCATTATCAGCAATTCATATATGCAAAATTTCAGCTAAATCGAACACGAAAAGTGGGTACGTAACTAGTAAGATATGTGTTAACTTGCAAGTTACACCCACTTGCAAGTTAGTACACCCACCCACGAACAAGTGATACTAGCAGTTTGTAAAAAAAAATAAAGATTTTACATCTTATAAAATAGGAAATGTTGCAAGTACCATTAAGATAATAATATACCATTCATAATACAGTATTATGAAATTAAACATGTATAATAATAATATAATATATAATAATGTATAATACCACGCCATTTTAATGCAAATCTAATGACAAATAAGCATCTCCGGCCTGAAGTACCTATTAGTAGTTATAAATTTCCTGAAAACTGTTACAACTACAACAAGGAAAGCGCTCGCTCTATTGACAATAGTGGCAAATACGCCTATACAGTATCTCAATAAATTTTGAAATACAACAACCCTCCATGGATTTGTAATTTAATTAAGATTCGAGTGTGCTCAATTACTCAAAATCATTGCAATTCGAAGATATACCACGTGTAGGAAATCAACTAAAAATAAATTAACTCTTAAGATGAACTCTTACTGTTTGATTAAAAACTCTTTTGCGATAAAGATACTCGTTTCCTTACCAGTACTGTTCGTTTGCGTATGTCCAAAACAAACTTGGGGAGTCAATAATTACTTAATGGTTTAACTTGAAAGTGGTAGCCGTCTAACGATAGTATGTCATGGCATGTGGGGCCACTGTTGTTAACCTTTCACGCAACTATATATATTATTCATCCCATAATTACACCCAAGCATTTGAACTTTTCACTCAGACGACGGAATTTACATCTCAAACCCATTACTGAGAATTATTATTTCATATTGAACTTTGACCACTTTGATATGAAGTTATATGTTGGGGTTATCTTATGATATTTTAAAATATTATAAATGTTGAATCGATTTATAGTTATCAAGTGTGTAGTTGTTAACAGTCTGATGAGCATCACATCACATCAGCCCTTACTCATCCCACTGCAGGGATACGGGTCTTCCTTCATCCGAAGGGGTTTAGAGCATACTCTACCACACTGCTGGCACAGTTGGGATGCAAGCATAGTTTACCTATTTATTAATTGTGGCATATTGTACTAATAACACTAAAGCGAGCAGTTATAGCCCAGTAGATAAAGAGGTATCCTGTTATAATCGAGGATCTCTGGTTCGGATCCTGGCATGAGCATTTTTTTATACTAGTTCAACATAGTGGCTCCCGCGGTGGCTAGGTGGAGCTGTGAAACTTGCTGTCGCCCGTGTCTGGACTGACGCAGTATGGGGAGGGAAGTTTGGAAACAGACATTATCGTTTCACCGACGTTCTCAAATGGGCAAAATAAAAATTTATAGGACATAAAAATGAAAGATGATGAATGGAAGAATGAATTGCGGAATGAAAGAAAGGATGATGTATGAATGTGTTATTATTTATATTTTTAATCATTAAATAAATGGTATAATTCATATTTATATTGCTGCAAACAGCGCCTTGCCCATGGCAGGGGTGTATGAATTTAAAAAAAAAAAAAAAAAAAAAAAAAAAAAAAAAAAAAAAAAAACATAGTGGCTCCTCTTTGCCTGATGGTAAGCAAAAGAGGAGCCCAAATCGCAACTGCAACTGACAAAATACTACACAGTATCCTGTTAGTTAACGCTGCCATGCTGATCCGCAAGATGCTTCTTCATGCTTCGTTTGAAGGATCCCATATTGAGCACTTAGCACTTAATTCGTATTTTCCAATTTATGTATTTATTGGTAATTTATCTCTTGCTCGGTGGTAAAACAAAACATGGTGAGGAAACCCGCGTAGTGGTAATTAACCTAAGAAAGGACTGAATTGCCCTCTGGGCTGTGGAGGTCTCAAGGCAGTCGCTCCATATCAAAATTAGTGTTATCGCCAAGTCCATGGATTTAAGTAACGAACCCCGCCATTCCTAATAGATTAGGAAACATAACAACGTTAGGAAAAATAAATCTACTAATAACACTGAATCAAAAGATTCACCATCATCTTTCACGTTCTGCACTATACTCCGCTGCACTGTGACTGTCGAATATTATGTTTACTTCCACCGATTGTACAACGCGTTGTGTTCTGAAGAAACAGGGTCGATAAAGCATGAGTGACACTCCTGGTGTTGCAAATGTCCAAAGACTACTTGATTTCCACCTTATTAGTATAAAAAATGTTTTTATTCGCGAAACCAACTATGCACTGTATAACTGAACTATATTATGGTATCTTGACTCTAAAGAAGTTACATTTATAGTTCCTTACCAGTACAGTATTCTCCATTTGCATATGTCCAAAACCAACCAACTAATTAATAGTTTGACTTGAAAGCTTAAAAATACTACGGAATAGCTTTACAGTAATAAAAAATTAAGCATAAAAATTTTCAGAAAAACAAATACAATGTTTACCACATGAATTTGTTTCTCTGAATTTTTTTATTGTGAGAAAAATAATTTTATAATCCCTGGTTCCATAATGATTTTATAATCATTTCATTACCATTAATTGCTTTTGATTGAAGATTTATATTAGTTCGATTTTATTACTTATATATACGTACATATATTTATTTGTGTATAAATTATTTGTTTCGCTTTGTGATTCACATCTACAAGTAAGGCATTGCTTAAACAGGAAATTTCAAGGACTGCATCGTAAAATAGCGGTAAAACAACGTACTTGTTAGAGTTTCATTATCATATGGCAAATGGTGCTGATAATTAATATTGTATAAGCAAATCGTTTTTAATACGACAGATATTTTTTAATACCGTATCCAAAATATTTTTGTCTGCTATGTCTGTAGTCAAATAACTTTATTCCGCTGAAAATTAATATGGATCTCATACACAAAAAGTATATTTGTTTTGAATGAAATCCATATTTGTTTTAAATGGTAGTACACTTATTTATTTATTATGGAGTCCCCCATACATACTCATAAAATAATACACTAAACTGAATAATATCATTGCGATTGAATATCAATTTACATTTTCATGTAACATACAAGATTTTGTATAACAAAAAGCAGAACATATTCAACTCCTTTATATGTAGTCCCAAATAGATTTAACCTGTGCCTCAGTGTTAGTGAACAGCCTTTAAAAATTCAAAGGGTGTAAGGGCAACGCTGCGCATATTTCCCATGGGACATGGCGTTTACCCCTCAACGACTATAAGCCATTTACAGAATACTGAATATGTATGACTGAACTCTGTTTGTATTCGTTTAAGTCCGGAGTATTGAATACTCAAATTTGTGTTTTTTTTTTTCTATATAACGTCAGGAGGCATGCAAGCATACAACTAATAGTCATTAAGGACTACTTTAATGCGTTCTACCTCTCCTAAACCTAACTGACATGGTTATGGACGCAAATGTTGGTCCTGTTTGGGAATCGATACCACGTGAAATCTCAAATATACTTAGGTGTACTTCACGTGTATCTATATAATTACTATGTGATAATCTAATTATCAGGCAAATAAGTGCTCAGTGGCCTCGTTGTGTGTGTTTAGACTTGTCCAAATTGTAAATCACGCTGTTATTATACGGTCCATTCTGTTATATTTATCTCTAGACCCAAACTTTTCTCATTGTAACGAAGTCTACCAACTGATCAATTATTCCGGTACTCACTAGTTATATAACTATAGTTTATAGTTATATAATAATTATATAACCTGTATGTCCATATCAATAAAAAGATAAAAGATAAAAATTCTTTATTTGCCTTTTCACGGGCACTTAGACACATCTTACATTTTCAATATTATATCTTATCTTTTTTTTTAAGTAGAGCAGTGATAGCCCACAGCCCAGTAGCTAAAGAACTGGCCTATTGACCAACTGGTCCCCGGTTCGAATCCAGGCATGAACCACTAAATGCGTATTTTAAAAACTATGTACATAATTGTACATCACTAGCTCGGTGTATGACCTTACCTGAGAAGGTTTGTGGAGGTCTGACGGCAGTCACTCCGAGTAAAAATCGGTATCTTCGCCAAATCCTGAGGCTTGGGTAGCGGACTCCGCCAATATATTGGTCGTGTGAAAATAAACACGAAAAAAATATGTAAAAAGAAGTAATGTAATGTATGAAAAAGAAGATTTTAACATAATAAACGTGTTCGAAATTCAAAATAATTAAGAACTTGAAAAAATAAAAGTTACTATGAACAATATTTATGTCTAGACTAGTTATATCAATATATATAGAGCAAAGTCGGGTTTGTGACACCACTTATAAGTCGAGAACGGCTGGACCGATTTTTATGTCCTTCGTTTTGTTGAATTTGTCTCCGCCCCGAATAGCAGAATAACTATTAAAACATGGAAAAAATATGGAAAAACAATTATGAAGATAATTCATTTTCTCATACATTTTATATGAAACGCTTATATATATATATATATATATCAAGAACGAATTAACATCTAATATGTACAAATCTCGTGACACGGTGTTTGTGGCCGCACTCCTCCGAAACGGCTCGACCGATTGTTATGAAATATTTTATGTATATTTGGTAGGTATGAGAATAGGTCGTAAAGTATTTTTTCATTTTATAAAAGAAAAATAATAATTAGAAAAAAAAATATCGGCTCGGTGGATCAGTCATGAAAGACGCGACTTTGGCACCAAAGCTCGTGGGTTCGATTCCCACACAAGGCAAACATTTGTGTGCATGAACATGCCTGTTTGTCTTGGTCTGGAGGTTTTAAGAGAGGTTGTATCAAAGTAAGTAAGTAAGTAAGTCTGCATCAAAGCAGCCTGCCTGGGGAAGTACCTCCACCTCACAGAAAACCGCAGCAACCGTGTTCCTGCGTGTAAGTGAGCTCACCAGTATGCTCCCAAGGAATTGCTAGTAAGCAACAGAGGGGGCATCGCACGAGTGATACTTAATATATTACAAGCGTTAATAGGCTACGGTACCCGCTTTACATCAGGTGAGCCGTATGCTTGTATGCCTCCCGGCATAGTATAAAAAAAAATATATGCAATTTATTCTAACCTGCGTTGTGTGCTTCAAATTGCATGTAAATTTGACTTTCGCAAAATGACGCCTGAATCTATTAACTAAAAAAATATATGGCAGAACAAACTTTTGCCGGGTCAGTTAGTATTACGTATATATATACAATCCTCTCACAAAATCAAAATGACTCATTTGATTGTGCATATTGTTTTTACTGCAAACCGGAATCGGTTATCGCTTCCGTATTTCTGTACGTCTGGTGACTGAAACCCACATTTACAAATTTTGTTATCATTAAATGTTATGTTTAGTAACAGTATATATCGTCATTATAATTATAGCGGCAGTGACTCTGGAATGTTGATTGCCATTAACTTCATTTAACACAAGAAGAGCGCATAAAAGCAGCACAAATGTGGACGTTTCATCTCATAGAAGACCGCAGCCATATGACAACTCCCTGGAGGGTTGATGTTCCTGCGAGTGAATGTGGTTACAAGTAAGCTCTTAAGGAGTTGCTGAGTTAGCAACAGGAGTGGCCTCGCCTAAGCGATACTTAATGTATTGCATGTGTTCATAGGATACGGTACCCACTTTGAATTAGGTGGATCGTATGCTTGTATCCCTCCCAATGTTGCATAAAATAAAATCTTGAAAGCTATTACTGGCAGATAGATAGACCCAAAAACATTAAGTTGCTGTAGTGCGGACCCGTAAGTAGCTAAAGCCGTGAGTTGTATGCATAGTGTATGTATGTATATCTTCACGCCAAGTCGCTTGCGGGGTAGGCAGAGAGAACCAAGCGCCATAAGACACGGTCCTTACATACTTCACTCGCTTTTGTGACATTCATAGCTCTTTTCATGCACGCTCGCCGGTTTCTGGGGCTCCTGACATCACCTTCTGATAAAACACGACCAATTTGGTCATGGTAGTCTCGGTCTTCCTCGGCTCCTACATCCTTCCACTTTTGCATTGTATATCTATGCTTGCTGTGTACATAGTTATAAATATGTAACTAGGTATGGGGTCGTCCAGGCATGTAACAAGACTATATTTCGTGTCTCCAACACCAAATAGTTCATGTGTACTAGCGCCGGTACCGTAGTGGAGGGTGCCAGTCGGCGCTAGTTCGCGTAAACTTATCGGTGGCAGAAGTACACAAAACCGGTTAGGTCAAATTACATGACTGTATTGTATTGCAAGGGTTTATAAGCACCAGCGGATACGCTCTATTTACTTTGGCATCGCTAACCGCTTGACTCATTTCAATTCATTTTCCCCATAAAATTTGTATGGAAAAAAAATGTGCGATGGAGAGAGACATGCTCGGAGTTTCTCTGCGAGATAGGTTCAAAAATTAGCACATCCGTAGCAGAACTGGAGTTACCTTTATTTAATTTATTAATTAATTAGCAAGTTGAAGAGGCAGTGGGCAGGCCACACAGCTCGGAAAACCGATGGCCGTTGGAGCAGAAATGTCTCCGAATGGCGACCACGAGCCGGAAAACGCAACGTAGGACGGCCCTCATCACAAGATGGACTGACGGTCTTGTGAAGGTCGCAGAGAGTCGTTGGATACAAGCAGCACAGAACCGATCGCCGTGGAAGTCTAAGAGAAGGGCCTATGTTCAGCAGTGCACGTCCTTCGGCTGATATGATTTTTTTTACTACGTCGGGAGGCATACAAGCATACGGCCCACCTGATATAAAGCGGGTACCGTAGCCTATTAACGCTTGCGATATATTTAATATCACACGCGCGATGCCTCCTCTGCTGCTTACACAGCAACTCCTTGCGAGCTTACTGGTGACCTCACTCACACGCAGGAACACAACAACCCTCTAGGGAGTTGTTATTTGGCTGCGGTTTTCTGTGAGGTGGAGGTTGATGCGCCCTACCTCATGATGATGCCCTCACAAATAGATACTCTATCAATACATATACTTGTGCGTTGTAAACAGGCAGGATTCGTAATACATTCGATATTACAAAGCAACTTCCGACTCTACATTTCATACGATAATTATCATAACGCACAAGTGCATCTAAACATAATGCGGCGGAAGTGGTGGCCCAGTCACCTCGTGCATTGTACTCGGCGTACGCCCGCTCTATTCCCTTACGTGAAAAAGTCTATTTTTAGCTCATTGTCTATTGCTGCCTTTAGCGCATTATGAACAGTGGAATGTAGAACTTGGACAATGCCTTTTAAAAAATAACTATGAGATCACCGCAAGTTGGACCGAATTTTACTCGTATGTATACTTACAGCTAAGTACACGTCAACATTGACACTTGAAGCTTTGTACTGTTTTGTGTTGTTGTTCCTTACTTGATGAGACTTACAATCGCACTTTGAGTTCCGAGCATGACCTGTTCCTCAGACATATTGATATAGAATAAACATAAAATGCACAAAACGCTATACATTAATGCAAATTCGTGCTAATTTTATTTGTTACATGTTATTTTAAAGACTATAATTCGCACAAATTTGCGATGATCATCTATATAGTTAATACTCGTGGGTTCGAGACGATCCAGGTGGCGCAGTGATATAAACGTTTGTGGGTTCGATTCCCACACAGAACTACCAGAGGGAGACATTGTACAAAAGTCGTCTACGTGGGTCCTCTTTCTCACTTATTTCTACTGCCAAGCAACTTTATTTATATAGCTGTGTTCCAGTTTTAAGGGTGAGATATGACAGAAAAATACTGGGTACTGTGACGAAACATCCTTAGGTCACAAGATTGGCAGCGCGCGAGTAACATCCTCGTGGTGTTGCGAGCGTCAATAGGCTGCGGTGACCGCATACCATCTAATGCGGGTCGCATGCTTGTTTGCCAATCAATTTTTATAAAAAAAAAAGACATACGTTTGTGTGCATGAACATATCTGTTAGTCTTGGTCACCTATCTGTTTGGTATCTGGTCTCAGTGTTTTTAAGGAAGGTAGGGCGCATCAAAGCAGCACTTCTGGCGTAGTGTCTTCACCTCACAGAAAATCGAGGCCAAAGAGCAACTACCTAGGTGTTTGTTGTATTATTGCATGTGAGTGAGATCACCAGTAAGCTCCTAAGGAGTTTCTGTATAAGCAACAGAGGTGGCATTGCTTGAGTAATGTATTGCATGAGTTCATAGGCTACGGTAATTGCTTTACATCAGGTAAACCGTATGGTTGTATGAAACGACGCTATAGAAAAAAATAGCCGCTATCTATAAAGAAAACATGTTATGTATCCAATATATTCATAGTTTTTCACAAAATATATATCCGTGGTTATTATGTGCAATATATAGATGATTCAAACTGCTTTGCCCGAGTTGTGGTCACTCGACCTGTGGTTATATGTAAACGACATTGTGTAATAAAGTTTATTATACTGATATAAATTCTTGTTATAAACTCGAATTCGTTGCCAATAACTAGTGGTAATCGCTGCCATAGAGTACGTGTGTAAATTACGTAGTTTGGACTCTACCAGCACTGAGCTACCCACTGAGGGCCAGAGTCCCTCCCAAGTTAAGAGACTACGGCATCCCGTGTGATCGCTTAGTAGTGCAAGTATCCATAGGCTATGGTACCTGCTTGCCATCAGGTCAAACATTAAGCTTTTGTGCCACCGTAACGGTATAAAAAACTACAGTAAATATGAAACGCAACATTTTGGTCTCATTTAATCTTTGGATATTTTGGGTGCGTTTCTGAATACCTAATATAGATATAACAAACGCTAATGATCCTTGATATTATTGAATAACTAGCTATCCGCCCCGGCTTCGCACGGGTGATATGATCGCTACCAAACTTCACAGGATCACCTGCTGGGCTAACCTGAAGATTCACTGAAAATTTCATCAAAATCTGCCCAGTTTTTGAGTCCATAGAGGACATACAAATAATTACCAGTCATCTGACTAATAATATACTAGTATTCTTCTGTGTTGCATACACTCGATTAAAGACAAAAATGAACCAGTTGAGAATGGGCAAGCTTGCATTGCCAGAGGAACACCTGGCTCATCAATTATATAACAATTCAAAATTTTTATTTTTTTTAATTTGTCGGTCATTTTAACTATGTTCCTTAAGAGATATGAACGGTGTTCCTGAACATTCCTATTCTACTTTTTTATGCTGAATCTCAAGTCAAAATTCGAATATTCGCAAAATAACGCACACACGGACAAACGCGCAGACGAACATATAGATTTCATATAGGAACGGTGTTCCTGAAAATAATAGACAAAGATAAAAAATATTTATTTGCCATTAGGCAATCATGACCACTTGGACACGTCTTATATTGTTTAAATCGAATCCTATTCTATTAATCTTTGTATAGGTTTAGTTCTACATAGTTTTAATTTATCTTTTTAATGAACATCGATAGCAATTATTACTTATCTATTTAAAATAAACAACTCTAAGATTGCATACTCATCCCGATAAAAAATAATAGCTTTATTTTTGTGAATGCGTTTTTATATGAAAACGATTTTTAGAGAGACCTGTAAACATACACGCGCTCGGTGGCTCAGTCGTGAATGACGCGACTTTGTCACCGACGCTCGTGGGTTCGATTCCCACCCAAGGCAAACATTTGTGTGCATGAACATGTCTGATTATCTTGGTCTGGATGTTTTAAGAGAGGTAGGGCGCATCAAAGCAGCCCGTCTGAGGAAGTACCTCCACCTCACAGAAAACCGCAGCCAAATATCAACTCCCTAGAGGGTTGTTTTGTTCCTGCGTGTGAGTGAGGTCACCAGTAAGCTCCCAAGGAGTTGCTATATAAGCATCAGAGGCGGCATCGCGCGAGTGATACTTAATATATCGCTAGCGTCAATAGGCTACAGTACCCGCTTTACATCAGGTGGGCCGTATGCTTGTACACATCCCGACGTAGTATAAAAAAAAACATAAACTTAAAAAATAAAACCTTATGTAAATGTACATTTGATCCAAAAAGTTAAAGCCGTTTCCCCGTTATACGAATTATATTTATGTATATACAAGAATTCCTCATTGAAAGTAATAGGATTTTATAAATGCTTATGATTAATACGAGTATGTCTACATTTTGGGAATTTGCATAATTTCTTTCAAATTGTATGAATTTTGTACGATTATATTCTTTTACTCTAACGAAATGACGTTGTATGACATGTTTATATAATTAGGGATGGACCGAAATTCACACAGTTGATTGAAACGTAGAGTCGGGAATAGTTTGGGATCTAGAGCGCGGACCCAAACGCCTTGCGAAATAGGTGCAAAAGGGTTTTCATGATCGCCATCGCACAACCAAAGCGTTTCAAGCGTCCATAGTCTACGGTGACTGCTCACCATCAAGCAAATAGGCAAAACGATAAAATAGCAGAAAATATTTCCGACGCCGAACAATGTCCGACCGAAATATTCGAAACAGATAAAACCTAGGTGTAAAAGTAATTTTAAGCTGCTATTGCTATTCAATACCGAGAGTTAGAATGCAAGTTAGCAGAAATATTCCGCTTTTGTATGCGTAAGCGTCTCATAACCATAAAACTGCGCTTCTATTCCAAATGGAGATTTCTCGCTCCATTTATTGTGTTTTAGTGCCTCCCAGTTGAGTAAATAGGCGGAACTTCGGGCATGACTCATATATGTATTGTTTTATATTATCATTTTAGGCATTTCTTATTGAAAAATAGTGTAAACTTGAAATAACCCTGAAGCGATTGTCAAAAACTCAATCCATTGCAATCGTTCAATAAACAATAAATCAACTAAATTTCGTCCGGAGATACATAGTTATAATTTCGCTATATTTATAGCAGCAGTCGTGGCCGAGCGGTTAAGGCGTCTGACTAGAAATCAGATTCCCTCTGGGAGCGTAGGTTCGAATCCTACCGACTGCGAATTTTTTTTTATATTTTTCAATGTATAATTGAACGTTACCTAGCTAAGATAAAAATAGGGAATCGATATATGTTTGAAGATGACAAATTTGGAAATAAATGTCAAGGTCTGTCAACGGCGCTGTGACAGACATTTCAATTCTTTTGATATTCAACTAAAATATAAGAATATTAACAATTAACTTTTTATTTATGTGTATGGTAAAAGTTTTTGTTCGTAAAATGTTTATAAACAACTACTTGCTAATGGTATGTTAGGCGTAAAAAGTAAAAATCTGGTTTGCTAGAAATACGAGTGCTGAAAATGGCTTAGATGATAATGATTATTTGTTATCAATTAGGACATCTTTTTTACAATTCCTTATATTCCTAGAATTCAATATTTAATACACATTCAGTCTAAGCTAGGACTACATACATAAACAACACATACTAACTCGTCCAAGATTGGTCTGCCGATGAACATAACTCTCGGTGCGAAAGCTAACGAACGCCGAACCCACACAAATCGCTCGAAGATGGCCGCCTCTCATTAGCGAAGTGCACGTGCGTTGCCCACGGCGCGCGGCGCGGCGGCATCGACCAGTCGCGATAGGGTTGCGACATAACCGTGTCTGTGGCAACCGATTTTATGATTACTTTGTACCCCACAAAAATATAAACAAGGCTTTAAAGGTACTATACGACTTCAAAACTTTCAATCCCTCAAAATATTTGAGAGACTCTAGAAAACAGTAAAAATTAATTAAATACAGAGCACGTGCGTTGCCCGCGGCATCAATTTAGCGACATACTTAGCGATAAGATGGCACGTATTGCGACACTTCTGTGGCAACTTAAGGAAATTATATGTATTTTAAGATTATTTAATAGCCATAATGATAGAACAGTTATTAAGAATAATTTATATATATCAGTATTAAATTGCTAGAGTTCCGTGCATGATTCGTAAGTCAGTGGGTGATTACTTAGTACCTACTAGCTAGTATAGTACATTGATTACGTGCGGCTCTACATTTCAACACTCAAAAGTAAAATAATATGCTAGCTTGAGTCTTCAGTTTATTAAAAACGCACATACATCAAAATAATTCAAATACCTCAGAGGATCCAGTTAGGATTTGGTGTCAACAATAAAAAACGCACATACTAAGTTCTTGTAGGTGTCTTGAAGATTCAAAGAGGCCTTATAAAAAAGGTCACAACAACAAGTATCTACAGTTGCTAACAGTCTATCATACTACACCGTGAGGCAAACAGGCATACGCATATATGTTAAATCATCGTCGAGATTTTCCATGAGGTTCTTCAAAAAAGTCGTGAAGAGGGTCGGTAACGCACGAATGACACCTCAAGAATTGCATTTGTCCATGGGCTACCATCAGTCAGGTCATATCTTGACTTAGTGGTATATATAATATTTGGAGCTATGCACTAAATATGCACCAAACAGCTCGGCACTTTAATTATATGCATTTCGTATAAATTGAATACGCTTTGATTGATTGAGTAGTACGCGAATTACCGCCAACCAACATACCACACCAATCAAACGCGTATTCAAATTACCAATATTTACCATTTAATCGTGTAACCATTTTACCAATTTAGTAGTAAGTGACTTCTTTATTTAGTAAATTTAATAATAAACCATCTTAACATAAAGACTATGAGTGAAATTATATTGTCTCCACCAACAATCACCAGTACGTAACTCAGGGTATACCATCTGCCGAACCACCATGCAGAGCCCACTACATATAAAAAAGCCTGTTTCTGGTTAGCTACCGGTTTGGTTTACTCCTCTTTTTCGGAACCTTGTTTCGTAGATGGCAATATGTATCTATACCACGTGCAAGTGACAAGAGATTATTTTTAGCTTTAATTTTTTTCTTAGTGGGTTCATAATTACTCGTAGGAAAAAATATAAATCAAATTATTTCACTCCAACTGGCTGCGTTTTGGGGTGAAATAATTTGAATATATGGAATCCTATACAATTTTCAAATTCATCTTTCAATTTAGGTACAAAGAACTATATTCGGGGTACAAGATCAAAAAAAATCTTAAATAAACAGCTGGCATTCGACCTCATTATAGCACAACACAACGCAAATGTGTTTTACAATCGGATTAAAGCCCAAAAACAGCAGTGCTGTTAGATAAAAACACAATTTGCGCTCGGAATGAAACACTAAACCACATTAGCTCCGCCAACTGGCACCCCTGACAGTAACTTTTCGTCATGGGATTACGAGTCCGTATCAGGGATTTAAGGTTTCATTACTTCGGCGCAGCGAAGCCCTCTCTCCCGTTTGTACCCTACTATGTTTCTCCATCACGAACTAACAAACGAACGTAATAAAAATGGTGTATACCAGGGAAATGTATTTTTTATATTAGTTTTTTATTTATGTAAATGTGTTACGAGTACATTACAATAGTAAGTTTTGAATAAAATGTGTATGTCTACGCACCAAGTCCGGTGCGGGGTATGCAGAGGGAATGGATCACCCTATATTCTTTAACATTTATATCTCTTTTCATGCACGTTCGCCGGTTCCTATGGCTCCTGACATCACCTTCTAATAAAACACGACCTCCTCGGATTAGGATAAAATTGCTATAAATATTCTATTCTGTTATTTATTATTTTATCTGTGCTGCACAGTATCAAAAAATGTGCTGTGGCAATGAATACCTACTTATATAGTTTACCTTATTATATCCTTTAGACGGTGTTACTACATCCACCTTACTAACTGCATCCAAGTAACAACTCCCTGGAGATTTGTTGTATTCAAGCGAGTGAGCGAGGTTACCGGTAAGTTACTGCTTTAGCAGCGACAATGGCATTGTACGGGCGCCACTCCTTGTATTGCAAGTATCCAAAGACTACAGTACCTGCTTTACATCTGGTAAGTAATAATCATTTTAGTTACCTGATGTAAATAAAAAAAAAAATTTGGCCTTCTCGCCAAATTTTTTTTTTGCATTTTGCGTATTGGAAAGATCTTAAGATTCTTAAGATGTATTACGTTACCGACTGAAACAAACACACGCGTGCATCAATCAATCAATCAAAATATACATTTTAAAAATTACCATGTGAGACACAGTGTACATACATTTTTAATTTTAACATATTTCTTTCTAAAAAAGAACTATTTTGGCATGTGCCGATGTACTTTTCATAATCAATCAATCAAATCCAATATTAGACCATCTTCATCATGTATATATTAAGAATTGGCAAGCTTCGAGAAAAGTAGAGTCACAGAAAATTCTCTCAAAGCATAAAATTCAATGTCGGAGACAATGGTACTATAAATTTTCCCCTGTAGAAAAGCGAAACTGTGGAGTCAACTCCGGAATAGGGAGCATAGCGGGGCGAGACCTCTAATGTACAAATATTGCGGACGAAATGAATATATTCGCCCTCCCAACCCCTACTAGCTAAGACAAGTGCACGTTTTGATTGAGTCGAAATATGAATTTATGGGACCGAGAACTAGCCGAGACAGACAACCCTAATGATCGATTCGTCTTTTTATTTTGTCTATTGTGGACTACAACAATGTTAGTATTGACAGGATGTTAATTGTGTAAGATGTCGAGATTGTACTCATTATATTTCTAAAAATAGACACTCATTGCCAGATTGACTTTTGACAACAATAAACTCTATATAGAGTTCATTTAGCATCATATGCTTGTAATAAGTTCAATAAGTCTATATTCCTTCTACTACTATATTCTTTCAAAATCCGTAAATACTTGCAAATACATATCTTATTTCAACCGTATATGTACCTAGATTCCGAAATCAAAGTTTCGATAAATTACACAACTGCAGTCATTTGATTGTAAATTCAAAGACATATAGCAAGCATCGTAGCAGTCCTTCAAATCTACTATATTAGCTATACATATAGTTGGTTCCTAACAATCCCTTCGCACCAGCTGTAACTATTAGGACACAAAGAAAGTCATCGCGTAACAAAACTGTTCTAAAAATGTTTGTCCGCGAATGTAGCCAGTTGGTCGCCACCTAACCAATCACATCCCAGTCCCAAGTGTCCCGCTAATACCCCATATGGCGGCGCTACACAATGTGCAATGTATAAACTACCATTTAACGACGACCCTGATAACCAACACATCGGTACGAAAGCAAGAGGCCATGTTTTATTAGTCGTATATTCATAGCAGTAGGGCGGAAAAACTGATGGAACATATGCATGCATTAGGAATGATGAGACAATCGTGCATTAGTGTCTTAATTTGTACAACTGGTATACATCTGTAACACGTATAAACTTAAAAAACATGGTATGGTAAAATCGCAAATTCTTCATAGGTTGCTTGCTCGCATGCTTCGTAGTATACCACAGCAAAGTGATTTAAGTACCGTATTCATTAATTGCTGTGCCGTAAAAAAAAATATATTTGTATTTATCATTTGCTGGGCGGTGAAGGAAAAACGTGGGCAAACCCGCAAGTCCAAGAAATTATATTTCAAATTACCTAACATGTGACCTAACCTAAGAAGAGTTTGGTTTTCCCATGGGTTGTGGAGGTCTGACAGCACGTCCCCGTAAATCCTAACAGAGTAGGAAATGAGATAACGCTAAACTGAAGATCGATGAAGAGATCAGCGTTATCGGCGATTGAATTTCTATTCCGTACGTAGTACGCTCACATTTGTCATTAATCATCTTTTCGTATTATATTGTTTTTAATTTTTATTTTTAAACGCGAGTAAACCTTGACTATTTCAGAATTTTTTGAGAAAGAGAGCTGATGGCGTCATTTCGCGTATCATTCTTACCGAACACGCAGGTTAAACAAGATCCACCGCAGCCTGTCTATGGATAGGAGTACCCATCTCGAGGTTCTCCGTGCTCGGAGGGTACGTTAAGTCGTCGGTCCCGGCTGTTGTCGATAGAAGACAGTGGTTAAGGTAAGTCAATGGTCCTCGGGCGGCTTGAAAACACTGGCCTTCGCCAATCCGCATTCGGTTGAAAGATATCTCAGCAGTGGGATGAGCAAGGGTTGATGTGTTGACTTTTTCAATGGTGTACATCTAAAGTAAGAAGAGGCATTCTCCGATGGTTCGGACATGTAAAAAGAATGCAAAATGAAAGAATGACGAAACAGATATACAATGCAAAAGTGGAAGGATGTAGGAGCCGGGGAAGGCCAAGACTTACCTACCATGACCAAATTGGTCGTGTTCTATCAGAATGTGATGTCAGGAGCCCTAGAAACCGGCGAGCGTGCATGAGAAGAGCAATGAATGTTAAAGACGCGAGTGAGATATGTAAGGATCGAGTCACGTGGCGCTCGGTTCTCTCTGCCTACCCCGCAAGGAATTTGGCGTGAAGTTATAGATAGATAGATAGACATCTAAAGTTTCTTATTTTAGGTGTGTCCTGATTACAAAAAGTTTGCAAAACACTGGCTTAATGCATAAACCTGTCTCCTTAAAGGATTGTAGGTAAATATTTAAATTTAAGCACATTCGCAACGTGCTCGCACAATGAATCATTAAAGTTTGCCCAGTTTTTACTTTCAAACAAACGAAGCGTTTGAGAAAGTACCTTGATCGTAATGTTTTCTTTATCAAATTTTAATATTCAGAAGTGACAATAGTATCTAAAACACTCGATTAAAAAAGTCTGTCCATTATCAAAATTCCATCCAAATTGAAACTTCATTTACGGTTAATTATTTCGTTAAATAATTATCTATTTATTTTTATTTAGGCGTTCAAACATAATCGGATATTCTTTTTTTTTCAAAATCAATCAAAATCAATAACTCAAATCAAAGTTACATACGTTGCAATAAATTGAACCGTATAAAAACTCTACCGTTTACTAAAATAAAACAGTGTTCTTTCTTTTGCCTTACAATAGTCTTCTTTTCTCTAAAACTGTTGGTAAATGATGATAAGTGGTCACCGCCTTAAATGAAAAATATATGTTATTAAAAACACATTTATAGCAAGTGAATTAGCGCATTATCTAAATTATCACAATAATAAAATTTCAGATAATCTCCTATTCCATTGAATTTGTATGAAAATGCAGATCAAATTACGTTTGTTTAATTTTACCGAATCCGTAAATTTAGTAAGTAGCCAATAATTTTCTTTTGATAACGCTATATCGTAATGACTGCATAACATATCATTTCTTTTATATCGCTAACAAATTCAAATTTAATATTACAGAATTTTCGTGTCGGAAAATGTAGTACTTAGAATATCGTTTGTATAATAAGTTATTATATGCATTCAGGTCAGGCTAATCGAGCACGCAAGCTAAACATCTTCGACCCTGTGGTCTGCCAATAAACCACTTGACGGCGCATAAAGGCATCCCGCGCTCACAACAACGTTGTGTTTTAGCGCCCAAATATCTCAGCGATTCGAGCCTACTGACCAATGAGAGAATATTTTAATCAATAATTAGATAAGTGCCGTCGTGTTGATCCACGAACTAGCCAATAACATCTACGCGTTCTACTTTGCCACCAACCAGTAGTGGTGAAACGAGTTACTACTTAAGAGGGGGGGGGGGGGGGATAAATCTAAGTGGCGCCCGCATTTTGTTTTTAATAATAACTCTGAATTTAAGACCAATTCCATAAAACGCTCAATACAGGCACTGAAGAATCATATTTTTGTTTAATTGTACATGCTACTAATATTATAAATGTGAATGTCCGTTTGTTTGTTACGCTTTCACGCGAAAACTACTGAACCGATCATCATGAAACTTTATACACATATTCTTGGAGATATCAGAAGTAAAATAGGATACTTTTTATTGAAAAAATAATATATTTTTATCAATGCGAGCGAAGCCGCGGGTAAAAGCTAGTAAATAATAAAAACAGAATATGTCTCAAAAAAACATAAATATGGTTCTTCAGGCATGTATTGAGCGTTTTTTGGAATTCATCTTAAATTTAGAGTTAATAAAAACAAACCACTTAGCTTTGTGCGCCCCCTTACCTTAATATCGTTATTTCCTTCATGGTTCAGCCGTATCGAGTTCCTCCGGCTTCGGTAGGCACATAAAGACTTGTATTCGATATATGACTATTGTTATGGTAACCTAAACAGAAATAGAACACATCAATGAAGTTACGTGGAAACCTGCCCAGCATAGTGCAATGATACCTGCATGCCATTTTTTAAACTGTACATAAAAACTGTATATAAAAAAGAGATTTATCTGTATCTTTTTACTTTAACACTCAATTAATCATCAACTTCATGGCGTTAGTCATATAACGAGTACATTCTGATCGACCGATAATAATAATTAGATAATCAGGTACTGCGGAATGTATCCCGTCAACTGCGTATGTAATTACTTATTTAGATTAGGAAGTTTATAAGAGCTATTTGTTAACAGCAATGCTATTTTATCCTATATTAGGGACCGCTACGAGTTAGCGATGACAGTGTAGATTGAAATAGGAAATGAACGGACTTGAGATTACAATTAGGATAATAGTTTACAGTCATACATCATACAATTAACAAAATTTAACAGCATATTTGTATGATAAAATATAATCTAGGTAGTTCTTATATTTTTACCTAAAGCGATTACCGTAACCACAGCGCAGCAAGGAACCCCGACTGAGGAAGTACTTCCACCTCTCAGAACACCGCAGCGTAATAACAACGATTTGTGATATTTCTGCGTGTAAGTTTGTTTGTCAGTAAGGAGTTGCTGTATTAGCATCAGGGGTAGCAACGCGCGAACAATATTTTCTGTATTACATGCGTTCATAGGCTACGAAAACCACTGCACAATGGGGTGAGCCGCATGCTTATATGACTCTCGAAGTTGTATGTGTTAAAATAATATCTAGTGTATACAGCCTACGGTAACCGCTTTACAGCAGGCAGGCCGACTGCTTGTTTTCAATCTGACTTTGTACCAAGTAATGATAATATGACATGTTTAACTAATCTACCTACTTAGTGCTGGTTTAATCGTGAAAAGATAAAAAAACATTATTTACAATTGTGCACTCGCGGGCACTTACTCATGTCTTACATAATACATTAATATATAAATAAAAATCAATGTAAGTATGTTTGTCCTCTAAGACTTCCGGGAGTCTTCAGATTTGTCCAGCGGGTGATCCTGTGAAGCTTGGTAGCGACCCTTGCGAGCTCACTCGTGCAAAGCCAAAGGGTAGCTAGTTATAAAGAAAATCTTATTGTATCTTACTCGTATTTATGTTAAGAGAGGTAGGGCGCATTAAAGCAGCCCGTCTGGGGAAGCACCTCCGCCTTAAAGAAAACCGCAGCCAAATAACAACTCCCCTAGAGGGTTGTTGTGTTCCTGCGTGTGAGTGAGGTCACCAGGAAGCACCCAAAGGAGTTATACTTGAGTGATACTTATAAATGTTTGCGATATTACATTTATAGCGCCGTATGCTTGTATGCCTTCGTAGTAGAAAAAAAATGGTTCGTAGTTATATTTTTCTGTTTTTAGCAAATACACTCACATGTTCACTTTCGCATATACATATATAAATAAGCAGGTTAATGAATAGTTACGTAAACGTTTCTAAGCGGCGGTTTAGCATCGCATCAGTTGTTTACTCCTTGGTCAGCAGTGTCGGGCTTCGCCACACTTGTGACAGTGTCGTGTTCTGAATATGCAGTCCGTGGCGCCAGACATCCGACACTAAGCGAGAACCGGACAATTTATTTGCATACTTGTATAATATAATACAGACAAACATCTTGATTTATTACATTAATTGATATTTTATTCGATGACTTTTAGGGATTTGGAAACACGTAATTAATGTAACTTAATTAGCCGCAGCTATGACTGTTAGTGATGAAATGCAGATGGGGTTTATCAATCGAGCTTCTCCGTACTTCGGAGGGCACGTAAAGTCGGCGGTTTCTGCTGTTATCGATAGATGATAGTCGTGAAGCTAAGTCAGTGGCATTTGGGCGGCTTGTAAACACTGGCCTCCGAAAATCCGCAGTTCCTGTAGTGGAATGAGTAGCGATAGTTATGGATGGATGACTATAAGAAAAATTTAGTGGCCCGGACTCAAGTTCACAGCCAAGTTCATCTGCACCTTGTTAACTAGCAAACAAGGCTTTAACCAACAAGAGGTGGAATGTAACTGATGAAGTACAACCATGTTACAGAAGGCTGCAGTCAAATAACAAGTTCCTGAACTGCTATTGTGTTCCTTCGTTAACAGTAAACTCTATCGAAGTTGTTACGGTTGCAGCAGGGATAAATAGCGCGAGAGGTGTTTGTATTGCAAGTGATCATATTCTACCGAAGTCGCTTCTCCGCTTCTCATCTGGCGAGCCGTATGCTTCTTTGCCCCCCAAAATAATCTAAGAAATGTAAAAGTAATTATTAAAAGATTTAACAACCACTCCTGCATTGTGTAAATATCGAGTTCGACAAACTATCGTTGTATACAAAAATATTGTACAACTAAGTGTACGTCATATTTAACATTTCGACCTTTTTATCACTCTTATGTCGTGTGTTACAAGAGTTACATTCAAACTTCAAGTGTCAAACGTAATCTGCTCTTAGCTGTACATTACCTTTCTATAAGTTATTTTCTTTGCTTACTGATATTACCCACACCATTGTCGGCTTTGAGTCATTGTTAAGTATTTCTTAACACTGAATAATTTTAAAGAAACCATTTTAATAATACAAACATTTTTAAAGGGGGACTGAAGTGACTATTATCCAAGCCATATACTTGATATATCCTAATATAACAGTAGTTGCAGCCTTTGCTACTGTTATTATGTATATGCAGTCTAGAAGTTAAACAATTAGTTGAATTTCTTCTGAGGGCGTCAAGAAGAGGCATTAATACACCCAGCTACAATACAATGTATATATCAGAGGCGAATCTAACACTATATTAATTAACTCCTACCCGAAAGTAGCACAGTATAAGATTTTATAACAACGAATCATTTTTATAACCAAAGGGGGTTTTAATTATTGTGGCAAAAAGTTTCGTACGTAAAAGGATGAATGTTTGAATTCAGTATTCCTAAACGGTCACTATTATTTCATTCCGTAGTACTATTGAAAAAGCAAGCAAATATATAAAATTGCCAGATATAAAAATAGCATAGTACAGTGCTGGAAAAGGAGAAACTCGCCAGTATCCAGCGTTGGTAATTTTGCACATTGTATGACTAGGAGAACGGCAATAAAATGATTAGAATTAAGTAATTAATTTAGTTTTAATTATATTGAATTTTATTGAGTGTTAAATGTTATATTATATTATTTGTGTTCATTTTATTATGTACACGTATATGTTGATAACTATTAAATGGGTATTCGGTATATGCATAAGTGAGCAAATTGAGCAGTTGTCAAGCTCATTTAGAATTAGGGCGAATTAAATGAATAAATATAGTAGGATTACGGTTGATGATATAGTGTTGGAGCAAGTGGATGAGTTTGTATATCTTGGAAGCACGATGTGGAGAGACGAGTGAGTGCAGGGAATAGCGTGAATGGAGCGTTGGGTAAACTGTTTGGCTGCCGAAACTAACTTATGGAAGTAAGAGCTGGGTATGGCAGAGAGAGCATGAAAGTAGAATAAATACAGTCGAGATGCGAACACTGCGAAAAATTTGTGGCATAACGCTTGCTGACCGCGTTCGAAATGATGACGTACGAAAGAGAGTTGGACTGAAAGAGTGTCGGTGTTAAGATAAGAAAGGGCATGCTCCGTTGGTTCGGACATGTAGAAAGAATGCAAGATGAAAGAATGACGAAATAGATATATAACGCGAAAGTGGAAGGATGTGGGAGCCGAGGAAGACCAAGACTAACCTACCATGACCAAATTGGTCGTGTTTTATCAAAAGGTGATGTCAGGAGCCTTAGGAACCGGCGAGCGTGCATGAAAAGAGCGATGAATGTGAAAGAAACGAGTGAAGTGTGTAAGGACCGCGTCTTATGGCGCTCGGTACTCTCTGCCTACCCCGCAAGGGACCTGGCGTGATACATACATACAAATATAGTATTAATACATACAAATATGTAATTAATATCATATATCATAGTTTGTGAATAAGTATACACATTTATATACGCATTTGGCATAAAGATATCGACTTATATTACCTACGGTAGGTAATATAAGTCGATGCATAAAGGCAGATTTGGAAAAGGTAGACAGCGAAAGCTTTCAACAAAACTGTAAAAATACAGCCTTTTTAGCACCTTCATCAATAAATTATGTATAGTTTTTAATCAGTCTACTTATGCCACACGTTTATGAACCTTTATGGGAAGGTCAAAATGTACAAGCACACAAGTCATGGAGTGTTTGTCATTCTCACGACGTCCCACACACTTCACACCTCGTCCACTTCCCAAACATAGGCATGCCGTCATTTCTGGACTGAAGCAAGGGCTCACTAATAAAATGATACTTGGCGAGACATAAAGTTCATTACGTACCACGGCTCTACCACATCCCTTTTAGTACAATTGTATGAGAATATATCTCCAGTAATACTATCTATCTATGACTTCACACCAAATGCCATACGAGGAAAACAGAGAGAACCGAGTGCTACATGCCTACCTCACTCGCTTCTTTAACATTTTTTTATACAACTAGATTGGCAAACAATAGCGGCCCGGATTAAATGGTAAGCAGTCACCGCAGCCTATTGACGCTCGCAACACCGCGGGGATGTTACTCGCGCGCTGCCAATCTTGTGACGTAAAGCTGTTTCGTCACAGTACCCAGTAATTTCTCTGCCATATCTCACCCTTCAAACCGGAACACAGCTATATAAATATAGCTGCTTGGTGGTAGAAATATGTGAGACAGAGGTACCCACGCAGACGACTTTTGTACAAAGTCTCCCTCTGATAGACATTCTACAAGAGTAGGTAACATTCTACAAGATAGTTCTTCTCATATACGCTCGCCTGTTTCTAGGACTCCCGTCATCACCTTCTGATAGAACACGTCATGGTAGGTAAATCATGGCCTTCCGCGACTCCTGCTTTCTACGTTGTATATTTGTTTTGTCATTCTTTCGTCCTGCATTCTTTCTACATATCTGAATCAACAAAGCATGCCTCTTCTTATTTTTTTATTTAGCTGAAATGATGTAAATTATATTACATTAATTTACATATTAGTACAAAAAAATCACTATCACTATCAAATAAATATATATATATGAAGTGATAGTGATAGTGCAATATGTAGTATATTGCACTATCACTATCACTTCATATTATAAAACAAAGTCCTTCGCCGCGTCTGTCTGTCTGATCGCTATAAACTCAAAAACTACTGCACCGATTTTCATGCTCTTTTCACCAATGTATAGAGTGGTTCTCGAGGAAGGTTTTAGTATATAATTTGTTAAGTTTTTGTATACATTAACGATATTTGTTAGAGGTGTCGGAAAAAATAAGCCGTCTGGGAGCTTTCAACGAAAACGCTGCCTAAACCCTTTGAGATATAACAAAATAATGTATGGTGGAATTGTATATCTTGTATAGGTCTATAGAAAAGTCCGCGGTGGTCTTGGACACTATATCCATTTTAATACTTTAAAAAATGGGCGATTATAAAGCGGTAATTGGAAAGCTATTTACACAAATACGGAATTAATCCTTATCATTTTAAATACGTTAATTGGCTTGAGCATTTCATGAAAATTATATTTTCCCTTTACACCATGCAAATTAAATGAATACCTTAGGAGATATAGCAAAATCAAAATAATGCGCCGTGATTTGACCGAGCCGCGCGGGCGCCCTGTGACCCCGCGCCTCGCGACCGAGCCGACTCCAAAAGATTATGTAGTGTTTCAATGTTTGGTGGAATTGTATATCTTATATATGCCTACAGAATAGTCCGCGTTGACATATGTCTATATGTTAATGATAACATATTACCTATATCCATTTTAATATATAATATAATTTAATTAATTATAAAGCGGCAATCTAAAAGTATTTGATTTTTTGTTTTTTACGATTTAACTCAAAAACTACTCAACCAATTTTACCGAAAGTTACATCTCCTCGGAGTAACATAGGCTATTTTATATTTTCTGTAAAGAACCCGTGCGAAGGGCGGGTTGCTAGTATGTAATAACGGCAGAGTTTTTTTTTCTCATATGTTATGTATAACACAAATCTATAAATACTAAAAGTGTACTACATCATTGTAAATGTAAGTGCTCCGTATTCACTTGTTTTAAACATTATGTTATAGTTACATTTTAGATACAAATACATTATTCGCCAACTGCGAAAGTGATAAAAAATATTACTTTCTTTATCGCTATATTTAGAAACGATAGTTCGGAATATCACTAGCATATTATAATAGAAAAGTCGTGCGTTGACGGCGGAGTGGATAGATTTAGCGTTCAACACCTGCCGTGCGGCCAACGGCAGCGACTGCGCACAAATCTCGTTTGAGCGGAAGCGCCCCCGCGGCCGCGTCGACGGCTCTCCCTTGGTTGATGGAGTGCTACGCTGAAATATTTACTAGTAATTACCTATCTGGAATTACATACTACTTAATTTAGACCCTGTTTCGCCGTACAGTCAGCAAAGAATTACGGATTGCATTTCTTTATTTTACTGCTGAAAAATTAAAATTTACTTTAAACGTATAGTGCGTGATAATTATATCCATTGTGTCAACATAAATCTCTCTATCGATGACCAGCGGTTACATTCCCAAAATATACATAACTTCCAGTGAAAATCCATTCCGTTTAGTTCACGAAGAAGAACAAACAAACTACCAAACATCTATACTTTTGCTTTTATAATAAGTAACACAATGGCAATAAAATCTGTTAAAGTCGATAAATAACTATCTTTCATATTCAATTACTCTGCCGAAATACCTAATAGAACAGTTAATTTGACCAAGTGACGTGATTTTCCATGCAAATCAACCTAGGTTTAGAATGACCGCACGCAGTCATGATGACGCCGTAGACGGTAATTGATTGCATACTATTAAGTGGTCCGGTTGCCTGTTTGCCACCTTAGTACAATTAAAAGAAAACTAAATCGGTCAAGCGCAAATTGATCAACTCTTGTTCTTCCTGGCCATTCCACAATTCGGTTAGTCAAAAAGATATAACCGTACCTTTTGTCATCCGTAAACCTGACCAACAATTTTTATCCCCAACTTGCAACTTCAAATGGTTGAACGGTAAATAAAGTTTAATTTACCTGAAACGGCTTTAGTGAGGAAATGATAATAAAACTTCTTGGTATGGTTAATATTTAGCAAATTGAAATATATATTGGCAAAGTAACAAAGAACACACCTAAGATATAAATAATCGTGTTCATGTTTATACCCTGTGCTCATGTGCAAGATTGGTAGTAAAAAAACACCGTAACGAACACATTCTTGTCTAAATATTTATTGTTTTATTATATACTAGCATAGAGAAGTATATACTGGATAATTCTCGTAACTTCATCAAACTTGATCATCGTGATCATCTCCATCTCCATCTTTGTATCCCATAAGTAGTATGGAAGAGTAATTATTCCCGTGAATCTACTAAACGAAACATAATGAAAGTGATTCAGACTATCCTATTTATCATATAAATACAGTATGTTTATCACACGAATGGTGCATGTTCTGAGCTCGGTGGCTCAGTAGTGAATGATGACGAGGTCGGTGGCTCAGTCGTGAATGACACGTGGGTTCGATTCCCAGACAAGAGAAACATTTGTGTGCACGAACATGTCTGTTTGTCTTGGTCTGGAGGTTTTAACTCCATCCTCCTCCTCCACCACACAGAAAACCGCTGCCAAAATAACAACTCCCTAAGGAGTTGCTGCCTAAGTAGCAGAGGAGGCATCGCGCGAGTGATACTTAATATATTACAAGCGTTAATAGGCTACGGTAACTGCTTTACATCAGGTGGGTCGTATGCTTCCGGACGTTGTTTAAAAAAAATATACGCAAAAATAGTGGTGTAATCTAAAAAAAAAATTTGATTCTGAAAAAGTTGACCAATCTAACTTCAAATAGTTTGTAATTGAAATACTAAAATTGTTCAAACGATACACATTACAATAGAAATTTAATTAAAGTCATTGTATTAATTGTGTTCTGGTTATTTTGTAAAACAAGGAAAATATCAACATTTCTGCGCATTTTTTTAATAGACCGACATTAAACAGTATTTTGTGTGTGGGAAGTGACAACAGTGAGGTGTGAAAACTGTTGCGGCGATTTGACGACGAATGGATGGCGGTAGAACTTTGTATTAATTTATAGATATAATGGTGGTCGTGAAAAGTTTTATAGAATGAAAAATAGACCGCTTTCATTACACTCTGAAATGACAACCGGAGTCGTAAACACTGACGTATATTAAAATGAAAACCATGTCGAATCTAATTTTAGGGTCCATTCGGATGTTTATCCCGTCGAATAGAACTTGTGTCGCTACTTTAACTTTCATATTTGTGAATACATTGTTGAACCTTCTTCGCATAATTGCGTAGAGTGCAAAGATCAATAACACGTTTTCATTTCAATATCGAGTGGCGCCGCCTTGCGTCGCACCGCGCGAACTAATGACGACACGCGACCCGCACACGACCTTTACGAAGAAACGAATACATTAATTAGTGATGCGTGCACGTGCGATACATTAACAAAATGAACTCTTTTGTTTAATTAATTTGACACAAAATGAATTTTAACGTGATATAATGTTTAATGTTAGGTATTGCTTTACGCAAGTTACTTTAGAATTTGCATTTGTCAGTAATAAAAATTTTATATGGAATGTGACTATATTAAATGATAATACGAAACATAAAAACATTGCATATTGAAACATAAATTTCATGTTTCCACTAGCTTTGATATGAATGGGTTGAAATGGGTAAATTTACAAAATGTTTTATACGGCCCTGTGGCGCAACGGATAACGCGTCTGACTACGGATCAGAAGATTCCAGGTTCGAATCCTGGCAGGGTCGCATATTCTTTTTCGAAACTTTTTTTAATATTTTATTAATCTCGGCTTTTAATAACCAACGAAATACATATGTTTGTTTCTTTGTTTATATATAAATAGTTAAAAGGAAATATATAAAAATTGAACGTTGAACCGTTTCCAACTTTTTTTTTCTAATACGTCTATTTATTTATAAGGCGCGATAATATCTGCTTAACGAAAAAATAAAAATACTTAGTTTATTTATTTTTTGTTTAGTAGTTATTAGCAAGCCCTACACTATATATCTTACTTATAAAAAAATAATGGAAGCAGCAGATAAAAAATTGGTAACGCATGTTTCAACGCAAATCTGCATAATTGTACAAGGGAGGTAGGGCTCATCGAAGGAGCCCGGCTGGGGAAGTACCGACACCTCGCAAAAGACCGCAGCCGAAGAAGAGTTTCCTGCAGCATTGTTGTGTAGTGAGTGAGATTACTAGCGGGGTCCTGAGGAGTTGCTGTGTAAGTAGCAGGGGTGGCAATTTCGCGGGGTCGTTTAGTGGGTATACCGTCGGGCAGCCGACGGGGAGTCCCACACTACCACCGGAGGCCACCCAGGCGCCGGTGGTGTGCGTAACGCATTTTTCCCCGCGTAACAAAAAAAAAAAAAAAAAAAAAAGGGGTGGCAACGCGTGAGATATTTTTTAAACCATGGCAACCACTTATATGCCTACAGACGTTGTATAAAAAAATACTAGTACAATAAGAATAATAATGAATTACATAAGTATATCAACAGCTGATAACTAAACATATTTCGAAACGAAACTGTGGTGTTATCCATCCGAGGCGCGTCGTGATAAACTTGTTAGTTATCACCTAACGTAAAATATTGACTAATAAAAAATATTACGAGCATCGCAAAAAGCTAGCAGTGTTTTTTTCAGCACTCTGGAGCAGTGATAAACATCACCTCTGAGCCACAAGAACACTTTTATGTGGCAGAATTATCTTGAAAACTATGAAGTGTCAAAATATTTTAGAGTGATAGTGATGTAAGCGGTTAAAAAACGACATTCTTATGAAATACACATGCGTGTTGGATTCATAACGGAAAAATACTTTTATTTGGTAGACATGTGGATTAATTTATAATAGGCAGATTTCTTCCGTGAAGGGATTTTTACAGGTGAGGTCATTAAGAGAGGTAGGCCGCATAAATACAGCCCGGCTGGCGAATACCCCCACTTCACAGAAAACAGCAGTCAAATAACAACTCCCTAGAGGGTTGTTGTGTTCCTGCGTGCGAATGACGTTACCAGTAAGCTCCTAAGGAGTTGTTGTATTACCAACAGAGGTGGTATCGCGGCGATACTTGATTTACAGCCACGGTAACTATTTTACATCATGTGGGCCGTGATATGCCCCGACGACACGTCTAACTAGCTGTGCCCGGCACCGCTTCACTGCGGGATTATTTCCTTTTTTTTATCTTTAAACCTTCTCGGTAATGTGTTCAATATAATCCAGAAGTCAATCGGATGAATGGTTCCAAAATCTATAACGGACATAGGTACAAACATTTTTTGTGTTTTATATATTAAGACGAAAAGGTGAACACGACGCGCGCACGATACCCTCGGTGTGACCTCACTGATGTAAAAAATAGGTATCTGCCGTATATTAGACCAATCGGTTCACAATTGGCGAAGTTATAGTTATTAAGTGATGTACGCAAAAAATGTCGGTGGGATTAAGAACTTATCTAAGTCAACTTTCTTAAGTTGATTAAAAATAAGAATAATAGATAATAACGAATAGTATAATTGATATATATACCTATATATAACTTCACACCAAATGAATTAATATTATACAGCGAAATGAAATCAAAATGGTTCCGCCGCGCGCGATGCGTCACAGTCATCACACAACGTGATGAATTCTTTGATTATTTAACTATCAAGTGGTGTGATTAAATGTTGAATGTAAACAGTGGATATATAACTGCAATACCAAACTGTATCCACCGATTTTATTATCATCAGTTTTGTGTTGTTCCACTATGTTGTTTTGTTCCACTATGAAATCAAATTTAAAAACGTATTCACGTCAAAAACAATCGCTTATTATTAGGCTCCACAACTACAGGACGGACATTTTATGTCACTATCAGCTGCTCGATGGTTATTTTCGAGGCGGCTATCAGTTTGAGGTCAAGAGCGCGCCTTCCGCCCGATAACGTCCCCTGATAAACACGACCGAAAACCCAGCATCCCCTACTATCCGCCATTTATTGGTTTCAATAAAAATAACAGTCGTCAAATGCGAGTCGATATCCGCAGCCACGACTAACCCTATGTTATTTACGAAAGTAGAAAGATCAACGTATTGACATTAATTAAAAAAACCGGCCAATTGCGAATCAGACTCGCGCACGAAGGGTTCCGTGCCATCTATAAAAACGGCAAAAAAAATCACGTTTGTTGTATGAGAGCCCCCCTTAAATATTTGTTTTATTTTAATTTAATTATTTATTTTTAAAGGGAATATATAACTAAATATTCTGTGAATATTTCAAGCATGTACCTGTTGCCGTTATCGATATCGAGCAAAACAATCACGTTTGTTGTATGGGAGCCCCCCTTAAATATCGGACGGACAGCGGAGTCTCAGTAATTGGGTCTGTTGTACCCTTTGGGTACGAAACTCTAAAAAGATTTTGTTGTAGAGATGTTCGGTTTTAGAGAGTTCACTTGCGAAAGCTCGTATTTGTTGCCTGATCTCCTTACCAAGAATATTCTAGAAGCTTGGGTGATGACGTCTTGAAAAAAAATCGAATAGGTTTTCTATTACTAACACGATATCGCAAACAGTGCAAGTATTACATAATGTTTTTTTTTTATAGTAAAACTGTAAATTTAACAGTAGAGTTAGGTGTTTGAAGTGTTCCGTACTTAAAAAAAAAATTGTATACTTAAGCGACCGAAATCGCGTCTGTGACAGGATCGTACGAAGTACTCGTTCCTATCGGTTTCCGTATATGGCAGACGTCTGTCTGTTTTTGCTTCTGTAACAGGCAGTCCGTTGAATATTGTCCGACTTTGGTATCTTTACCCTTGTTTTTTCTATTCCGTGTCTTTACCTAATTCAAAAATTGCCATATAACAAGCGTTTACTACTATGAAATCATATAGACACGTCATTTTCTAAATGAGGTTTTTAATTTAAAAGCATAATTTAAGCACGATAGTATAAAATCAAACCTCATGAACATGAAGATAAGCAGTATGATTTTATATTCATTTTCAACGGGTGTCCGTAGCATATAGGTACCATTATAACATTCATCTGACTAGGTTTACACCCGATATATGCTGAACTCAAGTCAGAGTTGAACAAGACCTAAGTATCCTTTATCCTAAACCCTAAGTCCCACTTAAACCGAACCTATAATAGATCGAAATCGTCCCCATACAGAAACGACACTGAATCTAATCCTTACCAAAGCGAGACCAAAACCCGACCTAAAACAAAGGTAGGCTCGACATAAAACTAATCTAAACCTAAACCGCCTAAACCGAGCCTCGACCGGATCCAAAACTAACATGCAAGTAAAATCTCTACGACAGACACTGCAGTGATTATAATGGCTCCCTTTCTTTCCTATGACGCAGAACCCTAAAACAGCTAGTACCTATCTGTCAAAACATATTTTTAACTTTAGTTTCCTCAAATGTCATCGGTCAAATCTGTGAAAGTCAGATAACTTTTTGTGCATTCCTCACTTGAAGATTTTTACTTAGGACATTATCTCCTATTAGTTTAGTACATTATTGACTTTTAAAAAACTTGCTGATACCGCAGTCTGTCAAAACATATTTTAACACACAATAACAATTTTGTTTTCTCAAATGTCAACGTATTATATGTGAAAGTAAGATAATTTTTTGTCCATTGTTTGCTTGAATATTTATAGTTAGAATATTTTGTTGGTTTAGTCTGTTGGTTATAAGTCCGGCAAACATCCTGTCCACGCGCAAATATTAGATCATCTCCTCACGTCGGTTGTCATTAGAGATCAACTGGCCAGCGGACGTGGCAAGCATATGTTAAATATGAATCGAAGGTGAACCTATATAAACATATAAATTATGTACATACTTATTTAAGCTTGCGAGATGAGCACTTTTGTGCCTATTTTCATACAACGTCGAAAAGCATACGGTTCAAGCTGATGTAAATTGGTTACCGTAGTCTATGTAAGCTTACAATACATAAGTATCACTCGCGCGATGCCACTGCTGCTAAGAAGTTGTTGTGTTAATAGTACGGATGGCATCGCGTGAGCGGTACATAATATATTACAAGGGTTCATAGGCTATGGCAATCACTTTACAATCAGGTGAGACGCATGATCGTATAAAAAAATCGAGCTATACCTATAGTTAAGTAACATCGTCCTCAGCCTACGGATTACTGTCTGCGGATGCGTTTATTTATCACGACGTTCTCGGTGGTCAGAAGGCACGTTAAGTAACTGAGCATACCAGGTACAGCCGGGTGTGGCTTTTGGATACATATTTTCGAAACTGTTTTGAATTATATTTGCTCATTGTCCTTCTCAAGTACGCGGACTCTAATATTAAAACGAGTAATTCTTGTATTTAGATTTCGTGTATCTCGAAAAGGGAAACTTTACCGTAGTCAAATAACAATTCCCTAGAGGATTGTTGTCTTTCTGCGTGTGAGTGAGGTCACCGGTAAGCTCCTAAGAAGTTGCTGTGTTGCAGCAAAGGTGGAGGAGGAGGTTAATGTATTGCAAGCGTTCGTACATCCATTAGTAACTCTAGACAATGCGCAAACATCATCATAGCCATATTGCGACATCAGGTAGGCCGCATGCATGTATGCCTTCCGACGTTGTATAAAAAGCTATTTGACATTATAATTATTACTATTGTAGGTACAGGAATTACCGCGATTTGTTTTTATATTTTCCCGATAGTTTGGCGACGTTGCAGACGCCATTCTCACGGGACGACTGGAGACGGCGAGTACATATTAGTTCGTTAAGGGCAGACATATCTGTCCACCCTCTTTCTGAGCAGCTTATTAATCAGCGCCTTATACACTACACTCACGGTGTCCTCTTGGAGATTGCTATTCAAAACCCGCACATAACGTTTGCATAACTCGACCACTGGATTCCACGTTCTCGACAACTTGCAACCGTATTTTCGATTGAAATTACGATGCTTTTTTATTTCAATCGCCACCCTGACAAGTCTGCGGTATGAGGTATCGTTCCGTTGAGTGGGTTATGCAGCTCAATCCAGTGATTGATATTCGTTTGCAGAAGGTATTCTGCCATGGCGGACTTTTCATGTCTGCTCTCAACGGGTTAATATCTACTCGCCGTCCCCAGTCATCTCGTGACCATGGCGTCTGCAACTTCTTTCTAGCGTTATCCAGTTTCCACGTTTTTCGTAAGATTGATTTTAAACTAAATTTAAAAAAAATATATATTTAAAATCAATCTTCTGCCTAGGTTAATACAGTTTCCTAATCTATTAGGATTGGCGGGGTCCGCTACCTAAGCCTATGGATGTGACGAAGAAATTGATTTTTGCATGGACCGACCGCCGTCAGATCTCCACAACCCTGAGGGAACCTTCACATCTTTTAGAAATGTAATTTCTTGGACGCGCGGGTTTTCTCACCATCTTTTCCTTCATTTGCCGAACAAGTGATTAATTACTAATATATAAGTACCGAAAACACGAATTTATAATCGAACAACCGGGAATCGGTTGGGCAATAGTTCTTTACCCACTGAGCTATCACTGTACGCTCTCACAGCATTCTCTTTTTGCATGTTTTGTCTATTACCTTAAACAAGTAATTCTTGTGTAAATATAAGTAACAAAATGGAGAGCGATCAGTCGCCCAAGTAACAAATAACGATTGATAAGTTGTCTAACTTATCAAACAAGATGACATGACACGAGCATGTGTAACACAACATATCAAATATTAAAACTGATTCAACATCATCACATCACACATGTATGCACAGGTGTATAATAGACTTTTTTTTAAAGACAAATACCTAATCTTTTTAGAGATTGATAAATGGGAATTACCAGTACTAGAGAGATCTCAAATTATTCATATTTTGCAAAAATACAAACACATGGTGGGCGTCACAACGTCTTTATGGCGTTGTATCATAGTTTTATTCAAATGTTTCCAACTAATTGCTATCTCGTGCAATAGATATATGCTTTCAGGGAAACTAAGTTTAAAAATTGATAATCAATCTACTTGTAATAACGTTTCTTAATCCATTAGGATTGGCGGAGTCCGCTACGTAAGCCTAAGGATTTGGCGAAGATACAGATTTTGATATATTATTTATTTATTTTTGATTTTACGAGAACTTTGCGGAAGAAAGTTGATGTAGTGACAAAATTTGAAAATGGTATGCTGAGATGGTTTGGTGATTTAGAAAGAATGAATGACAAAAGAGTTACGAAAGAAGAGTATCAGTCAAGAGTGAATTGTGATGATGGGAGGGACCGCCCTAGACGTACACATATAGATCAAATTGGTGATGTGTTGAAAAAGGGGCAAATCAAAAGTACCCAAAACCGAAGAGCATGCATGAAGAGGTTGATGAGTGTGGAAGAAGCGAGAGCGGTATGTTTGGATCGGTGCACCTGGCGTTCTATAGTCTCTGCCTACTATGGGATGATATGTATGTATGTAAGTAGATTTTGATATGGTACGACTGCTATCAGACATTTACAACTCAGAAGGAATACCAGATCTTTCTAAGGCAAGGCTCTTTCGAAATAAAATTTCTTAAACATGCGGGTTTTCTCACGTTGTTTTCGTTTACCGCCGAGTAAGTGATAACCACAAGCAAATTTAGTAGGACGTGCTCACACCAGGATTCGAACCAGTTACCAGTCGGTTAATCTACTTATCCACTAGGCAGTCAGCGTACGAGATTATTTTTAGACAAAAAAAAACAGCAAACGCCACTAGAAAAAGCATTTTATTAATGTTTATCTGAATTTAGACCATTTATAAGTCTTCATTTTTTGAAAAAGTACTAGCCTATGTTTCCCTAAAAAGGCTGGCAACGGATCAGTGACACTTTGGTGTTGCTGATGTCTATGGGCGTTGGTGACCACTTACCATTAGGTGACCCACATGCTTACAGTGTATTTACCATTACATAATGTCAACGCAATGATTTTCTCGTCACTCGGCGACGAGCTCGGTGGCGCAGTGGTGAAACGCTAATTTAACATCAACGATCGTGGATTCGATTCCCACACAGGACAAACATTTGTGTGCATGACTGTTGAAGTGTCTGTTGAAGCAGCCCGTCTGGGGAATTACCTCGACCTCACAGAAAACCGCAGCCAAATAACAACTCCCTAAAGGGTTGTTGCGTTCCTGCGTGTGAGTCTCCAGTAAGCTCCTAAGGAGTGGCTGTGTCAGCAGCAGAGGTGGCACTGCGCGAGTACTTAATGTCTGCAAGCGTTTATAGCCTACAGTAACCGCTTTACATCAGGTGGGCCGTATGCCTCCCGACGTAGTATAAAAAGTCACAGATAAAAAGTATTTTTGCCTATCGCCGAAACTCTAGTTACGAATATAGCAGAAGGGAAAGAGACATCCATTAGCATTGATAATCTAATCTCATGATAGATATTTCGTCACAGCTATAATGGGGTGTGAATTACTGTGAATACTAATCGAATGATCGCGCTCCCTAGCACTTGAAAGGCGTTCTTGATGCGGACACTTGTCCTCGCCGTGCCTCGCCGTGTCAGCGGCTGGAGTGTTGTCGGCGAAGTATGTACTTATTATCGCGCTAAATGCACTTAGTTGGAAACCCACGACGTCTTTTATTGCTTATAACATTCTTTAAATTCAGTCATTTGGATCACAATATGGGGAAATACATTTCAACAAGTGATTCAAATTAATGTTTTTTTTTATATTACGTCGGGAGACACACAAGCATATGGCTCACCCTGATGTGAAGCGGTTTCCGTAGCCTATGAACCTCCACCTCTCCTGCAGCAACTCCGTAGGAGCTTGCTGGACCTCACTCACAGGCAGGAACACAACAAACCTCTAAGAAGTTATTATTTGGGTTTCCTGTGAGGTAGCCCTACTTCTCTTATCTTATAGTCATAATAGATATCAAGCACCTTAAAAAATTATGATAAATATCATCTATATAAGTATATAAAAATGAATGTTTGTCTGTATGTCCTCTAAGGCCTCAAAAACGGCTGGGCAGATTTTGATGAAATTTTCAGTGAATCTTCAGGTTATCCCAGCAGGTGATCCTGTGAAGTTTGGTAACGATTGGCTCACCCGTGCGAAGCTGGGTCAAGTAGCTAGTTTTTTAATAAATCTCTATGTAGTTCAAAAATGCCACGTAAATGACGCATTGAGTTCGGAACGCGTGATGTCATTTGTATGTAAACATACTGTCAGTCGTAAAAGCTATTATTGCAATTGAGTGATTAATAAATAATAACAAACAAAATAAGTTACTGACAAGTTAATTAGAAGTGCTACAAAATTATACGACTTTATTTATTACAACGAATAACGTCACGTGTTTCTTACGTTATATTTTATGGATTATTTATAGTTTATTTATTTAAAACTAGCTGACCCGGCGAACTTCGTACCGCCTCAGGATCAATAAATGGTGTGTTAACTTATTAGATGGTATAAATTCTTTTAATACTTATTATCCTATTCCCGACGAAGACAAATCCAAAATCATAAAAATCGGTCCAGCCGTTCTTGAGTTATAAATGGTGTAATTAACACGACTTTGTTTTATATATATATATAGATGACGGTCAGCAATGCAAGAGTGACACCCCTGGTGTTCCAATTGTCCATAGGCTACGGTATTGTTTACCATCAGTCACCGTACGCTTGTTTGCCACCTTAGTGGTATAAAAAATGGTATTTTTATCGTAGCCCTTCTTCGTCTTACCGTTATTCCGTTTCCTAATCCATTAGGATTGTGGGGGTCCGCTACCTAAGTCTAAGGATTTGGCGAAAGCTGATTTTTACATGGAGCGACGAACGCCATGCCTATCTTAGGTAAAGTCACTCGTCTTTAAAATATAATTTTTCAACTTGCGAACAAGTGATAATCCTACTAATATTATAAATGCGAAAGTTTGTATGTATGGATGTTTGTTGCTCTTTCACGCTTAAACGGCTGAACGGATTTGAATGAAATTTGGCACGTAGATAGATTATGATCTGGATTAACACATAGGCTATGTTATGTTGATACTGTTGATTGTAGGCACTTGGTGGAATTTTGAAGACATCGCGTTAGTGTTAATACTTGCACTTGTACAGATTCCACTTCACAATTTTATTTAATAATTATTTTTACCGACCGGTTTCGCCTTTACGGTTTACCCTTACGGCATATAATGCCGTAAAGGCGAAACCGGTCGGTAAAAATAATTATTAAATAAAATTGTGAAGTGGAATCTGTACAAGTGCAAGTATTAACACATAGGCTATGTTATTTGACTCCACGCGGGCGGAGCCGCGGGCAGCAGCTAGTTACAAACATATACAAAAATCCGAAAACATGAATTTAGTGTCACATGCCGGAATTCGAAACGGGGGCTTAGTTGCTCAATAGGATCGACGGTCCCCTACTGATGGTAAATTCATGCCACGACAACAGCGCCAGATTGGTTTAATCTCGGTGGCCATTTATGGAAATAAACTTTAGTGATGAGATATGAGAGATCTATTAGAAAGATTGTTATTGAATTTAGCTGCGAGAATAACCCTTCTACTGTTTATTCATGGCTCTATGTGTATGCCACTTCTTCACACATAAACGGCTGAATGGATTTTGACTCCAGTACATAGTCTACTGTGTGGAGCAGATGAGTGTAGAGTGGGAAAGAACCAGCATATTAATCATAGATAACAGAATGATATTAATCGACAGTCCCTGCCATTTATTTATTTATGGAAAAGGTACACCAACAGTATACATACATAACATTGCTTATGACATTGTACAAACAGTTCTTATGTATATCTATTACAGGCGTACACAACATTTATATTATCTGGGTAATTAATTCGTTTACATGAATAAATTTCTAAGATAATATTATATCTATCTATAACTTCACGCCAAATCCCTTGCGGGGTAGGCAGAGAGAACCGAGCGCCACGTGACTCGATCCTTACATATCTCACTCGCTTCTTTAACATTCATTGCTCTTCTCATGCACGCTCGCCGGTTTCTAGGGCTCCTGACATCACCTTCTGATAGAACACGACCAATTTGGTTAATATTATATATACCACTTAATTTATGTTTTCGGATTTTGTGAATGTATTTTTTTTTAAACTACGTCGGGGGCATACAAGCATACGGCGCACCTGATGTAAAGCGGGTACCGTAGCCTATTAACGCTTGCGATATATTAAGTATCACTCGCGCGATGCCTCCTCTGCTGCTTACACAGCAACTCCTTGGGAGCTTCCTGGTGACCTCACTCACACGCAGGAACACAACAACCCTCTAGGGAGTTGTTATTTGGCTGCGGTTTTCTGTGAGGTGAAGGTATTTCCCCAGACGGGGCTGCTTTGATTCGGCCTACCTCTCTTAAAACATCCAGACGAAGAGACCAGACCAAGAGACACACAAATGTTTGCCTTGTGTGAGAATCGAACCCACGAGCGTTGGTGTCAAAGTCGAGTCAGTCACGACTGAGCCACCGAGCTCGTCAACTTATTATTTGATTGACAGTGAAGGTGCGTAAACCTCGCTTTTTGAACGGCTTCGCGGTTCATGTCAGTAAATGCGTCCCACTGGGCTTCGTCCTATCACCCACCCTCTTTCTTCTTCATATCAATGACATGCTGCCACTTCGTAGTATTCATTGCTGCAGATGGCAGTTCGGTCCATGGGCGATATTTCGGTCGGCCTGGTGCTGGTCGGACAGAAATCGATGAGAAGCGTGAGAGTCTTGTCGTTGAGCTGAATCAGGTTTTGGATCTTATTAGTAAATTGGGTTTCAATAACCTGGTTGAGCGATTACAACAAATATGTCCCCATATCTTCCCGCTCCCAGTCTTCAGGGCGCTTCCCTCAGCATCCGAGATGGCCTGAATATGCTAGGCATGGATATTCATTGCGACCTTAACCAACGTGACTACATCGAGAGCCTCATCTCAACAGCTTCAAAGAAACTCGGACTCCTGAACACGGTGCGCCGGTTCTTCACGCCGAACCAGCTTTGTCTGCCTTATAAGACTCAAGTTCGGGCCTGCGTGGAGTATTGCTCGCATCTCTGGGACGGTTCCACACAGTATCTTCTCGAGGCTCTTGATAGGTTGCAGCGACAGGCTATCCGCATAATCGACGACGAAGAGGTCACCAAAAATCGGGAACCTCTTCAACTTCGTAGGGACATTGGCTCGCTAAGCGTATTTTACCGCCTTTACCATGTTGAGTGCTCTGAAGAACTGTTTTCCTCTATCACACCCTCTCCCTTCCGTCATAAAACTACACGTACAGGCTTGCGATGTTAATATTCCACTGTCGAGCATATTTCCTCGCGTACTAAAATTTTCGGCAACTCCTATCTCTGTCGTACTATTAAAAAGTGGAACGCCTTGCCGGCACATGTCTTTCCTCCTTCCTTCAAAATGGGATCCTTCATGCGAAGCGTGAAAAAGCACCTTGCGGGCCAACATGGCAGCGTCAACTGACAGGACACAGGATACTGTAGTCTTTTGTCAGTTGCCCTTGCGATTTAGGCTCCTCTTTTCGCTTACCAGCAGGCGAAGCGGAGCCACTATACTGAGCTGAAATAAAATTAAAAAAAATAATAATAAAAAAACCGCATATCCAAGAAATTGTATTTCATAGACGTGCGATCTAACCTAAGAAATATCTGGTTCCATGTCAAATCGGTATCTTTACCAAATCCTTAGGCTTAGTTACCGGACCCGCTGTGATTTTGGTTCTATACTACACTTGTATAGAACTAAGTCATTAATAGTGCATACTAATTTTATTATTATGCTTACCTGTTCCCAAACAAAAATTAATTAAATTACCACTTGTTTTGTTGTGCAGATTGTTTAACACTAAATACCACCGTGGTCTAAACCTGTGTCATTTTTATGTATGTAATTAAGTTCATGTAATTAAGATATTATTGGGTTTGTAAAAATAAATAAACAAAAACAAATTGCCTAAAAAATGAGGCATGTAAACTTTTTATATTTCACCACACAAGCACTTCCCGTGCACCTATTGAATGGATGTAGACAAACCTTTACTAAGTGTCTAATTAACCGAGCGTCAAAATATATAAAATATGCACATATTAATAACTACACATAGTAATTTATTTTAGGTTATTATTATTATTTTACATTTATTAAATTGTAGATGTAATTTAGTTTTAGTTTTATTGTGTATTTATTTAATTTTAGTTATGTACCTTACTAAGTAAAAAAAACATCTCTTGTAGAATTATGGAATAAAAACTTATAACTACACAATAAAAAATCTGATCAAGTGCGAGTTGAACCGTGGTTCAGTACCAGGGTTCAGTAACACATTTTTTAATCTTAATTCTTACATCGTAACAATCAATACAAAACAATTTCTGTTACATACGGATTAACAAATTACATCATGCTTGCGTATAATAACATTCCAAAATATCTGAACGTTTCATTATGTAATTTATAACGTATTTGAACTAGAGACCAGTGACCGACGGACAGACTGCTGAGTGAATACAAAGATAAGGTTTCTTGCATATTGCTTGAGTACAATTTAAGCACGTCTACGGACGTAATTCGCGTAAGTGCCACTCCATGTAGTATCTTGTCGTGATCCGGTTTGGCTGCCAGACCGTTCGTACGAGGAAGTGGGACGATGAAATAGATCGAACCAGACGCCCTGCCCCCACAATCTTTGCTCTAGACATGAACGACTCTGAAACTATAATTCCAAATGGAAGTCTACGTGAAAAAGATAAATAAGAATGTGTTATAAAAAACATATCGCAATGTCATTTCCTTATACAACGTTTACAAGAATATTGCCTATTTGACGTCACTCGATTATCATTGCCTATGAATGCTCACAACACAAGGGGTATCGCTTACCAACTCCCCTGCTAATGTAGCAACTTACAGATGCTACATCCACTCGCATAAATACATAAAACTCCAAGGTTGTTATTTGGCTTCATACATTAATGTAAGTAATGTACAGCATGTTACTTTTAAGAGGTACCCACAGGTAACTCCTAGTAGTAAATACATCTAGCTTGAATTCCATCGAAATGTGTCCATAATTTATTGGGTACTATAGCGTGTGTATTTATTTGTTTGATCTACATTGACCTCTTTTCAGATTTAAGGAGGTAATCAGCTCCGTAGCGCATAACATGTATGATAAAATCCAATAATACATACATGAATGCGTTATTCACTTTGCACCGTGTAAACAACCCCAGTGTCCGTTCGACACGTGTCTGTAACAAACATGGTTTGTATGTAGGCGCGTGCCGTGTCACAGTAGTGGGGTGTAAACTAAGAGACATTAATCAACTTTAAGTTTATATAACACTAATTCATATATGTAAACTAGATATATAGCTCTGTAGGGCAGTGGTTAATAATACTACTTTGACACGAACGCTCGTGGGTTCGATTCGCACACAGGGCAAACATTTGTGTGCATGAACATCTCTGTTTGACTTTGCATAGGTGTGCGCAGTGGTTAATAATACTACTTTGACACGAACGCTCGTGGGTTCGATTCGCACACAGGGCAAACATTTGTGTGCATGAACATCTCTGTTTGACTTTGCATAGGTGTGCGCAGTGGTTAATAATACTACTTTACACGAACGCTCGTGGGTTCGATTCGCACACAGGGCAAACATTTGTGTGCATGAACATCTCTGTTTGACTTTGCATAGGTGTGCGCAGTGGTTAATAATACTACTTTGACACGAACGCTCGTGGGTTCGATTCGCACACAGGGCAAACATTTGTGTGCATGAACATCTCTGTTTGACTTTGCATAGGTGTGCGCAGTGGTTAATAATACTACTTTGACACGAACGCTCGTGGGTTCGATTCGCACACAGGGCAAACATTTGTGTGCATGAACATCTCTGTTTGACTTTGCATAGGTGTGCGCAGTGGTTAATAATACTACTTTGACACGAACGCTCGTGGGTTCGATTCGCACACAGGGCAAACATTTGTGTGCATGAACATCTCTGTTTGACTTTGCATAGGTGTGCGCAGTGGTTAATAATACTACTTTGACACGAACGCTCGTGGGTTCGATTCGCACACAGGGCAAACATTTGTGTGCATGAACATCTCTGTTTGACTTTGCATAGGTGTGCGCAGTGGTTAATAATACTACTTTGACACGAACGCTCGTGGGTTCGATTCGCACACAGGGCAAACATTTGTGTGCATGAACATCTCTGTTTGACTTTGCATAGGTGTGCGCAGTGGTTAATAATACTACTTTGACACGAACGCTCGTGGGTTCGATTCGCACACAGGGCAAACATTTGTGTGCATGAACATCTCTGTTTGACTTTGCATAGGTGTGCGCAGTGGTTAATAATACTACTTTGACACGAACGCTCGTGGGTTCGATTCGCACACAGGGCAAACATTTGTGTGCATGAACATCTCTGTTTGACTTTGCATAGGTGTGCGCAGTGGTTAATAATACTACTTTGACACGAACGCTCGTGGGTTCGATTCGCACACAGGGCAAACATTTGTGTGCATGAACATCTCTGTTTGACTTTGCATAGGTGTGCGCAGTGGTTAATAATACTACTTTGACACGAACGCTCGTGGGTTCGATTCGCACACAGGGCAAACATTTGTGTGCATGAACATCTCTGTTTGACTTTGCATAGGTGTGCGCAGTGGTTAATAATACTACTTTGACACGAACGCTCGTGGGTTCGATTCGCACACAGGGCAAACATTTGTGTGCATGAACATCTCTGTTTGACTTTGCATAGGTGTGCGCAGTGGTTAATAATACTACTTTGACACGAACGCTCGTGGGTTCGATTCGCACACAGGGCAAACATTTGTGTGCATGAACATCTCTGTTTGACTTTGCATAGGTGTGCGCAGTGGTTAATAATACTACTTTACACGAACGCTCGTGGGTTCGATTCGCACACAGGGCAAACATTTGTGTGCATGAACATCTCTGTTTGACTTTGCATAGGTGTGCGCAGTGGTTAATAATACTACTTTGACACGAACGCTCGTGGGTTCGATTCGCACACAGGGCAAACATTTGTGTGCATGAACATCTCTGTTTGACTTTGCATAGGTGTGCGCAGTGGTTAATAATACTACTTTGACACGAACGCTCGTGGGTTCGATTCGCACACAGGGCAAACATTTGTGTGCATGAACATCTCTGTTTGACTTTGCATAGGTGTGCGCAGTGGTTAATAATACTACTTTGACACGAACGCTCGTGGGTTCGATTCGCACACAGGGCAAACATTTGTGTGCATGAACATCTCTGTTTGACTTTGCATAGGTGTGCGCAGTGGTTAATAATACTACTTTGACACGAACGCTCGTGGGTTCGATTCGCACACAGGGCAAACATTTGTGTGCATGAACATCTCTGTATTTGCATGTGTGTTTTAAGAGAGGTGAAACGCATCAAAGTAGCCTGTCTTCACCTTGCAGAAAACCGCAGTAAATCAATGTCATAAACAACTCCCTGAAGGGTTAAGCGTAATGTCCTAAGGAGTTGCTGTGTTAGCAGCAGAGGTAGGGCGAGTGATACTTAAGCGTTTATAGACTACGGCACCCGCTTTTAATTAAAACGACGTTGTCTTAAAAAATATATATCGGTCGGTAAAGAGACGGCCTTTTAACCAAGTAACCCTTGGTTTGAATCCTGGACTCCTGGTGTGGGCATGTATATCACTAAATTAGTGTTATCGGATTAAGTACACATACATTTTAGTAATTATCGCTTGTTAAGCAGTACAAGAAAATATCGTGAGAAAACCTGCACGTTTCAGAAATTATATTTCGAAAGACGGATGACATAACCCAAAAAAGTCAGGTTTTCCCCATGGGTCGTAGAGGTCTGACGGCTGTCTCTCCATGTCAAAATCAGTATCTCCGCCAAATCCTTAGGGCTAGGACGCGGGCTCCGCCAATCCTAACCGTTAGGAAACGGAATAACCCTTGAAAAGATAACGATTTCTTATGTGATACTAGCTTTCTTTTTATACTACGTCGGGAGGCATTCAAACATACGGCCCATCTGATGTAAAGCGGTGACCGTAGCCTATTAACGCTTACGATATATTAAGTATCACTCGCACGATGCCTTCTCTGCTGCTTACACAGCAACTCCTTGGGAGCTTACTGGTGACCTCACTCACACGCAGGACGACAACAACCCTCTAGGGGGTTGTTATTTGGCTGCGGTTTTCTGTGAGGAGGTGCTGCCCCAGACGGGCTGCTTTGATGCAAATGTTGGCCTTGTGTGGGAATCGAACCCATGAGCGTTGGTGTCAAAGTCGCGTCGTTCACGACTGAGCCACCGAGCTCGTCAGTAGCTGAACGATTATATATTGAGTGCATAAATACGAAAACTTAAAATTAGTGATATATGACAGAATTCGACCGGGAGAATTCGAGTTTGTCTATAGGACAGTTCTTTATCCACTGAGCTATTACTGCTCAATATTAAACCTGATATGTGTACAATGTGAGTCTGTACAAACCCAAAGTTTATTTTTAACATGCCGTATATAAGGCTATCATACACGTCAATGTCACAAACACATAGATACTGTACTGCGATAACAATTCAGCGGAAACTCGCACGAACTTCCGGTCGGGCACGTGGATGCATATCCGGCTTTAAATTACGAAAATGTTTGCCGCTTTTGTGTGGGAAACAGCAAAGATTATTTTTGGTACCCAAAGTTATCTTTGTATGTTATAATGTTTTACTAACTTGACTTTTTAGAGTATCGATGTTAAAATAAGAAGGGGCATGCTCTATTGGTTCGGACATGTGAAAATGTTAGAGGTTTTGACGAGCTCGGTGGCTCAGTCGTGACGCTCAAATTTCGATTTCGGGTTCGATTGTAAATAAGACTAACAGACATGTTCATGCACTCAAATCATGAACATGTCTGTTTGTCTTTGTCTGGATGTTTTAAAAGAGGTAGGGCACATCAAAGCAGTCCGTCTGGGGAAGTACTTCCATCTCACAGAAAATCGCAGCCAAATAACAACTCCGTAGAGGGTTGTTGTGTTCCTGAGTGTGAATGAGGTCACCAGTAAGCTCCTAAGGAGTTGTTGTGTTACCAGCAGAGGAGGCATCGCGCGAGTGATACTTAATGCATTACAAGCGTTCATAGGCTACTGTACATCAGGTGGGCTGTATACTTGTATGGCTGCCGACGTTGCATAAAAAAAAGGAAATTATGACAAAATAGATATATAACCCGGAATTAAACGGATGCAGGAACCAAAGAAGGGCCTAGACTCATCTACCTCGACCAAATTGGACGTCTGTTATCAGAAGGTGGTGGTGTCAGGAGTCTTAGAATCCGGCAAGAGGGCATGAAAAGAGATGTGAATGGCATAAAAATAGGTTTTTTTTATACCACTTAAGTGGCAATGAAGTATACGGTCTGCCTGATGGTAAACAGTCACCATAGCCTATGGGCATTTACAACACCAGGGGTGTCACTCATGCGTTACCGATACATAAATACATTACCTTTTCATACAACTGTGCCGAAAAGGGTGCTATGTTTTGGTTTATTATTTTCTACCATAAGACAGGTAGATAGATCTAAGCAACTCTTCAATATCTTTTCACTCACTCCTTCCACCCCCTCCTATAACTCAATGTAGTGGACGCCGATGACATGGATTTTTCTTTTTGAGCATGTTATTCTAACGAATAACATCTACAGCTCCTGAGGATGTCTCGTGGGGAGACGACACACGCATCACAGAGACGCAGAGCAGGCAGTGCAGTAATGGTGGCTGAAGGATTGTGGTCGCTAGTTCGTTCGAACTAACTAATGGCGGAAGAATACAACACTTATTATTGCATTTTTTTTTACACAGTGTCACAAGGAATACAATAATAAGGCCCTCCTGATGTAAACTGATTACCATGGAGTTTGCTTCCAATGTAGGAAGTATCGCTCGCGTGTTGCTACCCCTGCAGTTAACACATACCCAGATCAAAACAAACCAATATTCACACAAATTTTTGACTTCATAGCAATCGAACCCACGCGTCTTGATGTTAAAGTAGACATTTCTAATCACTCGACCAACGGGCTCGTCAAACTTTACCCCGTCACGATTTCCATCGCAACACCGCTCTAGAAGCTTCATGGTGGTGGTTCATGTCACTTGCTCAAGGGAACTCCAACAAATGTCAATGCTATGTGTAGGGTACCTACTTCGCCAATCGGACTGTTCCTAATCAAATATGTCATACTTCTCATTTGCTAATCAACAGGGCATACCACGCAAAAGTAAGGTTATCATTGGCTCAAATGACTTTATACACGTCTCAAATACTTTTGTAACAAAAATCAGTCTTCAGAAATAATTCTGAAGCCAGAGTTATAATTTACAACGTATCTCCAAGGATCATTGACTCGAAGGGGGTATCCAAAGTCAATGACGCTTGCGATGAATCGGGCGGGGCTCTCGATCTCAGGGGACGCACGGGCGGCGGTGGTGGCGGTAGCGTGGTCAAAATGAAAGGGGTTGCTATACGGCTACTGCGATGAGATGAGAAAAAGCATATAATATTCACATTGCATTGCATTAACAATGGTCAAGATCGCAAGGATCTGATCGCCTCTAGCCGCATAAAACCGCGGCGAGCTCGGTGGCGCAGTGGTGAAACGCGTTGTTACACTACTTTGACACCAACGCTCGTGGGTTCGATTCCCACACAGTACAAACATTTGTGTGCATGAACATGTCTGTTTGTCTTGGTCTGGGTATTTTCTATATATGATAAGTATGTATTTACAAAAATAAAATGTATTTACATATGTTTATCAGTTGTCTAGTACCCATAACACAAGCTTCGCTTACTTTGGGGCTAGGTGGCGCTGTGTAATTTGTCCGTCAATATTTATTTATTTAACCAAAATAATAACCATAGTTTTCGAAGTAGATGTCATTTTGCGAAAATCAAATTTACAGGCAACTTAAACTACTTTGTGTACTTCTGTCATTTAGAATTTAGATCATTCGAACCAACTACTATTAGTAGATGCGTGCCGTTGCTGGCCTGTCGCTGCAATCGTTTCTGCGATTGGGAACCGTCTGAAACCGAAACCACATGCAACCGCCAATGTTGCTCCCTTGACTGCTCTTGTCGTCTCTGCGACTTCGCCTCTCCACTACGCTCAGGCCCTGTAGATGTTAGAATAACATGCTACGATTGGCAAATCCATCGCATCGCATCGCCCTCATTTTGAGTTGGAGGAGTTTTAAAATAAAATGTTATTGTAGCTTATTCATTTCAAATACTTTACTTTATCTGCACCTAGTTACCGTAAAAAAGGTTCCAATAGGACCGACATCTAACAAGATTATCTTACGATTGTGAATAACCAACGCACCAACTCTTGACAGTATCCGAAGCCCACTCGTGGAAAATTTTATTTCTAGGGAGCCACGGTCTTTTATCTATGTCCTCCCAGTTTATTTGCTCGAAATTTAGCACGTAATACGGTTGAACTCTATCATTCTTTCGACATTACTTCGACTCCAAGCGCGAGTGAGCCATTTACACCTAAAATCATTTTATTGGACCGTATGATAACTTCTACAAGTTCTTGGTAATTGAAAGATTAAAATTGTGTAACCTTTAATTGCCAGCAATTCAGTAAACTTCTCGTGCCACGTGCACATACCTCGTGCAACCTCACCGGCGTTTTGTGACGCAATGCCTTTCGATTTAATAGTTTCCTTCATTTACCTCGCTTTCGATAAAACTGTTCGCTCCACAATTAAAACTATAGATAATGCGAAATAATGATGAATTATTATCATGCAATCTCTGCTACAGGATAAATACATACTGATACCGACGTTTTATATTTCACACCACATACAGTCGCCATCAAAAATGTTAATATTTAGAGTAAATGGACACAAAAAAAAGAAAATATGCTCAATACTGTGCTGATCCCAACTCTAATATTTAGAAGCGGGTGCTGGCAGAGAGAGTATGAAAGTAAAATAAATGCCATAGAGAGCTTGCAGCGTTGCACAAATTACTGCGGCGCAACGCTCGTAGACCGAATTCGCAATCTATATGTGAGAAGGAGAGTTGGTCTGAAAGAAAGTATTGGTGTTAAGATAAGAAATGGCATGTTTCGTTGGTTGGGATATTTAGAACGAATGCAAGAGGAACAAATGACGAAACAGCAATGCTGAAGGATGTAGATGTCAAGAGAGGCTTAGACTCACCTAGCACGATCAAATAGGTCGCGTGTTATCAGAAGGTGGGTGTCAGGAGTTCTAAAATCTTGCTAAAAAGAGCTATGAATGTCAAAAAAGTGAGTGAGGTATGTAAATACCGAGTCATGTGTCGCTCTGCCTACACAAGGGAGTTGGCGTTAAGTTATAGAAGAAAATAAACCTATCATATTTACTTATGGGGTGTAGGTGCATGAGATTTAGCATTAAATCGCTGATGAAAGCTATCTCCTCTTTCTAGCGTTATCCCGTTTCCTAATTCATTAGCATCGGCTAAACATTAAGTTTAGCGGACCTAGCCGATAAAATAACATTCTTATTGGATGCGCGAGTTTCCTCATAATGTTTTCCTTCCCGCTGAGCACGTGATAATTACAAACATCAAAAATCCCCTAATCTATCATAGTCGGGAAAACATTTCACGATACTGTCCCCTATAAAATGATGTGATTGCTCTCATTGCCTCCTAGTTGGTAATAAATCACGCTAAAAGCTACTATTTGCAAGTTAATATTTTTTCTAACTGAAAAATAGTGCTCAATTTACTTCAATCTTATGTACTCATTCTTATTTTTACATACACTCATGTTGTAAAATATTCCAATAAAATATCATTTTCAATTGATGGCGACTGTACCTTTGTACGTTCATTATAGTCGCATATCATGCTTACATGGTTTTCCACTCGCGCCGAGTCGACTAAATTACGTGAAACGTGCTCGAAATTCGCAAATATCCGCCCGCCCTAGTCTACCCTCCACCTAATACCGTACACCCAAATGCATTTGTAGTCCGTTCACTACACATAAACATTTTATGATTCATCGATTCATTTATTTATAGCTTAGATATATATAGAGAAGAACCGAGATTTTTATGTTTATGTTGGAAGATATTGAAAACTGTTAAAGTGTATCGTAATTGACTATTGACGAGCTCGGAAACGCAGTCGTGAATGACGCGACTTTGACGCTAACGCTCGTGGGTTCGATTCCCACACGAGACTTCAAGAAATGCGTGAAGAGCTTTTTAGAGGGTCGGCTACGTGAGTGACACCCCTGGTGTTGCAAATGTCCATAAGCTACGGTGACTGTTTACCATCAGGCAGGCCGTATGCTTTTTGCCACCTTAGTGGTATAAAAAAAAGAGACGAAAATTTGTGTGCATGAACATCTCTGTTTGTCTTGGTATGGATGGATGGTAAGATATGTAGAACGCATCAAACCAGCTAGTCTGGGGAAGTACCTCCATCTCATAGAAAACCGCAGCCAAATAACAACTCTTTGGAGAGTTGTTGTGTACCTGCATGTGAATGAGATCACCAGTAAGCTCCTAGGGAGTTGCTATGTTAGCAACAGAGTAGGCATCGCGCGAGTAATATTCAACGTATTAAGAGCGTTCATAGGCTACGGTAACCGCTTTACATCAGGTGGGGCATATGCTTGTATGCCTTTCGACGTTGTATGTATAAAAATAATTCTAACTCGACGCGTGAGTGATGCCTCTGGTGTAGCAAGACTCGAAGCGATAAATGTTTACCAGCAAGACGTTGGCATGATTACTACCTTATAAAGAAATATTTATTTGCACTTACTCGTAGAATAACATTTCATTGCTGTTCAAATGTCACAGTAAGTGATTGAAAACAAAGTACTGCATGTCTTACTTCAACATCTATTCTATCATGGTATGAAGGAAATAGCCTATGGATAGCCGATGAGACCGATATTACGTAGTAACTCAATTCATCACTACGGGTCGGCCAAAGTAGTGCATCATCATCATCTCAGCCTGTATCGTCCACTGGTAAACATAGACCTCCCCTCGAGAGTGCTACTCGTCTCGATCCTGTGCCACCTGCATCCATCGACTCCCTAGAAACCTCTTGAGGTCGTCGCTCCATCTCGTTGGCGGTCGTCCCGCACTGCGTGTACGCGGGGATGCCATTCGAGAACCTTCCTTCCCCAGCGGTTGTCAGTTCTACGTACTATGTGGCCAGCCCACTGCCACTTCAGATTGCTTATCCTGTGGTCTATGTCGATTACCTTAGTTCTACTGGGGATATCCTCATTTCTGATTCTATCAAGAGCGACTTTGAGCTTGCCTATACGACCCGCAGTGAAGGGGCTACGTCTCAGTTCCGTATGTCATTACTAACAACACACACTATTCGAAGACCTTGCTCTTTAGGCGTTAAGGTTTTTTGGACGAAAAGATGTGTCAAAGTTTCCCGAATGCTGCCCAGCCGTGTTGGATCCGTCTGTTGACAACTCGATCGAAGTTTGACTTACCTAACTGAATAACCTGCGCTAGGTAAATTTTTTTTTCTTCGATCTTAGTGCTTCCAACCGTGACCGACTTAGGTGTAAGATGGATATTCGACATGATCTTATTTTTGTCCATGTTCATCTTGAGATCTACCTGGTTGGAAACATAATTGTGGTTATTGAGCATAGCGCTAAGTTTCTCTAGCGATTTCGCCATGAAAACTATATCGTCGAAGTCGAAGGTGAATGGTCTATTTGCCATTGATGTTTATACCATATCCTTTTCAGTCCAAGAGCTTGAAGACATCTTCCAATGCTGCGGTGAAGATTTTCGGAGATATAACATCGCTCTGTACACCTTTTTGCACTTGAATCGGTTTCGTACTCTGATCCTGTATTCGGATACAAATCGTAGCCTTACTGTCCAAGCACTTCAAAGCTTCAATGTACCGATAATCAATTCGGCATCGCTAGAGAGACTGTAGCATCGCCCATGTCTCAACAGAATCGAAGGCTTTTTCATAGTCCACATACGCCAAACATAAGGGCAGATTATACTCCTCAGTCTTCTGTATAATCTAGCGGAGAGTATGTAAGTGATCCACAGTACTAAAGCCTTTTCGGAATCCGGCTTGTTCGGGAGGCTGGAATTCATCAAGTCTGCGTGCGAGACGGTTTGTGGTGACTCTCGAAAACAGTACATAAACGCGGCTCAGAAGCGATACTGGCCTATAGTTCTTCAAAAGTGACCTGATCATGTTGTTTTTCAAAAAGGGTGATGGTTTTATCACCCTTTTTGAAAAACAACATGATCAGGTTTCTGCTCCACGCTTCCGTTGTTTCACCGGAGAGTATGACGCCGAAATTCAGTCCTCAGCCGGTGCTTTCCCATTTTTAAGCTGTTTGAGAGTCATACGAATCTCGTACTCGGCTGCCGATGACAAGGGGCCGTGTTTTTGTCGTACTTATTTTGAGAAGTTTGTGCCATAGTTGCCACGCTTGGCAGGCGGGTTGGCAACTGCAGTAAGTTATTTAAATATATTAAATTCAGGGAAAACTGCGGCCCATCTCTTGGATAATTCCCTTGGTCGCGTTTTACGACACCGACTGGTTGAGATGGGTGGCCTATTCTTACGAGGCCACACGGCTAAAATAGTACGTGCAGCTCTTATTGGCTTGTTCGCGGATCAACATTGGATCAATATCCTCCCATTGGACAGTAGACTCGAATCGCTGAGATATTTAAGCGCTAAAACACAACCTACTGTGAGGTGCTTTCATGCAAGTGATTAAAGATAAGATAGGTGAATAAAGAATTAGTGAAACACTCAGTGACACGTAAACTGTACAACCTAAATTGTAGACTCTAGGACTCTTATATTAAATAATTATTCCTAAAGGAGACGTGTTGTGGTGTGCATGTAGGTATGTACATACGTGGGATACTCAGAAAGTTTTGCGAAAATAAAAAAAAGTGTTTAATAGGTAAATATTTTTTTATTAATACTTTTCAAAGTACTAAGATATAAGCTAATGAAAAACACAATTACTTACATTAATCTAATTAAAATAAATCTATATCTATAAAAATCTCGTGTCACGGTGTTTGGGGCAGCTCTCCTCCGAAACGGCTCGACCGATTTATATGAATTTTTTTATGTATATTTGGTAGGTATGCGAATAGGTCGTAAAGTATATTTGGTAAAAAAATAATTAGAAAAAGAAATTTAATGAGACATAATTTATATAGGAGAACAACGTTTGCCGGGTCGGCGAGTAGTTGTATAAATCACGCGACGAGCCCATACAACCGACCGGCACTCCATCCGCGCCCTTGCTCTGCAATTTAATAAAAAGGTTTCCCGTCCAGATTAGTGCGCGGCCTCGGCTTTACTGGTAATAAACCCCCCAAACCCCCCGAGGGCTGCACGTGTACTATTACGTATTACAATCGATGGCGTTTCTATTTTCTCTATTGACTTTGTTGGTTTCCCCGAGCAATTACCATATTGCCAAGATTCATATATCTTGAATGAATCTATAACTTTTTTTTTTTGAGATAAACAAATGAATGTATTACTTGTCTAAACTTTTTTTTTTTTTATTTACATGTCAATTTATTTATTTATTCTAGTCAAAAACTCCGCCCCTAATCGTACCTGACGCAAAAGTGCCCATAACACTTGCAGCATTCCCCCGCTGTATCGCGAGGGATATGCGTTACGTCAAGTATGACTCGGCTCGAAGGTCAGCACCACTATTCTTTAAGCGCCTTCCCAGCTGCCGCACAAATAACTTGGCTTCCGCACACCAAGCTCCGCCAACCTCCACAGCGAAGGGGATAAAAGTATAATTCGAAGTAAGGGGCGCGTATTTGGTGTGTTTCTGGGTGGCCGCCCAATCGGCCGCCGCCCCAGCAGCACGAATTGTCCTAGCCAAATGCGTAGATGCGAAAGTACTGACGCAAGTCGCATCCCACACCAAACATCGACCCTTCTCCCAAGGAATGAGAGTGAGCCCGTCCGGCCTCTTGCCATCCGAACGGCTCAAACCCGGTGGCTCGAGGGTACAGGGCACCTCCACAGACACCAGAGCCCTCCGGATCACCTCATTCAGCATATAATGCCGTGGAAAACGCCCAGCCGACTTGCCGCAACTCAAACCATGGTAACCCTTGGAGTCCACCTGCGCTCCACATATACAAGTGTGGGGTTCGCACAAAACACAGCCCAATCTGAGTGCTGCGGCCACTCTCAAGGATCCATCATCGAGTGCGGTACCCATATGAGGCGACGGAAGGGCGTGAAGCCAGGCTCCCGACTCTGGAGAACTTGCCGCCCTAAGCCGGGCAATATCAGCTCCTACTGCGACTTCCAGCAACTGCCCATACCTCACCGTACACAGTCGGTCGTCCCATCGACGCTGCACACCTCTGTCTTCTGGGGGCTCAATGGCGGGACATGCTGAGGACCAAGCGCTCAAGGCTTCCCCCGCATAAGGTATCTCTAGATCGTCACCGTGCACTTGGAGTATAGTAGCGACTAATCCGCGAACCCTATGGGAGGAAGCCAAGAAGGCCGATGTGTTAATATCCTGCATACGCCTAACGCCCATTCCACCGTGACGGACGGGGAGCGACGCTTGCGACCATTGAGCCTCGTCAAGGTGTACATTGAGAATGGTCTCCAAAGTAATCTTCATTTCGTCATCTAACTGGGAAGTCTCAGTGGGAAAGAGCCATGTTGGAGAGGTCCTCATAATGTACACCAACCTTGCAACACATAGACAACCGCGTAACAAAGTTAATGCCACATGTGCCGGTAAATGCTGCAGATGCTGGTGTGCCTGAGTAAGCATTTCTCTCTTATTGCGTAGGGCCACCGGAATAGCCTCCTCGAATATTGAAGTGCCCAAGAGTGTAAAAGTTTGTCGATCCAAGATCTTTCAATCGGGCAGAATGTTTTGGATCATCTGGACCTGCTCCCCAGTTGCCTCTCCACAAGAGTAAAGCTCGCACTTGGAGCTATTGATCATAAGGCCCATGTCACGTAGTCCGGGAATCAATGTTTCGACATCTTTAGCGACAATCTCTGGGGCACCGCCAATCGTGCCATCATCTAAGTACCAAATATTGAGCGGTGCCTCCAATGCAACTATTAATTTGTTGATGACTAAACTAAATAACAGAGGGCCCAGAGGGTCTCCCTGTTGCGCGCCAACCCTTGACGTTATCTTTTCGCCATTATAGTATAAATTGGTGGGAGCGGCGTAGCACTGAACGAGGAAAGGGTATAAAGAAGGAATTTTATCCCTCACCTCGCCCAGCATTACGTCCCTCTCGACACTGTTAAAGGCGTTCTTGATGTCGATTTTCAAAATAACGTCACAGGCATGTTCTGGGTTCATAGCAAGGGCACGGGATGAGTGTATAGCTGCCTCGCAACCGAGCGGAGAGCCGAAACCAAGCTGGCGTGGGCGCAATAGTTTACCCATCTGGTCTCTTACAGCCCGGCACCCCAACTTTGCCACCACTCGGCGCAAAATACTGCCCACCGCTATCGGCCTAATACCACCATCTTTTTTGCTGAGAGCGCAAAGGGACGCCCCATATAGAAAAGGACAAACTTCGTCACACAACTTTCCCTCGAGGAGAAAACAGCACAATTCAGCTAGAGACGTCAATAACCGCGGTCCATTATCACCAGCAGATACTGAAGTGAGCTCTTTTAGATGTTGAGGGCGCAAACCGTCCAAACCCGCTGCAGAACTGGCATGGAAGGAACCTATTGCATTCGCCACTTCCTCCACGGTAACCGTGAGCTTCTGGGCGGATGATTCCGGCTGAGGGCAGCCAGTAATGGGCCGCAATGGAGCCGGGTGCTTCTCCCGTAGACTGGACAAAGTTGCAGAATCTGCTGGCGCCAAGCTGCAGTTCGATGTAAGGAGCCTAACAGCCCCTCTTAAATCCCCGTCATATACTTTCGCCTCGATGGCTCCGTAAATCGACGGAGACTTTTTAGGCTTACTATCACTGGGAAAGCCTTCCGAAATGCAGTTTTCCACATTCTTTTTCACCCTGCTTGTCATGGACTCAGTTACCGAACCGGTTTCTGGGACCCTAAAAGCCACATAAGCGAAGGACAGTAAGGTGTACCAATCTTCGACTGCATTGCTTCGGAGGCATTTATCAATGATAGCGCGAAGTTTTCCGGCGGCCAGGAATCTAGCCCCCTTCGGAATGTGTTTTAATACTCGTATATTCGCCCTATACGTACCGAGCCTTTCCAGACAAGGGGGAGAAGATGACAATAGTGTTTGGTTTACTGCGCCGGTCGTAATCTCATTTGCTTGGGAGCTCTGCGCCGACGGAGGCAGAGTGAGCGTTGGCCTTGGTCTGTGTTTCCGGGTGATGTGTATAGCCAAACCGCGTTTAGTGAAATGGCGTTGAGAAGAATCAGAAGGACAGTGCGGACAAGCAAAGAAGGTACTCAAGTTAGCATCCATTACCCTAATATATATATAAAAAAAAAATACGGTAAAATGCGAATAAAATTAGATAAAGTTTAAGAGAAATAATAATACTTATTAATAATTTAAATCACAGATTTTCTCAGATTAATAAAACATGAAAAATAATAAAATAGTGAATTTTAAGCCAATTGATTAAATTGAATTCATTGATTAAAATTAATATTATCAAATGAATAAAAATAATAATAAATAATAATGTTATCATTTAAATATATCACAAATAAGTTTCGGACAGTCTAACCAGCCTTAAATTTAATTGGTACATGCCTGGATTCGAACCGGGGAGCAGTTGGTCAATAGGTCAGTTCTTTATCCACTAAGCTATCACTGCTCTTAATGTTGATAACACAGTAACTCCTTAAAAGCTTACTGGTAATGACAATCACTTGTACGAACACTATAACTCTCAAGGAAGGTATTGTTTCGCTGCGGTTTTCTATGAAGTAGAGGTACTTCGAATGGCAGCCGTTTTATGCGCCCTGGCTATGGACAAAGTTCGCTTCCAGCAATTTGCTGACAGTTCCACGAAGGCTCATGGCTGCGTTGTGTATGCTCGCTGGATGCATATCATTGCTGCCGTCTCTGCCATAGCGGCTATTTTCGTCTTTGCCTTCTTTATTGCAGTCGTCTTTATGCTTGCGAACTATCTGTTTCTGAAGATGCATGCAAGTGCCACTGCTGTTCCGATTGCTGTTGTTTTGTTATCTCAATGCATTTTGACTATTCACAAGTTTAATGGTTATACCGGTAAAGAGTTGATAAAATTATTACAGTTACCAAATCAGTTCCTCTATATAATCATAGTTTTCGTCCAGGTTGAGGAGTTATGATTTCAGCTAGGTTCACAATTATTATTAATGTATATTATGATTAAGTTTCATTTACGAGAGTCTACCCACTTTTCGATATCACTCACTGATCTCGAAAATATCACTTACTAAATTATTATATTGACAACATATTAAATTAATAATCACAACATTCAGACGAAAATCCTTGTTTTACGAAATTTATTGTAAATTAAATCATAATATTTTTATCTATAACTTGAAATGATATTACATATTTTTATACAACGTCAGGAGGGATACAAGCATACGGCCCACCTGATGTAAAACAGTTACCGTGGCCTATCAACGCTTACAATACATTGTCACTCACGCGATGCCACCTCTGCTGCTAACACCGTAACTCCTTAGGAGCCTACTGGTGACCTCACTCACGCGCAGGAACACAACAACCCACGCCGCTGTATCCATATGGAACGGCGACGCCGAAACCAAGGCCCTCAAGCTTGCTTTGTCGTCCTACTGTACCGTCTACCAGGCGGAACTCCTGGCTATCTGCACGGCGGCCGAGTACGCTTTGAGCTGCGATGGACCCAGTATTGGCATCTTCAGCGACTCCATGGCGGCGCTCCAGGCGGTGGCGAACGTCGAGTCCCCCCATCCCCTGGCGGTGCAAACACGGGACGCTCTTAAACTGTGCAAATGCCAGGGTAAGAGCGTCTCGCTGTTCTGGATCAAAGCACACGCGGGTTTGGAGGGGAACGAACGTGCCGATGAACTCGCCAGGAGCGCCGCACTGGGGTTGCGGAGGCGGCCAGACTACGACCGCTGCCCTGTCTCATTCGTCAAAGGTATGATCCGTAAGGGGACCATTGACGAATGGGACAGGAGATACAAATCGGGAACAACAGCCTCGACGACGAAGCTGTTCTTCCCGAGTGCGGCGGAGGCGTACGGTATCGTGGGCAAAATGGTGCCGTCGAGCATCACCACGCAGGTCCTCTCGGGGCATGGTGGGTTCTCCGCGTACTTGCACAGGTTCAAGTGCGCGGATGACCCATCCTGCTTCTGCGAGCCCGGCGTGGACCAGACAGTGCAGCACATATTGTTTCGGTGTCCCGCATTCTCCAAACAGAGGTATGATTTGGAGCAGGAGTTGGGATTGCGGGTCACCGAAACAACGGTCTCCGAAATAGTGGTGGGGAAACGTAGAACAAAATTTTTAAAATACTGCGTCAGTCTAGCCACGGCTGCTATAGATCGTAACAAGCAGAACAGCTCCGCCTAGGACTAATGCTGTATACCTCGGCTATATTTTGTATAGCCGATGGGATCGCGGTGGCTAGGTGGAGCTGTGAAGCTCTCTGTCGCCCGTGGCTGGACTGATGCAGTATGGGGAGGGAAGTTTGGAAATAGCCACTATCGTTTCACCGACGTTCTCAAATGGGCAAAATAAAAAATTTATTGGACATACAAATGAAAGATGATGAATGGAAGAATGAATTGCGGAATGAAAGAAAGGATGATGTATGAATGTGTTATTATTTATATTTTAAATTCAATAAATAAATGGTATAATCCTTATATATATTGCTGCAAACAGCGCCTTGCCCATGGCAGGGGTGTATGAAAAAAGAAAAAAAAAAAAAAAAAAAAACAACCCACTAGGGAGTTGTTATCTGGCTGCTGTTTTCTGTGAAGTAGAGGTACTTCCCTAGATTATTGCTTTGATTCGCCCTACCTCTCTTAAAAACACCCAGACTAAGACAAACAAACATGTTCATGCACACAAATGTTTGTCCCGTGTAGGAATCGAACCCACGAGCGTTCGTGTCAAAGTAATGTAACATTGCGTTTCACCACTGAGCCACATACATTAATACTTACATAATGTAATTAATTCCACGAGTAGTATATACATTCACATGACTTTATCTGACTTTGTTACACTCACATGTTTTTTTGGAGTCGGCATTTGTTGAGTATGTTGGTAAATAGGTTTAATTAGGTAGTAATTTCTACATTATCGCATTAACGTAACTTTACTGAAACGCACCGAATCCAAAAATAACAATAAATGTATATTATTGTCCTAATATATTGATTTTATTCTAATTAGGCTAAAAATATTTGCAATTTCTGTTTAAATAATACATACCTACTATAATATTAGTTTACAGTAATTTAAAGAAATAAAGCAATTATTTTGTACCTTTAAGTGCATTTTTTATAGCAAATGTTTTTGGAGTCGGTGTTAAAAAAAATATCGGAGCTTCAACCCTTATCTTTTTGAACAACGTTTTAGGAAGTACACGGTCCGACTGATGTAAAGTGGTTACCGTAGCCTTTGAACGCTCAACGCAATAACTACTAACACAGCAACTCTTCTTGCCTGCGAGCCATGAAGGTTACCAAGCAGAAGCTTATTCCACATGCGAGTTATTATTTGACTTTTCTGTGAACTGGAGGTACTTCACAGGGCTAGGCTACTTGACACGCCCTACGTCATTTTTTTAAGCGTTATCCCGCTTCCTGATCCATTAGGATTGGCGGGGTCTGTTACCTAAGCGTAAGGATTTGGCATGGAACACTGATTTTTACATGGAGCGACTGCCATCAGACAGCACCCACCGGGAAAATCAAATCTTTCTTAGGTTAGACCACACGTCTTCCGAAATATAATTTCTTTTCATTGTTGTCGTTTTCTTTCCCCTATCATATCTTAAAGTACTTTAAATACCTTATTTCTTTGATTTAATAGCTTCACTTTGTAAATACGAACATGCGAGTACTACAATAAATAACATTAACATTATTTGTCTATTCATCTGTCTGTGTATCTTGTATAGTGTATTCGAGGGGTTCTGATTAAGTTACGTGACATGCAAACGCCAATTTGTATCAGAGCGCCCCGCCCGGCCGCCCGGCCCGGGCCGGCCCCGCTTCCATCCGCTAAATTGCATTACAGTCCGTAATTAAATAGCACTTGTTTTGATAGAAAAACATGGCGTTCTCGTGACAGAGTTTTTACGTGCTGAAAAAAAAACCTGTCAGTAAAAAGATTGACTCCATATTGACAAGCGTAGATGTAGATGCGGAAACCTTTAGAAAAGTTATAAAATTATTGTACTTAAAGCTTTAGTATATATATTACTCTCATTAAAAATTCGATTTACCATTATGCTATAATATGGAAAAATAAAATGTATTGCAATTATAATGGAACCTATCACATAAATATAAAGTACAGATCAGGACGACCTAGTTTCACTCGGCGTTTTTTATGGTTTTCTTTTGTTTTATATGTAAAGACACCTATTGAAATAAAGCAAAACCTTACCTAAATACAAAAGTTTGATCCAAATCATTAGACCTCGATACTCTAAATATATTCGTGTAAAGAATAACTCGTTTAAATTAATGAGTTATGAATGCTTTACAATCAGCAATAATCCAGAGGTTTGAAGAAGATTGTACTAAAACTTAAATTAAAAATATGTAAACAAATATAAGCCATGAGAAAGTGAAATATCGTGCGTTGGCAAACTAAGAGCATCTTTCATCGATCCTTGAATAGACTTCATAATGTAAACAATAACATGGAAACTTTTTAACACGTCATACAGTTCATACACTTTATATTAGTAGTCGGCGGCGAAGCGAATAATTCGACTTGTTGAGAAAATATACGCACGTGCGGGAGGTTGTTTGGTGCAAGTGCACACGACTAATTCAATTTTGTGGCATGACATGACACATTGTGTTGTGTATATGTATTTAAGGCATGTATTTGAAGTCCATGGAATCCTGAAGCCATGCTAGAACTAGAAATTGTCAACCAAACTAATTTCCAAAGTGTAATCTCAGATTTGTTCATTGGTAGATATTCTATCTACGAGCAATTTCTCTCCTTCAGTAAAATAAAACTGCTTTTATATTCTAAATGAACAGAAAGAAGTATTAAATTTATAACGAAAATATATAATATTATTTTTCAATCGGCTTATTACAATATGATGTTTATAATTCAAATATACTATGAAGTAAATAAAAACAATCATTAGTGCCTGTTTTTTATTTGTGTATGTATTACAGATGAGTGCATTATAATTGTTAACAACAGATCTATATATCGTATATATATATGTATATATATATATATATATATTATTGAACATACAATGAAAGAATCATTGTATGTTCAATTTCTATCAATGACAACTTCCACACGTTTGTGATCATAAATTAATATTTTTTTAACGAGTTCCATGCTTTTTGTATTCAAACCATACATCAAAGAAATGTAAATCAAAAATCGCTCAAACCAACATAAGACGAACCAATTGGTATTCATACGTACTACCCCACTAATGTAACTGTGCATCTACTGCTGAGGAACTTTCTCATATTCAAGTACTCGTCTACATTGGTAGAGTAATAGGTATAAATACAAGATACGTCGAGAGTTTGTTTGAAATATGTTGATGAAATAACGGGTGTATCAGTCAACGTTTCGTCTATCAGTCAGGTTAATCTTGTACCACGCGGCTATACAAACAGGCGGGCGCCGACGCCCCGGAGATTATGATCGCGCTTGATTAATGGCAGCTAGCGCCTATGCGCCCGCGCCGATACCGCACGCCTGCAAGATGTGCTGAACAAAATATTCTAAACAGCAGTAATATAAACTTCAATCAAATTATTAAACAGTAGTAGCGTAGTATTGTCTTAGGTTTTCGCGATTGTTACACATTGAATTAAACAATTTTTAACCACATGTTTGTGGTTTATCATACTTCCGTTAAAAACAGTAGTAGCGTCTTGATTGACCAATTACACCTCACTCGCTTCTTTAACATTCTATTTAATTAGTTATAATTCTTCCCATGCCCGCTCGTCGGTTTCTAGGGTTTCTTCTTAATTATTTCTTCCTGCATTATTTCTAAATGCCCGAAGCAACGTAACATGACTCTTCTTATTTTAACACCGACACTCTCTTTCAGACCAAATCTGTTTTCGACATCATCATTACGAAAGCGGTCTACCCTGTAATGTCAGTTAATGTAAATAATGGACTTACTGATATATACATATAATATGTAGGTCAAAGTGTCTGTAAATTTGAATACAGCAAAATAACATCTGAATCTATTAACTATTTAAGCATGCATCATTATATACATATAAAACAAGGATTTTTTTTATATGAACAGTAACAGATTACACTCAACTTTCCTCACATTAGTTTATGTTAATTATACTATTATTGCGCTCAATCGAATAGAACCGTCGCCCATGTCTGCGCGCGCGCATTAACTGCGCTACCAGCCCGACATCATGTAAGTGTCACATATATCTTGTCCAATCATTGTTTATGCCACCGAGCTTTACCTAACGTTAATTTGTTTATGACCAGCTCGGCTGTAGAATTACGCATGCCCTTATAAGTTCTTTATACTACGTCAGGTCGCAAACAAACATACGGCCCGTTTGATATGAAGTAGTTATAGAAGCCTATGAGCGCTGGCAATACAAGAAGTATCGCTCGCACTTTGCCACCTCTGCTACTAACAGAGCAACTCCTTAGGAGCTCACTGGTGAGTACACTTACACAACGGAACACAACAACTCTCCAGGGACTTGTTATTAATTTGAAGTTTTCGGCGTTGTTAAGGTACTACTCCAGATAGATACCTTTGATGTACCCTACCTCTCTTAAAACACCCAGATTAAGACAAACAGACATGTTCATGCACATAAATATTTGTCCTGTGTGGGAATCGAACCCACAAACGTTGGTGGTATCAAAGTAAAGGTCAAAACTGTGTATAATCAGACTACCTATCTGTTTTATATACCTAAAACAGACGGTAAACAGACCTAAATCAGACCTAAAACGGTAGTTTACATACTGGAAAGTGCCTCTCAAACGGTGAAGATACCACAATACTTTACTTAAGATACAATACAGTTTGTATGTTCCCGTTTATGTGCAGACGTCTTCAAGACACTTGCAACACATCTAAAAACAATTAACTACTAACAAACTTTCCCTTAATATACCACATTCTCTCCAGCACAATGATGCACGTGACGTGAATCAGAGCTTTATTATTGCGTCCGATGATGGAGTGACGAATGCCGAGGCAGATAGATGCGCGGGAGTGCAGCCGCTCGCACTTGATAAATAAATCACGGTCCCGAAGCGGCGGCGTCGGCGTCGCGGCGTCACTATGACGACGCCCGACGTTAGCTGCCACACGGAGAAATGACTCATTTGAGAACTACTCTCCTTTCCTTTTGTTATTATTTCTTTAGACAACGTCGAGGGGCAAACAATACAATAAACAAACATATACAAACTCCCTACCGAGATTTTCTCCAGAGATTACACAATTGTGAAGAGGTTTCTACAGGCAACGCAATAGTGGTGCAAATACTCGTAGGCTACGGTAACTACTTGCCATCAAGCAGGCCGTATGCTTCTTTCTATTAAAGCGGTATAAAAAATACCTCTTTTCTCTTTTACGAAGTATGCTATTCTAACGACTAACATCTAAGCGCCTGAGGATGCCCCGTGGAGAGTAGGAATAGGTGTCAGGTGCATATGGTCATAAAAAGACTTGCAAGCGCAGAGATGACCGCAGCATCAGCAGATGAGTCGACTGCGACAATATGCATGCGTCAACGGTAGTTTGTGCCGACCAGCGCTTGTCTGCATGAATTAACTAGCGACAGAAGTAAGTAGACCAAAGTACACTGTAAACGGACATACGGCCCATAAAAGTAGATACCGCAGCCTATAAACACTTGCTATACAAAGAGTATCGTTCATGCGTTATTACCCTTTACTAGTAACTTCACTAGTAAAGTCCTGAAAAGTTTACTACACAGAAAAAAAGAAATGGCGGAATAATTCTACAAAAGCCTGTTATGTATAAGAAATGACCAACTATGCATGTTATTCTGAAAGTATACAAATAAAAGTGTCTTATTTTGAATGAGAAATTTTAGAAAATTAGGATTTATATTTCTAGTAAACAGTGGAAAAATCAGGGAGAAGGAAAACTTTTTTTCATACAACATCGGGAGTCATACAAGCATATGGTCCACCAGATGTATAGTGTTTGCCATAGCCTACGAACGTTTCAATATAGGAAATATCACTCGCGCGATATCAACCCTTCTGGTAACACTGCAAGTTCCTGTTGAGCTTACTGGTTACCGTACTCACTCGCAGGACCGCAGAAACCCCGCTAGGGAGTTGCGATTTGGCCGCGGTTTTCTGTGAAGTGAACTTAGCCAGACGGACTGCTTTGATGCGTTATACCTCTCTTAACAATACGCAGCCCAAGACAAACAGACATGCACACAAATGTTTGTCCTGTGTGGGAATCGAACCCACGAGCATTGTTTTCAAAATAGTTGTATTAACCAATGCGCCACCAAGCTCGGCTACGTCATGGCCTATCACAACTACTTTGTAGATGATAGCAGTTGAGAATTTTCACAACTGAAGAAGTTTTCAAGTATAACATATAACAGCAACAAGAGTTTGTTTAGTGTCGCCAAAAAAAGTGCGACAAAAGATAAAAAATGTAAACAAAAATTGTAAAAAATTGTAAGCCAAATCCCTTGCGGAGTAGGCAGACTGAACCGAGCGCCACGTGACTCGATCCTTACATACCTCACTAGCTTATTTAACATTCATTGCTCTTCTCATGCGTACTCGCCGGTTCCTAGGGCTCCTGACACGACCTGACCTGACGAACATCACCTTCTAATAGAACACGACCAATTTGGTCATAGTAAGTAAGTCTTGGCCTTCTTCGGCTCCTACATCCTTCCACTTTTGCATTGTATATCTGCTTCGTCATTCTTTCATCCTGCATTCTTTCTACATGATACCAATGGAGCATGCCACTTCTTATTTTAACCAACTCTGTTTCTAACATCATCATTTACCTACCGTTACCAAATTGATCGCGTTTTATCAGAAGGAGATGTCAGGAGCTCTAGAAACTGACGAGCGTGCATGAGAGAGAGAGAGAAACGAGTAAGGTGTGCAAGAACCAAATCATGTGTGGCTCGGTAGACTCTGTCTACCCCAAAAGGGATTTGTGTGTGTAGTTATAGACAGAGAGATATATTCTGGACTTCACATGGAATTTGTTTTGTATGTGTGTGGTAACGAACAGATGTAGAGACAGATCGGTTCCGTGAGGATGTTGGCACCACTTACCGTTTTATGATTTCCACGAACCGAGAATTAAACTAGATTAAACACCGTTGAATTCGAATCTATTACCACATCGGCAAGCAATGATCTAAGTTGTGTTGCAGCGAAATTGATAGAGTCGACGATATTTATAACTATCGTCTATTAATTCGATATAAAACATAGTCACGCAATTTCCCTGACTAATGCCTTACAACGGTGCCTTGACAGCTACTTGCAGTTACAATATAACTGCTCATAAATATCGATGGGTTTTCTATTTGATTTTATCTTCAGGTAATAAGGTTTATTATTGTGTCGTTTGTGGTTGGTCTTTGCTAGGGTTGTCAATGACATAGCACCCAATTCTGTACGTTGAATCGGGTGCCGGGATTACATCTATAGACGATCTGAGCATTCTGTAAGGGTCTGAGGGAAAAGGGTATTAATGCAACCAATTATCGATCAAAGGGGAAAGGCAAAAATGATGTCTTTAAAAAAAAATTGTTACGAGAGTAACGTCGTAGTAGTCACATTAAAAATGAAGTATTTTAATTTTAAAATTGATTGATTATTCTTAACTGAATTATGTAGTATTTTTATTCATTCAATCAAAGTTACTTTGATTTCTTTTTTAAATACGTAAACTTTTTATGACGTCCTACTCAATAAAGTCAAGGCACTTAAGTCATGTTATTGAAGTCAGTATGCCAATTTTTCGGGAAGCTTGTAAAAACCTCTGACGCCGATGTATCTCACAACACTTTGTAACTCTATACATATATATACTACTTTTGGCGCGTTACGGAAAATGATGAAAGTAAATTTTTATAATGTTCGCAAACAGACATCTTAAATCGACACCAGGGAGTTGAGAATCGTTTTGTTTTACAAACGCAGAGTACTGGCAGATTAAAGCGGCAAATGATATCACAGAGGCGATGTGTTCCATTTTTCAATTACGAAAACTAAAATAGACACACTGAAAAATCCGTTCAAATCCCTGGAACTACCAGTCTTGATTTAAAAAAATATTTTTGTATGTGTTACCCTGTTAGTCCAATTCTTGAGGCAGGTTATAGGCCATTCAATGCCGCGATGCGACTCTGAGATGCCAAGGAAAAAGAGAGAAAGAAAGTAGAAAAAGCGGGTCCTACAGGGCACCGGGACCAGCGCGGACGAAGCCGCGCAGCTAGTATGTACCGACTACAAACAAGATAGTAGTAATATTGATTGCATAAAGATTTACCACAAGCACCAGCCCTAGTATTTACTTGGTATTGTGATGTTGGACGCAAGTGGAGCACAGCTGTCGCGACGAGCAGACAACAGTTGTCGCCGGCGTTTGTCTCGACATCAGCCGAGGTGCGTAACATACACATGCGTTCAAATTAATTACAAACACTTCTTTTTTGAAACACTGGAATTAATCAAATCTAATATTGTTTTGCACAAGTCAACTAGATTTTTTTTAACAATCGAAACGATTCTATTTGAAACATCATATGTAAGATTTTTGGTTTCTTGCATTGAATACTTATATGTTTATTGGTTCAGATGAAAATACGAGTATCAAATCGTATACACTGATGACTAGAGAAACATACGGACGGATCGTAATGGTAATAACCGACTCGTTTGACCAGCTCGGTGGTGCAATGGTCAATAAATAGACCTTGAGACCAACGCTCGTGGGCTCAATTCCCACACAGTAAAGACATTTGTGTGCATGAACATGTCTGTTTGCCTTGATATGGGTGTTTTGAAGAGAGGTAGGCATTTTAAGTCGCCCATCTGGAGAAGTATCTAAACCTCACAGAAAACAACGGCGAAATATTAACTCGCTGGAGGGTTGTAATGTTCCTGTGAATGAGTGGGGTTTACTTGTACTTGCTTACTTGTTGCCATGCTGGCCCGCAAGGTCTTCGCTTCTTCAGGCTTCGCTTGAAGGATCCTATATTGTAGGAAGGAGACCCATGTGCAGGCAAGGCGTTCCACTTTTTTATAGTACGACAGAGATAGGAGTTGCCGAAGCGCGAAATGTTCTCTACAGTGGAATAACGACATCGCAAGTCAGCACGTGTGGTTCTATGACGGAAGAGAGAGGGTGAGATAAGGGAAAACAGTTCTTCAGAGCACTCGCCATGGTAAAGGACGTAAAATACGCTTAGTGAGCTAATGTCCCTACGAAGTTGAAGAGGTTCTAGGTTTTTGGTGACCTCTTCGTCGTTTAGTTGACCATCCTGCGCTACTTACCGCGTTTAAATAGACGAGGAGCTTCTGCGAGCCCGGCGTGGGCCAGACAGTGCAGCACATATTGCTTCGGTGTCCCGCATTCTCCAAACAGAGGTACGATTTGGAGCAGGAGTTGGGAATGCGGGTCACCGAAACCACAGTCTCCGAAGTGGTAATAGGGAGAAGTAGGTCAAATTTTTTTAAAATACTGCGTCGGTCTAGCCACGGCGGTCATAGATCGTAATAAGCTGAGCAGCTCCACCTAGGACCAATGCTGAACACCTCAGCTATACTGTGTATAGCCGATGGGATCGCGGTGGCTAGGTGGAGCTGCAAAGCTCGCTGCCGCCCGTGGCTGGACTGACGCAGTATAGGTAAGGAAATTTGGAATAGCTATAATTGTTTCACCGGCGTTCTAAAATGGGCCAAATCTAATTTTTTCAAATATAACTAAAAGATGATGAATGGAATAATAAATTACGAAATGAAAGAGAGTATGATGAATGAATGTGTTTATTTGTAATAAAAAGAGCCTTGCCATGGCATGGGTGCAAGTATTAAATAAAATATAAAATAAAAAAAAAATAGACGAGGAATCAGTCATCACCTTATCGACCATGAATGCCATTATGCCTACTACTAATATTACAAATGGGGAAATATATTATTGAGAGGTAAACAAGCATACGGCCCACCTGATGTAAAGCAGTTACCGTAGCCTATTAATGCTTGTAAAATATTAAGTATCACTCGAGCGATGCCTCCTTTGCTGCTTACACAGCAAGTCCTTAGGAGCTTACTGGTGACCTCACTCACACGCAGGAACACAACAATCCTCTAGGGAGTTGCTATTTGACTGCGGTTTTCTGTGAGGTGGAGGTACTGTCCAAGACGGGCTGCTTTGATGCGCCCTACCTCTCTTAAAACATCCAGACCAAGACAGGCAGAGATGTTCATGCACTCAAATGTTTGTCTTGTTGGTGTAAATCGCGCTATTCACGACTGAGCCACCGAGCTCGTCAAAATTGAAATAAAACCCTTCTTTGTTTCAAATTTCAGGGAAAGCTGCCTTATGTAATTGATTCAAAATACGAAATACAAAATTTTTGTTGAGACCGTGGCTTGTATATATTGGAAAATGTATATACCTTTAAGTGCAAACCGCACTTTTAGTACAACAAAGGCTCTATTGTACCCCGTCATCAACAAAATATGTATATATGAACACTATATATTTATAATTAATTTAATGAAAATGTCTAAAATTATAATTTTAGAGCAAAGTTAACAGAAAAAATAACTTAAAATGTCTCTCCTACATAATTGCAATAGTTGCAAATATGCCCTTGTTCTACCATTCGTACGTAATATGTTCATGAGTACGTACAAAATTACGCGCCAAATTTTCTTTAGAACAGCTTAAGTATTTCACTTAATATTTTTCCCCATGGGTGAACCATGGTATAACTAAATTATGATCAGATTTAGTTATGTGGTTCGGGCATGTAGAAAGAATGCAAGATGAAAGAATGACGAAGCAGATATACAATGCAAAAGTGGAAGGATGTAGGAGCCGGGGAAGGCCAAGACTTACCTACCATGACCAAATTGGTCGTGTTCTATCAGAAGGTGATGTCAGAAGCCCTAGAAACCGGCGAGCGTGCATGAGAAGAGCAATGAATGTTAAAGAAGCGAGTGAGATATGTAAGGATCGAGTCACGTGGCGCTCGGTTCTCTCTGTCTACCCCGCAAGGGATTTGGCGTGAAGTTATAGATAGATAGATAGATGATCAGATTTGTGGTTTAATCGTAGTCTTAGTAGATAGGACATAGGGGCAGATTTAAGCAGATAAAAACTAATAAAAAAATTCTACATACATGAGAAGTGTTTACAATTTATCAATAGGCTAAATGTAACGACATGTATTATTGATACGTCGCATCAATTAGAGAGGTTTTGGCCACGTAAATGTCAGCTCAGGGACTATATTTAAAATGAGACTCCTATTTTTAGTACAATAGAGCTCAGGGATGTGCTTCTAATTTTATTTCTTTGGCTACTCACTTAATTCTAAGCCTTAAAAACCAAAAATGTGATAATTAAATTGACTCAGAAATAATCTGACAGCAGCTAGTTCAACGATATATAACGGTCAGTGGGAAAATGTCAATATCGCTCTTGATAAACTTTTAATTACAATAATTCGTACGCAATCAATTCAGCCATATTTGCTGTATTAATATAAGTCACTATCCGTGTACTTCTTGAAGGACCTTTAATAATCTATACATCTATACAAATAAATAAAATTGCTGTGTCTGATTGTAATATTAAAATAACCGCTTGTTACTAAATGCATATGAATGTACACACGGTACATATACCAAATTTTTTTTTTGTCTGTCTGTCTGTTTGTTCTGGCTAATCTCTGAAACGGCTGGACCGGACTTTCACTGGCAGATAGCTGATGTAATAAGGAGTAACATAGGCCATTTTTATTTTAGATATTTTATTTATTTTTATTAAAATAAACAAATAATAAATAAATTACTATTCCTCGCGGACGAAGTCGCGTGCACAGCTAGTAATAAATAAAGTTTAATTCAGTCCACACAACATGTACAAAAATAATAGTTACTGTTACAACAGTACAACTAGGTACTACAAACAATACAGTTTCGCTAGACTCCACACTGGGATTCCTTGTGTCGTGGAGACCAGACTTCCCATTTAAGTAATTGCCATTATTATAATTATAGTGTCCATATGTATGTATGTGTGCACGGCAGTGGGACTAAGAAATAATGAAGAGGAAGTAGTTGTATGGCACTTACAATTGATTTCATTCGCTAATTCCAATTCTGTCTAACCGGACTTATCAAGCATGGTGTTTGCGAGTCTCTCACCCACTGTGCTGAAATACTCATTTACTTTATTTAAAGAATATACAGGATTTGGTTCAATCTTAATTAATTCCTCGTTTGTAGTTTCCTTTATTAATAGCACTAACTAGTACTACAAATATTTGTTATAAACTAGCAACCCGATTGACTTCATGCTGGTGGAATTTGCTAATAAAGGAAATGAGAAGTGCACTTAGCAAAATTATTAAATAAATGTGTTTATTTTAGAACATATCTCTATCTCCAATAGCTATGCATTGTTTGTAAGAAGGGATACGTCTGAACTTTCTTAGTAATTGAATTTCGATTTTTCGACGTCTCACTGAATTCTTTCTATTTTTTCTTAACAAATAAACTACGAACTGAAATCCATTGAATGTTTGCAAAAGAACAACCATGAACTGATGGCAATTCACTCTTTTCAACCCACCAAATTAATACATTTTACGGTTTGAATGCACCAAAAACATAATCAACACTGATAACACACTGTAATATCTCTTTCCATTGAGTTACTTTTCACATATTATCAATTAACCAAAGCGGAATTTGTTTTTGAAGGACACATGAAGAGAAGAACTGTCAAACTAAATGTCACATTATTATTGAGATTTTCCAAAATATCATCCAAATTTTCGACAGCTGCAGACAGTTGCAGATTTTCAAAAAACATCTTTCATACAAATTATGTTAATAAAATAATAAATTACGAGCGCAACAAAAAGAAACCAGCCAAGAGTCGATTCGAGTCGTTCTCAAGAGATAATATTACATACATGTTGCATTTGATTTTTATTTACATAGATTGTGGAACTTGTCCAAGTATTTTACTCTATAAAATTAAATGCATATTTAATTTCAGAACAAAGAAAGATTAGACGGTTTCTAGAACATTGGGAATGTGGTTAGACGTCAGGTCCTCAAGTGATAAGTGAACAGATAGAGTCATTGGCACAGCTGTCGACCGACGACTGCTCGCTACGGATGTCCGCCGCACATGCGTTCAGTAATGTCATGTGCTAACTTCAGATTATTTATTGAATATTCCGATTTTTAGCTGTCATCACGATTCGAGATGCTTGATGAGGTCGATGGGCGTGTACTTTCTAATCGAACAAGCTAATTAAGCAGAGTATCTTTGGACGAGTTCAGTCGTCTCGAATTCCTTCGTTTTAAGCACGTTTAACCATCGTTTGTGGCTGTTTTCGATAGATGACATTCGTTAAGTAAAGAAATGATGACCCGACGACGTCGTCTCTTTCGTTTGATGGCTGCTTTAAAGACACTTGCTTGTTTGACAAGAGTCCATAGGTGCTGATGCCCAGAACTTACAAGGTTTCTTAGAACTGCACAGACTTGCCCTTCAACCGACTCACAAGAACTAACCAATCCTATAGTGAGTTGTTATTTGGCTACGGTCTCCTGCAAAATCTAGGTACTTTCCGCGATCGGTTTCTCGCTGCGTCTCTTTCGGATCGGTTTTCAACATCTGTTTAATTTAAATGCCAAAATATCTGAAAATCCAGAATATAAAATTACATTTATTTTGCAAGCTCTTTTTATTTGTTGAGTAAAATGTGCCTAAGAAGCTCTAATAGTTAAATATGGCCTTGCCTTATCCCTTTTACTCCTCTGTTAATTGACAGGTTGCACTGCGTCCAGTTGGCTTTGATAAATTGGTAAGATGATTTACCAAAGTCATTTTACCTGAAAAACTACATTTCTGTCAAATTCTCCATGTTCTTTTACACACCCACTACTCCCGCTAACACGGGCCACGCAAAAATAGAGAACGCCATCAAAATAAAACAAACGTTAATTATTTTTAATCTCCTGATGCTTTGCGACATTTAATTTTTCTTTTAAAGTCGACGTACTCCTTTGATACTGTAATATGGTGTTGAAAAAACGCACATTAATAAATTCATGTCCGCAATAAAGGACCGTGGTTTGTCGTATATCATATGGACGATTATCTGGCATTCGTATAATAACAGCCGTGATCCAAAGATTTATTATATGCATCAAGTATATTGAGGCCGCAAACGAGCTGCCTAGAAATATAGCTTTTGTAAAATATAGAAATATGGCAAATAAACTTTGCAATCCCGTGATAAATCATTTGGAAATAACAAAAAGTTTATAAATAATTTAAAATAGTTAATAGATTAAGGCGTTATTTACCGAAAGACAAATTTACAGGCAATTTGATCTAAATTACTTTGTGTGCTTTCGCCATCATTTAATTCACTCGAAATAATGCCGAACGGCATCCACCTATTTAGAACCTCATGAACCCGCCACCGTTGTTGCCCTAGCTTCTCTGTCGTCTCTAGATTCATCTTTCCATGAGGCATCATCAGGCGCTGTAGATCTTCGGAGTACTTGTTAGAATAACATATTATGAATGGTCATTTTTTATGTTGGATCAATATAATATTAATTGTCAATTCTCTTTGAATTGGATTTGAATGATTTAAATGGAATTCTTTGTCTCTAATTTAATGAAAGTACTTACAGAATAAAATTAAAACAACATTTTTCAACCTTAAGTTCAAAATAAAAATGAAACAAAATATTTCACTTAATATTTTTGGATTTAATCATAACTAAAATGAATCCAGTAATCAATTCTCAATATTTCGTAAACCCCATGAGCATGCCGATACTACAATTCCTGCGAATCCAGCGTCTGTGAAGCAGAGACGACCAAGCAGTGACGGTAGCGAGACGGTATGTTAGATAAACGGTAGTGGGTGGATGGCGGCCGTCGCTAGTACCCATGAACTATTTGACAGCGGAAGTGCACAAAGTATCAAATTGCTAAAAAGGCAAATTCCACCTCACCCGCTCAAGCGTATGTACGAGTGCGCTGTCAATTAATGTTGCAAGAAAAGTAGGGCACAGTATTTTTTAACTTCACATTTTAGAAATCATCCCAAAAGCCATATTAGTCGTAATTATGATTTTGATCATCATATTTACATTTTAAGGCCAATGTTATTCTATACAATTTTCAGAAAGAATGGCTGTGTCTGTTTATTTATCGTTTATCGTCGGCAACAAAAATAATGCGCTAAATTTTCTTCCTAATTACTGAAACTATTTTCAGGTGCATGTATCTAGATGTCTAATGCAGGATCTAGATTTGACAAACTGTGTGAAAGCTTTTTCTACTTCCTCCTGGGAAGAAATTTTAATTTGATAATTCGTAACTCTGAATAGTGACGGGTGCATTAGCGTGCTCCGAGCATGACACCATCATGATCAGAGATCGTCAAAGTTTTTTATACTTTTCGATTTCACTATACGCATTTAAACCAAACCAGCTCTGTTTCTTACATCATAATTGTAAACACATCTACAAGAGTTAAGCCACATATTTTACACAATATTCTACTTTTCCTGTAATATTTACATGAACCTTTATAAATTGAAATAACCGCATATTGTTTATAATTCATCAAATGTATTATTTTGGCAGTGTTTTGCTTTTTAAGTTACGTGTATATGGATGTATCGCCTGACAAAATGTGATTTATACAAAAAATATAAAATACGACGAGCAAAGCTAGGACGCCTAGGTAGGTACTCTCACATAATGTCAGCTGTACCTATGTGAACTAGCTGTCTTAATTTAATAATAATAGCTGTCTTAAGTTCTCAGTCTTAATTTGCAGTCACTGTAGTGGTTTCAATTTTGTATGAATTAGCAAATAAATCTCTTCAATAGTCAAGGATCTCGGAGCCCTGATTTTGGGAAGTATAAATCAAAGCGGTAATATGAAGATTGCAGCGCGCATCGTCGCCCGCCGCCGGCACCAACCGATGTCTATCATCACACAACTTCCATGAAAATTGGTGGTAGATTTACATCAAGCTTAAGCCAAGAAACGTATGGACCAGCTTACAATATATTTAACTTTCTACGGATGAAACTATTTTACATAAGTTGTTCACGAAAGTTACTCAAGGGTCGTCAATTTGTAAACCAGATCTCGAGCACCATAGTATTACGTAGGCGGTGCCCCTAAGTGATAAATCTCGTATCTGAGAATTTCCCGTCAGCTGCGTGCACGTTTTCCACAGGAAGTGCACCCGGACTGCATTAAACTGACAACCGGTGTGATTTTTAAAGGAAAAATGTCCAGATGAGCGCTGTATCTTGTGACATGAACGAAAATAATTTGACGCAGCCGTTCGTCGGCGACATACGGCGACACGTGGCCACGATATATTACACGCGAGCCGCGTACTAAAAATATTGTGTTGGCAAATTAATGGGCATTCCCGACGGTAGGTTGTGGGATGAAAGGAAGTGCCTTTTATATGTGAAACGTTGGTTTTGTATGAAAACGTGCGGCAGCCGGCCACACCTGTCCGCGTACATTGGAGCGACCGGCGAGTGGCCACCGCGCCGCCGACGCACAGGTAGGGTTGTCGTCTTGAGACACTCTTATTCAACTTTATAAAAATACATAGTTTGGTCATGCAATTGATCAAACGACCAACACGGTAATCCACTGCGGCGAAAGATCGTGCCCGCACTGTGACTTCGGGTGTCCGTTTCACATTATTATGAAAGACTATGTTTAGCGACTGCTGGATATAGGCATATGCCTATATCCAGCAGTCGCTAAACATAGCCTAAGGTTTTCCGCTACACGATCGCTCATTTGAGGTTATCTTGATAGGCTCATCGTAGTCATCGTTGGTATATTGGTAGTTTTCACTCTGAGGCTTTCTTTGCCTCTCGACAAATGTATTGGTTCTACTATCGCTTCCGCTTACTGACTCTAAGATTGATACATTTTATGCCCCATCGAATCGAGCCTGGTCCAATGCTTAGGCGGCTGATAAATACGAGTTTACTTAAAAAAATTGCAACGTTGCCTCAAGGTTTTTGAAGGGTTGCATTGAGTGTTGAGTGGCTCATACGCTTGCCCTCCGGGACTCGTGCGTTCTGGTCTCTCGCCAAAACTGTTCAGGGTAACTTCTGTCAGTCGTCGTTTCCTCCTTTAAGCAAAGTGAACGAATCGCTGGCCCATACTGTAAATGAGAAAGCCGATCTCCTGTGCTCTCTTTTTTTGCATCCAACTCGACCCTTGATGACTAGGGAGGACCACCACTGCCCATCCCGCGGTGTGCGAGCTCTATACCTGAAATTCATTTCTCGCAAAAAGCTGTCCGTGGAGCCCTTCTCTCCCTGGACATTCATAAGTCGAGCAGGTCGGATGGAATTCCATCCTTTGTGTTGAAGATGTATGCTCCGGAGTAGGTCCGATTCTAACGCGCCTCTTTCGGTGAAAGAAAGAAAAAAGGTGCTTGCTCGGATCCGAGATCCGATTAACAATAACCAGCAACTTAGACGATCGCCAGCAGACAAGTGATCACCAATATCGCTTCCGTCGTGGCCTCTCGACTGGCGATCTTCTAGTATGTGGCTCTGGGCGGAGTCAGCAGAAAACAAAGGCGAGGCTTTTGCTGTTAGTTTGGACATAGCAAAGGCCTTCGACAAGGTGTGGTACAAATTGCTTCTCACGAAGCTTCCTTCTTTTGGGCTACCCGAAAAATTTTGTGCATGGGTTGTCAGTTTTCTCATTGGGCGGAGCATCAAGGTTATAGTTGACGATGCGTACTCGGATCCACTGCCCTGGCGTCGCACTAGGTTGTGTGTTGTCTCCCACTCTGTTCCTTCTGCATATCAATGACTTGTTACACGTGCGTAACATTTATAACATATGTGAATAACCGTACGGTGGATGCAAGATAAACTGGGGAAGCCAATATCTCTCGGGATTGTGTCAATGAGTGCCGATCACAGCTTGTATCTGAAATTGAGACATCACTAGAATTGGTCTCGGATTGAAGTAGACTGAATTTAGTTCAGCTTAATCCTGTAAAGACACAAGTGTGCGCATTTACCGCGAAAAAATCCCCATTTATCGTAGATTCTCGATTAGAAGGTATACCCCTCAGCGTTAACACCTAGCATCGGTATCCTGGGTCATATCGAGCGATTACAGTTTCGCGGTCATTTGGAGAGCAAGGCTAAGTTGGCGTCCAAGAAGATTGGTGTAATCAATAGAGCTAAACAATACTTTACACTTCAACATCGCCTTCAACTTTATAAGGCCCAGATCCAACCTCACATGGAATAGTGTTCACATCTTTCGGCCGACGCGCCACAATATTTGGTTACTCCATTCGATCGCATACAACGTAGAGCAGTTCGAATCGTCGGCGACCCAGTGATCTCCGCGATGTTGCTTCTCTTTGTGTACTGTACAACTTGTATCATGGGGAATGTTCGGAGGAGCTGTTCAACTTAATACCAGCTGCTGAGTTCCACTATCATACCACTAGCCACAACCTTAAATTTCACCCTCACCATCTTGATGAGCGGCAATCCACTACAGTACGCTTTTTGGGGCATTTTCTACCATGTACGGTGAAATTGTGGAATAAATAACCCTCAGCGTTGTTCCCGAACAAATTCGATATGTTAATACTCGTAGATTCAGGCGTATTGTAGACGTTAATCGTAAGAATATGTATTTTTTTTGTATATTATATATATGTAGCATGTTATTCTTACGATTAACGTCTACAACGCCTGATTATACCTCGTGGAGAGGCGAAACACGTGGCGCAGCGACGACCAGGCCAGTCGTGGCAGCGACGGTGGTGGTGGGGGCATGTGGATTCTGTTCCAGATGGCGGACGACTGCAGCAGCCGAGGCAGAGACTACCGGAGCAGCCATGACAGCGTCGGCATGTTGCACTTACTAACAGTAGTGGGTGGGTGCCGGCCGGCGCTAAGCCGCATGAACTAATTGGTGGCGGAAGCACACAAAGCAGGTCAGATCAATAAATTGCATGTAAATACGATATGGGCGCCTTCAAGAAAAGAGCCTATGTTTCCCTAACAAGACTGGCAACAATTCAGTGACCCTTTGGTGTTGCTGATGTCTATAGGCGGTGGTTGCCACTTATAACTAGGTGACCCACGTGCTCGTTTGTCGCCTCTATTATATAAAAAAAAAAACAAAAAAGAATTTCATTATAGCAACGATTCTATAGAGAAACATCTGACGTTTTCATGGCTCACAGTATGAACTTTTCAAAAATTGAAAATTTCATACTGTGAGCCAAGGTCGTAGAAAATATTCTTATGAAAATCATCGTTGCTATTATAGGATAGGACGATACGAGATCAAAATTTATTGAAAAAAGTTACTGTTTCTAAATACGAAAATACAAAAATGCACTCGCTAATTACATATAATATTCCAGTACAGCCTCTTTAATTAATTGTTCGTCATCGTTTAACTATTGCAAAATTTTTGTTTTTCCTTAATTTAAAAATTATATCAGGAACGATTGACAACCCTGCCTGCAACGGATGTGACAAAGATGTGTGTCGCAGGCGCGTATGCGTCAGTTTCATAATAATTGACCAGATTAATATCCCTGGAGGGTGTTCATATTTCGCCGTCCGGCTGTCGCGCTTTCTTCCGTCTCTTCCAAGTCGACACTCCCGACTATCAGCCACCCAGCCGTGGAACTAATCTTATTAATTATTTCATATCTCAATGTAGAGGTAAACCATGACAATTACTGTAACAGTATCTCGGGAGGAGGTTGGTAGCGTTGCTCAAGTCGGTCTTATCAAAATCTTAAATAAAGCTACCTCTGCCGTAGGTACACTGTTATAGATGTTTTCATACAACGTTTCCGGGGGGCGCGGGTATACAATCATACGCTCCACCAGATGTGAAGCAGGCATCGTAGCCTATGAACGCTTGCAATACCATTCAAGTGCAAGTATCACTCGCACCTGCTAACGCAGCAACTTCTTAGGTGCATACTGGCAACCTGACTCACACGCAGGGACACAGCTACCCTCCAGAAAGTTCTTATTTGACTGCGATTTTCTGTGAGATGGAGATACTTCCTTAGACTGCCGCTTTTATGCGCCCTACCTCTCATAAATTCGAAAACACGAATTTTGTTGTTCGTGCAAATACCAAGATTCGAACCGGAGACTAGCGGTTATGAGGTCGGTGCTTTATGCACTGGGCTGACACAGCTCTTCTTGACATTCTTTTCAATGTTCTTATTTCAGAACTGTGATGTCACTACTGGAAACTGATTTTTTTTTTATACAACGTCGGGAGGCATTCAAACATACGTCCAACTTGATGTAAAGCAGTTACCGTAACCTATTAACGCTTGTAATAAATTAAGTATCACTCACGCGATGCCTTCTCTGCTGCTTACACAGCAACTCCTTAGGAGCTTACTGGTGACCTCACCCCATTCTACAACGATCAGTTTCGTATTGATTATGTCCATCGGTTTCTTCGTATCGTTCGTCAAGAGACAAACATAGACATTTTCTTTCTGCTGGAAAGCAGCTATACGATTACTTTGAAACTGAGTCGTTTATTATGAAAGCACTGAGTCAATATTACGAATCAATTTTTTTTTATACAACGTTGGGAGGCATACGGCCAACCTGATGTAAAACGTGGCGCAGTGGTTAGTAACGCTAGTTTGACACCAATGATCGTGGGTTCGATTCCCGTACAGGACAAACATATGTGTACATGAACATGGCTGTTTATCTTAGTCCAGGTGATTTCTATGTATCATAAGTATATATTTACAAAAATAAAAATATTTATCTATGTTTATTACTTATCCAGTACCCATAACACAAGCTTTGCCTACTTTAGGACTCGAGAGCGCTATGTAATTAGCACGACAATACTTATTTATTTAATTAAAAATAGTTAAAATTCTGTTCCTTAAATTCCATTACATAGGACAACGGCTTAATGAACATGTCAAAATATCTATTGTGTTATCAACTCTAACGGTTACGTTACCAGAACATTCTAAGGAATTTAATAAAATAATCTTTCTGCGGTTTCGAAACAAAGGCTTCTTATTTGCTAAATCTAATCGTAACATGAAGGACGATGTATCAATAAGCCGTACTGTACTTGAGTAGGTACAGCAATAAAGAAAAAGCTACTGTATCCTGGCAAGGGCGGGCGGCGTGTGGCGTCTTATAAATACCGGCACGTGCTCACGCGCAGCTGCCCGCCACGTGGACTACCCGACGTAAAAATAGAGCATTGTCCCGGGGACACGCCCACAGCGCAGATAAAACACCACATCAAACGACAATGCTGTAAAATAGCCGTTAATGTTGTGATTCCACAACTTGCGGTCGTGTTGCATCTGTAGAGTTTCAGTTCATTGTTTGTTGTGGCCGTATCTTACACCTAAGACGTAGGAAAAAGAAAATACATGTAGGACGATAATTAAGCATTTAAATCTGTACCAATTTTTCAATATACAAGAACTTATACTTACAGGAAGTTGTACGAATATACAGTCAAAGTTAGGTTGCTGGACAATTGCTTCAAAATTCAATGATAAACTCTGCCGATTAAGAGGCATAAATTGTGCCAGAGCTTTTCAGCTAAACCTACTTCACCTGACTTGTTTACTCCGTACTTTAAAAGGATGCTCTCAAAGATCTCAAAGAGGATAGTAATTCATATAGCCTCTTCAGTTCATTTTTTTTTATTTTATATATAATTAGGAAATTTTGTAAGCCTCATGGCAGGGTATAGCTGAGTCCATTGTATCACAATAAAGAACGATTATGATTATGATTAGAATTTAAAACAGCCTCACCGGTGAAGTACCCTTACAGAAGTATTTTTCGCGAAACAAACGCAAAGCAAACTTTCATTAGATACTCTATAAATGGTAAGAACCATCTCTTTTATTAAGTAAATAAATTATACGCCAGTTTAATAAATCCATTAATTATTTATTTATTATAACTTATTACGTAATAAAGTATATTAAATTGCAGTAAGAGCTACAGCCAGCCGTTTCGGGTTATCTGCCCAAAAAACTTCAACGTTCTGTTTCATTATGTTTATCAGTTATAAAAAAAAAAACTATAGAGCTATTTAAACAATCGCGAAATATATTTTCTTAATTAATGTATTAGTTAACAACATATTGATGACAGGAGCCCTAGAAACTGGCGTGCGTGTGTGAAGCCAGTGAGGTGTATAATGACAGAGTCATATGGTGTTCGGGACGCTTTGCCTGCCTCGCAAGGGATTTAGTGCTGTAATAGATAGATAACAAATTATATTTTTTGCTTGAGGAGCGTTAATGGACCTTAAACTATAACAATGTAAATATGTAATCTGTAACATAATTTAAGTGTCTGTACCATGTAATTCTGGAAACTTATGGCAGACCGATAGATGCCGCGGTAAGATTTTAATAATAAGTAAATATAAGTGGATAAGTGGTCGGATTTTCCAGTTTTCATCTGGAACGCCAAAACTTGGTGCACGGTTCTTTTCAGTCTTATCATTTTTTATTCATTGATTGTATAAGTTATATCAAAATAATAGCCCAGTGGATAAGAAACGTTCGAATACTGGCGAGGCATATACCACTAAATTAGTGTTTTCAGATTAATGTACATATTTATCACTTGCTCGGTGGTGAAGGAAAACATCGTGATGAAACCCACACGTCCAAGAAATTATATTTCGAAAGACGTGTGACCTAACCTAAGAAAGATCTGGTTGTACCACTGGGTTGTGGAGGTCTGACGGCTGTCATTACATGTAAAAATCAGTGTCTTCGTCAAATCCTTAGCGGACCCCTCCAATCCTAATGGACTAGGAAACGGAATATCGAGATAATAGTGTTACACACCCCGTAGCGTGAATTTGTCTACGAATATTTCATGAAGACGACTTATGTGTCAGCGATAATAGTAGGTTTTGTTGAAGTAATTTGTTAGGATATTACCTTTTAGCATAGTTTTATTTTATATATTTGGGCAATTCAGGAAACTTTGACACATCTTCTCGTTCAACACGACACCTTAACGTCTTCGTCAAGTCAAGTCTTCGAACAATGTGTGTTGCCAGTGACGAACGAGACGACGAACCTTCACTGCGGGCCTTATGGGGAAGCTCAGGGTCGCTAAAGTGTGCTATGGAAACACCTATGCTTGGCGTTATATAATCAAAAAAAGATGTTTTCAGAAAGTCGATGGATGCGGGTGGCACAGAAACGAGGCGAATGGCTCTCAGGGGAAAGCCTATGTTCAGCAGTGGACGAATACGAGTTGAAATTATTTGCAGTTTCAAAATTTTCTGCGACAAATTCTTTCAGATTACGAAATTGCCAAGATTTTTTATTAGATTACAGCACGGATTTTTTCAAATGATGAAAATTTTTGTATAAGAAGGATCGGCAACACACAAGGAATGCAAGTATCCATAGGTTAACCGCTTAACGTTAGGCAGTCCTTGTGCTTATTTGTGGTTAAATACCACAAAATACAATGCTAAATTTGATAGAAACTAGAAATGCCTATTTAACATATTTTAAACTACTGCATCTCTAAACCATGAGTATACTATACCTACTAAGATCGCACCACGGACGATGTCCCCTCGCTAAAAAAAGGGAAACAAAAGACAATTGAGCTTTACTTCCGCCACAAAATACTTCCGCTTCTGATAGCTGGAGCTCCGTACTTCCCTGTTGAATGTGATTTACGACACCTGTGATAGATATACGATATACTCTTCACGTTAATAGTACACTGATGTTGGGTTCGTTTTTACCGTGTGTCGTCACTCTACTCGAACATACAAAAAAAAATACATACAGACGAACATAGAAGCTCGACCTTTTTGGGGTCATTAAATTGGTGGCCGTTATAGTTTGGCTGGCAGCAGGTTCGATTAGCTTTGGATCTAAAGATAGCGAGCATTTACACCTCTAACAGTTTTTAGAATAGGTAAAGAAAACTATCTATTATTTAGCAATACTCTATTGGTTATGATCGGTGTCGTAGATAGATAGTTGTCAGGGTGCGCCACATGCTGTTGAGGTTGGCTTCATCTCTAAAGATAAGACTACTTGCACACCAAAAATAGAAAACAGGCAAAGGAAAATAACGTCCCCAGCCTACTGCGAAGCCAATTCCAGCGACTATGGACGTCATAATCATCATTATTTTAGCTGAAGGACGCCCTCTGCTGTACATGGGCGAAGGCCTATGTTCGTCAGAGAGCTTAGACTTCCATAATAATCGATCGCTCCTTCGGCTTCGTCGGCTCCTTGCCATCTTCAGTCGATCCATTGCGCATTGTTTGGAGGGTCGTCCTACTCTGCATTTTCCGGTACGTGGTCACTATTCGCGAACATTTCTCTCCTCGGCGGCCGTCAGTTCTTCAAGCTATGTGGCCTACCCACTACCACTTCAGCTTGCTTATATGACATATCTCTCTTTACCACAGGCATCGCATCCACGCACTATACCCGTACGCTGTGGAAATTATCTCATAACTTCTATATTTTATACTAGCTGCTGCCCGCGGCTCCACCCGCGTGGAGTCAAATAACGTAGGCTATGTAACACATATCTAGATCATAATCTATCTACGTGCCAAATTTGATTCAAATCCGTTCAGCCGTTTATGCGTGAAAGAGCAACAAACATCCATCCATACATACAAACTTTCGCATTTATAAAATATTTGTAGGATTCGTTATCTAGTAATACCTATTAATGTAACATTATTCTGTAACAGTAATACATTAAGCTTTTATAGTCTAACAGGCAAATTACCAAATGGCCTACCTGTTGGTGTAAGTGGATAGTATCTTATATACACGTGCATTATCAAAGAATATAACAGTTCATTTGCGGTATTTAAGAAAACGATTAACTCACGCCATGGAGATCGGCTTGCCGTTCAGAGGGAACATCGGGAAAGGAAGTTGATTCCACGTGCGTGGGGAAAATAAGCAGTCAAACGTACAGTGGTGGAGAACCAGGTGTGAAGTAGAAGAGAAGTGTGTGAAATTCAGCTTTACGCCAAGAAGCATGATGAACGAGGACCACAAAAGAACACTGTCTGTTATCAAAGCAGAATAGACAGTCGATTACTTGACATCTCTATGTATAGCATTGTAATTGAGTCAGACGGACAGATAACGGAGCCTCAGTGTTAGAGTTCCGTAGGCACCTTCAGAGTACAGAACCTAAAAAAGATAATATAGCACATGTAAAAGAAATATTATATTATAATGTCGTTGTATTGTATTGTTTTATTATATCCATATACATTTTGAATGCAATTTAATTTTATTGTTTTCTTTATCGTTATACTCGTAGCTTGTATGAATTGCAAATGTAGTAGAAATATTTTTACTCATGTTTTCAAAGTTCAAGTGTTTTGAACTTATGTTAAATAAATTTATATATTACGGTGCTTCAACGTTGTTATTTCGAACTACATATAACATTTTTTTTAGAACATCGGGGGATATACACGCATACGGCCCTGTTGATCAAAGCAGTTGCCGTAACCTATGAACGCTAGTAATACATTAAGTATCACTCACGCGATGCTACCTCTGCTGCTATCACAGCAACTGCTTGGGAGCTTAGTGGTGACCTCACTCAGGCGCACGGACACAACAACCCTCCAGGGAGTTATTATTTGGCTACAGTTTACTGTGAGGTGGCGGTACTTCCCCAGAAGGGCTTTGATGCGGCCTACCTCTCTTAAAAACACTAAGACCACGACAAACATACATCTTCATGCACACAAATATTTGTCCTGTATGGGAATCGAACCCACGAGCGTTGGTGTCAAAGTAGCGTTATTAGCCGTCGAGCTCTTCTTTATCGTTGTAACTTGCATGAATTGTAAATGTTGTAGGAATATTTTTACTATACTTAATGTTTACAACAAAGTCAAGAGTATTGAAATTATTATTATGTTAAATAAATTCATATACTTTGGGTTTCTAAGTTGTTATTTGCAACTATCTATCTATACATATAAATAAAATTGGAGTTTGGAATATTAAAATAACCGCTTCTTACTAAATGCATATGGATGTATACACGGTACATATACCAACATGAATATTTTTACAATTTATGTCTGTCTGTCTGTTTATTCCGGCTAATCTCTGAAACAGCTGGACCGATTTTGGCGGGCTTTCACTGGCAGATAGCTGATGTAATAAGGAGTAACTTAGGCTACTTTTATTTTAGAAATATTAGTTATTTTTATTAATATAAATAAATAATAAAAAAATAACTATTCCGCGCGGACGAAGTCGCGGGCACAGCTAGTATGTAATATAAATTTATATGTTAAGGTATCCTAAACGAAGCTATAACGAACGAATCTCGCCAAGAACCCTTGAGCGCACCAGTATCTCATCGCCGCGTAACTAATCGCCTATCACATACCGACGTCGGATAAAGCATGGTGCAATGACATTTAGGATGCGATTTTCGTCAGCGATCGACACCGACGCGCCTCCCAAAACAAAAATACCGCGCACGTGTGCCAACCGACACATTCATCGATACATCACCGTCTATTTGCAACACATTGTTAGCTATAAATCTCACGAGATATTTTTTAAATAGACTAACAAAATGGTACAATTATAAAAATAAATACACACCCTCGCTCTTATTTTCAGTTCATGCAGTCGTTAAGCCGACATAAAACGGCTGCCAAGATTATGATCAAATACACCGCAATGTAATGGCGAATGTCAAGTAAAAGAAGGATGTGAAAAGACTGCGCAATAGACACGGAAGACCCAAGGAATGAACATATTGAGAAACTGGAGAAAAAACCAGTTGAGAATGCGCAAGCTTGCATTGCCAGAGGAACACCTGGCTCGTCAATTATATAACAATTCAAATTTTTTTTTTAATTTGTCAGCTGTTTTGACCATTTTCCTTAAGAGATAGGAATGGTGTTCCTGAACATTCCTATTCTACTTTTTTATGCTGAATCCTAATCTGAAGTCAAAATTCGAATACTCGAAAAAAATGCACACACAGACAAACATATAGATTTCATATAGGAACGGTGTTCCTGAATATAATAGCCTCTTTAAATTGTGAAATACGCTATGTATACAGTTTTTGAAAGATCTGCAGATTCATTATAGTTGTATACGAGTACATTGGGCTCTATACGTCTATTTACAATAGTCATAGTCACCACTTCGAGGAGCTTAGTCCTCGATTCTTGTATATATTCATGTCAGGTCCCTTGCAGGATAGGCAAAGTGAACCCTGCGCCATAAGGATTTCGTGCCTCACTCACACCAGTGTGCGATAAAAATGTACCTTTTGGCTTACTTGAAACATTACGACTTGATTAGCGACTGTCAATATGGCTTCCACCACTGTCGACTGGTGATCTTCTCGCGTATCTTCCACACCGTTGAGCCTTGGGTATTGAGAGTCAATGTAAGGCATTGGCTGTCGGGTTATATGTGACAAGTCACAAACTAACGTCCAACCTGCCTGATCGTAATAAAAAATGCCTGATAGTTAAAATTATATCGCATCTTACGGCCTGCCCGAGGATTTGTATAAATGGGTTACTAACTTCTTATGCAGCCGATGCATAGAAAATCTGTTCTCAATAGCAGCAGTCTGATAGCATAGACACTAATGCAAGTATACCGTAGGGCTCTGTGGTGTCCATCACGCTATTTCTAGTTGCTACATATTGATGATTTGCCAATCGAACAATTTGTTAGCAATTGAACAATTGACGGGATACATAGTTATTTATACGACAGCACGAGTAGATATTAGAATGGCATGTACAAATAGGTAATGTTAAAGAAGCGAGTGAGGTATGTAAGGATAGAGTCACGTGGCGCTCGCTTCTCTCTGCCTACCCCGTAAGGGATTTGGCGTGAAGTTATAGATAGATAGATATATACAATAGGTGTACACCTACTGTACAGCCATGCAATTCTCTAAGCGACTCGTAATGGCTGTGTGCGTCGCTGTGATCACAGCTTTGACATCGTCTTCTGCGATCACGGCTAAATTATTTGGTATTCTATAAGGCTGTAAGCGTACGCGAGGCTGTTTGCCTTGTAGAATTCCAATTCCAAACACAGCCTTGCGGCGCTAGTGTCGCACAACCATGAAAAACGACACCAAAGAATTGCAATTTTGTGTTCAAGGCTGTAACAGCCGATGTTTCCGAGGATGTAAGGACGTTTGCTCTTACAGAATTGCATGGCTGGTCGTTCTGACATTCATCCGATCCGATATCATGCCAGAACTAGGGAAAATTAGGAACGATTTCTGTTCAAGTCTACATTATCTGCTAGGAAAATGCCGTGTAATCAAGCTTCACAATTCTAGAACACGGTCCTTACCATCCTTGCATTCGAAGCTTGTATGTCGAAATCTCCAGCAAAATTCATTTTCGAACTCAAATCAAATTTCTTTTGTTTCTTTCGCTTTATGCTTGTTTTCTTTATTTTTTTACGGTAACACGGTATATATTAATATGAAACAAGCGCGACGCGTCTGTCTGCCAGTTGTTTACCTAAAATTGTGATTTATTAATTCATAAAGTTATAGTTTAATATCTTAAATTCATCTATGTAATAAAAACGGTTGTCAGAAATAAGGTCATATTAGAATAAATAAATTATCAATATTACAATGTTTTAAAGTCAATAAGGAATAAGTGAAACTGGCCAAATGCAAATGAGTTTGACTTTTGCCTTTAAGAATGACCTACTCACAAACTTGGAATGTTTAACAAAGTGAAGCAGAACTTTGATTCAGTGCAAATAGTTTTGCTAGACGAATCTCAAGTTCAACTATACTTGGAAAATTGTTCTCATCTTAAAATGACAGTATCATGTCACTAGTATGATCCTCATGAATGAAAATGATTCATAAACGAACTATCGCGACAATCACATAAAATACACTTTCGCTGTGCCTCCTGGCCAGGGTTACAGCGGCAATAATTAAAAAAGTAGGTTTTTTTATACCACTTAGGTGGCACACAAATGTACGATCTGTCTGATGGTAAGCAGTTGCCGTAGCCAGTGGGCATTTGCACAATCAGGGGTGTCACTCTTGCGCTGTCTAAACCTCCTCACTCTTCCTTTCTTAAAGAACCCCATGCTGTAGTCACTAGGAAAAACTTCGTCAGGGAGCTCATTCCACAACTTTGAGTTCTCAGCAGAAAACTTCTCTAGAACCACGCCGTACATGATGAGCTTCCAGTCGTCGGCGAGAGGTGCGATCCTACTAAAATGACGCTGTTGGCATCATGTCGAACAACTCCTCGGAACATAACCCATTGTATAATGGGTAGAAAACGCAAAGGGAGGCAAAATCTCTCCTTAGGATTTATGTGGCTTAAATTGTTTTGGGAATGTCAGAGATAAAGTTAACTGAAGCTCGACGATGGCTATCTAATACGATCCTCCTAGTTTTCTAAACGTCCACAGGCTACTGTTTACCATCAAACAGGCCGTATGCTTGTTGCCAAAAAGTAGTGGTATAAAAAATTCTATCTATCCACAATTTGGGGATTCTATGATTGTAATTTGTTATTGAAACATAAATTCTATGAACATATACTGCAGAATTGTCTAAACGCCTAATGATTGATGACCTCGGTGCCCAATGGTTAGTAATGGTACTTTGACACCAACGCTCGTGGGTTCGATTCGCCTTACACGACAAACAGTTTATATAAAAAATATCTACTGTAAAAATCATTCCCTCACTTTCGTTACACACGAAGGAATATTTTTTAGTATATTTTCTTTCAAAAATGTATTTCAAATTAAACAAATATTTAACATTTCACTCTTAACTATTTGGCTTTTCTAGTATCACGAGACTCAGCGGTAAATACAATTTTAGCACACCTCAGCCCTCTGAAACGTCCCCCTGTAACCCCCACGATCGATATGCATCCGCCATTTTGAATTTTCCGACCAATGCGCGTAGCCATGGAAAACCGTTGCCATGGAAACCCGACGCTGCCGCCAGCAACTTTGAAGGGGAAAGTGAATAGGGTAGGCTTTATAGTTTGTACCCTCATTAAGGCTCGATAGATGTACATTTAAACACAAAACATGAAATGTAGGTAGGTATATAATTAAATACATAAAACCTGATATTGTACTCGTGTAATTAGCACTTGGTTTTCGGTGAAGGAATACATCTTAAGGAAACCAGCACGTCCAAGAAATTTAATAAAAAAAGACGTGTGACCTAACCTGAAAAATGTCCAACAGCAGTTGCTCCATGTAAAATTCAGTATCTGCGCCAAATCCTTAGGCTTAGGTAGCTGACCCAAATAACCCCGATGAATTAGGAAACGAAATAACACTAACAAGAAGAATTTTCAGGTGCATCAAACCAGAGCTTAAACAATTTAACTTAAAAGAATGGACAGACTAGGCCATTTTCACATCAACTGGAAGTGAATTCCAAAGACGCGCCGCTTGCACAGTAAAAGATTTCGCATAGGAATGACAGTATATACGGATATTCAATGTCGGATTGTTTTGACTTGATTTTGATTGACGTAAACGATCATCCCGTACACGGAACTCCAATCTCTCCGAGAGGTAATTTGGAGTTAGAAAAATTGTCAAACCTTCAAACTTACAATTTTAATGAGTACTCAATAAAAACGTTTAATCTTACCTCCAACCTGGGCCTAACTGACCGAAACCTACCCACGCTCTAACTAGACTGCACCTAAGTCAAACCTGTAGGGTTACTCTTGACGCTGATTCCAATGACATCTAGTTCCAATGTCGAAATTTTGATTACTATATCGTAATTCCGAATGTCATTAGGTAAACATGGTATTGAATCCCATTAATAGTCTCAAACTAGACAATCGACAACCTAGATCAAACCAATTTGATGTATCCTGTCGTGATTTAAAAGTATAAATCCAATTCCGTTACAACGGAATTTAATCCCAAAGTAACCCTACTGATCTGAAATAGATTCGAAAAGTTACTCAGATTCCGTACATTTTAACAGATAACTTTCGTTTCCGATTCGAATATAGTGTTTCAAGGCAATGTAAATATGGCTACTAAACTGTTTTTTTTTGTAATATCTGCTTAAACAATGAAGCGAGACTTCTGCTTCCCCAGCCTTTACTTTACTTATGCACCCTACCTCTCTTCGACTTCTTTTGCTCTCGTATTATTATTAACCCTCCTTACGATTTTTCTGGAACTGTACATAGCTAAATGTACACTACACATATTGTTTCACAAAATGAATCGACTTAATACTTACGACTAATACTAAAAAAAACTTTATTACACCAATAGAAAGGCAACCATAACGCAAATCCACGCGGTACCTTTCCATTGTCTTCCTGAAGCTCAAACGCCGCGCAGAGATGTTGTGCCAACACTATTGCGGCCATCACAATACCGACCTAACTACACTAATTGATATATCCCTTTATACCACTTCATATCTCAGTGCTCACAAATAACTTCCTTTCCTTTCTTCGCCGTCTATTATAAACCGCACCGCCTCCAACTCTCGAAATTGTTTATGGCGCTGTTTGCTGCTCCAGTGGTGCTCTCACAGAATAGAGACACCTGCGACCTACCTGTGGATACCGCGAAATGTAAGCGGACTTTCGACTTTACAGTTTCCTGCGTTTGTTCATGAACAATAGGCTATAAGCTAGTCGATACAACGTCTACAGCCGATGCTCTATTCAACGGCGACTGCTCTCCATACCGAAGCATTTTAACATTGTGCTTATTCAAATGTTTTGTAGGACCGCTCGCTTGAACACTGCTATTGCATTGAATAAGTACTGCATAGAAAACAACACCTTAACACACAATACTATGCTCTTTTTCGAGTTTCGTATATTATTGACAATGTCGCGAAATATAGAGGATCTTTTTTTTGTACAACGACATACAAGAATACGTTTCACCTTATGTAAAGTTACCGGTTACGGTAACTATGAATGAACGCTTTCAACGCATTAAGTATCGCTCACGCGAAGTCACTTCTGCAGCTACCACAGGAACTCCTTTGGAACTTAAGCTCAATCACACGTAGGAACACAACAACCCTCCAGGGAGTTGTTATTTGACTACAGTATTTCTGTCGGCCTACTTTCATGTACCCTAATTCTTTTACACCCAGGCCAAGACAAACAGACATGTTAATGCACACAAATGTTTGTCCTGCGCGGTAATCGAACCTACGAGCCTTGGTGTCAACGCATTGCTAACATCACCACCGCCGAGCTCGTTAAAAATATATATATACAATAATAAAGTACACACAATGACAGCTCCACCTATGGCAAACCATGCAAATTCATCTTTACTACTACGACATAAGACTGGTGTATAGCTTGCTGTCATTGTCTGTACACATACCAATCAACATTAACATACACGTTGATGAATAAAACTCAGATATTTTGTCGTCTAAAGAGTCTGGTTTCTTCATGGCGCTTAAACTTATTTACGTTATTATTAGCTTGGAGGCAGTATACAACTAAAGTAACAACATATATTCTCACCCATAGCCGATTCTACTAAAAAACTGCAACGCAACATTTCGGCGATCTGACAGCAGCGACGTTTAACGAAACGTCAAAATGTACATTAGTACATATAGTAGTAGTATCTACGCATTTTGACACACGCCGCGCTGCAATGCAGTTGCAGTTTTTTAGTAGAATCGGCCTACAGAGATATTCTGGTAAAGTTCTTTAACTATAAAATGGCTGTCTGCAATATGCGTATAGCAAGTTAGACACGTTTCGTTTAACAATAGCCTCCATTTGCGTTGTCTATGTGTAAAGCACCTCATTCCAGTACATAGTCTCTCACGCTCGCGCTCTTTGCGAGTACCGTAAGAATAGATCTCAGCAATCAATCTATTTCACTACTCTTGATTTATAACTGCCTGGTACAATTCCTAATTAACTACTAATGCCTTAGATTTGCAGGTTTATTTGTAATTTATCATAATGGTGTTTTTTTTTGAGAGCTCGATGGCGTTGTTGCCCGTGTCATTCTAACTGAACACGCAGGTTAAGCAACATCGACCGCAGCCTGTCTATGGATATTCTGTCTCGAGCTTCTCCGTACTTCGGAGGACACGTTAAGCCATCGGCGTCAGCTGTTGTCGATAGATGACAGTGGTTAATCTAAGTCAGTGGCCGTCGGGCGGCTTGAGAACACTGGCCTCCGCCAATCTGCATTTCAGCAGCACGGTGGAGTATGCTCTAAACTCTTTCGGTTGAAGGGAGACCCGTATCCCTGATGTGTGATGAATAAGGTTTGGTATAATGTAGTAGTAAAATCATTTTATGTACATACGTATAATTTTTATTTTTTAGAGTAATTTCGCTGTGGAGCGGTATGCAGAGACCCGTCCGACCAGATGTAAAGTGATTACCGTAGCCTATCAACGGCTAGGAGCTCACTGCTAATCTCACCTGCGCGCAGGAACACAACAACCTTAAAAGGAGTTATTATTTGGCCGCGGTTTTATGTGAGGTGAAACTACTACTTTCCTAAACGGACTGGTTTGATGCGCCCTACCTCTCTTAATAACACCCTGCCCAAGACAAACATGTTATTTTTTTTATACTACGTCAGGAGGCATACAAGCATACGGCCCACCTGATGTAAAGCGGGTACCGTAGCCTATTAACGCTTGCGATATATTAAGTATTACTCGCGCAATGCCACCTCTGCTGCTTACATAGCAACTCCTTGGGAGCTTACTGGTGACCTCACTCACACGCAGGAACACAACAACAGTTGTTATTTAGTTGCGGTTTTCTGTGAGATGGAGGTACTGCCCCAGATGGGCTGCTTTGATGCGCCCTACCCGTCTTAAATGCCTACCTCTCTTAAAATATCACACAAACTTTTATATAGGTATGTTTCATATACACATAATGACGTTTTTGTGTAATGTTAACTTACAATAAGGTGTTAAAACTATCTTGTATTTACATAGCTTTTATTTGTTTATGGTCTCTCAAACTTTGTAAAGCTATCTGTACAAAATGCTTTATTTTTTGTAACGAAACAAAGAATTTCGTCTTCCAATGTTCTCTTTTACCTGTTCTTATCTTGAAAGGATAGTTTAAACAATAGATGGAAACCTTTTTCAATGCCCTTCTAACGCTTGCCCACTTCAGCTTAAGTGCTTGATGATTTATTTCATTTAAAAGACACTCAAATCACGCAACTATGATAACGTTTTAAAATTATATATAACTAGCTGCAGCCCGCGGCTTCCTCCGCGCGTATCCTGGTATCCCTTGCAAACCGCCTTATCTTATTTTCTTTCTTTTTCCTCGACTTCTAATCATCGTGTTATGATGCTGAATCTGTCTATAACCTTCCTCAAGAATTGCGCTATTAAGCTTAAAGATTTATCAAATCCGACTGGTAGTTCCAGAGATCAGCGTGTTCAAGCACACAAACAAACTTTTCTACTTTATACATTAGTATAGATATAAACTTTTGACGAGCTCGGTAGCTCAGTCGTGAATGACGCGACTTCGACACCAACGCTCGTGGTTCGATTCCCACACAAGGCAAACATTTGTGTGCATGAGCATGTCTGTTTGTCTTGGTCTGGATATTTTTAGAGAGGTAAGGCGCATCAAAGCAGACCATCTGGGGAAGTACCTCCACCTCACAGAAAACCGCAGCCAAATAACAACTCCCTAAAGGGTTGTTGTGTTCCTGCGTGTGAGTGAAGTCACCAGTAAGCTCCCAAGGAGTTGCTGTGTAAGCAGCAGAGGAGGCATCGCGCGAGTGATAATATATCGCAAGCGTTAATAGGCTACAGTATTCGCTTTACATCAGGTGGCCCGTATGTTTGTATGCCTCCCGCCATAGCGCGGGTCACCATTATGATCAGGTCAAAGCCAACCTCTCCTGTACCTTGTGCACCCTGCTTATCTAAATCTTATCTGCTAATCAAAACTTTAGTAAAAGATAGGTAGAGGGCATTGAAGTACCCTGACTGGCGAAGTGCCTCCTTTTCTTTTTCTTTTTACGCCCGACGCATATCGTCGACCCACAAAAAGGGCTACTCCACTCAAATCGTGCATTAGTCATTCTAACGAGGGTTGCACCCTCTGGTACCCGATCTGAAGAAAGTGTTGAACTCTCATGAGTACCGTTACGGCCGACCGTATGGGTTATGTCAAACTTTTACTGACTAAACACCACCTAGAGCTTGCCTTTAACCGAGAAGGCTATTAAGGCTTCATCGGAGGCGGTCGTCTGAGGGAAAGCGGGGCGACGCAAAAGGAAGTGCCTCGCAGAAGCCAAATAGCAACTGCCTTAGGTTAATTAAGCCTAAAGATTTATTATGCTCCAGTGAGTTACCAGTAAGCCCTTGAGCAGTTGCTGCGTAAGGAGCGATGGAACGTGTGAGAACTACTCCCTGTGCTGCAAACATTAATAACCTGAATAACCAAACTGATAGATCGCATGCTTTTATGTTTCTCGACGTTATAATAATCTTTACATATATAATTCTACTGTACGTGTGCAAGTGACTGAACTCCTCCTAAACGACTGGACAAATTTTTATTAAATTTTTTGTGTGTGTTCAAGGGGATTCGAGAATGGTTTAGATTCACAATTGGACCCGGTAGGTTGCGTGTAATTGGGTTACAGCATTTATTGTTTTTATTTTCGGACAGCCAAGGCAACGTCTGTCGGGTCCGCTAGTAATAATATATATTTATTCAAGTAACTAGGACTCACACTTTGTTAGTAGAAGATACGTATAAAAACTAAGTATTAGTAAAATGAATATGAATGATGTTATATAAGAAAAAAAATGATTTATTCGCACCTAAATAAGTAGATTCTTATAAGGGAAATATAGAACCTATTCATGACTAAGTAAGGTTTTAAATATTCCACGATTAACACACGACATTATGCTACGTTAGTTTGGGATTTATGATTAGGATTTTTACATGGAGTGACTGCCGTCAGAATCAGTGGGCCGATTCTACTAAAAACTGCAACTGCACTGCAGCGCGGCGTGTGTCAAACTGCGTACATTTTGACGTTTCGGTATTCTGTTAAACGATCTGACAGCAGCGACGTTGCAGGAATGTTGCAGTAAATGATTCGCTATTCTGTTAAAAACCTGCACTGCAACTGCACGTTTCCTGCAATATAATCGTATTCTGATAAATTGTTTTGACATTTGTATACCGGTGACAGCAGTTTTGAAGTACTTTACTTGCAGTTTTGTTAACGTTACTCTTGAGCAACTTTTGCGAAGTGAAATTAATATTCTGAGGCAGTGAATTATATTTGCTTGTTTTGGGAGATGTTTGTGGATAAATATAATTAAGTAAAGCTTCTTTTCGGTTAGAAATACCTCCACTCCGGCAACCAAGGTCAATAGTGAAACTATAGGAGTCAACATTAAATAAAAATTCAGTTTTATTAGATTGAAATATGGCAATATTTTAGGTTTTAAGTAGTTTACTTGCAGGATACGCACAGTTGCAGGGTAGTTGCAGTGCCGTTGCAGTGCAGCATACGCGCAGTTCCAGCGCAGTTGCAGTGCAGGAAATTTTAGTAGAATACACCTATCGGCACTGCACTATTCCTGCACGACTCAAGTGACAGGCGTAAACGTGCAGTTGCAGTTATTTAGCAGAATTGGCCCACAGAGGCAAAACCAGATCTTTCTTAGATTAGGTCACACGTCTTTGGAAATATAATTTCTTAGGAGTGGAGGGTTCATTACGATGTTTTACTTCACCGCCGAGCAAGCGATAATTACAAATATGTGTACTTTCATAAATTCGATTTTTTTTATAATTTATTGGTACATGCCAGAATTCGAATAGTTACTCAATAGGCCGGTTCATTATCCACAGAGCTACCACTGTCCTTAACGTATCAAACACTAATTTATCCTAATTGTAATCTTAAGTCCGTTCCTTTCCTATTTTAATCTACACTGTCATCGCCAACTCCTAGCGGTCCCTAATATAGGATAAAATAGCCTTGCTGTTAACAAATAGCTCTTATAAACTTCCTAATCTAAACACACGCGCAGTACAAATCTGTCCGCGCTGAGCAAGTAATTACTTACGCAGTTGACGGGATACATTCTGCAGTACCTGATTATCTAATTATTATTATCGGTCGATCTGTATGTATGTGTACGCGTTATATGCTAACGTCACTGAATAGAAAAGCCAATGATCCAGTTTAGATATCTAAGCCGATAGAATAAATATCAATCAGAGCAGTAATTGCCTAGTAGAAGAGCAGTTATAGCGCAATGGTTAAAGAAGCAGCTATTATTAACCAACTGGCTTTGGTTCTAATCCTGGCGAAGGCATATACTCCACTACATTTGTGTTTTCGGAATCATATTTTGTAATTATCACTTACTATGTGGTGCAGAGAAATATCGTAAAGAAACCCGAACGTCCAAGAAATTATATTTCGAAGGTCGGATGACGTAACCTAAGATTTATCTTCTCTCTGGGTAGTGAAAATCAGACAGCAGACGATCCATATCAAAATCTGTATCTTCGCGAAATATTTATTTACCGAATTAGGTATCCTAATGGATTACTAAACGCGATTCCCATTTGGATTAAAAAAGGGACTAACGTTATTCGGGACAGGCCCACCACTCATACCTACCACTGTGTCTCCTGTGTAGCCAGAATTAACAGCGGCGACCAACAAAAAGCTAACGTTAGTAGGAAGGAGAGAAAATAAAAACCTAAATTAAGATATTGCTTATACCTACTCCGCAAGCGTCTTGGGATGGTAATACATAGCTGGCCAATCCTAATAGAAACAGGATACCAATCAAACCGATCTAATTTTATTCCCAACTATTTGGTCTGTAGGTACTTTTTAATTACTCCATGCAAGTGAACAATAAAAATATAGTGATTGCATTTAGAGAGTGAGTGTGAAGTCGGGCCCACACACGCGAAGATCATTGACTCGGCCGCTGCGCGCAGGTGTCTCGACAACTCATTGAACCCAGGCACCGCCTCTGCTAGGCTCAGCACTACTCTACTAACTATCGTGCACACACCGCGTCAATCATGGCACTTTGACTTCTGTACCGTTTTTATACAGTACGCAATACGAGCTAAATTCTAACTGTAGTATCAAACGTGATGTCCTCCTAGCTGTACTAAGCATATATAGTAGCCGACGGATCCGTTTGTTCTTATAAAGCAGGTATGGGCAACCTTTGACATGTTGTGGGCCAAACTTTAGCATGCAAATACGTTCGCGGGCCGCGTTTAAAAGTAGTGCATATATATAAGTAGATTCCGTGAGTATATATAAGTAGTGTATTTAATTATTTTTTAAATGGGTTTTTTCAAAATGTCTCGCCGGCCGGGTGTTGCCCACATGTGTTATAAAGCCTCCTTTAAGGTCAGATTTCTGTAAGGAAAGATTCCTACTTGAGCGGAAATAGTACATTAATACATAAATTGTTGATGTTTGTTTAGCCTGGAAGGTCCGGACATACACCACAGTAATCATGACTCCTGTACAGTCCTTATACAGTACGCAATAGATAAAAAAGTGGGAAAAAAGTAAAAAAAACGGCTACCGTAGCGTATAAACGCTTGCAATACATACAAGTATTACCCGCTAGCTCACTGTAGTCATACATAAATATATATAATATAATACGTAACTAACGGATCCGTTTGTTCATATAAAGCCAGATTCTTTTAAGGCCAGATTCCTGTAAGGACAAATTCCTAAAAGAGTTTAAATATTGTTAACATGGTAAGTGATTAAATGAATATTAATGAATGAATAAATAATAAGCCTATATAATTTTATGCATGAATGTTATAGGAACCTGTCATTGCCTGGTCTTATAAAAATCTGGCTTTATAGAAATATACGAATATGTATGTATATTTAAGATTTCAAAAATTCTCTACAATTTCACATCAGTATTTGGTTATGGCATTCCTGTGATGCCAACTGACTCAACACTAAACAAAAGACATTAACTATATATGTACTCTTGAAAATTTGGTGCGTTAACAATAACATAATTGGGTACCGCAGTCTCTAAACGATTGTAATAACAAACGTTTATAGACTACGGTAACCTCTTCACTTCAAGTGCGCAGGTGTGTTTGCCAACTTAGCTCGTCAATTTCCTAATTGGATAGGTACAGTAATAGCAACATTAACAATGACAGTTCTACTTTCATTTAATTATTACTGTGGTTATGTGCAGATTTCATTTTTTACCCGACTACGGCAAGGCTAAAAAGAAGTCATGATTCATATCGTAACTCATTATTTTAACCTTGCCGTGTCTCGCTCTTTTTTAGTGCATAATTGCATGCATATTCTGGCATCATGACAAGCAGTGTATAGCCCAGTGTATAAAGAATTGGCCTATGATCAACTTGTCGCCGGTTCGAATCCTGGCTTGTACCACTAAATTTGTGCTTTCGAATTTATGTACTCATATTAGTAAATATCACTTGCTCCGCACTGAAGGAAAACGTCGTGAGGAAACCTGCAAGTCCAAGAAATTATATTTCTAAAGACGTGTGACCTAACCTAAGACTAATCTGGTTTTCCCTCTGGGTTGTGGAGGTCTGACATAACCTACATTCTGACATAACCTACTAACAACATCGATGACGAATGTTAAATTGTTAATAGATTCAGGCGTTATTTTGCGAAAGTCAAATTTACATGCAATTTGATCTAACCTGCTTTGTGTGCTTCCACCAACCAATTAGTTCATGCGGCCTAGCGCCGGCCGGCACCCACCCACTACTGTTAGTACGTGCAACATGCCGACGCTGCCATGGCTGCTCCGGTAGTCTCTGCCTCGGCTGCTGCGGTCGTCCGCCTGCTACAAGTGACGAAGTTCTTACGATTAACGTCTACAACGCCTGATGATGCCTCGTGGAGAGGCGAAACACGTGTCGCAGCGACGACCAGGCCAGTCGTGGCAGCGACGGTGGTGGTGGGGGCATGCGGATTCTGTTCCAGATGGCGAACGACCGCAGCAGCCGAGGCAGAGACTACCGGAGCAGCCATGGCAGCGTCGGCATGTTGCACTTACTAACAGTAGTGGGTGGGTGCCGACCGGCGCTAGGCCGCGTGACCTAATTGGTGGCGGAAGCACACAAAGCAGGTTAGAACAAATTGCATGAATGTTAAATTGAAAAATCAAATGGCGCGGCTATTTTTTTGCGAGCGTGTGGGATATCAAATGCAAAATGTTAAAAATAGTACTATCATTACATCTCATCAACCCTTACTCATTCCACTGTAAGGATACGGATCTCCCTTCAACCGAAAGGGTTTAGAGCATTCTCCACCATGCTTAAATGCGGTTTTCAAGCCGTCGTAGGGCCACTGACTTAGCTTAACGACTGTCATCTATCGACAAGAGACGGGACCGACACGGCTTAACGTATAACTCCAGATAGATAAACCCATCAATAGACCGGCTGCGGTCAACGTTGCTTAACTTGCATGTTTGGTTAGAATGACACGCCCAACGACGCCATCGATCTCTCTAATTTAGTACAATATAAAAGTGAAATTGTAAATCACTGAAAAATAATTCATATATTTGAATCGTACCAATAACTACTAGTGCCATCTATCGGCAGTTCTGAATAACAATCGTGTGAACATTTTGCAAGTTGAGATTAAAATTATCGCGGTCATAAAACGTTGTTTTAGCGCCTTAACATCTAAGCGATTCGAACCCACTGACCAATGGGAAGATATTTTAACCAATAAGCCGATAAGTACCGCGATGTTGATCCGTGAACTAGCCAATAAGAGCTCCGCGTTCTACTTTATGCATCGACCCGAAGCAGTGAGTTAAGTTATTATGCAGAATCGGTTTCATCAGTTCTCCATAGGTTATTTCCTTAGTGCCCACAGCACAGGAATTGCTCTTCACCACTAATATAAAAAACATTATAAAATGTTTTGGCAAAAGTAGCTCTGTCTGTATATCTGTCTGTTAGGTACTTATGTTATTTTAACTACTAATGCTGAATGGATTATAATTTCGTGATGAATTTGACACTGTGGTATGGGTCACGAAGTAGGAAATGGACATTACTTATCGGTATAGATCCTGAAGACAAAATATCGTTAAATGACTAATAAAGATTCTACTACATTCAAACGAATGGCAAACAAGCGCAGTCCAACTGATGTGAAATAAAGAAACAGCTCTCCATTTGGCTGCGGTCTTCCGTAATGTGAGAACTTGTCTACTCTTATACTACTTTTTATAACCGCACCGCTCGCCGACGGCGGGGAGTTCATCCTCACACGCTTGAACCGCAATGGTCGCGTACGGTGCGGTTCCAGAGAAGTTTTCTTCCGAGAACACTCAAGCTGTGGAATGAGCTCCCAGCCGAGGTTTTTCCAAGGGACTACAGCATGGAGTTCTTCAAGAAATGCGTGACGAGGTTTTTAGAGGGTCGGCAACGCATGAGTGACGCCTCTGGTGTTGCAAATGTCCATAGGCTACGGTGACTGTTTAACATCAGGCAGGCTGTATGCTTGATTGCCACGTTAGTGGTATAAAAAAAAACTCGATCTGCTGCTAATTTTCTAAAGCTAAATACAGCACCGGATTAAAATATAGAACATCAATATAGTGAGCGTGGGGTATGTAATGAAGTTATTACATTAGTATTCAAACATCAGCGTATTACTTAACAGACTTTAAATTAATGCTGACCATATGCAGTTTCGTATAGCCAATGGCCTTCGATAAAGTCGGGCGCGCTTCGCTCCATGGTGATGACGTCATCGTCCATTGCCTCCGAGCCAGCCTTATACGGCTCGGCGCCGGCGCACAATCGCAACCCATAAGGCTATAACAACACATTTCCCATACAGATTTCCTGATTCTAAAGTAACAAGCACCAGCAATTTATTGATTTCGATGCATATATTTTACAATAAGACATGAAAATAGCAAATTGAAATAGATATTGTGCGGTTCCAGATAAGGTTTCTTTCGTGAACTTTCAAGTTATGGAATAAACTTCGAACCGATGTTTTCTCAAGGGACATGGCGAGTGATACTTAATGTATTGCTTTATGTAGGCCGCGGTAGCCACTCTACATCGGGTGCTACGGTGGACGGGTAAACAGGGGTGTCACTTATGCGTTATCGACCTTGTACAAACCTCTTTACGCGTTTCTTGAAGAACTTTATACCGATGACACCTGTGCTGGTACCACAGCAACTCCTTAGGTGCTTATTGATAGCCTCACTCGCACACAATAACACAAGAACCGGAGATGTTATTTAGCTGTGGTTTTCTGTGAGGTGGAGGTCCTTCCCCAGATTTGATGCGCCCTATCTCTTAATCTGGTTTAGCAAACGTCCATAGGCTACAGTAGCTGATTACCGTCAAGCTGTTTGGCATAAAAGAGATAAAAAAAATCAATAGCAAGACGGTTAGTTCGATCGCACCGCTGATCTACTCGTACACGGTGGGGAACTCACCATCACACACTAGAAACGCGATGGTATACAAAATGCATATGTAGAATTCGTTCTAGTGAAGCTTTCTTCCGAGTTTCTTTCGTAAAGGACTACACAGGATGAGGTTCTTCATAAACAGCGGGAAGTGATTTTTACAGGGTCGACAATGCAATCGTAGCTGACGCAGCAAACTGTCACATCCATCACTCCTACCACCAGATGCAGAAACAGTAGAGCGCCTTTCGCATCTAGTATTATATAATGTGTTTAGGGCGTAGGGGCTTACTCTTAAACGAACAAAAAATTAAAAAAACGTTTTTTGTTCTTTTTTTTCCATTTTCCAAGATATCCTGGAAAATATACAAAACTGATTATCACAAATACATTTCTTGGTCACTTGAACAACTCGGCTGGCTGTATATACCGTTACATAGAAACTTTTCTTTTTTCAACTCTTATTTTGAATTTGGAACGCGATTATTATGTTAAAAAGTACTTTGGATTTCCCACCGTTTTACATATTTTTTTTGTGTTTATTATGAAATGACAATATGGAATGGGATGTTAAAGTAAATAGGACTGCAGTGATTGCCTTGCACTCGCAGTGCGTATGGAGCTGTCGGTCATATTCAAGACGCTTCAAAAGCTTGGTATCGGCTACATGTACGTATATCGTACTATCGACAGATATCTACACTTCCTTTTTTTTACAACGTCGGGAGGCATACAAGCATACGGCCCACCTGATGTAAAACAGTTACCGTAGCCTATTAACGCTTGTAATATATTAAGCTTTACTTGTATGTCTCCCGATGTAATATAAAAAAAAAATTAAGTATCACTCGCGCGATGCCTCCTCTGCTGCTTACAGAGCAATTCCTTAGGAGCTTACCCTGTTGATCTCAGTCACACGCATGAACAAAACAACTATTTAGCTACGGTTTTCTGTGAGGTGCAGGTACTTCCCCAGACAGGCTGCTTTGATCTCTCTCTTCCTCTGTTGAAAACCATAAAAATCGAGTCGACCGCGTGCTGTTAGAACTACAAAGGCTGTTAATACTGTTAAAGCCAGAATTCGCCGAAACCCCATTAGAAAACAAAAATCTTATCGCGTGAAACGAAGATTCCCGCTAGGACTCTGTAGCGTATAATAAAACAAGACCTGAAGCTCGGTCTTTATCGTGAATATAAAGGACATGTCCTAGAGTCCCTACAGTTGAAGAGAGTGGATCGATCAAAACGCCTTCTGTCCGGATACGCAAGTGAAAGACACAAAATTTTTCACGATTGAAGAGCACTACAAAAAGCAAAAGGACAAAGTGTACGCACGCAGTTCTAAAGAAGCCGCCCAAGTGGTCGTAAAGGTACAATATGGTCGTCATCCTGCGTCTGTAATGGTTTGGTGGGGGGTGTCTTATCAATGAGTCACAGAACTTAATTTTTGTGAAAAAGGAGTGAAGACTTCAGCCAAAGTGTATCAAGAAACTGTCTTGGATTGTGTTTCGAAACCTCTCAGCAATACACTTTTTAAAAATGTACCCCGCGGAGTTTCCAGCATAGGATTCGGTACTATGTCAGAAGGCACGAAGTACCCAAGCCTGGCTCGAAACCAACGTTCCGGACTTTATAAGAGCTGAAGACTGGCCCTCGTCTAGCCCAGATCTGAACCATGCCTACAAACTCTTAAGAAATCTCTGGAGCAAGCAGTAACTAAATTTCCCATGGAAACAACATGCGTAAATTCATAGATTCGTGACCAGACATATTAAAGGCCTGTATCAAATCCAAAGGTGGCCATTTCGAATATTCTAATAATAAAATCATGTTCTTATTTTTTTCTGGCTTCGATAAATATGTACATATAAGTTTTATTAAGATTACATTACTTTATAAAAAATAAATGCATATTCGTTTGTAAAAGAACTTATGGCCGGACTAGGTATATACATATACCCATGCACGCATACTCATACTGATAATACAGCATAGATAGGAGTTGCGGAGTGAAACAAGTACAATATCGATGAAACCAGGAACCGGCGAGCGTGCATGAAAAGAACTATGAATGTTAGTGAAGCGAGTGAAATACGAGTATGTAAGGACCGCGTCTTAGGCGTAATTTAAACCCGCCAAAATTACGCAATGGCACCAGAGTTACGAGTGAAAACAGCAATGAAATGTTATCGAGGCCACTATACTGATCGGTTGTTCCCGAGGGGAATCTGTGTTCATTTCGAGGATTCCTCTAACAGTAAAGAAATCCTCGAAAGAGTAGTTAGATAGCTAACTAAGCTTTCGAGTTCAAAAGAGTTCAGTTTCTACTCTAAGCCTGCTTTGCCATGACCATAAATAAATCTCAAGGCCAAACTCTTAATTTCGCAGACGTATACTTAAGGGAGAACTGCTTTTCACTCGGCCGTTTCACAACGTGGCCTGCTCCAGAGTAAGCTCACGGAGCAGCCTGGTGATTCTAGCACCTGTAGAAAAAAACAAAAAATATTGTTTACGAAGAAATACTGCAGTAGGTATAGTATTTCAAGGTCTTCAAGTCGTCGTAGGATTATGTAGGCCACGCGGGCGAAGTCGCGGGCTAAAGCTTGTCGTTTTATATAACTAAATAAACTTTACTACCTCAGCTTGTCTCTTACGAAGCGAAAAAAGTTACTGAAATTCCGTTGCCCATTTACGTGTCCCCTTCACCGAAGCTCCGACTCAGTTTTTCTGCCACCTCTGGAAGGAAAGTTGACATGGCCTTAAATCTTCCAGATACACATATCAAGGAGGTTGATAGGTATGTAAAAGAAATCAGTGCCTTCGTCGCAATTCCGCAGGCCGTATTTGGACTAATAATGCCCATTCTATAGGTGATATTAAATGGAATTGGAATGTAATACGGATGCAGGTGATTTCTAGCAAGGAAATTAAAAAAAAACAATCGTATTCTTTGAGTTGTTTTTAGGCATACGCAAGTATACGGCCCGCCTAATGTGAAACGGTTACTATACGCTTGCAATATATCAAGTATCGCACGCGCAATACCACCTTCGCTGCTAACACTGCAACCCCTTTGGAACTTATTGGAACTTACCTCACTCGCAGGAACACAACAACCCTTTAGAGAGTTGTTATTTGGCGACGGTTTTCTGTGAGGTGGAGGTACTTTCCCGGACGAGCTGATTTGATGCGTCCCACCTCTGAATTAGACGTATCTCTTAAAAATATGAAAGTTGCTTTTTATAATAATAAAGTAACCATACCGTGATGCACCAATATTTAAAATAGAGACTTTATATACTTCATGATGCTTACAAGCATGCGGCCCAGCTGATGTGAAGTGGTTGCCGTAGTCTACCGTAGTCGCCATTCTGTTTTTGATTTTCTAATAGCTCAATAGAATAGAATAGAATAGAATACTCTTTATTGCACCAATGACAAATACATACAGAACACACGTAAAAAGAAAACAAATGTACAATAGGCGGTCTTATCGCTAAAGCGATCTCTTCCAGACAACCATGACACGAAAAAAAACATACATATATAAAAAGTAGGTAGGTGGCGCACTTAAGCAAGTACAATTTTCACTTAATATATTGTATACTTATATACAACGAATTACACATTCTAACAAATACAAAAAATAAAAATAATGGAAAAAATAACAAAGTAGCAAAACATAACAGAAGACCAGATCATACAATAATATTCACATAAAGGTAATGGCAAATATATATATATATATACATATATAGTACCATAGTTACATGGAGAGATAGTGAGATTTTACCATATTTTTAAAGGAGGCTAAGGATTGTGCACTGCGTATAGAAACAATGTTACCCACCCCACATGAATGTTACTTTTTTTATACAACGTCAGGCATACAAGCTACGGCCCAACTGATACTAGTAAATAACAGCAAGCTGTGTAGGCAGAGCTGATATTTTTTAAATTTAAAAAATATTTAAATATTTTATTTTTAATTTTTGAATTTTTTAAAAATATATGGAACCCTGTACGACATCTAGCGACGAGTGCTGTTACTTTTTCTGTTGATGGGAGTGCAGTGCAGACTGCACTGCAGAGTGGCCGGCCATACGTTTTCCCATATGTTTTTTTTTCTAATTGGAACGATTTTGGACCGTTCTTCTCACTCATCCACAGATAAGCTGCATGTCGACGTTACTTTACTTGCTCGACTAGACTGATGCCTGGAACAACGTTAATACGTTTCTCAATTCTATAATTCATTTATTATAGTTTCTATAGATTTTGTTGCTATACATTTATTTATTTATTTGGTTCGGACATGTAGAAAGAATGCGGGACGAAAGAATGACGAAACAGATATACAATGCAAAAGTGAAAGGATGTAGGAGCCGAGGAAGAACGAGACTAACCTATCATGATCAAATTGGTCGTGTTTTATCAGAAGGTGATGTCAGGGGCCCCAGGAACCGGCGAGCGTGCATGAAAAGAGCTATGAATGTCACAGAAGCGAGTGAAGTATGTAAGGACCGCGTCTTATGGCGCACGGTTCTCGGTTCGGATTTAGCGTGAAGATATACATACATACATACATACACTTATTTATAGGAGAAGAAGACTACTGTTATCTTACTTACTTTTAAGTCTGGAACTTAGCCTAGATATTGTTTATTTCAACATACAATCGCTAATGTGTTATTAGTCAAAAAAAGTTTATTTGTACATAACACAAACATATAAATATATCATCACGCCTATCTCCCATTGGGGTAGGCAGAAACTATGGAACGCCACCGTGCACCGTTTCAAATATACATACCTCTCTTGCCTCTTCCACACTCATCAACCGTTTCTCGCATGCCTTCGGTTTCGGGTGCTTTTGATTTGGCCCTTTTTCCCCACATCAGCTATTTGATCTATATACCTATATGCGTAACATAACACACAAACCAATAAAACATTCGACTGTGCATGAATGCACCCCGCGCTCACAAAAAATTTTAGCGCCAATGGTAGAATATTTTAAGCAATAAGCCGATAATAGTGTCGTGATGTAGATACGTCAACTAGCTAAGAAAAGCTGCGCGTTCTGCTCACCCCGTTCCCCGACCCTTAACGTTGAATTGAGTTACTACGTAAAATCAATGTCATCAATTCTCCATAGATTATTTCCTTTATGATAAAGCATAATATATACAACTAATGGGAGTATAATAAAAATGCCTACAACTCCATTATTCTGCTATGCACAAATATGTGAAAACCGCACAGGGAGCTGGTCATAAGGTTATCTAGCTGAGCGGCACAGCGGCGCCGGCTTATCAACCTGTGGCTCACATACTGAGACCATTAGTCATACGTGCGTGTCCATGATGATTTGCACCCAGAAGTGACATCATATAAATTAAGTATATACCTCATAGTTGTCCACAGACAATGAAGAATTACATCATAAACTATAAATAAATAACAACAAACCAATTGTTTTAATATCTGAGATCATAAAACAGAAACAACGTAATAAATCGTCTGTATTTTTTGTCTTCGTTTTTTTAATTTCAAAACTCTATTTACGATGTTGTGTGATGACATAATTTTAATTAAAATGATGATTTCATGATGAAGTTATTGATATCTGGATGAGTACAATATCCAAGTCTCATATAAAGAAGGAAACTATAACTTTAGTACAAATTAACGCTCTTTGAATTTATTTTACTCTTCAATTTTTATCAAAGTTTTTGTTTCCTTGTGGTAAAACAAATCAAATTTAATATTGGACCATCACATTTATTAGTAGGCCACAACAATGACAATCCCATAAAGCAGTACAATCGATATAAGGCTGAACAGCGTATCATTGGGGCTAGCAAAAAGTGCTGTGTGTTATCTCGCCCTAATTTAAATTCCATTTTATCCCAGAAAATTATAACGACATTGGGTGACTCGACGAAAGTTATAGTCCGGACGGTGAGCTTCACAAATGGGTCCCACTTTACATTTTATATTCAAGCGTTGAAATTTGGTACATTTATTCTTTAGACCCTACTCTTAGATATAAGAAACGTTACCATGTCCGAGGCTCCTAACGGTGCCCTTTTAATATATATATTTATACTAGCTTTTATCCGCGGCTTCGCTCGCATTTTTTTTTTGTAATAAAAAGTATCCTAAGTTACTTCTGATACCTCCAAGAATATGTAGTCAAAGTTTCATGATGATCGGTTGAGTAGTTTTCGCGTGAAAGCGTAACAAACAAACGGACATTCACATTTATAATATTACTAGCTTTTACCCGCGGCTTCGCTCGCATTGATAAAAAATATTTTTTTTTTTAATAAAAAGTATTCTATTTTACTTCTGATACCTCTAAGAATATGTGTACAAAGTTTCATGATGATCGGTTCAGTAGTTTTCGCGTGAAAGCGTAACAAACAAACGGACATTCACATTTATAACTAATATTAGTAGGATTAGGATTAGGATATAGCATTCTCAAGGTACATTTTCGTTTCTCAGATATTAACTTAGATGATATTTTTGCATTCTTATGAGAGGATGTTACGAGTACAACGAGCTCGCTTCATGCATTGGCAAATATAGCCACTTTTTCTAATAGTAACGTTTTTTTGTATGTTTGCTTATCAATATTATGAAAATACAGGCCCTGGATACCTATGTGTGACCTAAAACATGCTCAACTCTGCAGTTTCAATCTTTTCGCTATATACATAAGCTTTTCGCTATATATATAAGCTAGTAATATTATAAAAGTGATTTGCCTTTGTAGGTAACCATGTCATAACAGGGCCCCTCGGGGCCCTCAATTGTGAAAACAAATCTCACACGAAAAGTAGTGTCTTATACATATTATAATATCAGTGTCATACAAACTTACGTTCTATTAACATAATTTAAACAAACGTAATTTGTGCAGTTTTTCACTAGCATTCCAGTAGCAGGGGTGAATTAAATTCATTTTTAAAATAAATACTTACTATCGGTCAACATTTAAAAGTAATATAATCTTATTTGAGTAATTACTATAAAAAGCTTATTTTTGCAGAATATAGGTTATACTAAAACAACAACAAAAAATCTTGAGCGCGAAAGTTCCTAACAGGCCTCAATTCATATTCCTTCATTCCCTTAGACCTTTCAACCGAAAAGTTCATTCCCTATGGAATCCTCTATGTCACACCCATAGATATTCGAAATCATTCTGAACCCAAAAAATTGACTTAAGACTATCATATTCAAGCGGAACACTAAAAATTACCTTATTAACAAATCATGGGAAACCGCTTGACGTTTGGAGGCTTTTAAAATACAACAAAAAACACAAACGTTTCTTCAATACAAAGATGCACCTGAGAATGAAGGCGGGCCCACTTGACTGATATTTCGATTATAACAAACAAGCGTTACTTGCTTTAAATTACGTATAAAACATCCATCGCTGCTATGTGATGGTATTTGTCAGACTGGGATACACGAAGGCAGTAATGGGCATGTCAAAAATCGATGAATCAGTCAAAAAAATCACGTATCGCTCAAGGAAGTCTCAGGTAGTGGGTAATAATTCGTTTAGTCCGGGTTGCGCCCACGTTTTTTCTTCGGCGGGCCACACAGGTGCACTCACCATCTAATTTACTATTCCGATACGATACCGGACTATGGGACATAGAATGTTTAATGGTCCTTTGTTGCTAGATCATGACAGATTTCGTAATCTTCCATGATTTATTTCACTGATTTACTATTGGCTTTGCTCGCTAGGTATTAAGTTTTAAGTAGGCTCACTCTTCGATTTACGAACTATACTACCCTTCGATGTATGAATTATATCTGTGCAAATATCCGTCGGTCTCGGCTGTTGTCGATAAATGACAGTCGTTAAGCTATGTCAGTCGCTTTCACACAGTCAATCCACAGATGAACAGCGTGGTGGACTATGCTCTAAACCTCTTCGTTTAAAGGAGACACTGCAGTTGGATGAGTTAGGGTCGGTGTAGTAAAGTCAGGAGGCAAACAAGCATACGGCCAGGGGCCAAGACACGACAAGTGCGTTATTAATAATAATAATAATAATAATTCCCCGCAGGGCAGCTTGTGGCGAGCTGTTGGTGCGTAACGACACCACGGGTACCCGAGTGCTCCAGAGAATCGATCAGGGCCTTCGTCTCCGGCGTGTCTTCGTCGGTCGGAGTGGAAATCCAAGAAGGCCCGCAGGACTCTCAGCTCTGGCTTGCCTTCATTGGCCGTCCAGAGAGGAGTCGATAGAGTATATTGCTCTAGCAGGTGATATACTCCAGGGGTGGAAGTGTTAAAGGGCATAACGCCGCGAGTAACTTCGGAGAAAGCGCAGCACACCTCTCGACACCCCTGAGTCACTCACACCGGTGTTGCCCCCGGCCGACTTTCTCTGGCATTTCGGGGGTCCATCTAGTGAGTGGCGAGCCACCGCCTGCCAAAAATAACAGTCAGATATGATAGTTATGGCAGGTGTCCGTCCCTCTTCTGCAATAACCCAGTACCAATAATCCCTCCAGACCTCATTACAATAGACTAATCATTTCCTACACATTCGCAATAGTCCCAATACCTGCCGTGACCTGCTCATAGATATATGGTTCTATCGATATTTTTAGGAGCGGGTCTCGGTGGGTGTACAACATAACATGAATCTTCTTAAAAGGGCCTCTACGCGTTGGATCCATATCCCCGCGCACGCCTATTAAATGACCGGGATAATGCCCGTGAATAAAAATAAAATAATAATAATAATAATACTTTATTGTGGTACATAGGTATTTAAATGTTCTTACAGATGGACAATTTATGATCGGCTATGACCTGCCACTAGGCTTACATTTACATTTATATTAATAAGCTCTTGGGGAGTTGCTGTATTAGCAGCAAGGATGATAAAGCACAAACGAAAATCTTTGTATTGGAAGCGTTCATAGGCTACGGTACCATGTTTATAGGTAATTTGATCTACTTAATATGCGTCTGCCACCAGTTAACTCATGCGGACCGTTAGTTATGTGCATGCTGTCGCTGCCGACTCAGCCACTTGTGTTTTTTTTTATATACAACTTCGGACGGCATACAAGCATACGGCCCACCTGGTGTAAAGCGGTTACCGTAGCCTAAGAACGCTTGTAATACAAGATTTTCGTTTATGCTTTATCACCCATACATTAAGTATCACTCGCGCAATGCCTTCTCTGCTGCTCGCTCACAACACAGCAACTCCTTAAGAGCTTACTGGTGACCTCACTCACACGCAGGAACACAACAACACTCTAGAGAGTTGTTATTTGGCAGCGGTTTTCTGTGAAGTGGGGGTACTTCCCCAGACGGGCTAATTTGATGCGCCCTACCTCTATTAAAACATCCAGACCAAAACAAACAGAAATGTTCATGCACACAAATGTTTGTCTTGTGTGGGAATCAACCCACGAGCGTTGGTCTCAAAGTCGTGTCATTCACGATACGCCACTTAGCTCGTCATAACTGTAATTAAAATCATTATAATGATTTTAACAGTATATGTATGTATGTATGTATATCTTCACGCCAAGTCCCTTGCGGGGTAGGCAGAGAGAACCGAGCGCCATAAGACGCGGTCCGTACATACTTCACTCGCTTCTGTAACATTCATGGCTCTTTTCATGCACGCTCGCCGGTTTTAAACAGTATTAATATAGATAATTCCACTTACTACTTACGTATGTACTATCTGAGCATTAATATCATTAATATGAAACTTGAGCTAAGAAAACATGCATAAAGGTGTACTGAGATTGGGATAACTAGATTGTTTATCACTCCGAACTCTATTGACAGCAAAATGGTCGTCGACACTCACTTGTCTTAAAAATACTATTAATTAAGTAAGCCTTAGTAGCTCTATGCTATTAATTGAGAAATAGATAGGCACCAATCAATTTTATTCCAAGTACCCCAATTAAGCGAACGACCAATTAAACGAAGAGAAGTCAATTGATTATATCGTAAATACCTACTCACTTCGTGTATGAATTGAGGATCCGGTCTTTCATTAGCTTTTCGATTTTGCCATTTATATTGTCACAGTAAAATAAATTTACTATAACAAGATAAATAAAGTATAATAACAATATAAATAAAGTATAATAACAGTATAAATAAAGTATAATACAGTAAAATAAAGTATTATATTCTGTAACCGATACGTAAAGAATTAGATGTCAGGTGATTGTCAGTCTCGCTGATCATCATCAAATTTTGCCAAAAATAGATTTGACGTCATCATTTTATAATTAATAATATCATTTTATAATTTTTAATCCGATTATTCAAAATTTAAAGCCCAAATTTAATACGTGATACTTGGACGACGGGACTTTAGGAGGCGACGTAGATATAGCGTTCTCTGACCTGTTGGAAATCAAAAATAAATTTCAATCGATCGCTCTAGAACTAATTGATTTATAGTGAATTATATATTCAAAATAGAAATAAAAACATTGATAAAATTATAAAATTTTTAATGACTTGGCTCCTAATATAAAAATTGTTAATAAAACAATCCTCTGCCTCCTAGGGTCCCCGGTTTTCCAAGATGCATTTCCGGATTTTATAAATAATATGATTACAAAATTTGAAACATGTTCTGAATGCCTATTGGAACGGGTACGTTCCTCGACCCTGACACCCTAAGGCTTGCTGAATGTCTGCGGCTGGGAGTCCCGATTTGTGCTCCACACAAGTGCCCTTGCGGCAGTGATATAAATCAGTATGGAGTTATGGACACCACGGACTTTCTTATCAAAAAAGTTCAGGTCGCTTCTCATGCCGCACTTAACGACATTATCCGCCGGGCTCTCGCCTATGTCAACGTTCCAGCTATTCTGGAACCCACCGGACTAGCCAAGGACGATGGAAAGCAGCCCGATGGGTTGTCGTTAATTCCATGGAAGATAAGGAGGGTTTTAGTTTCGGGACGCAACTTGTGTTGACACTCTGGCCTCTTCTCATCTCCATCGCACTACCATTAAGGCAGGCGGGGCGGCTGAGACGGCCGAACTTTACAATTTTGTTCCTTTCGGAGAGACTCTTGGTCCGTGGACTCCAGGCGTGCAGTCGCTTTTTAAAGAACTAACGAGACGTCTGATCGACGTCACTGGCGATCAAAGAGCTGGTAGCTTTCTCGCTCAGCGCATTGATATTGCGATTCAGAGCGGAAATGCCAGTATCGTTGGTACAATGCCGCGGGGGCAACACTTTTTAGATTTACTTAAGTGTTTTTTTGTTTTTATATTTATTAGGTACCTTATATTAATTTTAGATGTAATTTAGTTTTATTGTGTATTAATTTAATTTTAGTTAATTACCTGTTATCAAGGGACCTGGCGTGAAGATATACTTACATCCATACATACATATCTGTTATTATGTTGTAAATATCTAAATAAATTTATTTTCGTGAGTTTGGGTACAATATATATATAGTATACCACCTGATGTAAAGCGATTACAGCAGTTTATAAACGCTTGCAACACATTAAATAACACAGGCTATTGTTATTGAGCTGTGGTTTTATGTAAGGTGGAGGTACTTGTTCAGATAGACTGATTTGATGTCGCCTACCTCTCTTAAAAACACCCAGAACAAGACAAACAGACACGTTAATGATCACAAATGCATGTCCAGCATAGATAACAGAATGTCCAGTGTGGGAATGAACCCACGAGCGTTGGTGTCAAAGTAGCGTTACTAACCACTGCGCACTGAGCTCGTCAAAGTTAGTACTTCTAACACCGATTTAGTATGTCTAAGATATCAAATTAAAATAAAAGAATACAATGTTCGACTTTTTAATTCACCCGGGGGAATAACAATAGTCGTAAAGGAGGTGTCGGGTAGTAGTACGCTGTTATTCGCCCGTTGTTCACTAATTGTGTTACATGAAATAAATAACAAATTGTTCCAATTAACGTAATGAAAACAACAACACAGTACACACACACAAAACAACACAGTAGGTAAATATTTTGGTGCTGTACGAAGAGTACAGTCAACCCATCATTGGAATGTTATATACCTACACTAGTGTACAGCCCCGGCCGTACATGTAAAGACACGAAGTTACGATCGCTGCCACCGCAACCTCGGTATCCTCATTTTACGATGTATTGTTCAATTGCATATAACCATGAGAATGGGTGTTATTCTGATAATATATATTAACACGTATAATTGAATGTAGTTGTACCTAACCATACATAAAGTATGTAAAATATCATACACTCAATTAAGTTATAGCACAAAGTTAAAGTTAAAACTAACACCCGACTGCGACAAAAAATGCCCACTGAAAAGGTATGAACAACTTCACTTCAACTAATGAAGTTATGTATTTTTGTTTATGAACAATTAAATATATACAATGAGATACAAAAATCGTTTATTTTCTCTATCCTAGATAATTATTCTTTAGTTATAATTAAGTGTAATGTTTAATTTTGGAGATAAAACTGATGCCTGAGCTAGACAAGCGTGAGCCTCCCTGTATTATATATATACAGGTCATCAGCCTCCTTTCCCCTTCTAAATAGAGTGCAAGTTTTAAAGTAAAAATATGTATAGGACTGCATAGGAGCAGATTATAATTAAAATAAAGGATGGTATTATTTAGCCGTAGTCACACATCATTGTCGGATCTCCTTATGCAATTCTAAATAAAATACAATAAATATGTCATTATTGCGTATGCATTTTTATAAAGAAGATCAGTTTGTGCTCATCTTACGTATAAATTTGTAATTATTTATGAAAACCTATAAATAACATATAATATAAACGTATACATAACATATATATTTTGAGAATGTACTCATTAAGCTTTTCTTTTATGACACCAAACACTATTATAATCTTTTAATATTTTATTGTAAATATTATTGTAATCTTTTAGTTTTTTTGTAGTACTATACTGCGGTGACTATAGCATAAAACTAGCGAAGCAGCAATGAGCTTTAAATGATACATTACTGCTAATCTACGACAAATAATTTAGGTATATCTTCTAAATACACATATACACTGGTAAGATTTGCCTAATTTGATACGACGAGAGACCTAGGAAATTAACCATATAGTAAATGTAGAGTTTTAACTGGTAGGGTACTGGACAGAACTGCAGATAGAAGGAGAAAGAGAAAGTTGTTTTTCCTCGTGATATCGTACATAATGGTACGTTAACATACCATAATCATCAGATATTAGTTACAAATTTATTTATGTATTTTATGCACAATGATAATAAAATGACAAAAATATGAAAAGAAAAACAAATTATTTTACAATTTTTCGTTTCGTTTTTCATCTATTGAAAACGCAGATTAATTTACAATGTAGTTTGATAATCCGTGATCAAAACAAACAAGCGTAGGTACCTAAATCTGGATATGCCAGCCAAAGCCGGGGCGCCTTAACTAGTTAGTTACCAACAATGAAATGCTAATCATGCCACGTTCCTCTTGAGGAAGTAATAACTGGTACACACAAAGAATTGACGGCTTGGCAATAAAGCGAGGCGCCATTTTGGATTACTATTGTCACCGATGCAATCGTATTGTCACTGGGAGGTCGCATCCGGCGCCGTCCATTTGCATGGAACGCGGCTCGAATCGATTAACGAAAACCCGTGTTCACACAATTTCTTATTGTAGACTGTCGAACAATCACAGTCACACAATGAATGTGTTTGCAAGTGACCAATGTGTCCAATCCTTCAATTAATCCATTTTGCTTCATGGTCTTAAATATCTTGTTAGTAATATAAATACTTATTAAACTTGCTTGTGTGACACACAATTCTATTATCATGCATGACAATCGATTCAATTCTTAGAATAACATAATTATTAAATACCTATGATATATATATATATATATATATATATATACTTGCTATGCCGTTTTTCCTTTTAACTATGTATATCATGTTTGTTTTAGTAACGCAAAGTAGTTAGAGTGCGTGCAAACGTATATACCACAAACCAGCATACCACTTGACCACGCACTCACCAAAGCGTAGTGTTTTAGCGTCTAAATATCTTTGCGATTCGAGCTATAGCGTCTAAATATCTTTGCGATTCGAGCTGTAGCGTCTAAATATCTTTGCGATTCGAGCTGTAGCGTCTAAATATTTTTGCGATTCGAGCTGTAGCGTCTAACAATATTTGCGATTAGAGCTGTAGCATCTAAATTTCTTAGCGATTCGAGCTGTAGCGTCTAAATATCTTTGCGATTCGAGCTGTAGCGTCTAAATATCTTTGCGATTCGAGCTATAGCGTGTAAATATATTTGCGATTCGAGCTGTAGCGTCTAAATTTCTTAGCGATTCGAGCTGTAGCGTCTAAATATCTTAGCGATTCGAGCTGTAGCGTCTAAATATCTTTGCGATACGAGCTGTAGCGTCTAAATATCTTTGCGATTCGAGCTATAGCGTCTAAATTTCTTAGCGATGCGAGCTGTAGCGTCTAAATATCTTTGCGATTCGAGCTGTAGCGTCTAAATATCTTTGCGATTCGAGCTGTATCGTCTAAATATCTTTGCTAGTCGAGCTGTAGCGTCTAAATATATTAGCGATTCGAGCTGTAGCGTCTAAATATCTTTGCAATTCGAGCTGTAGCGTCTAAATATCTTTGCGATTCAAGCTATAGCGTCTAAATTTCTTAGCGATGCGAGCTGTAGCGTCTAAATATCATTGCTATTCGAATTGTAGCGTGTAAAAATCTTTGCGATTCGAGCTATAGCGTCTAAACTTCTTAGCGATGCGAGCTGTAGCGTCTAAATATCTTTGCTATTCGAGCTGTAACGTCTAAATATCTTTGCGATTCGAGCTATAGCGTCTAAATATCTTTGCCATTCGAGCTGTAGCGTCTAAATACCTTTGCGATTCGAGCTGTAGCGTCTAAATTTCTTAGCGATTCGAGCTGCTCGAGCATGCTGACCAATGGGAGGAAGATATTTATATTTTGAACAATGAACCGATAAGTGACGCGATGTGATTTTTTTTTTTTTTTTTTTTATGACCTGACTATGTAGTTAGCCCCGGTTGGGCTGTCACTACGTCACCGGACTAGAGGGCGGGCGTGAGGCGCCACAGCCTGAAAAACAAAGTTAAGCGACAGCCTAAGGGCCCCCGAGAGGGGTCGGACCTCGGCTCAGGACGTCGCTGGAGAAACAAATCGAACACGCGGGTTCGTGCCTTAAGGGCCTGTCGGAGAGAGAGGCGCCCAGGTACCGTGGGCTACCGGTACCTGGTGTATCGCGCAGAAGTCCTTACTCTTCGCGCCCGGAGCCGCCGAGCGCGGTGTGTGTCTGGAGTGTTGGGGTTGGAGGGGGAGAGGTAGGGGGCGTTCGCAACAGTAATGCGATCATCGGGATCAAAGAGTGAATTCCGCGGTCTGCGCCGGAACCCCCGGGCGTCGATCCGCGGGGTGTAATTGACAGCCCGGGCTATCAATGGGTTGGGATGTTGAGAGGCAGTTTCGAAGTAGCGTCTAGACGCTTTCTTCATGAAACTAATGATGGAAGGGAGTTCAAGGTCGAGATGGAGATCTGCGACCCTGAGATAGTGAGGGGCAGCGGTTGCATTACGGGCAAACCGGTTTTGGATAATCTGGAGCTTAGCCAGATGGGAGCGCGCAGCGTGTGCGAACACTACGCTGGCGTATGTGAGAACGGGGAGGATGCAGGCTTTGTAGAGTGTACACTTATTTCTAAGTGACATTCTACGATTCCTGAATATCGGACCGAGCCGGCCTAGATAGAACGCGGCTTTGTTCCTAACAGCGGTGATGTGAGGTCCAAACGTCATTCTGGAGTCTAGGATGACACCTAGGTATTTGGCCTTCTCGACCCATGGGATGGGTCGGCCGAACAATGAGTAACGCGATGTGAGCAACGCGTTCTACTTTAAACCCCCCACCCCACACGAAAATGAGTTGCAACGCAATTTCGTGTCATCGATTCTCCGTTGGTTATTTCCCTCGTGGTATACACCTATCTATCATATCTATATCTTATACGCCAGGTCCCTTGTAGGCATGAAGGCTTGTGGGGTGCGCAGAGAGAATCGAACGCTATTAGACGCGGTCATTGCACACCTCGCTCGTTTTGCACTTTTCATCCCCACTAGAGCGGTTCCTAGAGCTTCTGACAACTCTTTCTGGTAAAAATGAAATGTACTGAAATTGACAATTATAAATAATGCAGCTAAACTTAAATTCAAAAAAGTTTGACACCTATACTCGTGGGTTACATATACAGGACAAACATTTGTGTGCATGAACGTGTCTGTTGCCGTGGTCTGGTTATTTTTAAGCACGAATGGAGAAGTGTCTCCACTTAACATAACGCTAAATAACAACTCCCTAGCTAGATTTTTATTGTTTTTCACTTTGTAACTCAACTGACCCATCCATATCAACATCCACCCACATCAACCCTTACTCATCCCACTGCAAGGATACGGGTCTCCCTTCAACCGAAGGGGTTTAGAGCAAACTCCACCACGCTGTTCAAATGCGGATTGGCGGAGGCCAGTGTTTTCAAGCCGCCCGAGGGCAGCTTAACGACTGTCATCTATCGACAACAGCCGGGACCGACGGCTTAACGTGCCCTCCGAAGCACGGAGAAATGAGAGAGAGATACCCATCCATAGACAGGCTACGGTTGACGTTGCTTAACCTGCGTGTTCGATTAGAATGACACGCGCAATGCAGCTATCGAGCTCTCAAACTGACTACTACGGATATAATATAATACGGGTAATATAGAACACGGAGCTTTTATCGACTAGTTCACGTATCAACAACGTGTCACTTATCGCCTTATTGGTTACAATATCCGCCCGCTGGACCGCAGTAGGCTTGAATCGCTGAGATATTTTTGACGAGCTCAGTGGCGCAGTCGTGAATGACGCGACTTTGACGCCAATGCTCGTGGGTTGGATTCCCATACAAGACAAATATTTGTGTGAATGTTTTAAGAGAGGGCGCATCAATCATCAGGGCGCAGCAGCAGCCTGGAGAAGTACCTCTACCTCACAGAAAACCACAGCCAAATAACAACTATCTTAGAGGGTTGTAGTGTTCCTGCGCGTGAGTGAGGTCCCCAGTCCTAAGGAGTTGCTGTGTTAGTAGCGGGAGCGGCATTGCGCGAGTGATACTTAATGTATTACAAGCGATCATAGGCTACGGTAACCGCTTTGCTGTGTGGTGGGCTGTATCCTTGTATGTCTTCTGACCTTGCGCGTTGTATAAAAAAATATTTAGACGCTAAATCACTACGTTTTGGTGATTGAGGCCTTTATACGACGTCGAGTAATTTATTGGTTTGTGACTGCTTAGGAGTAGCTGAGTTGGCAGCAGGGGTAGCGACGTGCGAGAAATACTTTCCGTATAGTAAGCGTTCAACGTCTACGGTAACCACATCACATCAAGTGACGACACAGCAGAAAACCGCAGCTAAATAACAACTCCCTAAGAGGTTTGTTGTGTTCCTTCGTGTGAGTGAGGTGATCAGTAAAGGAGTTGCTGTGTAAGCAGTAGAGGAGGCATCGCGCGAGAGATAATATATCGCAAGCGTTAATAGGCTACGGTACCCGCTTTTCATCAAGTGGGCCGTATGCTTATATGCCTCCCGACGTAGTATAAAAAAAGACACCTTTTTTTTATAATTGTACGCCTCTCGATGTTATATAAAGAAATACAGGGCAGACCTTTCGCCTTCTGTTTTTTTTTATACCCTATGGATGGTATCCTATGGACATTTGCAACACCAGGGGTGTCACTCATGCGTTACCGACACTAAACCCTCTGTTTCGAATTGCCTAAGAAATTGTTCTTCACGAATGCAAATCTCTCATGTACCAATTACATTTAATTTGCATTTATACATTATGGTACAGCACAGAAACGACAGGTGGCCTCGGCACGTGCTGGTTTGAATAAAACGCAATGAATGTCAAACGTAGTCTTCAAATTGCACTCGAGCGACTCTTTACTTTCCTTAAACGAACATCATAAAGAACCGTCAATAAACAACCCAAGAACACATTTCACCTCGCCCTTACAGACGCTTACGACTTTTCATATCGGCAAAATCACGAAGATACTTTCTGATTCTATATCATTAAGATATTTATTGCGCGAGAAACTGCGTTGTTTAATTTTAATAGTTCTGGACAGGGGCTATAAAGTTTAGTTTGACGTGGACAGCTACGTGGATTAGATCGAGGGTTAATTCGCCACCCTCTATGACTGCCTGACTTTTCATTATCGAGATGTTTTATTAAAGGAGGGGCTGGTGTATGCGTGGTTAGGGGACGGTTAGGGCTATCTCTCAAATATTTTCATCTCTGGCAATTGCACATTGCTCTAGAATCTTTCTTGAAATTCTAATAAATATGTGTTGTTCTTAGAAAATCAGTCTTGACAGCACATGAATCTTCTCCGTTTTAGCTCTATCCCGTTTCCTAATTCATTAGGATTGATTGGGGGGGGGGGGGGGGGGGGGGGAACCAAACATTTTCTTAGGTTAGGTCACACGTCATTTTAAAATATAATATGACCTTTTTTTATACTACGTCGAGAGGCATACAAGCATATAGCCCACCTGATGTAAAGCGGGTACCGTATTAACGCTTGCGATATATTAATTATCACTCGCGCGATGCCACCTCTGCTGCTTACACATCAACTCCTTGGGAGCTTACTAGTGACCTCACTCACACACAGGAACACAACAACCCTCTAGTGAGACATGACCTGGTTTCCTCACAACGATTTTATTCACCGTCCAGCACAGACGTGATAATTACACAACTTAATTGTAAATGCATGCCAGGATACGAACTGGAGACTAGTTGGTTCTGGACCTTTCTGGTAGTGGACCGGTTCTTTGTCCACTAGGCTATCACTGCACCACGTACATCTATTGTTTTTTATTATTTATGAACTAGTAGATTACCCAACCAGTGATAAAAAGGTGAATTCTTTTCGAAGCACTAAGTTGTATCCCGAGAGGAGCGAAGGAGTCTAAAGTAGATTCTAGAATAGAATCCTGAGTGGATCAAGGCATACAAGTGCCGAGATGAATTTTTTTTTCACGTGTTAGGTCCTCTACTTTTTATCATTGACTACGAGATTAGATACTGTGATTATGAATCAAATTTTTATTTTAAAGATTTAAACTGAGTCATATTCCATACAACCAGTTATTACGTTTTGGTGGTTTTTAGTACGTTTTTATAGCGAGAGTGTGCAACCTCTTTGCACGTTTTCCTTTTTTCTTACTATAATCCGTATATTCGCGCATGTTCCAAATTCAATTTTTTTATTCACTCAGTGAAATAAAGAGCGTTTTATTCACTGTTTTTGAAGAATCACGAGCCCATTTTCGAATGTCAATGGTAAAAAAGTATTTTAAACGATATTAAAAAAAGGCTCGCTTCTTTTGAGTGATGAAGTTTAATTTTCTTTTTATATATACTCGTATTTTTAACGCAAAATTCCTTATGGGGCTACGTCACATAATTTACACATCTCGTTCGATGGCTCCTTCGCGCACGCTCGCTGGTTCCTAGGGTCCCTACATTCTGATAAAACAATATCAATAATATTAATAATTTTATAAACAAGTATTCTATTTCTACCAATTTTAGAAAAGGAATGTCCCCTTTTTACATTTTTTTTTTCAGAAACTGAAAAAGAAAAATGAAGCTTTCTCATTACTTCCTCTTTGCGACTATCTATAATTTTACTTAATTGGCATAGATTACTTATTACTTTCACGTTTATTACATCACATGGCCCTGAGAAAGTTTAAGTTATTTTTAGCCAAAAGTGAGTAAAAAACCTACACAACTGATTTTTGTAATTCTTTCACTGGAGCAATCTATACATGTACTGTACATACAGTTACATAAAAGGCTAAGTCCTGACTCCTGACTGACTGATAGATCAACGCCCGACCTAATGCGGTGATCCTATATACCTGAAATTAAGTATAAGTTTTTCGGAATAGCTCCTCGTACTTCTTTACAATAGTTCTACAGTTTCTTCAATAAGGAGGAAGTATACAGATGTAGAACGAATGAGAAATGAAGGGTGAAACTGCGAAAAGTGGTCAGAACTTTAAATGATATCCCAACAAAAATATAAATATAAGAAGTATGTTCCATATAAAAGACGTTAAGAGGTGACAATGACACTAATAAAAAAGTTGAGTGCACCTTTAAGCCCTAATAATATTTTGCCTAGTTTTTACATTAATATGAATTGATCTTCATACTTACACATATTATCGTTAATAACGTATATATGGATTTTACGTATTTATATAAATACGTGGATAATAAGGCATTATTCTGTGTATCATATATATGTAAACTTGTAATGTGTAGGATATTGCTTATTACGTTCTAAGAAGTATGAGTATTTAATTAAAGAGACACAGATGAATGAGATAAGTTAGATATAGAGACAAGACCACTACTTACGTTACATAAAAGTACAACAAAGGTTTATATCTCATACATATGAATACAATATATTTATTCTTTGTACATTTGAATACATTGTTTGTAAAATTAATAATTATTCCCGGACAAAATACACAGCGCAATCTAGTCCCAAACTAAAAAGTAAAGTTTGTGTTATGGGTACTAGACAGTTTTTTTTTGTAAACACATACTAATCTTCTTCTTCTTCACGGTATTCCGTTTCCTAAGCCTAAGAATTTGGCGAAGATACTAATTTTTACATGGCGCGGCTGCCATCAGCCCTCCACAACCCAGGGGGACAACCAGATCTTTCTTAATTTAGGTCACACGACTTTCGAAATATAATTTCTTGGGCGTGTAGGTTTCCTCATGATGTTTTCCTACACCGTGTAGTGATAAATATGTACATAAATCCTAAAAAACGAATTTAGTGGTACATGCCCTCGCTAGGATTCGAACTGGGGACTATTTGGTCAATAGGCCGGTTCCTAACCTTACCCACCGGGCTATCCCTGTTCTAAACTGTAAACAAATACTAATAATAGATACATAGAAATCACCTCGACCAATACAAAGAGACATGAATTGAACCCACGAGCATTGGTGATAAAGAAAACATAGCTAGCCATGTACCGCTGAGCTCGTGTCGGTGCAATCAAGAGTTTTTGTATTGGATTTTCCTTATATCGTCTGTCTCTATGCATCCCAAGTGCCAACAGTTTTCATCATCATACAATCTACGCACACCTATGGATGGAAATTGAAAACTTAAAATTTTACAGCCCTGAATAGGGTGCGTTTCCCGAATGCGGAGTTACGCAGGCGGGGCGAGTGGGGGCGGGTGTCGGAGGAATGTTTACCCTGGGATTTGGGGCTGCTATATTGCATTCTTATGCACCATCAGACCAGCACAATTTACAAGCATATTAATATGTAACAATTAGGAAACTGGCTCCTTCCTTCTAATAAGAATAAGTAAATTTTTATAACTCTTTGCGTTCTAATCTAAACTCTAATCATTCAGCGAGAGATTATGAAAATAGTAATTACATTTACTATATTTTTTTATACATATACCTACATAGGGAGGCATACAGGCATACGGCCCACCTGATGTAAAGCGTTGTTGCTGCAATACATTAAGAATCACTTGCATGATGCCACTACTGCTGCTATCACAGCAACTCCTTAGGAGCTTAGTGGTGACCTCACCCGCAGGAACACAACAACCCTCTAGGGAGTTGTTATTTGGCTGCAGTTTTCTGTGAGGTGGAGGTACTTCCCCAGACGGGCTGCTTTGATATATTGCCTTACCTCTCTTAATAATATCAAGACCAAGACAAACAGACATGTTCATGCACACAACTGTCAAGTCGCGTCATTCACGACTGAGCCACCGAGCTAGTCATCTGCAGTATCAAAGCTGCTAGTGCGTTGCCTGTATATCAGAAAATTATGAAACCAGACCTTGAAAGCTTACATCATATACACATAAGTTGTTACAGTTGAGAAGGAATATGGCGGAGCTCCCCTCCGCCTTTCTGAGAGGGAGAGGTGGGCCTATGCTTGTATGCCTTCCAACATTGTATAAAAAAAGCCATCCAAGGCCGACGGTAACCTCTTACAATAAGGTGAGTCACTCGCTTGTTTGAAAATAAAAGACATATTTCATAACACGATATTCATGATGGTCATTACTTGTGAAGACAGAAAAATAGTTTGTTTACACCTATTCAACATTATATTATTTATCCCACACATATTAATAAACATGTTAATTTATATAATATTTTCTAAAAGCTATCCCAGAGCCTCCGAAACTGTTACTTTTAAAATACCATCAATTATGTAGGGAAAAAAATATGTATTGAAGTTGTTTTATAAAAGTATCAATTGAAGTAAGGAAACAACATAGCTTTTCGGTTCTCCGTATCTATATTTCCATCTGTGAATCATGATATGTGTTTGAAAATTAAACGCATTCACATTACGTACACAGAGCCACAACTCATGATAGACTTTCTCGGCACCATTCTTACTCTTATCGCGTGCGCCTGAATTACACAAATGTCAGTCTAGCTTGTTGTGACGCTGTGTGTACAGGACGACATGAAAATCGATTATTATTAACGAGTACCAAACTAATATTCTTACAACTTACTTTACAGTTACTTAATACTGACCAACGAAACAGTTATCTAAGGAGAACTTTTTCGCTGGCTTGTACAGTCATGTATATGAATAATATAGTCGTCTGATATAAATGACTTCCCTTGTTATGTCTAGATTAATCAACGGACACTCAACGACGGTACTTCTATCAACAAGTCGAAGGCGGCCGATTAAACAAACAGACCGGTGTTCACTTCCTCGAAACGATGTTTGACAAAACATTATAGACAATGCCACGCGCCGCGATCCAAACATCGCGGTCGTGACTCAGTTGACAAGTCAGTCAGTCAGGCAGTCGTAATCGTAAACTTGTCACTGTCAAGCGCCTGCTATCAAACTTACTAACAGAAATGTTAAAGGCATATACGATCTAATTCAGCTCTGTATCTAAAAGGAAAATATATGAGTAGTTACCAATAAACCTCGTCTTTTTTATATACAACATTAGGAGGCATTCAAACAAACCTACCTAATGTAAAGCAGCTACCGTAGTCTATGAACGCTTGTAATATCTTAAGTGTCACTCGCGCAATGCCACCTCTGCTGCTAACACTGCAATTCCTTAAGAGCGTCACCTCAGTCACACGCACGCAGGAACACAACAACCCTCCAGGGGCTTGTTATTTGGCAGCGGCGTTCTGTACAGTGCAGGTATTCCCAAGACGGGCCGCTTTGATGCTCCCTACCTCTTAAAGTCACGTAGACCAAGACAAACAGACATGTTCGTGCACACAAATGTTTATCCTCTGCGGGAATCAAACCCACGAACGGTGGTATCAAAGTAGCGTTCATAACCACTGCGCCACCGAGCTCGTCAAAATTGCATATGGCCCTGTCTTGAATCCAAGAAAATGAGTTTCATTGATCATTTTAATCTTAGTCGATGTAGTCTACTACACAAGGAAAGCAGCCTGTCTACTGATGGATTTAGTCATCTTCAGTCAGAGGTCACGTTAAGCCCTCTGTCCCGGCTGTCTTCGATACACGACAGTCGTTAAACTAACCTAAGAAAGATAGGGCGCATCGAATCAGCCCGACTGGGGAAAGCATGTCCACTTCACAGAATTCTTCTTCCTTTCTGCCATGTAATTCTCTAAGCGACTCGTAATGGCTGTGTGCGTCGCTGTGATCACAGATGTCACAGCTTTGACATCGTCTACTGCGATCACGGTTAAATTATTTGGTATTCTATAAGGCTGTAAGCGTACTCGAGGCTGTTTGCCTTGTAGAATTCCAATTCCAAACGCAGCCTTGCGGCGCTTGTGTCGGACAACCATGAAAAGCGACACCAAAGAATTGCAACTTTGTGTTCAAGGCTGTAACAGCCGATGTTTCCGAGGATGTAAGGACGTTTGCTCTTACAGAATTGCATGGCTGATAACCTCACTCACTATTTCTAGCGAGTCAGGTTACCAGAAAATAGCATTAGATGTGGAGTGACAACGTGTGAGTGATGCTCCTTGCTTTCTGCTTTTCTTATCTTAACAACGAGCGGGCGGAATCCGCTATCTATGTTTAAAGATTTGGCGCAGATACTGATCGAGCGACTGCCGTCGGTCCTCCGCCGCCCAGAGGAAAAACCATTCCTTTCTTAGATTCGGTCACACGACTATCGAAATAGAATTTCTCGGACGTGAGGTTTGCGTCACGATGTTTTCCATCACCGCCGAGCAAGTGATAATTACAAATATGAACCTACATAAATCCGGAAACACAAATTTAGTGGTACTATGCCAAGATTCACATTGTGTTGTGATTTTTCAGGAACTCCGTTCCTATATGAAATCTATATGTTTGTCTGTGTGTGTGTGTGTGCGTGTGTCTGTCGCTTTTTTTTTCGAATATTCGAATTTTGACTTTAGATTCAGCATAAAAAAGTAGAATAGGAATGTTCAGGAACACCGTTCCTACCTATCTCTTAAGGAACACGGTCAAAGTGACCGACAAATTAAATTAAATAATTAAAAAAAAATAGAATTTTTATTTCAGATTCGAAAAGTAAATTAAAAAGTAGAATAGGAATGTCTTAAAAACCAGTATCATATTTCGAAACATGGTCAAAATGGCCGACAAAGTTTTAAAAAAATAATTAAATTGTTATATAATTGACGAGCCAGGACGCATTCTCAACTGGTTTTAATTCTTACAGTGCCAGTAGTGACCGCTAAATTATATTGTTTTATTACTTTGTTATATTCTGCCTAAAGGTACTTCATTCTCTCATATATCGTATGCATGAACTTAAAAGTTGTTTTTGTCGTAGCTTTCGATCCTATCGTACATTCTTATACAACCAACATGCGATTTTGATCTTTATTTTTTAAGCCCGTAAAGTACTCAGTGCTGTGCAAGTGAAACCACAGCAAGCACACGTGCACTTCTCCACTCTGCCTGCGCAGATCGTGACCTGTACCACTCGCCTCCGCGAACATTTACAGACCTCGGATAATTGACAATTGCGATCTTTGAAATAAAAAATATACCACGCTTGGTGGTACTTACACATTATAAGAATAGCGTACATAGTTATACCATTATAAAAGCAATTCACGTAGTTTATTTTTATATCGCATACGTCGTGTTTAATGTAAACAGTTATCTTAGTCTATGGACATTTGGAAAACCTCTTCGTGCCTTCCTTGAAGAACCTCATCCCTAGGGATAACCTCGAAGGCGGAGTTAATTCCAAAAATTATGAATTCTACGTAGGGAATTTGTCTGGAACCGCGCAGTTGTCTCACCTCATTCAACGATGTCCTTATAGGGTAATTTTTCAGTCACCGGCTAAGATTGAAGAGCTTAATATGGATATATTTGTAAATATTTTTCACGTAAGACCAATTTCGAAATCTGTATTCCCGTGCAATAAGTTCATTGCACAGGTTTTATGAGAAACCCAATTTCAAAATTATGAAGAGAGTTAGAGCAAAGGTATTTAATATGTAGCTCGACTAAAAAAGCACATCGTCCTTATAGAAGACCGCACCCAAAAGAACAACTTCGTGGAAGGTCGTTGTATTCCTACAAGTGAGTGAGATCAAAAGTAAACTGCGTTAGCGGCGGGGGTTAATTCAAAGCAAAGGTAACCGCTTCCCAATAGGTGGGAAATGATATTTGCCACTCGAAGTGGTACATAAAATATTGATGTCGTAGTTGCTCCATAGAAAGTTTTTTGTCAGTAGTGTCGTCTCTTACTTAATCCACAGTGATTATAAATGAGTCTGCATAAAGCACTCACAGTTAGAACAGACTAGGTATCGGCCATATTTAATGAATTTGTGAATTACAAATATCATTTGAGTTTATGATATTCTAATTCTTTGTGACTTATTTATAAGATTCATTATGTAAGTCCCCAAAGGTCACCGTACTGTATCACAAACAAATAGCAGCACCTCGCGAGAAGACAAATAAAAAAAAAGAGGCCAGTGGCTCTGCGTAAATTGTTTTCTCAATATCTGAAGATCAAGAGAATGTCGCTTGAACGCAAAGCGACTCGGAATACTCAGGTGCGCCTCGAACCGCGCCATCATCGGGCGATACATTGTGGATTGTGTGCCGACTGTGCCGTGCCGCCCGCGCCGCGCCGCCGCCGGCCGCTCGATCTTGACAAAGTAGAATAAACTCGTCGCCACAATCACAATGGACCCAGCTTTTTCAATACACAAAAATACGCACGGGAATTTTAAATCTCTCAGATACATTCTTCAGGTGTTCCGACGAATTATCTGCTCAATGTTGTAACGTAAAAAATAACACGAACGACTTGTTTTTTTTTTTAGTAATTGTGTAAAAAAAACTCTTTTTACACAATTATATAGTTATCTGAAGATCAAAAAGGAGAGTCATATCATAGTTGTTGAACAAACTATAGTTGAAATAGAAAACATATTTATCATCCTGTACTACCTACTCACTGCTGGATCGCTTTTTGTGATGCCACTGTCTATTCTAGATTCAAGTGATCCCCTGTTTCAGCCAGTCAATTCATAAGTCCAACGAGGACGTGAAATGGTGTGGAGAGGAAGCCGTTTTATACTACCATTTCGATAAATAAAAATTATTAAAAATCACTCTTCTACATAAAGTAGTCTCCCAAAATGATCTTAGTACCTACATTTGATTTCTCTTAGTTATTTTCTTCTTTTTCACTTTGATTAATGAGCTTATTATATATCTTTTATTATTATCCTATTATAACATCTTGTTTTTTTTACATTTCAGTACTTACTTTATTTAAATTTGTTATGCGTAATGTATTTCGTATACCTAAATAGTTAGTATATTATATGTCTACATTGACTCCTTTATTTTATTACCTTGCCATTCAACTACCTACCAAGTTCCAATTAGACTTGTTTTCTAGAGATTCTTTATAGGGATAACTCCGCCTTTGTACATTTTTTTTTATTTTAATGTGTAAGTAGCACTGTTATTTTCTGTACAATAAATATAGAACAAACAAAACATTATATTACATTTCATGGACTACCAACGGTTCTCGGTATCTACATACCTCTCGGTAATACACACTATCTGCCACTAAGTACGCGAAAACGTTTATAATTTTATTATTGATAATATTCATTACTTTATCTTATTAAACGAGCTGTATTGTCACATAATTCCGTGTGATAAGACGAACGAGCCCAAACTACATGGACTTACTTTTATCTATTGAGTTTAATATCTCCCATATTAGTACACAAACACTACACTGCAATGCCTACGTTTCACGGACGGTGTGATGGATGATCCAACAGCTAGATGTGGTTGAATTTTTCTCCATATGTTTCAATACAAGGTTTTCATACCTACCTAACGTAATCCTTAACTAAAACCTAAAAACGAGATAAAAATATATGTGGTATGTACAGACGAACTGAAAATTTTGGTAGTATGAGACTGGTCCGAGTCAAGTGTACTCGGACAAGTGTACCGGCTCAACATCTTCTATAAACATAAAAAGCCGACATCGACATGTAGTTCTGCCTATTGCAAATTATATTATATTCCTTGTACAAGCTCTACTAAGGTAACCTCTTGATATCAGAATTGCTCCTTTGCTACCCAATATGGTGCAAAGTACTATTTTTGATGTCAGTAGAAAATAAATACAGGCATAATATACTGCCATCTAGTCTACCCGAGGAAATAATAAGATTCATTTGATAGTTATTATAGATGACTCTGATATTCAATGTAGCACTGCGAGGAAGTAGTCGTTGGGAAAAAGTTCGGCTACTCGCTAACAGAGGGCTCAAATGTTATTGCATTACTAAATTAAATAGATTATCAGTGATGTCAATTTAGTATAATTTATGCTAATTTGGCATATTTTTTTATTGTTCTGCATATAAATTTGGTCTTTAGCATATAGCATATTTTTTGGCATAATTTTATAAAACGAAAAGTACGCAAGACTTTATAAAAAACAAGGAAATTTAATTTATTTATAACACTTTTTCCTTATAATTTGGGATACCATGAAAGAACCTCCATTTCGCAATGTTGGCTGCCTTGATTGTAATTGTATGCTTGTCAAAACTATTTGATAGTACTTGATCCTTAGGAAATATATGAACAAATGCGTCACGGCTATGGTACTTTTATGAAAACAGTTTGAATTGGAAGTTCCCCAGCAACTTCTGTTACGTTTACAAAAAGCATTAATTATTGTTGTTGTGTACAATATTCAATTAGTTAGCATGTCATTGATTATAAAAATGTAGGTGATAATAATGACTTCGCAGAAATATGTAGCTGTTTTGACATTACCGCATTCAAATGCTGACATGCTGAAAGTGTATTTAACTTTAGTCAAAACCAAATTGCGAAATTCCCTGTCTTAAAATCCTGAATTCTATTTTATATGTTCGTTTTGGTTTAAAGAGGATAGGAAAATGTTGTCATTACAATAACATTCATGACGATGACCTACGCTGTATAATCGGTAAAAAGAAACCTACAATTCTGACGCCAAGCCATCTACGATCTGATGTAGGCACTTTATTAAAAAATATTACAGTTTAGCAGATGTCATTAATAGTTAATAGATTCAGGCGTTATTTTGCGAAAGTCAAATTTACATGCAATTTGATCCAACCTGCTTTGTGTGCTTCCGCCACCAATTAGTTCATGCGGCCTAGCGCCGGCCGGCACCCACCCACTACTGTTAGTGCGTGCATCATGCCGACGCTGCCATGGCTGCTCCGGTAGTCTCTGCCTCGGCTGCTGCGGTCGTCCGCCATCTGGAACAGAATCCGCATGCCCCCTCCACCACCGTCGCTGCCACGACTGGCCTGGTCGTCGCTGCGACACGTGTTTCGCCTCTCCACGAGGCATCATCAGGCGTTGTAGACGTTAATCGTAAGAGTAACATGCTACAAGTGACAAATCCATCGCAGTGCCGTCCCTTATATTGAATTGAGGGTGGGGGTGGATGGTGTGAGCGAAAAGATATTTAATAGTGGGGAATGGTTTACGTCAGTCTGTTTGTTCATGAGAGTAATTTTAGAATTTTTATGTTTATTAATTTCTAATTGTTCCCTAATATTTAATTTTAAACCTTTGTCTATGGTGTGTAAAATTTGATATGTATTAGTGGGGGATAAGTTATGTCCTTTGTCTATGAGATGCTCAGCGAAGTGTGACCTTTCTGGGCGATTGTTTTTATACGCCGATACGTGTTCGTGAAATCGTGTTATAAAGTTACGTCCCGTTTGACCGATATAAACGTGATCACATTCATCGCAGAACAGCTTATAGACGCCGGACTTTTTATTGGGCGGGATTTTATCTTTAGTGTTACAAAGTGACTTGAGTGAATTATGTGATTTGAGAGCAACATGTATGTTATTTTTTCTAAATATGTGAACTATTTTGTCAGTGATTTTTCCCAGGTATGACAAACTCGCAGTGTATTTATTTGTCGAAATATATGGAACCGCGTACAATATCGTTAACAGACTATTGTACGCGGTTCCATATATTTCGACAAATAAATACACTGCGAGTTTGTCATACCTGGGAAAAATCACTGACAAAATAGTTCACATATTTAGAAAAAATAACATACATGTTGCTCTCAAATCACATAATTCACTCAAGTCACTTTGTAACACTAAAGATAAAATCCCGCCCAATAAAAAGTCCGGCGTCTATAAGCTGTTCTGCGATGAATGTGATCACGTTTATATCGGTCAAACGGGACGTAACTTTATAACACGATTTCACGAACACGTATCGGCGTATAAAAACAATCGCCCAGAAAGGTCACACTTCGCTGAGCATCTCATAGACAAAGGACATAACTTATCCCCCACTAATACATATCAAATTTTACACACCATAGACAAAGGTTTAAAATTAAATATTAGGGAACAATTAGAAATTAATAAACATAAAAATTCTAAAATTACTCTCATGAACAAACAGACTGACGTAAACCATTCCCCACTATTAAATATCTTTTCGCTCACACCATCCACCCCCACCCTCAATTCAATATAAGGGACGGCACTGCGATGGATTTGTCACTTGTAGCATGTTACTCTTACGATTAACGTCTACAACGCCTGATGATGCCTCGTGGAGAGGCGAAACACGTGTCGCAGCGACGACCAGGCCAGTCGTGGCAGCGACGGTGGTGGAGGGGGCATGCGGATTCTGTTCCAGATGGCGGACGACCGCAGCAGCCGAGGCAGAGACTACCGGAGCAGCCATGGCAGCGTCGGCATGATGCACGCACTAACAGTAGTGGGTGGGTGCCGGCCGGCGCTAGGCCGCATGAACTAATTGGTGGCGGAAGCACACAAAGCAGGTTGGATCAAATTGCATGTCATTAATAGCTCTTACTCTACTTAAGGATTGTGATTAGTTTTGTTTTAAAAGTGTTTTTAAAATGTTGGCATTTAGGGAAATAAGTTAGCAATTTTTGCCATATTTTAAACAGTACTTTAGCATATTTTGTAGTAGAGTAGTTGGCAACACTGTTGAATATAAATGGCAACACGGTCCTTATAAAACCAGTGTGGACACTAAAATTACTTCTTTTTGATTGGTCAGTGTAGGTAAAGGACCTTCTCCTATTCGTTCGTTTTGAGTGAACTGTTTTTCAATGTGATGGCATTCTTTCTCTCCGCCATTTTGCGCTTGTGCGGCTCGTATGTTTGTAAAAGCATATCTGCCTGCAACGAAAATAATATCGAGCCGCTTCGCGGCAATCCGCAATTTTTTCTCACAGGTGAATATAAAATAAAATCCATTTTCATATATACATTTTCTTACTATCATTATTTGCACTGGGTATCTCCACCATAGATTCGTATCTTTTGTGGTCGTTTTAAAAGTGCTATACAAAAATGCTCACCCATTCGGAAGCACTTATTCTTCTGTTTTCGTTAGTTACGAGCATAACATTTCTTAAAAAAAAAGTACACCATGTGCTAGTAGTGAAATTAATTTTTATGTACCTATCTAATTGGTTATCTTTTTGCAGACGTAGGATAAGGCCATCAAGATGTATTTATACAGCTTAACGTTACAAGGATCGACTTCTATCACACACGCTGTGCACGGCAACTTTTCTGGCACGAAGCAGCAAGAAATAGTGATATCACGTGGTAAAACATTGGAGTTGCTACGGCCCGATCCTAACACCGGCAAAGTGCATACGTTGATGAAAGTGGAAATATTTGGTATTATAAGATCTATGATGTCATTTCGCCTCACCGGTGGAACCAAAGGTTAGTATCTACAGTAACGAATTAAATTTAGACCACGTGGGTGTGCACGATATTATTTCTAAGGAATGTAACCTAAAATTACTACACCTTTATTCGGCAAAGTAGTTTATGTATTATTGGCATTATTGCATTGTCTTGCTCCATGCAATGTCTGAACGACTTGTATGATATAACTAGATGCATAGACTATATGCCAGCGCGTCGCTCTTGGCGCTCCACATGAGCACTGAGTTGTATCTTGCATTGGCACACTAGACAATTAGACGATCTATATTTTTATTCAAAGTAAGAGTAGCATTTTAAGTTATACAATTTGATTTCAGATTACATTGTTGTCGGTTCTGACTCTGGACGCATTGTAATTTTGGAATATATACCAGCTAAAAATATCTTGGAGAAAGTCCATCAAGAGACATTTGGCAAATCAGGATGTCGCAGAATCGTTCCTGGACAGTATTTGGCCATTGATCCGAAAGGAAGAGCTGTTATGATTGGTATGTTTGTGTCCTTAAACATGTGCACTCAAATTTTACATCATATTAATCGTATTTTATGATTTAATTTGTAAATTTGTTGTAATTGTAGGTGCAATTGAAAAACAGAAACTTGTGTACATTTTGAACAGAGATGCAGAGGCCAGGTTAACAATATCATCACCACTAGAAGCACACAAATCGAACACATTGGTCTACCACATGGTTGGTGTAGATGTGGGCTTTGAAAACCCCATGTTTGCTTGTCTTGAAATTGATTATGAAGAAGCAGACAGTGATCCAACTGGTAAGTCATATTATACAATATACACTCTGGTGAATGAGCAGTACAAGCTATTTACCTTTTCTTTACCTTATACAATTACGCCTCTTGGTTAGGAAATATAATCTATTATTTCAATCCTTGGAACTAATATATGTTTAATCTGGAGATAATAACCCTGACTTCCAACTTTATGAATAAAAACTCCTTGTATAAACAACATACTGTAGTTCTGAATGTGAACCTTTGTCTCTTGCTGTAATAAATATGCAGGCAACTACACAGGAGCTTACTAGTGAAAATTAAAAAAAATCTAAAACATCCTGATGGTGACAAACAGACATATGTCTATTTATCTCGGTCTGTATTATTGTATGTTATAGAAAAAAAGTTTAGTTTAATATGCTTTGAGACAATATAGTGCTATTCAATTTGGCTGTAAATATTATAATTTTTAATATAACCGAGTAGTGGATACAGAACCAGCTTATTAATGTGTTGAGACCCGCGTGGCTTGATCAAGCCATGCGCGTTACGGCAAACAGTATATATATTCTGGTGGCCATGTAGCATAAAATTTGTGTTTTTTGATATTTGTTTATATTTGAAATCATCACATTATGCTTGGCGGTGAAAGAAAACATCATGAGGAAACTAGCATGCTCAAGATATTATATTTGGATAGATATGCATCATAACCTAAGAATGGTCTGCTTTTCCCATTGAGTTTTGGAGATTGTGGCTCTAGTAGAATCAGTATCTTTGCCAACTTCTTAGGTAGTGGACTATGCTAATCCAAAAAACTATTATATTTTTAACTATTTATATTTATGACCAGCTCGGTGGTGCAGTGGTGAAATGCGCTGTTACGCTACTTTGTCACCGACGCTCGTGGGTTCGATTCCCACACAGAACAAACATTTGTGTGCATGAAAATGTCTGTTTGTCTTGGTCTGGGTATTTTCTATGTATAATAAGTATGTATTTACAAAAAAAAATATTTACGTATGTTTATCAGTTTTCTAGCACCCATAACACAAGCTTCGCTTACTTTGGGGCTAGATGGCGCTGTGTAATTTGTCCAACAATATTTATTTATAATGTACCTTCTAAAATGATTTTTTGAGGTCCGTGTTTCCGATTGACAGTGACGCCAAATCCTCTTTGTATGATTATTTGATGAAATTAACATGAAACCAATATTATTGAATCAACGTCATTTTGAAATACCACTTTTATCTTTTAGGCGAGGCAGCCCAGAAAACGCAGCAAACATTAACATTTTATGAATTGGACTTGGGTTTAAATCATGTTGTGAGGAAATATTCTGAACCCTTGGAGGAACATGCAAATTTCTTAATCACTGTCCCTGGAGGCAATGATGGACCATCAGGTGTCCTCATTTGCTCTGAAAACTACCTTACTTACAAAAACTTGGGTGATCAACATGATATTCGATGTCCTATACCACGTCGACGTAATGATTTGGATGACCCAGAGAGAGGGATGATCTTTGTCTGCTCAGCAACACACAAAACTAAGTCAATGTTCTTCTTTCTGGCACAAACTGAACAAGGGGACATATTTAAGATAACCATAGAGACAGATGAAGATATGGTGACTGAAATAAAACTTAAATATTTTGATACAGTACCAGTAGCAACATCCATGTGTGTTTTAAAAACTGGATTCTTGTTTGTAGCATGTGAATTTGGAAACCAGTAAGTAGCATTTTTAACTGTTGATGAACAAAGATTTTCTTCCTGGCAATGTTTAATATATTATTAATATGCATGTGAGTTTATGAGCTTGAATCATTTCAGGCTCACATCCATATATATAAACATGCTATAAAAATTATCTCTGAACCAAGGTCCTCCCTTTAATATGGGGTGAGTGCACACTGATATGAGATGCACAAATAATATTATTTTAATAATATTGTTATGCAATACTTACAGTTGTTTAAAATTGTACTTTCATTTTCAGCTATCTGTATCAAATAGCTCACTTAGGAGATGAGGATGATGAACCAGAATTCAGTTCTGCCATGCCTTTAGAAGAAGGAGACACTTTCTTCTTTGCACCGAGACCACTAAGAAATTTGGTACTTGTTGATGAGCTGGACTCACTGTCTCCAGTGTTAGGTATATTTTTAATTGATTCATGTTTTGATACGTGTGTAATTAGTTCAGAAATTAATTAGTCTATTTTATTTTAGCATGCCATGTGGCTGACCTAGCAGGTGAAGATACACCCCAAGTATACCTGGCTTGTGGCCGTGGACCTCGATCCTCATTGAGAGCCTTAAGACATGGTCTGGAAGTGGCTGAAATGGCTGTCTCTGAGTTGCCTGGCTCCCCTAATGCTGTATGGACTGTGAGACGTCATAAAGATGGTAAGTACAGTTTAAAGTCGCTGTAGGTAGGCAGAATTGATTGCATGTTACCAAAAATAAATTATAACTACACCAAAAATTACCAACAAGTACCTGGTATATAGGTATAAGCAAGGTCAGCAAGATTATAATCATTTCATTGGCTACTGCAAAATATTGGAAAATAAAATCAGAACTATCAAAAATAATTATCCTGAAATTAACACCAATTTTGTAACTACCAAAAAGACTGCAAGCAAAGTGGGAGCATAATGATTATAGCTTTTGGTCCGTGTTACTGACAAACTGTGACGTCACAATAACCACCTATGAACGCTCCTCTTTATCAACAAATACTAATAAAACCCTGGTTGTTTGTCATACATAAACACCAGTGGTTTTTCTTTTCAGACTCTGCTATCCGGTGATGAACAAATTGAGATGCTATCGACAATCACACAGGTAGGCAATGGAGACTCCATTTATCTACACTGGAGGTAGCAGTCATAAGAAGAATGCTTTGAAAAGAGGCCTTGTTGAATTGTATTTTACCTTATATTATTTTTCTGTTGGTTGCAGAGGAATATGATTCATACATCATTGTGTCATTCGTAAATGCTACACTTGTGCTGTCAATTGGTGAGACCGTTGAGGAAGTAACAGATTCTGGCTTTCTGGGAACAACACCGACTCTTAGCTGTCACGCTCTTGGCAATGATGCGCTTGTGCAAGTTTATCCAGATGGCATTCGGCACATCCGTGCTGATAAACGTGTCAATGAATGGAAAGCACCTGGAAAAAAATCTATAGTCAAATGTGCAGTCAATCAAAGACAAGTTGTGATCGCTTTGACTGGTGGTGAACTAGTCTATTTTGAAATGGACCCTGTAAGTTAAACCCTTAAACTATTGAAACGAAATCGACGAATTGCGCGACGACGCCTTCGGGTGTTGTCTCGTGAGAGTGGTGTGTAGCTGTCCCATACAGTGATGAGCCCACGACGTCGTAGAACATACCATTCTCCCGTTCGCGGTTGAGTGTGGACTCGGCATATTCCATAGCCAAGCTGGAGTCGCTCAGACTGTGAAGGCGGCCAAACCATGTCGTGGACAAATTTTAATTAAAAATTGTATAGAAATTGTTCATAATTAACATTATTTATAAATTATTTAAATTTGTAAATTTTTTACAGACTGGACAATTGAATGAGTATACAGAGAGGAAAAAGCTGTCATCTGATGTGTCATGTATGGCTTTAGGATCGGTAGCTACAGGTGAACAGCGCGCATGGTTTTTAGCTGTTGGGCTGAGCGACAACACTGTTAGAATTATATCTTTGGATCCATCGGTGAGTTAGAAAGAAATATGACAAACATCTAGGAAATGTGTCATAAATCGGCATGTTATTTCACTGAAAGGAATTTTTCAGTTTTTAGTTCCCTTTAAATTTAGTTATTTATTTATTATTATTAGTTATTATGATGATAAAAGGACACCATTGAACATTTGTGATTACAACAACCCAAAAATGCGTTATTCTTAAACTTCTGACAAAATACCTTTGTCTTTAGCACAAATTTACTTCCAAGGAACATCTAAAAACCTTTTTTTTTGTCTATAGGATTGTTTATCACCACGATCTATGCAAGCACTGCCTGCTGGAGCTGAATCTTTATGCATTGTTGAACAACCATTTGAATCAGGCGTGAAATCTGCTCTACATCTCAACATTGGTTTGAGCAATGGCGTATTATTAAGGACTACACTAGACTCTGTTAGTGGAGACTTAGCCGACACAAGAACAAGGTTTGCAAAATACTATTCTTTAAAACTCTTTGTGTATGGTATTTTCAATGATGTCAACTTTTATCGCTCCGTGTTTCATCTGAAATACATTGATGAACAATTAACCAGATCTGAGGCAAATTTAAAATCTCTGACATTCATTTAACTAAGAACTGGTATTGAAACATTTCCTTGAATTTTCAGGTATTTAGGATCAAGACCTGTTAAGCTGTTTAAAGTGAGGGTGCAAGGTACAGAAGCTGTATTGGCAGTATCGTCACGAACATGGCTTGGATATCATTACCAAAACCGTTTCCACTTAACACCTCTCTCATATGAATGTTTGGAATATGCTGCAGGCTTTAGTTCAGGTGAATATCTTTTGCTTGTATATTTATGTATTTTATGCCCAGGCAACCATATAAGTGGTATAAATCGACGTATTGCGCGACGACGCCTTCGGGTGTTTGTCTCGTGAGAGTGGTGTGTAGCTGTCCCATACAGTGATGAGCCCACGACGTCGTAGAACATACCATTCTCCCGTTCGCGGTTGAGCGTGGACTCGGCATATTCCATAGCCAAGCTGGAGTCGCTCAGACTGTGAAGGCGGCCAAGCCATGTCGTGGACAAATGACGATAAAATGCCAATTAAGATTATAATGATTCACAAGTCCTATCTTTGTCGTACCATTAAAAAGTTGAACGCCTTGCCTGCACATGTGTTTCCCTCCTTCCTACAATATGGGATCCTTCAAATGAAGTGTGAAGAAGCATCTTGCGGGTCAGCATGGCAGAGTCAACTGACAGGATACAGTGTAGTATTTTGTCAGTTGCAGCAATTTGGGCTCCTCTTTCGCTTACCATCAGGCAAAGAGGAGCCACTATGCTGAATTAATATATAAAAAAAAAATGGTTCATAAAAATGTATCTTATTTGAACAATATAGCAATTTTACCACACCAACTCCAGACTTCAGCAAAACTATTAGTTTCTAGGCTATGTTGTAACTTGTACTAACAACTACGGTCTATTTGTTGGTTTAAATATATGAAATATTGTTGTGCTCTTCTCACAATCAATGCCATTTAATTTCTCAATGGCAGCATCCCAACATTGCGAGTAGCAGATGAGCAATGTGAAGAGCATAGTTTGTATCATCTATGACGATATACGTATATGTACAGAAAACTTTGCATTTGAACAATATAATAAGTACCATTTGTTATCCTTTTCTTTTACAGAACAATGTGCTGAAGGCATTGTAGCTATTTCCTCAAATACTCTGAGGATTCTAGCACTAGAGAAGTTAGGGGCTGTGTTCAATCAGACATACTTGCCATTAGATTATACTCCCAGAAAATTTGTTATAAACTCTGACAACAATCACATCATTATTTTGGAGACTGATCACAATTCCTACACAGAAGAAATGAAAAAGCAAAGAAGGTAATGTGATTATATAATACATGTAACTACATGCTTCCAGTAATATTTCTATATGATGACAACTTGACACATAACCTGAATCTTTCTGTTGATACTCCTGCAGTCCTGATTACTAATAAATCCTAATATTAAAAATGATTTTTACAAAGTACACAATTATTAATATGAAAGTTTAATCTACAGAGTTCAAATGGCTCAAGAAATGCGAGAGGCTGCCGCAGGTGGTGGTCCAGAGGAGCAACAGCTTGCAAATGAAATGGCAGATGCTTTTCTGTCAGATGTTCTTCCTGAAAATGTGTTTTCATCGCCAAAAGCTGGAGCAGGTATATTAAAACATGATTTTTAAATAGCCACATTCTCTGGGCAAGAGCAGAGCATGACTCTGGATCATTCTGACTCTAATCGGGTGTGGCTATATTAAATCCCTGCATTAATCCCAAATGATCTTAATCTAAGTCATTTGATTCAAGCATGGGAAACATTATTTCAACAAAATTGATTGAACTATTAACATGAAAAAAAAAAAATTTATTTAAAAGTTAATATTAATTAACTTTTAAATTAATTATTGTTTTTTAACTAACAGTTATTGTAAATAAAAAAGGAATTCAATAATTATGTTTTATTAAAAACATAATTATACAATAACTGTTTTTATTGACACAATTTTGTTGTTGAAATTTATAAGATTTGTTGAAACCAAAAGTTCTGTTTTTGTTATTTAAGGTATGTGGGCATCTCAAATCCGTGTTGTGGACATGGGTATCGGTGGAGGTCAGCCCAACACTGTATTCAAATTACCCCTGGAACAGAATGAAGCAGCACTGTCCATGTGTATATTGCGATGGAGTGCACATGCTGAGCACGGACGTCCACATTTAGTCGTAGGAGTTGCCAAAGATGCAGTTTTATCACCAAGATCTTGTACAGAAGGAAGTTTACATGTTTATAAGGTAAGTTGCTTGATCGAAAAAAGTGCATTTTATAACAACTTTTTCTTTCAAAAAGTTTTCATTGTTGAAAATACTCTGATGAAAGTTTTGAGCCAAAGGCCCCTCTGTGTGATGCACACAATTACTGAAATTGGCCTGACTTCAAATTAAAATTCAATACGACAACTGTTATTACATGCAATTGCTGTTATGTGCTCTAACCATAAGGATCTTAACGAGCAGACTACACCAACATAACTTGTATTCATGAGGGTAACTAGGAGCATCCTGATCCACCCATGTTCCTTAGGTCATTAACAACATTGAAACCTTGTGTTCAGTACTATATAAACCCTATTCATTTTAAGTTGCTTGGCTTATTTGCCAATATTTATAAAAAAAAATGTTACTTTTTTTAGATTTACGGAAGTACAGGCAAATTGGAATTGGTGCATAAAACCCCTATTGATGAATATCCAGGTGCTTTGGCTGCATTCAATGGCAAGCTATTGGTAGGAGTTGGACGTATGTTACGGTTATATGACATTGGTAGGCGAAAACTACTGCGTAAATGTGAAAACAGGCACATTCCAAACCTCATAGCTGATATCAAAACAATTGGACAGAGAATTTATGTCTCTGATGTTCAAGAATCAGTATTATGTGTAAAGTACAAAAAAAGGGAAAATCAATTAATCATTTTTGCTGATGACACTAATCCAAGATGGATAACTAACAGTTGTATTCTAGATTATGATACAGTAGCAATGTCAGACAAGTTTGGGAATGTTGCCGTCATTAGATTGCCACAGTCTGTATCTGATGATGTTGATGAAGATCCTACAGGAAATAAGGCTTTATGGGATAGAGGTAAACACAAATTTACTAACATCTATAAAAGCAGACTTTATTGATTTTCTGACAAAACATTTCAATTGTATCCTATATGACATATAGGAACACATCGACTTGCAGTATTGCTCTAATACATAACATTAAATAATTTTTTAATGATGATAATTATAATATCACATGCTAGACTAATGATTCCAAGTGATTACTATTAATATCTGATTAAATTTGATATATAAGTTACATATAGTTTTTTTTTTACCATAGTAACAGTTCGAATATTTTCAGGTTTACTCAATGGCGCATCACAGAAAGGTGAAATTGTTGTCAACTTCCATGTGGGAGAGACTGTAACATCACTACAGAGGGCGACGCTTATTCCTGGAGGATCAGAGGCTCTGCTTTATGCAACGGTCAGCGGCTCGCTTGGAGTTCTTCTACCGTTCACATCAAGGGAAGACCATGATTTCTTCCAACATCTAGAGATGCACATGAGGAGTGAAAATTCCCCACTTTGTGGACGAGATCACTTGTCTTTCAGAAGTTATTATTACCCAGTAAAGGTGAGTTTGTCATGATTGTTCAAACTCTAACTGCAATTTACTTCAATGTGAAATAATACCGTTAACATTAACGTTTAGAAAAGTTATGAAGTTAATATCAACAGTAAGTCAACAGTTGCCCCCATACAAATAGGCATCTGTGTTACACTGTTGGTAGAGTAGTGTCGACGACTGGCGTCGCGCTGCTTTGCCGTTATGGCAACCACGCGATGCCTTCGGCGACAACGTTGCTGAGAGTCGGGAGCGCTACACTCGGCGCTCCTGTAGTATTTGGAACGAACATTCATACAAAATCTGAATATGTACTAGTTGACTAGATAGTAGTATCCAAATTGAATACAAAGTTTTCAGTTCTTGTCTAATCATAGATAGGCTTCACATTTTAAAATATTGTCTATATAAGAGTGCTATGATTTGCTTTCACTTGTCCATAGCACCTGCTAAGCTCCAAGTTACAAAAGGACTTGTATTGTATTGGTACAGTTATGAATTTGAGAGTTTCAAGTTAGTCGAACATCTGAAATTTTGTCCAAATAGAAGTATTCATGAAGACAATGAATATTAAACTAAAATGTTTATATTTTGTCTTTTGTTTTAGAATGTGATAGACGGCGACCTGTGCGAACAATTCAACTCCTTGGATCCAGACAAACAGAAGGCAATCTCAGGAGATTTGGAACGAACTCCAGCTGAGGTCTCCAAGAAATTAGAAGACATAAGGACCAGATATGCATTTTAAATTAGCGTTTAAGATTCCAGTACAATTCTTGTAGTGCTTACATATATAAGTAATAAATTAATGTACTAACACTGTTTATTACTTTGCACTCCTCACCTGAATGTAGATCAAATCATAAAGTTAATAGTAGAATATAGAAAAAGCTGTAAATTGATACCCAAAATGAGTCATAATTGTGTGTTATATTCATATATTAATTCATGTATCTATCCTTAATTTGTCTATAATGATGCCATGAACACATCTAGAATATCCTGAAGTCTATACTTACTCCATCTTGTACTGCCAGTCTGAGAGAAAACTACAGTGACAACAATGCAATCCCAGTCAGTGTTTGCTGTTAGTGATACCAAATCTGATGTTTGTTGTAAGCTGATTTAAATTCACCTTCAATTTGATCTGTGTTGTTCGCTTTCGCTGTTCATGCGAACTAGCGCCGGCCGCCACACACCCGCCACCTATAGTATATGCATGACGGCAACATGGTTGCTCCGAACGTCTCCGAAGGCTTCGCCGTCTGGAACAGCATTCGCCCGCCACTGTTACTTCTCTAGTCGTGACGTGTCACAGAGAGACTAAATAACTGCTCGGAATCTTTGATTTAAATTGTTGAAAATGAGTGTTGATATTTGAGTTGAAGGGTAGTTAATCAAAGAAATCAGCCGACTTTATTATTTGTTTATTGTGCAATTTTTAAACGCCTTCAGTATTCACGACGTGCCCAGTAACTATTCCGTTAACAGCACCCAAATCAAAATTAAATTTCCACTACCCCTCACAGGGCCAACAGAAATTCTGACGCATCTCTCAACGAGCATATATTTAACCACGAATGAAGGTATCCCGAAAGGTCCATATAACTACACATTACATAGTGATTTTGTTTATTGACCAATATAATTTATTAATGATTTCTGATGTTTCTTTATTCCCATGAAATGAGTAAGTATACAATTTTCTTTAAATAAAATAAGTTAAGTGTGTATAATTAATACTACCTTTATGTTTCTAGTCATGTACACTGAATTAGTTCAGAAGTTCTATTCTGAACAAATAGTATCTCATCAAAATATTTTCTTGAAAAAGATGTTAAAGAAATCCATAAGGTGTTTTTCATATATGTCTTGGTACATGCTTTGTAGTGCCCTGTATTCATTATGATGATATTTTTTTAGGATTGCTTGTCACCACTATCTTTGCGTGGACTATCAGCCGGCGTTGAATACCTTGTTGAATGCGCGACATTTGTACGAGCAATGGAGTACTAGATTCTGCTAGTGGAGATTTACCCGACACACGGGCGAGGTTAGTAAAATACTTTTTTTTTTTGTTGTCTCTGGTATTGCCAATGATGTCAACATTTATCGCTCCGTGTTTCATCTGAAATACATTGATGAACAATTAACCAGATCTGAGGCAAATTTGAAGTCCTTATATTCATCAAAGTTTAAAAACCCGTTTTCTAAACATTTGTTTAATTTCCAGGTATCAAGATCTGTGAAGTTTGATAGTATATCTTCAGTATCGTCACAAACAATGCTGGCATATCGTAACCAAAATCATTTCCACTGGACACCTCGTATGAATGTTAGAGTATGCTGCAGGTTTTAGTTCAGGTAAATATCCTTTGCTTGTATTTTTATTTTATGCCCAGGTACACATAAGTGGTGTAATTCGCAGAAACACCATCTGAGCTGCAAACACTAGTCACAATGATGAAAGACGAATGTATGAAGGAAGGCTTACTATTGAATGCGAAGAAAACAAAGATATGGTATTTGAAAGAGAAGAAACCAGAACCAATGTAAGGATTACGGTAGATGATGAAGTGTTGGAACAAGTGGATGAGTTTGTATATCTTGGATGCGTTATCAGCTGGGATGGAAGGTACACCGCAGATGTGGATAGGCGAGTGAGTGCTGGGAATAGTGTGAATGGAGCGTTGGGAAACCTTCTTGGCAGTAAAAACCTGAGCCAGAAGACGCAGCTGGCTATACACAATGCAGTGCTGGTCCCAACGCTTACTTATGGAAGCGAGAGCTGGGTATGGCAGAGAGAGCATGAAAGTAGAATAAACGCGGTTGAAATGCGAGCATTGCCCAAAATCTGTGGAGTAACGCTTGTAGACCGTATTCGCAATGATGAGGTTAGAAGCAGAGTTGGTCTGAAAGAGAGCGTCGGTGTTAAAATAAGAAGAGGCATGCTCCGTTGGTTCGGACATGTAGAAAGAATACAGGATGAAAGAATGACGAAGCAGATATACAATACAAAAGTGGAAGGATGTAGGAGCCGGGGAAGGCCAAGACTTATCTATCGTGACCAAATTGGTCGTGTTCTATCAGAACGTGATGTCAGGAGCCTTAGAAACCGGCGAGCGTGCATGAGAAGAGCAATGAATGTTAAAGAAGCGAGTGAGGTATGTAAGGATCGAGTCGCGTGGCGCTCGGTTCTCTCTGCCTACCCCGTAAGGGATTTGGCGTGAAGTTATAGTAGCAGTAATTCGGCGTATTGCGCGACGACGCCTTCGGGTGTTGTCTCGTGAGAGTGGTGTGTAGCTGTCCCATACAGTGATGAGCCCACGACGTCGTAGAACATACCATTCTCCCGTTCGCGGTTGAGTGTGGACTCGGCATATTCCATAGCCAAGCTGGAGTCGCTCAGACTGTGAAGGCGGCCAAACCATGTCGTGGACAAATATCTATATATTATTCGGATATTTGCTTTGTCTGCCAAAAACTGATATATTGATTATTGATTTTAATTCATATGATGTTTATTGATGAGTTTTCCACTTTAGTCTAATTAGTTATTTTTATCCGGTATTCAATAATTAGCAATTTAGTACAACATTTTTATGTCATTGTATGGAATGGACATAACATTTCAGACTCCCCCAACAGGAGTGGCGAGTATATTGTGACTATGTTAGTATAAAAAAAAGTGTAAAACAAGCACTAGTCGGACTGCATTTCTTACACTAAATGCAACATCTCAGCATCACAATAGTTACGAGATGAGCAATTTGAAGAAGATAGTTTCACTAATGTCTATAGGCATATATATGTAGGGATTAATCCCATGATTTTATAACAAGTTCCATTTTTATCCTTTTGCAGGACAATGTGCTGAAGGCATTCCAAAATACTCTGTGAGTGTAAAACTGAGTGAAGATTCTAGCTCCGGACCAGGGCTGTATTTTAAGGCTTAAGGATTGTATACAATAAGAGATGCTTCTGTAGAAGTTTTAAAAACTCTGACTGCAACAACATCTAAAGACCACCTACACAGATGAAATGAAGAAGCAAAGAAGGTAAATGCAATTATAATACATCTAACATGTCACCAGTAATGTTTTTTATGATGACAACTTTACACATAAACCTGAATTTTTCTGTTGATACTCCTGCAGTCCTGATTACTTATACACATACTGATATTAGAAATGTAAGTTTTAGAAAGATTTATTATTAATACGATTTTTTATTTACAGGTTTTAATGGCTCAAGAAAACTAAAAAAGGCTGTGGCCGATGTACAGCAAGCAGGCTTGCAGGTATATTATTAGATTTTTCAAATACTCATATTCTCTGTGCAACAGCAGAGCGCATGTCTAGAGCTAAAAACCACTGGTCTAATCAGCCTTGTAGTTAGTCTTCTAAAGCTGACTGCTCAATACATGTACCATAGCGAAAACTAATTGAGATTCTAATGTCAACAAAATGTTGTGTAAGGCAACTTGACTTATAGTGCTAAAAAATACGGTTAACCGGATAATAATCTCTAAGTTGAATTTGAATTACTGAGAGACTGCCACTGACCATCCCATGGGTGTCTGTCTCAATGTCAATGAAATCGTAATCACTCTGCGAAATGTCCGGTGTGCACTGCTCTTTCTCTTGACGAGTCTCTAATATAGATAAATAGATAATAGTATTGTAGTTCCGTCATACTGACATGACATTGTGGGTCGTGGCTGAGTAGATCGTGTGACACGACTGTGCCCAGATTTATGAGATCAAATATCTTTATAATGTTATTTAATCTCAATATCATAAATATTTTTTTTATACAACATATACGGTCCACCTGATGTGTAGCAGTTACCGTAGCCTATTAATTTGTAGCCTATCACTCGCGCGATGCCTCTTCTGGTGCTTACACAGCAACTCCTTAGGAGCTTACTGGTGACCTCACTCACACGCAGGAACACAACAACCCTCTAGGGAGTTATTTGGCTGCGGTTTTCTGTGAGGTGGAATGTACTTCCCCACACGGGCTGCTTTGATGCGCCCTACCTCTTTTAAAACATCCAGACCAAGACAAACAGACATGTTCATGCACACAAATGTTTTGTCTTGTGTGGGAATCGAACCCACGAGCGTTGGTGTCAAAGTTGCGTCTTAACCACTGAGCCACTGCGCTCGTCGACATATACCAAATAATTGTCTCGAAGTATACTGTCGATATCACTTCAAACGCACAAGCTACTTTTGTGATAAAGTTTTATGCAATTTTAAATTACGTATTATTTTTTATTTAAATATACAACAATTTCTCTCGCATCTTTAATTTTGTTTGAAGTAACTAGATTTCCTATTTAATGTTTGCACATTATCATTTCGCTTATGTTGTGTTTTTACCTCCGTGTTATATTTATTTAGTTAAATTTAAATTATCCCTTTTCAGATGCCCTGAGCACAGAAATCATGTTTTCTGAAGTTTTTGATCAAGACATCCCAACAAGACGGAATGTTTAAACAAATACACATTTAGAGGTGACTGAAAGCAGTAGTACCTAAACGTATGCTGAAGATGACGAAAAATAATTGAATTGACTAATGAAGTTTTTGGTGTGCTCGTCTGTCAATTGAGCAAATATTATAAAACGACGTTTTATAGTGTATCATGTAATTAAAATACAAAAAAGTGTTTTACCATTTTATGAGTCCTTCAATCAGGCATCATAGTGATTAATATTAATTACTTAGTTATGTTCATATTCTAAAACTCTTGTTACATACGTATTTTAAATAAAGCTTAAAAATATCATGCAGTGCTTCTTTCGCGTAACACTTTCAAAAAATTCAATTTTCATTATATTAAGATTATTTACTGTACAGCTATGCAGAAAATCGAATACAAACTGGGGGAACTCTCTTGTTTTTGACTATCTGCTAGATGTTCTGATATTAGAACGTCTCGCCCCGTTGTGGATAACCATAACCGAAGGTCACAGAAATCTTTGAAAGAAAAACATTTTATGTAGAATTACTTTTGTTCAGTAAGGTTGCAATTTCCTAAAAGTCACACTCAAACTGAAATCTTCTCAGACGTCTAGCCCGGCTTGATCTCTGTAATCAAATGTGCTTCTCTGTACCTGACGATTGACCATACCCACCGGTTTATCTAATGCACTAAATAATTAGTTCTATATTTGATCTATCGAAATATAATATTTATGTAATTCGTTCAATTTTTGTATTCATAAAAATTTCATCCATGTACCTACTTTTAAATTGTGCTCTTTAGTAAAGCAAAATCTAGGTTGACGTATAGTTCTATATAAACTCATTGAATTCGGTACATAATCAAAATTAAGTTGGTGGGTGATTTTTAGAAAGAAATAAAACGATGTTAAAAAATACCAAATCGATAATAGTGTTGTATGGTTATGATTATATAATATAATCATACAATCGATCAAAAATAATAATACCTAGACACTTAAAATAATGGCTCATGTGTATTGTATGTACAAACTGAACAGTTTTTTTTCATTATAGCAGTTATAACGAAAATATATAGGAAGGCATATGTTATTTTTGGGGCTGCCGTTGAATAGAACATAGCTCGTAGTCAAAAAGTAATCGGTACCCTATAGATAGACATCAGTGTAATTTAACACCGTTAGGGGTTCATTAATCATAGATAATAATAATCATTTTGCATCATCATTAGTGATTGCCCAGTGGATAAGGAACCGGCCTATTGAGCAACAGGTCCCTGCTTCGAATCCTGACGTGTACCACTAAATCCGTGTTTTTGGATTTATGTACATATTTGTAATTGTCACTTGCTCAGCGGTGATGGAAAACATCGTGATGTAACCCGCACGTCCAAGACATATTTCCTTAGACGTGAGACCTGGTTTTCGACAGACCTTTCAAAATCCCCTGCAATTCTAATGGATTAGGAAACTGGATAACGTAAGAAGAATAATAATGACTTAACATAATAAGGAAAATGAAAACAATCTAATACGATTGTTTTATATAAATCATACAGTGAGGTAAGATTTTGCTTTTAGGTTGGATAATAGTGCTATTTGACTCATTGAGGCCCGTTATATACTTGGCGCCGTAACGCGCATGGCGGAATTCAGCCACACGGGCCTCAACGGGGCGATCTGACAGCAGCGACGTATCAGCAGCACTGCAGTAAATGACTATTCTGTTAAAAAAACCATCACTGCACGTTTCATGCAATATAATCAAAACGGACATCACGCTGTCTGATGTGAATTTCTGGCATAACGGAACCACAGGAGGGTATCGACGGTGGTTGCATGCTACAGTCATCGATCCGGGAGCCCTCCGAATCAGTTAGCCGCAAAGAAACTGGCCATAAGATCGGCTTTCTCCTGCGGCTGATGTGCCAGTGAGCCATCAGGGCAGCGAGGGCTGGCAGAAGTTTGCCTGCATGGCTTTAGCTAGTCGCCAGTAATTACGCGACCCAGTAGGGTGCGCCACTAGTTCCGTGGCGACTCATGTAACGCGCCGGGCGTCCGCTCTTATGTATGCCCTCTAGCAAACCTTGGTGGCAGTATTATAGGCTGATTTCAGCAAGTTAATATTCGGATCTTTGAGGGCGCGACCTCTGGTCCAAACGCGATACTCGCCGTAAGATTTTTCTCACTGTAACAGCGCTGCCCCCATGGGACGGAAGCAAAGTAGTCGCGCATGCCGTCCCAATCTGCTGATGAGTAGTGCCACACACGACGCTTAACCGCAGTGGGTTGTGGTGGCGCCGTGCTGGACACCAGGCAGTGGTCAGATACGCCCAAGGGCGCCCTAACCTCAACCCGGTAGCCAGCAGGGTGGGAGGTCAACAGTAGATCTAGTAGAGAGGGTTCATGGCCAGCGACATCTAGTATTCTGGTAGGTTGGTTTACCAGTTGCGTCAGGCAGTGCGAAAGAGCGACCGCGTGGGCGGTCCTTCCTGCATGGTTAGTTATGGAGGATCCCAACCAGGAGTCGTGGTGAGAGTTAAAATCCCCCAAACATACCATCTCAGCAGTAGGGTACCGCTCCTGCGCTTCATCTACCGCCCGGCTCAAGTACTCGAAAGAGCCGAGTTGTCTCCGTGTCCCTAGTATGGGGTCGGTATAGGCACATACCTACGGTAGTAAATACGGCTCTGAAGGCCCAGGTTTACATGCACCCAGAGGATAGGAAAGGAGGAATCCTCTAGGCAGCGCAGACGGCGACAACATACATCCGAGCGAACTAATAGACAGACCCCGGCTTTCGCGAGGAAATTCTCCTCAAACACGTAACCGGGGTACAGAAGGTAGGACGTGTCCGCTGGACGCTGGATTTGTGTCTCCGTCAGGAAGAGCATGGCGGGCCGTACCGTTTCAAGGTGTTGGTGGACGGCATTGAGGTTTGAGTGGAGTCCGCTTATGTTAGCGAACTCGACCTTGAACAGAGTAGTGGGGGAGTGCACCGCTGTAAAACCGTATTTTCCTATATGCGCTGTCACACGGGTAGAGAATGGAAGCGTGAAGCGGGAGAGAATTGCCACGATATTGGAGAAGAAGGGCGGTGGACTGTTTCTCCATTAGTTTGTCGACAGAGGAGCTGTACTGATCCGTCGGATGGATGGAATTGAATTTTTATTTCAAATTCGAAAAGTAAATTAAAAAGAATAGGAATGACTTAAAAACCAATATCATATTTCTTAATGAACATGGTCAAAATGGCCGACAAAGTTTTAAAAAAAAATAATTAAATTCTTATATAATTGACGAGCCAGGTGTTCCTCCGGCAATGCAAGCCTTGCGCATTCTCAACTGGTTTTTTATACAACATCGGAAGGCATACCTACAAGCATACGGCCCACCGGATGTAAAGCGGTTACCGTGGCCTACACTCGTGCGATGCCTCCTCTGCTGCTAACATAGCAACTCCGAGCTTCCTCGGAGGACCTCACTCACGTAGGAATACAGCGACCCTCTGGAGTTATTATGTGGCTGTTACGGGTAGCGGAGGCCAGACGGCAGTCGCTCCATGTAAAAATCGGTAAGTATTCGTCAGTCACCGCTATACAAATGTCAAAACAATTTAAAAGTTTTGAAGGAGTTTATCTGCAGTTTTGCTAACGTTAGTCTCGAGCAACTTTTGCGAAGTGAAATTAATTTTCTGAAGCGGTGATTTATATTATAAAATATTTGTTTTTTTGGGAGATGAAGAAGTACACTGGATTTCATTAAAGGTACAGTACACTGTATGTATCACATTCCTGTAGGAAAGCTGCTCAATTATGTGATGTGTACACCAGTGGTCCTAATGCACATCAAATAAAGTATCTTCCTCAGAAACAGAAGACTGCAGCCAAATAACATATCCCCGGAAAATTGTTGTTCCTGTGAGTGCGGGCACCAGATACGAGTTGCTGCATAAACAGCGAGGGGTGGCAACGTACGAGCGACACTGTTTTTCACACGTGCATAGACCATACCTCCCCCCCCCCCCCCCCCCTTGTAACTCGCTGTAACGTTTTTCTGTACACCAATGCAGAGAAGCTCATTTGCCCTTCTTCTGGCAGCAATTCGCTGTGGCCGTACCTACTCTACTTTTACGGCAGTCTTGCCATGCACATAACGACTGCATTTGCACACTATGTTTGATGTGATCCCACGGGTTATACATATTGCGTTACGTATTATACTTGAACGCCCGCTAGTATTGTAAAGGACTCCAGTCCTGGAGCCATATAATAATGTGACTTGAGTTATTTTTAAATACTCCGGGTCCAAGCTCAAGTCCTTTTGAATTTTGAGACTTAAAGGAAGATTTGAGTCATGTCTAAAAGAACTCGTAACTGAGCCTTGAGTGTATAAATATAGCTACTTGGCGGTAGAAATAGGTGAGACAGAGGTACCCACGCAGACGACTTTGGCACAAAGTCTCGTCTGGTTAACGTTATTATGGATATGATTCTAATGATACGCACCCTTATTATTAAATGATTATCTCTTAAGACTAAAAATAATCAAAGGTCTCCTGACTCGCGAGACTACTTAGTCTCGAGTCATGCAAAAGGGCTCAAGTCTCAAATTTAAGACTAAGAGCTCAAGTCTTTTACAACACTAACGCCCCCTATGGGCAGACTCCAGCTAAAAGGAAAATAAGCATCGCGAGCTGGAACTTTAACACGCTCTGACCGACGTTGCTCTCCAGACGAAGATGGCCGTGGCTCATTGGGAATGGCCACAAGCTAATCTATACGTGAAGAACAGGATAGCCGTAGTCCTATCTGATAACTTTCAGTAAGTACATCTTTGAGTGATCGGCTATGAGTGTAAGTGTTGTCGATGCAGTTGTGAGCCACTTGCGAACGGCCTACGCGTCACAGACTGGTTGTAGCGAAGTGATAGGACGTAGATACTTCGTACAGTGCTTCGTGGTGTGGGAATCAACTGTTCTCAAAGAGGATTGTATGGTAACCATGAACGAAATTACCAATGGAGCACCGATGAAATGAAAATGCTCTGCAACTCATCTCACAGTTCTTATTGGCTAATTCACTTATTAACAATTATTGGCTTATTGGTTAAAATATCCCTCATTGGCCAAGAGACTCGAATTGCTAAGATATTTAGGAGCTAAAACACTACGTTGTGGTGAGTGAGAGGTGCCTGGCTGTCAAGAGGTTTATTAGTTTTGTGCCTTTAAAGCATTTTCCTCTACATACTTTTCTCATGCAGTCTTTTTTAATTAGTATGAAATACGCACGCAAGCTTGGCACAATTACCTAAGTATATATTTGTTAAATATCACTTGCTCGGCGGTGAAGGAAAACATCGTAAGGAAACCTGCACGTCCAAGAAATTATATTGCAAAAGACGTGTAACTTAACCTAAGAAAGATATGATTTTCCCTCTGGGTTGTGCAGGTCTGACGGCAGTCGCTCCTTGAGAAAATCAGTATCTTCGCCGAATCCTAAGGCTTAGGTATCGGACCCCACCAATTCTAATGGATTACAAAACGGGATGTCGCAAGATGATGAAGGAGACTTGGTACAATTAAAATTCTCAGCTTTCTGACATTGCAGCATTACCCGGATGATTCTTTTCTACACGACATATGCTTTGTACATATTATATTGGTAGCTGTGTCTCCAATACTTTATGCTATAACGCAGGTTTGATTCAAGTAATGTAAAACATACTATTTATTAGGCGTTCTAGACATGCCTGATACTTAACATTTTTTTAAATTAATACGTTGGACGTAAACTGTCAACTTAAAGTACTCAGCCAGGTAACTTTTTTACCATACCATACTTCACTCATATCCCTGGGTGTAGGCAGAGAGAACCGAGCGCCACATGACTCGATCCTTACAAACCTCACTCGCTCCTTTAACATTCATTGCTCTTCTTATACCCACTCGCCGGTTTCTAAGGCTCCTGACATCACTTTCTGATAAAACACGATCAATTTGATCATGGTAGGTAAGTCTTGGCCTTCCGCGGCTCCTACATACTTCTATCTATTTTAAATTCTGAATTATCGAATTGATATTTTGCGAAAGTTGTTATTTTACATGAAATTTGATATAACCTGCTTTGTGTGCTTTCGCCACCAATTACTTCATGAGAACTAGCGGATGGGTGCCGGCTGCTCGGCTATAGCATAAATGCATACCGTCGCTGCCATGGCTGCTCCGATTGTCTCTGTCACGGCGGCTGCGGTCGTATTCGCGATTGCTCGCCGTCTGGAACAGGAATCGACGAGCTCGTTGGCGGACCTTAGGTTCTATTCTCATACATGTGTGTACAAACATTTGTGTGCATGAATACTTAACATGTCTGTTTGTCTTGGTAACATATATTTCCAAGATAGGTAGAAGCAGTTCTGGGGAAGTATCTGCACCTTACAGAACACCGCAGCCAAATTACAACTTCCAAGAGGGTTGCTGTATTCCTGCAACAGCCAGGTGTTATCGCGCGAGCTATACTTAATGTATTGCAAACGTTAATAAGCAACGATGACCGCTTTACATCAGGTTTACAAATATCCTCGGTCGTCTGTGACACGTGCGTAGAGGCGAAACACGTGTCGCATTGCATTATCGAATTGTGTATCATAACAGTTACCTATAGCTATACAAAGCTGGTCTCTCGTGTGTTTCTATCCCTCCATTGAATAAAATTAATTGCTTTTGTAATGTAATGCCGCAATTGCGATACATACTGTTTTAAATTAACACCTAACAACCGTTAATAGTCTGTGTTCACGGTTAAGCACCGTTTTCTCATTCGCTTTCACAATTCTATAATATTAATTCTAAAATGGGTAATAAAAACTATATTCCACATAAAATCGTATTATATAGATACCTATAATATTTGTGTGAACCTGTAAAATAGCTTTCTTATGGTTTAAATATGACAATATATAGCGTTCCAAATAAATAAATACATTCGATTCTTAACAACATCTTTTAACGATAGTAAATGGTTAGTAATGATATTTTTATAACACCATGAATGGTGGGTTCGATTTCCACACAGATCAAACAGTGTGTATGATCATGTCTATTTGTCTTGGCCTGGGTGTTAAGCAAGGCAGGGCGCTTCCAAGCATTCCGACGGGGAAGTACCTCCGCCTTCCGGAAAACCTTGGCCAAATAACAACTCCCTCGAGGGTTCTTGTGCCTAGCGAATGAAGTTACCGGTACCGGCCTCCCGGCGTTATATAAAAAAATAATGTATTTATAATCAATTGCAAAAATTATGTAAAATTAAATATTTTTAAACATTTCAATTGTTTTCTATACTGTAGTGTCCATGGGGCATTAGGTACGTTTCCGACTAAATAAATGACATGCTGGAAGAGACGTAATTTGACTGCACCACATGGCATCTTAACTTTAAATTACGTTAATATACGTTTACGTTTAAATTTTAATTAATTTAACTTTAAACAAAATTACGTTTAAACTTAAGTTAATTTGTTAATTTAAAATTTAACAGCGTAATATACGTTTCTGTTGTTGTGAAAACTTCAATTTAACAACGTAATTTACGTATTCGTTGTTTAAATGTAATGTAATTGAAACGCAACACACTGCATTGCATCGCCAGACTGTATGAATTCATAACAGTTAGATATGTTTCCTAGGTAGGTACGTATCTACTTAATGGAATTCGTTCCAGCCGCAGCCCACGGATTTCTAGGCTTCAGTGATCACCCATGGACTATAAAACACTAATTAACACACATGTATGTATACAACACAGAATAGCCTTCATATTGCTTGCATACCATTGTCATTGATGTCAGTAGGTAAATACTTTAATAAAATAATAAATGTTCCAGTTAAGTAATATCAATAACCTTGTACGAGTAGCTAGGTAGATGTGTAACTCTTGTTTACATACTAAGTAAGTCACGTTATTTTTAGGGTACCGGACGAAAATTGTTAAAGCGAATCTCTCATGATCCTTAAATCTTTATGCGTAAGCAAGCCGATACGCAACGCAATTTTGAATTGCGTTGCGTATCGGCTTGCTAGGACTGGTAGATCTTTTGTTGTAAATTGTATTCGATTCTCTAATAAATTATCTGAAACAGTTGTGTTCTTGCCTGACAATATGTTCAAAAGGCGCATCAAAAAATACTCTACGTAAGAATGGTTATCACTGAATCGATGAATATCTGACTGACGGACGGTCTGTAAATGATTGACACATGTATTATTTTATCTTTAGTTTTGACATTTTACATCATTACATACATATATACTGACATAAATTCATTGTAATAGAAATTGACGATTTGAAAAACGCCTTTACGGGCAAGTTTCTTTCGACATTTCTTCTTGGCCGTTTTCGAACTGTACATTAAAAAAGAGAAATTAAAACTTTAAAGAACTAAAAGTATAAACAATTAAATAAATATATAGTAATTGATTTAAAGCATAGCAGACGTGCTAGTGCCCTTTTTTTTTTTTTGTAACATCAGATCCAAATCCAACCGTTAGTACGTGTAGGTAGATAGCTAAAAGATTTGAATTTTATCATAGTTAATAAGTAACATAGAGATTAACAATTATTTATTTAGGCAATATATCGACATAGACATATTTCTGCTTCTAAGATTTTCTCTGAATTTTAAAAACTATTTATATTTTTACGGGGATATAATATTATGTTTCCATTAATACACACTACATAATGCTATGAAAGTAGCTGAAATAGACTAACGCCACCAATAATCCGTCAATTATCTGATTCTCATTGTTGCATTTGCGGCGGAGCCGAGCTTATTATTAGCTAAGCTTACTTACGTATGTAGGATAGAATAACTAGCCAAATTATACCATTTTTACATATATACATATCATCACGCCTGCCTCCCATTGGGGTAGGCAGAGACTATAGAACGCCAGGTGTACCGATCCAAACATACCGCTCTCGCTTCTTCTATACTCATCAACCTCTTCGTGCATGCTCTTCTTCTTCTTTATACCATTTTTGTCATAAGTAATTGCTTTTGTGTTACACAGAGCGCGGATCTTGTACATTTGACCCGCAGCGTCAGTCTTCGTGCACAGCGAACGATCCGCTCCACATTATGTTATACGTGAATCAGGCGAAAGAAGGATCAGCAGACATGACTTTTGTAACTGCAAACTTCGCATAGAACCTTGTGGCGGTGAGCATCTTTGTAGTGCAACGACATACCTACGTTGAACGCTATTCTATTGCTTCTATCTCTCTATTACACAAAGTTATTATTTATCTAATGTAGTGTAAAGTAGGTTCGTGCTCCATTATAGATAGTGGTAGAGGCAATGAAAAACTATGGAGAAAGATGGAAGGCCAATGCTATAAAAGCTACTTAAATAATGTTAACCGTAATAGCAGTTATCAATAATTAATTACATCATAGGGTGTTATTTAGTCGAAGCTTTAGAACTAGAGCCAACCTAACCCGCGTGCGATGACCCCGGCGTCAACGAGGTTCTTCCGAAAGAGAAGTAGGGCACATATATATAGTGTTGTAAAAAGCTCAAGATGTCTCAATTTGGGAACTCGAGTCGTGTCTCAAGTACTCGTAACTTCTCGACGACCTCTACACAGGAGACTCGAGTCTAGTCAGGGAAGTGACTTAATGAATCTTTAATGTAATTGGAACAAGTGGGTGATGGTTTTTGTATGGAGCGTGAAATAATTCAGTTATCGCGATTATTTTTTATTGGGCATACATAATCTGATTATGAAATTATTTTGCATTATTACTTTTTACTGACTACACTTAATTGTATCACACACGGCATAAAATGGTTTTTATGTATGTTAAGAGTAGTTAGGCTACCTAACTTACGACAACACATCCAAAGTCAATCTTAAGTGCACGTAGTGCAAGTCGCAGATTTTTTATTCCGTGTTTTTTCGAATGAAGTTATCAGATCTACTGAGAAAGTGCGGTGTTAGCAGCAGAGATGGCAACATTCTAATCATACTCATTGTGCTTCAAGCTTCTATAGGCGACGACAAGGTATTTATATTAGGCATATGATGCTTTGCATTTACACATTACTATTCTAGCTAGGGGCTTAGTCTAGAGTATTATTCGGAAAGACTAAAGTCTACTGGAAAATACTCAAATCGATACGAACTCTTCTATTTTTGAAAGAAACTCAAATTTAGACTCGTGTTCCCGAGTCGAGTTTGTTTTTTAAGAGGTCTGTTCGTAAATCTAACCTTCAAAAAGACCGAAAGACTATTTGTGCAGGACTTAAGACTCGACCCTTTTACAACACTATGTCGATGCGCGTGTCAGACTAATCGAACATGCAAGAAGCAGCGTCGACCACAGTCTTTCTATGGGAGGGTTAAGTTGCCTCTTGTTCGACCGTGCTTCACACAACAACAATAGATGACAGTCGTTAGCAAAGAAAGGTAGGGCAAGAGCACAGCCGGAATGAAGACGTTACAAATCGCAGCGAAATAACAAACCCTGGCGAAATATTCTGTTCTTACGAGTGAGTATAGCAGCAGAAGTAACGCGCTAGCGATACTTTCTGTGTTGTAGGTGTCACGCCCTATTGCTGCGGTAATCACTTAACATCAGGTGAGATGTATGCTTGCATGCTTCGTTGAATAAAAAAAAACTAGACGAGTAGGTACAATAAATTTTGTAACTTTGTAAATAAGCACATTGATGATGACAATTTGTTTATTTATTTATACTACCTGAAAATACCTATACAAATATATGTTGTATATTTTCAGGCAATTTCTAAATATACGTAGTATACGAGACAAACCTAACTTGACGAGCTCGGTGGCGCAGTGGTGAAACGCGTTGTTACACTACTTTGACACCAACGCTCGTGGGTTCGATTCCCACACAGTACAAACATTTGTGTGCATGAACATGTCTGTTTGTCTTGGTCTGGGTATTTTCTATGTGTGATAAGTATGTATTTCCAAAAAAAATGTATTTACGTATGTTTATCAGTTGTCTAGTACCCATAACACAAGCTTCGCTTACTTTGGGGCTAGGTGGCGCTGTGTAATTTGTCCGACAATATTAAAAAAAAAAAACCCAGCTTCACCTACATATGTTGTACACAAGCACTTCAATGGAAATCGCGAAGTAAAAAAAAACTTAATCACATAATTTCACGAAGAACTGTTGTGCTCCTCTGAGTAACGTCTCCTCGGCAGCAATTTGATACTTAATGCATTGCAAGCGTTTATAGGCTACGGTAACCGATTTACATCAGGTGGATGGTGTGGTTGTATGTCTCCCGCCGTCGTATAAAAAACACCCATAGATTAATATCAACAATTTTTAACGAAAGTATCGCGTGTTTTATTGATTTTGTTGAACCTGACGTTTCGAATGCTTTGCAGCGTCCATGGTCGCAGGAAGACTAAGGTGACATTTGTCTTACATTGGTTATTCAATTATTACATGTAATATATAATAATTGAAATATTATATTGTAGATGTAATAATTGAATAACTAAGAGTGTGTGAGTGAGGTGACCAGTAAGGTCATATGGCAGCAGCTCCAGTTAGCAGCAGAGGTGGCATGGCGCGAGTGATACTCAATGTATAGCGAACGTTTACAGGCTACGGTAACTGATTTACATCAGGAGGGCCGTGTGTTTGTATGCCTCACGACGTTGTATAAAAAAAACATTTATATATTCAGAAACCGTAAATCCAAGCCTGACAATTAAACATTAATAGAGTGCACATAAGAGTGTGCAATAGGGGTATAACCTCCCTTCACTAAAATAAAGGACTCTTTGCTAGCTCAAGGCTACAATAAAGCAGAAATGTCAAATGAATTACAGAACTCGAAATGACATCATTATTCAATGATGTACTCTTTCTCGTTATTTGTACGCTGCAGGCGTAGCAAGTAGGTACACGGAGGAGATTATTAACTTTCACTAGCGTCCCCGAAGCCACTGAACGCCACGCTTTGTTCAAGCAGTGGTCAGTCGAGTTAGGCACTGCGTAACAATAACCTAGCTAACGTAGTTATTATGGCGCTCGACGTCTAACAAGTGCCGTAATTAATGTTCCCCTCAATTCCAAAGCCGCCTCGTGGCCTAAAATGCAAATAGAAGAAAAATGCCCCGGTTCCTTGCGAGCACGTGAAACAAACGTTGTCATAGCTACGATATCGATCGGCGGCTTTTCCGAGGCTTTCGTCTGAAACTCTCATTCGCGTGACGCACTGAAACAATGAGGGCTGAAACAGTAATAGTCGGGAGATCGAGATTAAGCGACGGACTTTTTACGAGTAAATAACAAATATTCCCGCAAACAAAACGTTAGAAACATTTGCACCTGACGTTGATAGTACCGTTTATTTTAAAAGCAATTGTTGTCGTGGGATCGAATGGAGCCTAGAGGTGGGTCCCGGCTGCGGACAATGGGTGCACGGGCGAAGCGAACCGCGTCGCGCGGGTGGCGATGCGCGAGCGTCCGTTTTTAAAAAGCACTCCGGAGTACTCATTAGCCGGTGCACCGTAACTGCGCCGCGGTTGAAACGCAACGTGTGTGCAATACGGACATTAGAAAGTGTAATGTATATAGTGTAGTGCGATGCTGACGGTGGGCAAGCCGGCGTCGCTGGTCCAACAGAAGAAGCAGCAGTGGGCCCGGGAGAGAGGTGCGTATACTCGCGGCGGCGCCGGCTGTGCACAGCACGGAGTTGCCAGTGGCCAGCGAGCTCGCCGGTGCATGCCCGCGGCTGCATCACGGTCGGTACCAATTTTGCAACAAATTCACGGTAGTGATATCGTCAAGGAGTTTTCGGTCATTTGCGTCTCCGTGATACGAGATTTGTATCTGAACGACAAGCGTGAAACTGAAACTGGAGCACATTTTGAAATCATAATAATATTGTTACGCCGGTATGTATTGATTTTCAACATTGATAGCTTTAATTTTTGAAATTCAACAATAGGCAATAAATAATTTTGAATTATCTACATGGGCACTCAACCTATTTACTGCACTGGTGTTCAGGCACGGCTCCGCGTGGGAATCTTTTCAAAATACCTACTTGTATGGTATACCTTCTTAAACAGATTCCAAAATACTTACCAAAATTATCAATGAGTTTATTGTTCTAATGTATTTTGGGCCAGTAACTAGTCGGGTAATTTTAGTAAGTACCTACCTACTTGGTAAATAAAATAAAAATCTAACCAATTTTCAATGTGGCTACAAATTTAGGGCCGTTATAAAAATCGTATGTAATAACGATTTATTTAAAAAAATAAACAATGTACTTTTTTTTTATGAACGTTGGCAACCATTTAGACATATGGCCCACCGGATGTAAAGTAGTTACCATAGCCTATGAATGCTTGTAATGTTGTGAATATCGTTAGCCCTTTGCCTTCCTTGTTTTGCTTTGCTGCTTATAAGCAATTTCTTTAGAATTTATTGGTAATTAGGTCACCAGTAAATCCTCACTCGTAGGAACGTAACAATCCTTCAAAGGACTTACTATTTGACTGCTATATTCTGTAAGACGGAGGTCCTTCCCCAGTCGGGCTACATTGATACGCCTTACCTCTCTTAAACATTTCCAGTCCAAGACTATCAGACAAATTAAAAGGAAGAAGGAGCTGTAAGTAACAATAACAAACTAGGATATGAAAAATATATGTGGTTTATCTTGCTATTGAGGGATATGGAACGAAAGTATTAATTTCTATTCTGCTCGTACTAGGTCTTCTTCTCAGCCGATAGTTACAAAAACAAAACAATTTGTTTACAACGTTATTCTTCATTTTAAGAAGAAGAAGAAGAATATTATAGTAATGCTGTCGTATAGATAACATACTAGTAGTAGGTAGGTACAATAGTAGTACAGCAAATAAGGCCCAAAAAAGGCAGAATACAAACGAGTACATAGATCAAACTGAAAGTTTTGCGTTCTAAGGTTCATGACTGTTAGAATATCTTTAACGTTCGAAGTTAAATTGTAAAAAAAACGGTGAGGCCTCGTTAATAATTGTTTCTTATTTTTATTATACATTTTTAAATATTTTCGTAGAGAAAAATAAATTAACGAGTTCGTTGCTCTGTTCGTCTCCAAAATGCTTTTGAAAGTCAACTCATCTGTGTACCTACCATGAACCTACGCTGAATTCCTACGTCGACATGTTTCTCTAAATTACTATTAAGCGTGGTCACTGTTAACGTGGTTACGGTGAACTGAAGGAAACCACGTGATTAGAAACCATTTTGAGATTGGTATGAGATAAAATAAAAAAATACATGAACATTTATAGGTTAGGAAACTACATTGTCATTAGCCTAACACGATAACAGAATCGGTCTCGCGCACGAAGATGTTATAGTCATTTTGTGAATGGATGGATTGATCCATCAAAATTGATACAGGCAACAAACATTGGGTAAAAATGGCTTGCAAGACTCCGCTTGCACAATTCCACTTAAGGATCAAATAAGTATGGCTGCCTGAAATGCCATTAATTTACCCAGTGTGCTGAAAAAAGTACGTAAAAGATGACCGAGAAGAAACGTTCTCTTGCACAATGGGTAATGCTTCATACACGGAAAGTAAAAAAAAACCAGTTGAGAATGCGCAAGCTTACATTGCCAGAGGAACACCTGGCTCGTCAATTATATATATAACAATTTTTTTTTTTTTTTAAAACATTGTCGGCCATTTTGACCATGTTCCGTTAAGTTGTCCATGTCCTGTTAAGAGATCGAAGGTTGGTTTATAGACATTCCTATTCTACTTTTTTATGCTGAATCCGAATCTGAAGTCAAAATTCGAATATTCGAAAAAAAGCGACAGACAAACATATAGATTTCATATAGGAACGGTGTTCCTGAAAAATCTCCGATAAAATAGATCTCATCTTGCACCTAGTCCGAACTTCGCGCCTTATGATTTCCTTAAATCAGAAGTGAACGTGATGGATTTCAATCAACACGTAGATTCAACCGTCAGATCAGTGATACCTACTCGTGTTTTCATTGCTCATTTCAAGCTTTGTTAGAACGAATATAAAAATCGCAATTTCGCGATTCGCGGTCGGTTATCCAAGGATGCCGCGCGGCTCGGTAAATAATGAACAAGTTTAAATTCACGTATTCTTTCACTTCGAGACAACAACATCACATGTATGAGTCTACAAGAAGCCCATGAAATACATTGTTTTGCTCTTAACATGTTTTTATTTATGAATTATGTAAAACATTTAGTGCCCCGTAGAATAATGGTTCCCAGAAGGTTATTTTGAAGGGTGAATCAATTAGGCCACCAGATGGTCAGGCGGCACAGTTAGCAGATCAGAACACGGATCCATCATGCGGAGACTAATGGTTATTTAAGGTGCCGGCCAGCGCTAAATCTTATGAGCTAACTATTAGCAAAGCGCATAAAGGAGTAAAGTGATCAATTTGCCTGCAAATAACACCTGAAGAAAAAGCATTTATCCATTATTAACTACTTATTTATTGATGACTATGACAATAATGGGTAGGTATAACAATAGTGACAGCCATTAAATTATCCATTGATTTCCTGACAAATGGCTGACCTTTTCAAACAAATGAGCTTTATCACCACTAGCCACTATGTCGATTTGTATTGACAATGAGTCTGCCGTGAACGGTAGTGTACTGGTCGATGAAACAATTAGTCTGTCAAGGTTAATCTGCCCCTGGCATGCCTCGGCGGCAGTAGCAGCCAGATCAACGACCTTTGTTCATTACCTGAATCCAAAATAGTTTAAAAGTGTACCCTACTAACATATGGAGGATACTAATGTTTACGACCGTATTACGGACAGACACACATACGGCCTGGAACCTCAAAATCTTAACTGATTTAGAAATGTGAGGTGTCGTTAGATTTTTGTATCTTCGGATGTCGTCGATTTTTTTTAAGCTTCTGTACAAAAATAACCCTTATGCTGCAACTTTATCCATCTGTCTGTCTGTACGTCTATTACAGTGGCACATTTCAACAATTAAATATTGATTATCCAACCTTGCATTCATATGGAAATAAAAAATTTGATAATATTTTTTATTCCAAAATCAGATTATTAGTGGGATATCAAATATACTTAGCATTGAAGACAAACCTCAGTGGTTTTATAATGCTAATTATTATGTATCTTTTTGTAAGTCTGTAAATGTGAAATAAAAAAAGTAAAAAATAAAAGGGCTCGACTTGCATGTTTCAAAACATATTTTTTTTTCTTTTATCGGTTAGTATTTTTAAACTACCCTCTAGGGTGTTGTTATTTGGCTGCAGTTTTCTGTGAGCTGGAGGTACTTCCCCAGTCGGGCTGCTTTTGATGCGCCCCACCTCTTTTAAAAACACCCAGACCAAGACAAACAGACATATTTGTGCACACCAATGTTTGTATTGTCTTACGTTTTCGCGATAGTTACACATTGAATAAAACAATTTTTAACGGAAGTATCGCGTGTTTTATTTATTTTGTTAAACCTGACGTTTTGAATGCTTTGCAGCGTCCGTTGTTTGTCTTGTGTAGGAATTGAACCCACAAGCGTTGGTGCCAAAGTCGCGTTATTAACTGCGGCGACACCGAGCTCATCAAACATATAACATTTAATTTCTGACTGGAAAATGTGAGAGGCCTCGCAAGGCTGCGAAACATGACCGTCGGGTCATGTTTCGTCTAGCGCCGCCGCCACCGATCATGACCTTCCTCAACTGATAAGATAGTGTTAGGAGCCCTAGGAAACGGCGAGCGTGCATGAAAAGAGCTATGGACGTTAAAGAAGCGAGTGAGTTGTGAAAGGACTGAGCCATTTTCTCTGCCTACCCACAAGTGACTTAACATGAATATATACAAAATTCTAGCTTCAGCTGTTTCGGCCATACATCGGTACATCAGTGCGTGCAATCAGTTAGTTCTTCGCTGAACATTATAAGAGTAACACCATTTTCCGCGACTTCATCCGCGCGATTTCTCGTGAGAATTTTCAAAATCCACGTCTCCAAGGAATTGGATCAGACTCTCTTTTTAATCCACATCGATATTTAATAAAAAATAACGATGAAATACAGAAAATCACCACCAAATAACATTTCCTGAAGCTAAACGTCTGAGTGACTGGCTCTCTCTCGGACTGACTCTTTTTTGGCCTTGGTTTTCAGTCAGTCACTCAGTCGTTCCTCAGTCATATCCACACTACGGAGGAAAAACTTACAAGTACGACTCGGATTAGCGCATGGAGGGTCCCGTCTACCGTGCAAATATTTCAAATAATACTTCTCATCGTACCTAACAAGACATCAAAATCAGCATAGAATCGACAGATATCGCTGACAAACGTACATAAACATATAATTTTTTTTTGTCGTAATAACTCACACTGGTACGGATTCCAATCCAAATTTCACATCTATATATTCTACATGCTGCCAAATTGCTCAAGGAACAGGCGAGCGTGTATAAAAAAAGAGAAAAGTCAGATTCAGATGGATCTCGGGTCTCTCTGTGTACGCAAGGGGACTTGGCTAGAAGATGTAGATAAATGATATAATAATGTAGATAAAAGATATAGATAAATGTGCAAAATCGACAAAAATATTTTTCGATTTAGTGATAAGACGCTTGCGTTTTTGTAGGGATATTCTGATACTTATCCATTTCCTGCCAGAGGCTACTTTAATAGAAGTAAAGATATTGATATTCAAAACATAAAGGCTAACTCTACTCTCATCTCTACTATAGTCATATCATAACAGGCAGCAGCTTTAGGCATCAATTGACGCGAAGTATCCACATCTTCAGTGGAAGTACCTATTCACATTGCCTTAGAAAGCCATATTTGAATCGGAATTGAAAATTTATCTGTCAAAATGTATGGAATCTGAGTGAAAACACTTCGAATCTGTTTCAAATAGATATGGCTTTCCAAGGCAATGTGGATACAGATCCTATAGTTTGGAATTGGTCGTTGTATGACTTAATGCCTTCATGTGAGCATCTTCTGTTTTTGTAAATATACTCGTAGAACAGGCCTGTAGTTGAACGGTTCCGAGCTAGCACCTGTTTTAGGGATCTGGTATACTAAAGTCTCCTTCCACAAACCAGGGGCATGTCAAGCTAATAGGAGTACTAAATGAGTCTCGTTAAAGCAGTGCTAATTCCGTGTTGTGAGAATTGAGATTCAATTCTCACAACACGGAATTGTCAGCGGCATGCACTCCCTGAAGTCCCTGTAATGAAGGATCGAGTGAAGCGCAAAAAGAGAGCCCAAGAAGTCGATTTTCTCGCTTACAGTTTGGGACCACGGACTTCAAAAATATGTACCAACCAACCAGGAGCCACTACCAACTAGCCTGGTGCTCAAGACCCTTGTCGTTTCGTCGCTATGACGCCAATATATTGGTATATGTAACAATAGCCATTATCTTGATTCCCAGTTTAACCCTTCGAAACCCGGGTGGTTGTATACGACCGCGAAATGTATGGGGAAACGTATATAACGGGTTCTGACTGCTACGTGCTAATTTTATAACCAGGCTTTTATGACTTGACGTCCTTTCTACTGTGTTTATGGATCATCGATTTTATTCAGCATCAATAAAAATTACTGTTACCGTCGCCGTCGCGTCAGTAGCCATTCATGCTCATTATCTGTTTTTGCATTACTTTTTTTGAAGATTACTTTCTGACTGTTTTCACTAATGGAACCAAATTTTATCCTTGTGATTTAACAATCAGAAAGCACCTCCGGTACCTTATTTATTGTTCTGAATGACGTAAAAGCATTTCCTAACGTTTTTATAAAAAATCTATTATTAAAACACACTTGAAAGATAATAAAATAATAACGCGTCGCACAATGGTTAAGAGCTGAGAAGAAGCGCCCGAGGTATCTGAAAAGATCCACAGGCTAAATAATGATGCCTCCTAATTTTTCCGTTCCGTTGTTGGTGCAATACCTATATATTTCTTAAAGTTGTATGGAGAAAAATACACTTTTTTTCTAGATTTTTGTCACTCAAATACGAATTGTGGCATTCAAACTTATTACTACAGGATAATGAGCGAATAAAAAAGTCTTGACAGCATCGCTTTGCGAGATATATGCCATTAAAATACGTTTTGCTATAATATACTTATTTGTGGGGCAGGAAATACCTTTTTTTATATTAGTTCAGCATAGTGGCTCCTCTTTGCCTGATGGTAAGCGAAAGAGGAGCCCAAATCGCAACTGCAACTGAGAAAATACTACACCGAATCCTGTCAGTTGACGCTGCCATGCTGACCCGCAAGATGCTTCTTCGCACTTCGTTTGTAGGATCCCACATTGTAGGAAGGAGGGAACACATGTGCAGGCAAGGCTCCACTTTTTAATGGTATGACAACGATAGGAGTTGCTGAACTTTTTGGTACGCGAAGAGATATTCTCAACAGTGGAACTATGACATCGCAAGCCCGTACCTGTGGTTCTATGAGGGAAGGGAGAGGGTGGGATAAGGGAAAACAGTTCTTCAGAGCACTCGCCATGGTATATAAAAGCGGTAAAAAACGCTTAGAGAGAGAGCCTATGTCCCTACGGAGTTGAAGAGGTTCTAGGTTTTTGGTGACCTCTTCGTCGTCGATTATGCGGATAGCCCGTCACTGCAACCTATCGAGAGCCTCAAGAAGATAAAGAATAATCGTATGATTAGTTCATAAAGATACGTCATTACTAAGTATAATATAATACCTCATAAACATATATAACATCAGTCCCCTTCGGATTCTACACATTCCGGATTACCATCTATGTATATCATCCTAATTAGAGGCGAAAGGGATAACGGGCCCTGGAGAAAGGGTGTCCAAGCAAAGAAGTAGAATGTGACTATGTCTCAGACCCATTGCTGTAATATTCTTTAACCCTTCGAAACCCGTGTGGTCATATATGACCGCGAAATGTATGGGAAAAGGTATATAACGGGTTCTGAAGGCTTTAATACAGTCAGTTTGGGACTAAAAGACCTTTTCAAGGCTTATTATCTATATCTACATAAGGATTTGTTTCATACATCGTAAAGAAATCACACGTGCCTATATTTTCTGTTACATGAATATATGTAAACTACGTAGCGTGATACAGCAATAAATATATGTGCATAAAATCAACGGACTGGATAATTCTAGCCCGTTGATTTATTTTCTGCCCGTTGAGAAGAGCTATGAATGTTTAAGAAGCGAGGGAGGTGTGTAAGGATCGAGTCATGTGACGCTTGGTTCTCTCTGCCTACCCCTACAAATCCCTCGGCGTGAAGTTATAGGTAGATAAATTTTAAGCCTCTGACGCTGTTTTTTCTCAGTTTTAAACCACTGTGTGTCATGGCGACGCCGTGAACACAGCTTTTATTTGTGTCACAATGTGGTCTTGAAATGAATTTAGGGCTATAATTTCACGCCTAATCCCTTGCGGGGTAGGCAGAGAGAACCGAACGTCACATGACTCAATTCTTACACACCTCACTCGCTTCTTTAACATTCATTGCTCTTCTCACATACGCTCATCAGTTTCTAAGGCTCCTGACATCACCTTGTGATAGAACACGTTCAAGTTGGACATGGCAGGTAAGGCTTTCCTATGCTCCATCCAATTTTGCGTTGTATATCTGTTTCGTAATTCTTTCTTCCTGCATTCTTTCCACATATGCGAACCAACGGAGCATTCCTATTCTTATTTTAACACAGACTGCTCTCTTTCAGACCAACTCTACTACAAACATCATCATTGCGAATACGGTCTACAAGCGTTACGCAATGATGAAGTCGGAATGCGAGCGTTTCGAAACAAATTTTGCGCAATACTCGAATTCCAACTATGGCCAGAAGCTTCTCCATAATATTGCGGATCAAGTAAACTTGACCCGTCCATCCCCTTCCATTTCGGAATCCTCCCTGTGCCTCCCACAGCATTCTATCGGATTTCGCCCTCATTCCTCTTTCAATTACCTGTCCATATACTTTTGGTACGAAGCTGATCAAACTAATAGCCCTCTAGCTAGCACAGTCCATGCGTGATCCCGTGCCTTTATAAAAGGGTACGAAGACTGCGCGTCTCCAGTTCATTAGGACCCTTCCAGTTCTCTAGCATAGATTGCATAAGTACCAGAAGGCGTTCCGAACATAAGTGTAACAAAGTTTGATTATCTCAGCTTTCATCATGTCAATTTCCACAGACATTCCATTTTTCAAGCGTCGTATCGACCTTTGGATCTCATTCATAGTTATACCTTCGTCGGACGCCGTCAACGTAAACAAGCATCCACATACTTCTTTTTCATTATTCACCACACTGTCTTTCAGAACTTTCCAGCAATCATCCACATCAGAGTTGCAAAGACTTGCATTCGCAAGTCGTTCTCTTACCAGATGTGCATACGTTCTCCTTGCACTTTCATCTTGCAATTTTTCGTTTACTGATCCTCTCATGATCTCCAAAAGGGATATGCACTAGGCAGTATCTCCAATTCTTGATAATTCCAACAAACTGGCTTACCACCAGATAGTGGTCCGTTTCAAAAGTGGGATCTCTAAAGGCTCTTGTATCCATTACAGTATTTCAAAGACGTCTATTTAATAAAATCAAATCAATCACACTTTTTTGGTTATTACCTCTCCATGTATACTTGTGAATATACTTAGAATGAAATATATTATTCGACACGAGGATATTTCGTTCCATACATGAATCTCGAATTAACTTACCTGCTTCGTCCACACTCTTATCTCTCTAAGGGACTAAGAACAGCTTCATAGCTATCTCGTTTAGTCCCAACCCGTCCATTTAAATATCCACACATAATCACTGTTTCATTCTCCTCAGCTAAATCCAGAACATCCCTTACAGACTACCAAAACTTCTCTAGTTCTTGAGCACACGCTGAGCTTACGGGAGCGTATGCTGCAACCAGAAATACTCGCGCGATGCCCAGTTTTAACGAACCCAGAAAAGTCTAGGCCAAACAGTAATCTCATACACCTGAAGCTAAGCGAGAGGAGAGTACGACACCTACACCGGCAATCGGCATAAATCATCCCGGTGTACCCCAGATCATAGAGCCATCATTCCATCGGACATATGATCGGTGTCGCTCCCCTTGCGCTTAGTCTCTGACACCCACACAGCATCTATACGTCTCTCATTCATTACGTCCATCAGCTCGTTCATCTTATCATTCAACCCACCTCTCACATTACACGTGCCTATGCAACACTCGGCTCTTCTCGACCTGCCGGAATTGGCGATACGTGACACCACCCACGGTGGCCATCTACGCCACGTGCAGCTACATTCGCATTGACGGGGGCGGATCGATGCGCATCGCCCCTGGCTCCGCACATCGGTGCGCTTTCGAGCCAGAATTGCAATCTGCTCGATTGGCAGATCTTCTGGCACATGACATGACCCCCTCATTAATGACGCATGAATTTTGGCGATATACAAATTTTCAGATACCACATGTTGATTGTTTTTCATCAGTATACTGTGTTTTTACCAGGCGTTTATTTTATTTTTATTCACAATTTAGGTCCCAATAGTGTATATATAGATATTTGATAAACCGTGGTGCACGGCAGTTGAGTTGTTTTTGACGAGCTCGGTGGCTCAGTCGTGAATGACGAGACTTTGACACCTACGCTCGTGGGTTCGATTCCCACACAAGGCAAACATTTGTGTGCATGAACATGCCTGTTTGCCTTGGTCTGGATGTTTTAAGAGAGGTAGGGCGCATCAAAGAAGTACCTCCACCTCACAGAAAACCGTAGCCAAATAACAACTCCCTAGAGGGTTGTTGTGTTCCTGCGTATGAGTGAGGTCACCAGTAAGTTCCCAAGTAGTTGCAGTGTAAGCAGCAGAGGAGGCATCGCGCGAGTGATACTTAATATATCGCAAGCGTTAATAGGCTACGGTACCCGCTTTACATCAGGTGGGCCGTAAGCTTGTATGCCTCCCGACGTAGTATAAAAAAAACGGAGCTTCACTTGACTAGCCATCTCTTTGAGGCTTTTAAATACCTTATTTGTCATATTGCTGTCCCTCGCTTTGCCAAGAGGAAAAGTCAATTCCAAAACTTCCTACTCCTACAAATTTCTTCTGATTAATTTCGTTGTGAGTTCCAAGGCAGCTGTAGTTTAACCCCTGGGACAGCAATGGACTTTACTGTTCATTGCCTTTTTGGTGGTCACCGCTGTTAATCCTGGCTACACAGGACACACAGTGGTGGGCCTGTCCCATATTGACGCTGCAATCCGTGGACGTATTTTTAAGTTTTCTGGAGCATTTTTATAAACAAGCACACCGTCTACTTACGGCCTGTTTCAACACCAGGAGTATTATATATGCAGTATTTTAACCGAATTATTAGATTGAAAATAAATAATCATACCGTATCGAAACATTTGAAACTCTAAGGTGACAGAGGTACTCTGGTCTATAAAAATTCAAAGGACCGCAACGTAAGTTTTTATTTTCTATTACCTTATTTACTTAACCTACTTAAAACAATAATTTATTCTTTTAAATATGTACAGTTTAAAAATAATATTTTTTTTGATGCGAATATTTCAAACTATAGGTATACAAAGTATTTTTTACAACATTATATATATATATATTCTTTGAAAAATGACAATCCACTATTCAAATTATATTTACTAAATAATTAAACAATATCCTTGCAATGAAATTGTTTAAATGTTTTTAGTTAATTTCATGAGCGATCTAATACCACTATATAAATATTCTATATAAATATATGTGGTATAAATTATTATCCTTTATTGCACAAAATAATGTACCTATTATCTATATTTTTTTATTTCTGAAGTGCAAATATCTATTTTCATATTAAAAATACTTTAAAATTGAGCAATTGTACTGAAATTCAAAATTAAGTGTATAATAGTAGAAAATACATGAGAAAACGCAGATAGAAGACAGGGGGCCCGTACGTTTTTAATCTGCACGCCGCGACCACCTCTTGATCGGATTTGACTCCAACTTTTCCTCCAACAAATAAAAAATAACTTTGTTGGTACTTAGGTACGTATGACAAGCTACGTGGCCCAGTGGTGAAACTGTTTGTTTAGTTTGTTTTTTTGACACCAACGCTCGTGGGTTCGATTCCCACACAGAATATTTGTGTACATGAACGTGTCTGTTTGTCTTGGGCTGGGTTTTTATAAGAGAGATAGGACGCATCAAAGCAGGGCTGCTTTGATGCAGACAGTCTGGTGAAAGTACCTCTACCTCACAGAAAAACCGCAACCAAATAACAATTCCCTAGAGGATTGTTGTGTTCCTGCGTGTGAATGAGGTCACCAGTAAGCTTCCAAGAAGTTTGCTGTGTTACCAGCAGAGGTGGCATCGCGCGAGTGATACTTGATGTACTGTATCAAGTGTCACTCATTCATAGGCTGCAGTAACCGCTTTACATCAGATGGGCCGTATGGTTGTAAGCCTCCCGACGTTGTATAAAAAAAATACTTACTAATATATATTTATCGTCAATTTTTGAACAACATACCATCTATTTTGACCTCACAGGCTAGAATGTTGTCACGATTGATCTTACTCCAAACAAATCAATCCAAAGTTATATGTTAACTAGAAAAAGTTGAAAAAGGAAACATCACGGATCAATTACATTTTTCCTTTGTTACTTAACTATACCATCGTATCAATTACAAAGCGACCTCCCCAAGTAGGTCACCGTTAAGAATATCTAGAGGCTATTATGAATTCTGTCTACTACTAGTGGTTAACCAAAAGTAGAGCAACAGAAAATACACTTACCTCGTTTCGTTACCCGCCATTAAATCGTTTTGGTTTGCTAAAATAATAATTACAGGTTGCAACGTAAATAAGTAGCTTATCGTAGCGTTAAATAATAAAACAAAAACACTGGCGGCTCGTTATTTTTAATTCAGCGAGTGCGCATGAGAGCGTAGCGGCCGACGGACAGTTGTTTTTCATTTTATCATCTGCCATTTGCTTTTCAAAGATATACACAATCTATTTTATCTACGTATATTTATCTGTCTCATTCGTATCGTCGTAAAAACATGCACAATTCGTGCGTGCATGTTTTTACGACGAGACGAATGTCCTACCAACATTCGCAGTATCGATACGCTGGGATACAAGGCATACATATAGCACAAAGCACAACTTTTGAAAAGTAGGAAGAGTTATCACATTAAAAATAATTGCCTATATTTTTTTAAATTTTGTAATATAATGGACGGAGGTTGCATTTATGAAAAACACAGTTTTATTTATAACTATTAGAAATCATGATAAATCTTTATACATATTTACATTATTATATAATTAACTAACACTAAACTAAAACTGTGGAGGTAGCATCAAAAATATATCACTACTATTCACTAGACAGATCGATAGACGACGTCTAATTAAAGAAAAATGTTTTCTCGGAACTAAGTAAGTACCCTACTCTTTCTACCCCAATCATATCAATAACATTGTTAATCGAAACTCGTCAAGTCCAAAGAAAGTTCTAATTGGTCAAATGTGTTTTAACCGCACATTTTGGTTCTGATTTGTCTATCAATGCAAAAATTATAACAAGTCAAATGTTAATTTTGTTTCGATTTATATTTATATATATATATATATTGTTTCGATTTGCCAAACCTAAATTTTTTTCCAACTGGTCAAGTCAATAAAAATTTCTGATTCGTCAAATGCTGAAATTATATTTTAAACCCCTCGCTGCATAATAATATTGGAAATAAATAAAAGACATAATATCCTCCAAACTGTTTTATTTATATAACTAATGTGAAGATGTAAATAAAAAAATTTAAAATCGAATAATAATTGTACCAAATCAGACATTAATTAGGTACTTCAAGATCACATATAGCAATAATAATACAGTGGAAATAAATCATAATGTTTGCTATTGCTATGATCAGGTTAAAATAAATAAATAATCATGTCCTATTGAAATAATAAAAATCAACTAATAATTGTGCAAATTCATAATCAATTTTGAATGACGCACGATGAAATTCCGGCAAGTGCTTTTTTAAAAGCGTTAGAAATCGTATGTACGTATATTTAGTTTTGTCGCGCAGGAGGGCAAATATCAAAGGAATCATGTGGAATTTACTGATTCGCCAAAATCCGCAAGTAGACTGTGTAGTTGCATAAAAGGTTTAGGTGCTCTTTTGAAAGAGCCGTCTCCAAAATATTTTTTATAAATTCGCACAGCAGCCCTAGCCTCATCAATTACAAATATCAAAAGTTTCTGTACCATCTTCACATAGCAAATTGCGTTTCAAGTTACCGAGCTCTCGCTTCCATAAGTATATACTCGTAGTACGTAGCGAGCTGTGCCTTCTGGCTCAGGTTTTTACTGCCAAGAAGTTTTCCCAACGCTCCATTCACACTATTCCCAGCACTCACTCGCCTTTCCACATCTGCGGTGTACCTTCCATCCCTGCTGAAAGCGCATCCAAGATATACACTAGTTCCAACACTTCATTATCTACCGTAATCCATACATTGATTCTGGTTTCTTCTCTTTCAAACCATTATCTTCATTTTCTTCGCATTCCATAAGCCTTCCTTCATACATTCGTCTTTCATCATTGTGACCAGTGTTTGCAGTTCAAATGCTGTTTCTGCTAATAGGCCGGCATCGTCTGCATACAGAACACAGTTCACTACTAGAACACCCATGCGTAATCCTACATTTGTTGGCCTTATATCTTGATTGGATCTTTGCCCTTAAAATGGAAGTATGAGAGAGAAGAAGAAAGAAATCTACCGTCTATGCAAGAATGAAACCAAGGTTTTAGTGAAAGAGAAGGGTGAAAGACAAATTATGAATTGAGGAAGAGAGGCTGACGAAAAACATCGAGACAAATACCAAACTCTTTTGGAGAGAGGTAAAACAGTCTCGGGGTAGTTTTCGCAATTTTATCTTCAATAATTAAAATGCATTCAACCACAACAAGGAAAATTAAGCTTACCCACATAAATCATGACACTAATGTGAAATAAACTTACCATTTTTTTAATGGGAATATGAATATGTAAAATACCTTCAAATATATGTACCTACTATTGCTTAATTAATTAATTAAGTTTAGAAAAAGACATTTGACGAATCAGAACATTTTATTAACTTAACCAGTTACAACAAAATTGAGGTTTGGCAAATCGAAACAAAATTAACATTTGACGAGCTCGGTGGCGCAGTGGTGAAACGCGTTGTTACGCTACTTTGACACCAACGCTCGTGGGTTCGATTCCCACACAGTACAAACATTTGTGTGCATGAACATGTCTGTTTGTCTTGGTCTTGGTCTTGGTATTTTCTATGTATAATAAGTATGTATTTACAAAAAAAAAATGTATTTACGTATGTTTATCAGTTGTCTAGTACCCATAACACAAGCTTCGCTTACTTTGGGGCTAGATGGCGCTGTGTAATTTGTCCGACAATATTTATTATTTATTTATTTATAACTAATTAAAACTTTTCCATTGATTGACAAATCAGAACCAAAATGTGCGGTTAAAACGCGCTTGACCAATTGGTACTTTCTATGGGCTTGACGAGTTGGGATTAACAATGTTATTGATATGATTGGGGTAGAAAGGGTCTTTAATTAGTCATCGTCTATCGATCAGTCTAGTGTACTATAATTATAGTGATATATTTTTGCGATCAAAATGATATACTTCACTTTGTTGAAACGGAAAATATTAAGTAATTTCGCCGTCTCGTCTAGGCTATCCGGAAATGCCGTTACGTTTCGTTGGTCGTAACGCAGTTTTTCATTATTATTTCTAAATTTACCCGAAAAATACAAAGAACGTGATTATAATGTAACTGCTATATTTTGTATAAGACGATTAACTAAAATTATATCACTTAACAAACGAAAGTAAAGCACAATCGTAGATGCCACACATATACCACCCAGGTACGGCACGCGCTTACGTAATTGGATCATTTTAATTGTTCCTAGGCTCGAAGTAGTTTATACAAAATATTTAAACTACGCATCTGCAACGCGCATGTAATATACCTACATGCATATTTATTAACTTTCAGTTCTCTAGAATGAGGACTCCGAAAAGGAACAAAGAAAGTAACAACTACAATACAAGTATGTAGAGATATGTAGATACATATTTAAATAACTGTGCATTTTATAAGTTTTGACTGCGTGCGATTAGAACCTGTTTTTTTTTTAATTTCGCCATCAGGCACGAGACTTGTAGTGCCTAAACCGACACGAATGTTATTTGATTCAGAAATTCGTGCAAGTAAAAGTTAATTCAGTCGGCATTCATTCGCTTTTAGACTAGAGCGTTGCATACCGGTGTGCAATGCATGAAATCTATTTACTTCGATAATCTAATTTCTATGACAGGTACATAGACGGCTTTAGGCGGTTCTGCAATCTATATTATTGGAATCGATGTGTTAGGTAACAACTCACAGTTTAGGTCCCAATAGTGTTAGATATTTGAAAAACCGTGGTGCACGGCAGTTGAGCTTCACTTGACTAGCCATCTCTTTGAGGTTTTTAAATGCCTTATTTGTCATATTGCTGTTTCTCACTTTGCCAAGAGGGGAAGTCAATTCCAAAACTTCTTATTCCTACAAATTTCTTCTGATTAAATTCGTTGCGAGTTCCAAGGCAGCTGTAGTTTAAACCCCCGGGACAGCAATGAACTTCACTGTTCATTGCCTTTTTGTGGTCGCCGCTGTTAATTCTGGCTACACAGGAGACACAGTGGTGGATATGAGTGGTGGGCCTGTCCCGTTAAAAAAAAGGTACATAGACGGCTATGCAATGCCAACAATTGAATCCAAATGTTGACGAGATTAAGTTTGGATTGCAGTTTAAGGGTCATATTTGTAAAATATAACTTTTTGGACACCGTCCGGCCCCGACACGGAGCATTGCAGGCGAATATGTGTGTTCACTATCAAGTAGATCTTTGAATAAGATTATCAGAACTTTTTAAATACAGCTCGTGAGGAGTTACTGCGTTCACACCATGGGTGGCATTACACACGCGAGTTGCTACTCCTTTTTTTACGAGCGTCCAAACATTAAGGTAACCAAGGCTGCTGGCAGTTTTCCCCTCAATACGTAAAAAAATACTTCGTCGCTTTTTTCATTGGAATAAAAATAAATACTCACAATTGTCTTAAACGTATAAGTAATATATAATACTTATACTATCTCCTACTGACATACTACAAGTTCTACCTACTTGTACACTATGTATCCTTGTAACTTAAGTATTCGTTTTTATTGTGAATGCGTGTCCTTCCGCATTAGATAATAAACTCTACAATTTACATACAGTTCACGTGTATCAATTGGTATTACATATACATATTGCATGTTTCGTTGATTGTAAACATCGAACTGAGATACAAAAACCGGCCAAGTGCATGTCGGGCCACGTACAGTGTAGGGTTCCGTATATGCTTCGCCGTGCTTGCTTACGAAAAAAATTAATAGTTACTTAAAATATTAGGAAATCGAGCCTATTGGATTTTTTTTAACATTCAAAACCAAACTTTACTACTTATAACCGTATCTATTTAAATAATGTAACTAAATATCCAAAGGTACCTATATACAAAGTGCAAGTGCAAGACTATCCAGAGCCAGAACACATTTTTTTTTTTTTGACCTGACTATGTAGTTAGCCCCGAGTGAGCTGTTACTACGTCACCGGACTAAACAGCCAGCCAGAACACATAGGCATATGAATATTAAGTCCACATCCGTTTGACTTCTATATGGCGATGTAATTTGTGAACAGCGCCATCTACTGTAACATATCGGAACTAAAATTACGTATGAAATTCAGATGAACTATAAAATACTATGAAATTACCTATGTATTGCTTTTTTATTATTAGAAACTACGAAGCAAAACGCTTAGTGCAGATAGGTGCAATATCAATATTCTAATTATATGATATTTGTAAAACAAATACATTTTATAAGTTCGTCGACTATTACTCCTTAATTTGTAAAGCCAGCTTAGACATGATAGTTTTCCTTTTAAATTTACTATATGGACACTACCATGATTTTTTTACATTTAAAATTCAACAGTTTCGCAAGACTTGAGTCTAACGAACATTAAAACTTTTAATTTTTGTCTCAAGATTTTATTCTACCACTTTGTCAGTTTAGTTAATATGTATATACATGCCAAACTACAGCTTTCTAGTATCAAGCATCTTTGAGCTAGGCCGCGGACTGCCAGACAGACAGACGCACATGGCGAAATTACAAGGGTTTCTCGTTTACTACGGATCCATAAAAAGGGAATAACTGCACTTAATATAGGTGACTAACTGCTTTCCTTGCATGCGTATCGATAAAACTAAAAACCCTTTATATGCCCCTTACAAAAAGGGGAACTCTTTTATTTTTTCTTGAATCGGAATAGTTAATTCTCTGACGACTGTTGTCATGGAAGGTACGTCGTTGCCTAACATTACAAAGTTAGGAATTTAAAAAGAATATAATTGATAAGAGTAAAGTAATAAAATACTGGCCTAAAATACAGATCAGAGTGAATTACTTTATTAATATGTATATTTTGTTTCTAGAGACTAATTTATGTGCAGTGCAGCAAAAATACAATTACAGTTTTTTTTTCAGAGGAGATGTCACATTTGTATCTACCATGGGGTTCCGGGGAACGCTATACAAATCGTCTTCAAGTACGGAACCAATTCGCGAGCTCTCTCGAATTACACAAGCAGTCCTCCTACGAATACCAAGAGCCGGTGCAGCGTCAGAGGAGTCCGAGCTTACCACCTATTAGGCAAATGGATTCCGATAGAATCATCGCAAAAGAAGAGAGGAGGACAAATATTCTGAATAGAAACATACCGAGCGCAAAGAGATTCGCATTTTACGACGAAGATTGTGAAGGGGATACGTCCGGGTACGGGAGTGAAACGATGAACAGGGGGCAAAACAACGGGCTGCATAATGTGGATGTCGCCAATGATCGCAACCCTGTGGTGGCATGGCAACAAAGCGGCAAAGATAACAGGTTAGAGGAATGTTTTTACTTTCTTATCAAATCGAGTCGCTATCTGATGTAATTGGTCAACGTAATATTTACTTAACCTACTTATTTGTTTATATGTCTACATAAGACTACCTTCAAAAACTCCACGCGAAGCCGCGAGCATCATAGTAGCAGGGCCAGATTTGTAGGTACACCTGAATTACATTTTAATAGTGAAATTATTGAACTATAATATAAATGACAACGTGATTAGAGCGTTGGGTAGGTAAAATTCTAGGCAGCAGAAACCTAAGCCAGAAGGCACAGCTCGCTATACATATTGGGATGCTAATCTCAACGTTAACTTATGTAAGTGAAAGTTGAGTATCGGAGAAAGAGCATGAAATTAGAATAAATGCTGCCGACATGCGAGCATTGCGCAAAATTTGTGGCATAACGCTTGCTGACCGCGTTCGCAATGATGATATAAGAAAGAGATTGTCGGTGCTAAGATAAGAAAAGGCACGCTCCGTTGCAATGCAGGATGAAAGAATGACGAAACAGATATACAATGCGAAAGTGGAAGGTACGTCCTTCCACTTTCGCATTGTATCTGTTTCGTCAAGGAGGAGGAGCCGAGGAAGACTAAAACTAACCTACCATGACCAAATTGGTCGTGTTTTATCAGAAGGTGATGTCAGGAGCCCCAGGAACGGCGAACGTGCATGAAGGACGAAAAAGAGCTATGAATGTTAAAGAAGCAAGTGAGGTATGTAGGTAAGGACCGTGTCTGATGGCGCTTCGTTCTCTCTGTCTACCACGCAAGAGACCTGACGTGAAGATATACATAAATAATATAGGTACAGAAGCCAAAACGGGCATTTAAAATGTTTTTTTTTTATGTCTATCCAGTGCGCACGCATTACACAAACATTCTAAATTTTCTTTAATTAAATTTTGTAATGTGATGTAGGTACATAAGATACGAAGGCCCCTTTCGAGTCAACTTTTAGGATGCCTTTATTGCGGGAATGTTTAGGAGTTCCTGCGAAAACTTAAGCAACCAAACTCTACGGGCGAACAGCCATGCATCATTGAAATAAAAGCCGTGACAGACCTCTAATTGCACCTACCTGTTCTATCGCTTATAGAGAATATGAAAATAGGTAAGTATTCAAAAATAAAATTTATATGTATAGGAACCCTGGTTCGAACGATGGTAGATCTGGAACGGCAGAGGGGAGGTGGTCCGCACGAAGTCCAAGAAGCAGCACTGCTGATGAAGGCCGGCCGCGATGGGGAGACAGAGGTGTCGCCACTGGCAGGCTATGGGAGCCGACAGCGCCTACCGCAAGACTACCACAAGTGTGTATATGTTTTTTTATATAGGAGCAATCCCCTTTTTCTTTAACTGAACCGTGTAGCAGAGAAGTTCTTCAGAGAATTGTTAAGTTAGGGAATAAACCCCTTGCGTGGTCCGTGGCGAAGTGTCCATAAGTTACGCTAACTGCTTTCCATCAAGCAGGATGCATGCTTGTTTGCCACCTTAGTAGTAAAAAAGTTCTAACATTCTATCTACACATAGCATAATTTGATTTCCTCCGTACAGTTGGTTAAGGGCTTGCGAGCCTTCCCTTCTGGGAGCTGTGCTTTCCGGTCACTAGCAAGACTGCAGAATTTCTATCGGCCGTCCATGCCACCACTGTCAAACCCGAATAGCAGTTTGGGATATAGTGCTAAAGGAAAAGCCGATTCCTTGGATAATAATCTCTTTGGTTCACAAATTTGAATGACAGAGAGGCTGTAGCACCTAAAATTCCGTAGTACGGTAGCTCAATGTCAAATATCACAATCACACAGCGAGATGTCCAGCAGGTGTTGCTCACTCGATATTCATAAATCGAGTAGGCATACCGACAGTGGATGCGCTTGTTCTGTACTGATGTACCTTTCGACGCTTTCATCCTCCATTCTTCAACAAGGCAAGTTCGGCTTTAGTGGAAGACTATTAATTTCGTTTGTTTCTCAAATGGGCGATAGATCAGAATTACACCCATCGGATCGAATTACAGGCCTATCGCTATAACCTCCCTTCGATCCAAGGTGATGGAGCATGTAACAAACATTAACCCTATGGCATCCCCGGAATATCACGACTTGATCAGAGACCGTCAGTACTCGTTATTGGATTGATGCATTTCTAGCGTATCTTACACACCGCTGGGCTTTGGCGATTGAGACTCAAGTTTTGGCTGGCTGTCAGTTTATGACGAAGGCGTTCGATCAGGCCATCGTACGGGCTACCGAAATCATTGTGCAAATGGGTTGTCAGCTTGTTATCCAGCAGATGAATAAAAACCATAATTAACGGTTGCTACTCCCATAGTATGGTTATCAATGCTGACGTCCCATAAGATTCTATGCCGTCCTCGGCGTTGTTTCTGCTACATATGTTGTCAACTGATGATTATACATTGCTATTCCGAAAGACAGTACCAGGTACACTTCAAAAAATAAAAACCAATATACAATCTGGCAGCAAAGCAATCCTAAAAGTTCCTGTATACCTTTTCAGGTAAACAACAGTAAAAACTAAATGAAGTAACTTACAATATAGTGTTAGGGTAAGTCAGGAGAGGACGACATTATGAAACAAAACTTAATCGCGATACAGCACATAGCTATACAATATCTCTGGGCTTAAAGGTCGCAAAGGACATTTCGACGAAAATGAATTTTTTGCACAGTTTTACTTTTTTTTCTATATCGATCCGTTTTAATTTTAGTTTTACGAGGGTCATTTGAAAAGTTCTTAGCCTAACATACTTAATGAAACCACACGATTTTGAGTTTATTTTTATTTTTCAACATACTCTCCTCCGAGCTCAAAACACTTTTTCCATCGACCCGGTAAGGCTTCGATACCCGTTTTAAAAAAAACTTCGTCTAACTCCTCAAAATAAGCGTCCACGGCGGCTATGACCTCTTCATTTGTAAAAAAAACCACCTAAAAATTTTTTCAGCTTTGGGAACAGATAAAAGTCGGACGGTGCTAAATCCGGTGAATATGGGGGATGAGGTAACAATTCGAAGCCACATTGATGGATTTCTGCCATGGATTGCACAGAGGTGTGAACGCGCGCATTGTCCTGATGAAACAAGACTTTTCTTCTCAATAAACCTGGACGTTTTTCTTTGATTTCTTCTCTCAAACGACGCAACAGGTTGCAATAGTAATCGGAGTTTATTGTTTCACCCTTTTTTTAAATAATCCACGAGAATTATACCCTTTGCATCCCAAAAAACGGATGCCATGACTTTGCCCGCCGATAAAACCACCTTTGCCTTCTTTGGGGTGGGCGATCCTGCTCTTTTCCATTGTTTCGACTGTTCTTTTGTCTCGGGCGTATTGTGGTGAACCCAGGTTTCATCCATGGTTATAAATCTTTCAACAAATTCTATTGGGTCAGCTTCATATAACTCTAAACAGTCGCGAGAAGTTGTGAGTCGGTTGCGTTTTTGTTCCACTGAAAGCAGTCGCGGTACCCACTGCGCAGACACCTTAGAGAATCCAAGTTCAGTAGTAATTATATCGCTCAGATGAGATGCCTATAGTCTTAGCTATCTCCTCGACAGTCAATCTTCGATCAGATAAAATTAAATCACAGATTTCAGATTTTTTCTTTGTTTTGATCAGTGGAAGCAGTCGAAGGCCGGCGAAGCAGACTACGGGGCTCATCTTGAATGGTCTCACGACCACATTTAAACTCTGCCACCCAGTTTTTAACAGTCGCATACGAAGGAGCGGACTCACCCAAAGTAGTAGACATGTCTTCATGTATAGCTTTTGGAGTTAAACCTTTCAAATTCAGGTATTTTATCACTGCACGATGTTCAATTTTATCCATTTTCAAAAATAGCTCTGACTTGACTTACTGTATCACGTGTAAACGAACAATGACTTACTATGAATAAACTAAACTGTGCATACTTGTTGCTAAATAATGTAACTAAAAAAGAGGGTAGTTATAAAAAAAACCAATGACTTTAACCATGTTAGGCTAAGAACTTTTCAAATGACCCTCGTATATCTATCTATTTGGTAGTCAGTTGGAGCAAGGTCTGGCGAATACGGAGGATGACGTATGGTTTCTAACTGCAGCTCCTGTAGAATTACAACAGTTTCTCGTGCAGTGTGTTTTGCGTTATCATGGAGCAATAATGGTGAAGATCGATTCACGAGTCGGGGCTGTTTCACTGCTAGTTTCGCCTTCATTGTTCAAAGTTCGATATAGTAAACATCTGCTGTCATTGCTTGACCAGACATGAGAAAGCTATAGTGAATAACGCCATTAAGAGACCACCAAACAGGTTATTACCATTACGTTTTTATTGGTAAGCTTTGCTTTAGGGTACTGTTGCGGCGTTTGACCTGAGGCCAGCCATTGCATTATTCGCTTACGGTTATCGTAAAGAATCCACTTTTCGTCACAAGTCACAACTGGATCCAATATTCCTTCATTTCTTCACGCGTTTCTTTCTGCAGATCGGTCAAATCATGAGGTACCCATTTTTCATATTTTTTTATCTTATTGATTTGATGCAAATGAGTCAATATTGTAGTAAGGTAACGTCAAACAATACCGCTAATTCCTGGGTAGTTTGACTAGGATAGGCTTGCACCATCTCCTTCAATTCACCGTTATTCACCCGTGTGGGCGGTCTTCTACGTGGTTCGTTCTTCAAGTCAAAGTTTCCTTTATGAAAGCGTTTAAACCAAAAACGCACGGTGCGTTAATTAGCAGTCTCCTCTCCAAACGCAGCATTGATATTGCGAGCCGTTTCTGCCGCGTTAGTTCCGCGTCGTAACTCGTACCTATACAAAAATTACTCGGATTTTCGAAGTATTTATCTTTCCCATCTAAGCTGAATAAAAGAAACAATTGAAATTCGAAAATCAAATGTTTTTTAAAAGAAAACCCCAGAGACATGTTACTAAAGGACCAGCCTCGTAGGATCATTCCCCTCTGTCATGGTACAAGCTATTGTGATCCATTGCGCGCATAAATACTTCGTGCGTAAACGATTCTCTAAAGAGGGTCCGTTTCTACACAGCATTACGATGTCGGGGCAAGAGCCGTCTTAAATCTGCTCTACGTGCATTGTCGCAATAATACTTGGGGAATCTAAAAAAAAAAATCGATTCTCTAACAGTCTTGTAATCGTTATCGCTCAGGTAAAATCATAAAGTGTTACACTATGCCAAACTGTGCAGTTATGTCATGCAAAAGAAGGTCGAACACTTCTAGTTTGCAAAAATATTGAGCTACCTTTCACATTGAAGTATTATTTTATTTGCTTTCATATAAAAGAAATTAAAATGGTGTGATAACGAATAATACATGAAAAATCGATTCAGTAATCGAGTACTGATGCAATCGAATCATATTCTGCGACTTTGGTAGTATATCTCCTATCCCAAATTAGCGTAAATTATACAAACTGCAAAAGAAAAAAAGTCCTTCATGATGTATAATAGAGTTCGTTTAGCTAAAGACAAAAAAAAAGTATATAAGACGTTTCGTAATTTTGAATCTACCAGCTTCGATTTACGAAGAAGTTCAGCTATTCCACAACAGATGGCAGGCAGCGGTAAGAAAATAACTTTGAACTGTAGATGCCTCGAAATAAGGTTGACATTTCCTTAAAACAATATATTTTCGTTTCTATGTAGTAGTTACCTCGTCCCCCGTCAAAAATGGCAGAATTATTTACTAACAGAATCACGCGTATGGCGAGTCCTTTAGTAACATGTCTCTGGAAAAACCTCATAGGTATTACGTGAAAAAAGTATTACTCGAAAATCTCACACCATGAAGGTTTAATGTCAATACAAAATATCTAATAATATTAACATTACAATATAATTGATATGTGACTTAATTTTTTATACAGATGCAAAATCAAAAAAAGGGCACTCCATCATGGGTGGAACGCGGTTTAAATATGATAGAAAATACGGCTGAAGTTCTAGTCATTGACCAAACCAGTTCTACACACTCCGGATTCGAGTGCGACAGATCTTCCTGCAATGGAAGTGACGAGGGAAGGTACGTGTAAACCCAGTACTGTTTAGTGAACACCTTATATAAGCTGTATATACATATCTCTATCATATCACAAGGACGCGGCGACATATGCTGAGTGGATTCCGATTCGGTGTCCATGACTTGCCCGTGGTCCCCAGTCTAGACCCTCTTGGGGGACCACGAACAAAAATATTCGCCTGTGGAACCCCTGCATAACAATTTTGTAATTAAATTTATTTTATATTGCCCGTGGTACCCCATCCCAGACAATTCAATCAATGGCAAAATGAACTGATAGAGGCCAAGGCACTCACCATTTAATCTATTTTCTATGACATTAACTTATACTCTTACCCATCCATCACTTAATCCATTGTGCGTAGAAAGTGTATTTGTATTTATATATATGGCAATTAGCGGGGGTACCACGGGACAAATCACTTGTCCATGGTACCCCTTTGTTCCCCTTTGGGGTTCAAAAGTATTAGCCCGTGGTCCGCGAAACCAGACTGGGCGACCATGGGTAAGCAATGTCGGTGTCATAGTTTTAAGAGTTACTCTGTTTCCCTTCTTTTTTTAATCTGTAACTAATTATGTCACCCAATAAATATTTTTCCATGACCATATTACTCACGCTATAGATTTTAAGCTGTATATTTTATAGTACATAATTTTGTCCTTGCAGAACTTTTTTAAGAGGACAGAACGTCCCTCTGGAGCCTGAAATCAAAGCACAGCGCGAAAACAAACGAATAAAAGCGTTAGAATTACAATCTGCAATATTAAGCCAGTTAGAAGACCGTGAGAAACGCCGGCACGAAGAAAGAGAAAAAAGACTACGGGAAGAAAGATTAGAGGAATTGAGAATACAACGACAACAAGACGAAGATAAGTTAAGACTTGAAGAAGAAAAGCGTAAAAATGAAGAAAAGCAACTAATGGAACAAAGAAAGCTAGAAGCTCTCAAAAAAGCACTCGAAGATGCGGAAAAGAAAGCTAGGCAAGAAAAAGAAAAGAGGTTTATTTCTCATAAACAGAGTCTAAATTCAAACTTAATTAATAACAATGTTGTCATAGCTGATAGAAAAATAAATAACGAAGAAGACAGCGCAGCAAATATAACGTTATATAACAATGAAACATTCAGCCCCACCAAAACCCATAGGACATATGATGTGCATTCAGCAAAAAGTCAAAAGAAAGAATGTGATTCTCATCAAACTACAGAGTTTAATTCGCCTCGATCTACAGTCCCCGGTAATTTAAATTTATTTATACATAGTGTACCACCACTGGCTCTTACAGACAATCAATTCAATATTGTACCAATAGGAATAAATGGTAATGGAGAAATAGTCAGTGGTCAACCAAACAGTATACAATTAGCAGTTTTAGTTCCTCAAACTCTTACAAACAATATGTACAGCGTGTCATTAAACTCACTTAATAACATTAATGAGCTTACTGATTCCGGAAAAATTCTTACTCCAAGAAAATACCGCGCTGGTAGAACTAAAGATGTCTCCACACAAACAGAAACAAGTTTATATAATTTTACTTCTGATAAAATAGTGGAAACTGAAGAAATCGAGAGAAACATAGACAAAGATTATCCGAATATTGACGAAAACGCGCCACAAGAAAGTCATCACAGTACTTTGAAAAAAGACAGACGTTTTCGATCAGAAGAAAGATTTAAGAAAGATATAGAGAGCCGTCCTAAATGGGGCGTCAACAGACCGGCAGCGCAATATAAGAAACAAAGTGAAAAAGATCCATTTTATAGTCAAAAAAGAAAAGTAAGGCAAAAACTTAGACCACAAGCTCGACAGTATCTCTCACAGTCAAGCGAAGAGAGCCGCTCTCCTAGTCCGCCCATTAGGTCTGACAAAACATCAGACATGGGACATAAAGAGCGCAATTCTTTGAGCCAATCTTATTGGAAAAGTAAAAGATCTAGTCAAGATTTGTCACGAAATAATCCTGTACCAGAACCAAATGACCAACTAGCCCAAGAGTTTAATCACTTCGGGCAGATAACTGCGAACGAAATAGTAGAAAATAAAAAATCCCCAAAGATGTCACCGACAAAAAGAATAACATTATCCCAGAAATTTATAAACGATAAATATGGTAATAGGAAATTATGGTCAGACGATTTTAATGTTAACGAACGCAGCAGTAAATCGAATATACTCGATGCTGAAAATAGAAAGAAAATTATAGACCAAATAAATGTAACAAAACGAGATTACTTAGAGAGAAATGAGGACCAAGAAAACCTTATGATTAAAACTAAATATTGACAATGTAGCGTAAGAACTACTCGTAAATTAATCAAAAGGCCGAAGGATAATAATCATAAAGTGCAATACGTAGTTGAAATTAGGTTACTTAGATACATATCGCTATCGATTCAACCGTTCCTAGGAAATAGGTCACAACAGTTATATCAATAAAATCTAAAGTCGCGGTGTAGAACCAGACGGCGGCGTTCGAACGAATTTAAAAATGTCTAAGATAGATGATTTATTTGATAAAAAGAAAGATGAAGCACCTATGCTGGACTTATCTAAGACTGTAATTAATACAGCGGAGGAGTACAGAGCAGTTATGGACAAAGTTCCAGATTTTAAAACTAGACCGGAGAAGGTAAACTTGCTGCATTTAGTTATATAATGTTTGTATGATTTGCTGCAACAGTTTATAATATAAATTAGGTTCGAGCTGAAGATATCAAAATAAAAGACAAGACTGAAGATCACAAAACCAAGACGCCTAAAAAGGAAATTCGTGCTTACGAAAAACTAGGAACACGTGGATATGAAGAAAAGCAGTTTACGTTTATGGACCCTATACCAACGGAAATGCGAGGTTTGAAGTTTGAGGAACTGTGTGCCGTGCCTATAGAATGGAAAATGTTGACATCCATCAGGCCGAAGTCTAAACTCGATGAAGAATATTTTAACCGGTGAGTATCACGTAAATTACCTCCCAGTCTGGCTGTTTGTATGTTTACCTATATTTAAAACAACGTTACCGTCAATGTTCTGCTATTTTTAGATTAATTGAACTAGGTAAAGCGGAATTACGGACAAGGGCAAGAGATAAGAGGGAAATGATCAAAAACACAATGATTAGAAAAACTAAGAACCGTTCAGGCGTTACTGAAACCAGAATCCTGACATGCTCGGAATGTGGCGAAGAATTCTGCAATGGTTAGTATTTTCGCTTTGTAATTGAAATATGCTCAAGCATGCGATATCTATTAGATCGTCCACACTGTAAATATGTAAATATGTCTGTTTGTTTGTTGTATTTTTAATCCTGGAGAAGGTGAATATTTTTTTAGGGACAATAGGATTCTATGCGGGCGCAGACGCGTATAGAAATTAACTGAAGTCGATTAAAATCTGTACGGTTTTAGATATAACGGGAAGCATATAATAACAACATGAAAGCGTGAAGAGATTTATACGAGGTCGGCAACGCACGAGTGATACCCCTGGTGTCGCAAATGGTCATAGGCTACGGTAACTACCTAACCATCAGACAGTTTGACAGACTTTTTTGACACCTCAGCGGTTTTACAAATATGTACAGAAGTCTAATATTTAGTACTTATAGGTTGGTAATTACATACACTTGTACACACATTTATTACACTGGGCTATCACTGCTCTAATATATATATATATATAATTAGAGCAGTGATAGCCCAGTGGATAAGGAACCGGCCTATTGACCAACTGGTTCCGGGTTCGAATCCAGGCATGTACCACTAAATTCATGTTTTTTTGGATTTATGTCTTGTAATTATCACTTGCTTGGCAATGAAGGAAAACATCGCGAACAAAGCCGCACATCCAAGAAATTATATTTCGTCAACGTGCGATCTAACCTACGAAAGGTCTGGTTTTATCTCTTATGTTGTACAGGTTTGTCGGCAGTCGCTCCAAGTAAAAGTCAGTATCTTCGCCAAATCCTTAGGCTTAGAGCGGGTTCCCTGTTGCTGACAGATCCGGGGCATCCCACCAACGCGGCCGATGGCAATTCGCGGGGTTGTTTAGTGGGTATACCGTTGGGCAGCCAACGGGAAGTCGCACACTACCACCGGAGGCCACCCAGGCACCCAGGTGGTGTGCGTAACGCATTTTTCCCCGCGTCACAAAAAAAAAGTGTTAGATAGCGGACCCCGCCAATCCTAATGGATTAAGAAATGTGATAAAACTAAGATGAGGAAAAACACCCATTTATGTATCATACAAATTTATTATTTTAATATTTAGCTCATTATTTATCAACATCATGCTCTGCTACGTTTCTGTCAAAAATATATATGACTACTACTTATCTTTTGTTTACGTACGTACAGTAGAATCAAATGATATGTATTTGAATAAAATTTCGTCATATGACCACGCTAAGATGCTACCTTTGTTTTATTTTTTTGTCAAAACAAAATTTAAAACAATGGCAAAAAGTATGGCTCTTATCAATCCATCTACACATGTTATCCGACCATCAACCTATTGTCTAGAGAGAGTCTCACAAAAATATAATATACAATGTATCCGATTAAGTATATTACCTACATAGAAGTATGTAAATTGCTTGTTTCAATGTAAGTTCTCAAACGCCATATTTATTCTCTACACGTTGCCCGCTGCTTTACTCGCTTTGATGTCGATAAGTATAGAAGCAGGTATACAATGCAAAATTGGAAGGAGGAAGGAGCCGAGGAAGGCCGAAACTTACCTACCGTGATCAAATTGGTCGTGTTCTATCAGAAGGTAATGTCAGGAGCCCTAGAAACTGGCGAGCGTGCGAAAAGAGCAATTAATGTTAAAGAAGCGAGTGATGTACGTATGGATCGAGACACGTGGCGCTCGGTTCTCTGTGCCTATCCCGTAAGGGATTTGGCATGAAGTTATAGATAGATAGATTTCGATAAGTAAGTACAGGTACTACATAGTTTGATCGGAGATACAGTGCATGTTTAATCTCCGATTCTCAAATTATCTCTACAATATAACAGTTTGCTCCGAATGGATTTCTCTACATGTATAGGGATTCCTATAGCGTAAGAAAACTATTACTGTCACAATACGTATAGACCAGAAAACTTGTTATTTTGTGCAGAATATTTACACAAAACCCACTATACCTAAGTATAAAAAAAACAAAAAAATATTTTTTATAGTGTAATAACACTATAAAAAACCTTTTCACGAAGAGCTCGATGGCGCAGTGGTGAAACGCGCTGTTACGTTACTTTGACACCAACGCTCGTGGGTTCGATTCTAACACAGGACAAACAACTGTGTGCATGAACATGCCTGTTTGTCTTGGTCTGGGAGTTTTTAAGAGAGGTAGACCACAAAGCGGCCCATCTGGGGAAGTACCTCCACTTCACAAAAAACTGCAGCCAAATAACAACTAAATAGGGAGTTGTTGTGTTTCTGCGTGTGAGTGAGATCACTAGTACGCTGCTAAGGAGTTGCTGTGTTAGCAGCACAGGTGGCACCGCGCGAGTGATACTTAATGTATTGCAAACGTTCACGGTATCCGCTATGCTAGTATGGTTCCCGACGTTGTAAAAAAACACTAGCACATGAGATATTGGAGTATTTAGTTTAATTGAACTACAAATATGTTTATATATTTTTATTACATTTAAAATATAAGTAGGCGCTCGTTAAAGGCTTACAAGAGGGTTAGGGGATTTATTTCAGAAACGGAAATAGATGTAGAAGTTACATCCAAGTTCCACATACCTAGTTATTTAAACAAATACTGGAAATGCTAACTTATTTATTAGGGAAACTGGGACTAAACCAAACTTATTTTTGCCTTTCACGGGTTGTTGCTACACAAGGCATAAAATAGAAAAATACATTACGAAACCGTATTAGATCGATCCCAACACCCACTTCACATGTTTTATTGCTTACGGCGTCTCTCCGACTACCCAGCAACGGACTTGGCGTGAAGATATAGATAAATAGATACTTGCCTTTTGACTAACCGACTTAATTATGCGACATACCTACCTACCGTTAAACGTCACTGTCTTAAATATGAGGCGAACGTTCAGTACGTAGGTAGGTACGACTTTAACGTGACGATTGTGTTGAATGCTTATATATACATGTACTTTTATTAGAACATTCATAAAACTGCATATTTTTAGAATTATTTTCATTCCTTACGTACGACATATAAATAATAAGACATTTTAACTTTGCAGGTAAAATGTGTGTGATAACCAACTACGACATGTTTGCCCGTTTAAAAATTGAAGTAGAAGCGAAATCTTCACGCGCGCAAGCAGCACCTGCGCAGGTCGGCGGCAAGACGAGGCGGCTGAAGAGGCGAACACGACGCAAGCCGCGCAGTAAGAGCGCCGCGCCCGCACAGCGAAAATCCAACATCAAATCCGGCGCGAAGAGTGACTCGGAAATTTAAATCAACCTCAGTATTTAAGTAAATAGCTTCATTTACTTGTCTCGCTGTTCACTATCACAACACACCAGTCGTACTATTCCAGTGAGTACTAGACCGCAGTAACTTTTTGGTTTTTACGTACGATGTCAACGACAACCCAGTAAGCTACTAAAAGAGTAACTTAGTCATTCTTCTGACCGGTACCGTCCGGGTGGCGATGCGATGGAGGTAGTGAACTCTCCTGACCATGGTCGGTCATACGGGTTATGTCAGATTGCTACTGAAACATCGGTTACGGGTTACTATTAGCCCGAAAAGGTTCAAAAGCTTCATTGGTCGCGATCTCCACGGGAGAAACGGGGCGATGAAATCCGCAGTAACGCTACACCACGTATATATATTTATTCTATGTAGGACCATTCTGAAATAATACACTTTTTATTCATCTTTAAGCTCGTAACAGACGTAGCTATGTATAACATATCGTAAGGTAACATGCTATCTCGGTATAAATACACGAAACAGAGTAAGACAGCATGTTATCTTACGATATATTATAGCTACCTACGTCTGTGACGGACTTTACTGTGGCACCAACTCTAAAACCTACAAATACATCGCGCTAACATACATGTCATACCAAACTCCAGTGAAACCTATGCGTGCAAAATGCACGAAACAGCTGGTTTTTATCGCGGTTTTCGAATTGGTCCGATAGTGAAAGTTGTTCAACTATCAACAATGACAGATCCAAAAAAGTGTATGCAAGAACTTTTAATTTTTTTGCTCAAGTTCCGCTGTAATTTTAAAATTATTTTTAGTATTCTCCTGTACTAAACACTAATAGTATTTATATCTTAGTCAAAATATGAAAGTCTGACCGAGATGTCAGATGCATATTATGACATGTAGGGTGCGGACTTACGTTAGAGTGTTACTAGGTCACCGGCACGTATTTGGATTAAAATAAGATATAGTTGGCACTCCGAGAGGGCTCTAGTGTGGCAAGCTTACATTAGCAACGCATACACCCTTTTTTAGTAAAAAAAAAATGGATGATCAAATCTTTTACTTTATGTCCCCACTATGAAATCTTTGAAAAATAATATCTTCCCTGTAATGTTTAGCGAAGACCGACAGAGTGGCGTCGCAAGGAAACACCGTCAGGCAGCTCCTGAGGAGTTGTGTTACCAGTGGGTGTGGGAAATTATGCGCGATAGGTGCTCCTATATTGCAAGCGCTCATAGGCTAACGGTACACTTTATATAAGGTGGGTATGGTTATTATATAAAAAATGTACTATAGCAGTGTTCTGGTTATTGCTGTTTCGCTTGCAGAAGAGGAATATAAACAAATAAATAGTTTAATATCATAACGTTCACAACCGACTATATTCTAAATAGCACCTTGTGCTTCGTAAATATTTAAAGCACCCAACGATATTATTAACACCACCTGTATTCTTATGACACGGTTCAAAGACAGTTTTCATTCAACTGAAATCAGATATTTCCTTGTTCGATATTGGTTAAATATTTTTTATTTTTCTTGTATGAAGTAAGTAATATGTAGGTAAGTTAGATTGTCAAAAGTCTATAGGTGCCAAGTGGTATGAAAGTAATTTTAAAATAAAAAATATCGCAATACCATGATAACTGGAAGGAAAACTAGCTGGCTCAGCTTAAGCAATAAACATTTTTTTTTACTTTTCTTCTGTATACAATAAGCAATCCTATTGGCAGTGATGTGCCGCACGCGCGCGGTTGCAGTAATGAGCGCGGTTCGACGGCCCAATGAGCAGCTTCATGCGATTTGTTTTCACCGTACCTATTACAGCCGTCGAGAACTCAATGACTAGTTGCGAGTGTCTTTCTAATCGAACACGCAGGTTAAGTAACGTCGACCGCAGCCTGTCTATGGATGAGTTTATTTATCCCGAGCTTCTGCGTTGTTCGGAAGGCACCTTAATCCATCGGTGTCGGCTGTTGTCGATAAATGACAGTCGTTACGCTAAGTCAGTGACCTTCGGGAGGCTTGACACTACTGGCCTCCGCCAATACGCAATTCAACAGCGTGGTGGAATATGTTCTACACCCTTTCGGTTAAAAGGACCCGTATCCCTGCAGTAGGATGAGTTAGGGTTGGTGTTCCAATTTCAGCCGTATACCGAAGCAGGACGTAGCGGCGGCTCGGTTGACCTTATCTATAAGGTCTCTAGACTGTCCTCCACTAGACCGCCTTCCTTAATTGTCACCCTAGGAGATATAAATGAAGGTTTCTTGCATGTATTGCCATTTTCAAAATATTTTATAGCTTTATCAGATGTTTTCTAGCATTCCACTTTGTGCGTTGGTCTTGAATGTTCTGTTAAAAATTGATCTGGAGATGTTGAAAGTTTTGTTTTCGTATAATTATTGCACATGTATTGACAACGTCCTAAGTGATTGCTTTAAGGCGACACATCGAAAAATTAGACCAACTTTCATCGAATAGTATAGGCTAATGACTAAACTGACGGATCTAAGATTTTAATATAAATAACTTCATTTCTTTATCTTGAATTTGCTTGCTCAAATACGCGATTGTGTAAAATTGATTCGATAATAATTACTTTCGAAAACACCTCCTGAAATTCATTATCTTTGAAATTACAACGAAGTTGTTCTGTTTATACGCTTCAAAATTACTTAAATCTATTAGTAATATCTATGTTTATAATATGCTTGCTGCATATTTTGATAAGTGAAACACGAATTTTTTTAAAAATATTTTAAGTTTCTGACAATTTCTAAGCGATCACATTCGTCTTGGGTGCTACGTGTTTTCGACCTTATTGTGCGGTAATGAGGATTATAAACGCGTTGACTAACTACATCCAGCCAGTCCGGCTGCAGCCCGCTTCGAGGTAAGACCTATGTCGACTGTCTGCTCGAGCTCGCTCCATTTACATCGCGACACCGAAGTTTTTATAATTAATAGTTGTAAATATTCAATATTATAGTATTTAGCGTAAGTGTATTATTATTAGATATAAGTAGTAAATAATATTATAGGTTTATATATATTTATTATACTGTTGTAATAATGGGGAACACTAAAAAGAAAATATATAGAATAAAAATACAAAGAAAATGTTCGTAGAATGGGGGAGGCGAACAAGACAAGGTATTTTTTTTTTTAATTATTATATTCATTAAACATATTATAATAACATTGTGTAGACATATTTCTAGTTTTTAGAACAGTTCCTAGGTATGGTTGGCCCAAGCTATTTAATTCCTCTTCAAACTTTTTTTTAATTTTGCTTATTTAATAACTCTATATAAAACTGCATTAATGAAATAAGAGTTATTTTTTGCAGGAATAAACAGTAACATTTGATAATTGGTATACATTATCCACAGGCTGACCGCGTATCTATATAGGACGTCAAACTCCTATTATGTCCATTATAATCTGACCGAACTCCGACTTAGAAGTTGTACGTCGGTAGAGGTCAGGTTACGTTGGAAATTTATACCAATAAGGTTCGCGTTCTCAGCACATAGCAACCAGTGGAGACTCTTTATTTCTTTGTATTAAAATAAAAACTTATAAAATAGAATATTTTTGCTGTTTTGTTTTTTAGGAGAAACTTACTAAATAAACATATTCCACTAGCAGAATCACTACTCGATTTATATGCTACTTTAACGTAAGTGTCATACGGGACGACAAACTCATGGTAACCATTATAAGCTCACCGAACTCTGACTTAGACATTGTACGTAGGTGAAGGTTAGTTTACGTTGGAAATTTATCCAATCAGAAGATAGAAAACCAGTGGAGGTTTTTTTTTTTTTTTGTATTAAAATAATTACTAGTAAAATAGTATATTTTGATAGTTTTTAAAAAAACTCGGTATGTTTCATGTTAAAGAAGCGAGCGAGGTGTGTAAGTACCGAGTCATGTGGCGCTCACGAGGGATTTAGCGTGAAGATATAGATAGATAGTATACTTATACCCATGGTACTCGTGAAAACAAATAATATTTACTATGAACCAACACTGAAAACACAAAAAAATCATCTATTCTATACGTTGTGGTTAGTATTGAACTATTGTACGGATTAGATTTATTTTGCAACATCAGAGATGGTCCTGGTTCTTTCTTCTTGAGAGTTTAATAAATAACAAGGAAACGTACAACAATACAAAACACAGAGTATACATAAGTAAAATACAATAAATGTCATTATACTGAAGTTAAAGTTATGAAACAGCAAGAAAATCATTTGTCACATGTTTTTTTTAAATATGAATAGATTACAAAATTCTATTCATTTGTTCAAATTCAAAGTCAAAATCTTTTTATTCCGTAAAAATGGCTAAATTTGTTTGGAATCGTCACATTTTTTTTCCCTACCGTGCAGTTTATGACTAGGTGAGCACTGATAAAAATACTGCCAAAAAACTCAGGCATCCCTCTTTTGGTATCCAAACAAATTTACATATTTTGTTAATTACATTATAATTGGATCGACTCACTCCCAGGCATTTTTATCATTAATATAGTCAGATACTTTATAATATGCCCTGCTACACAATTTGGCTTTAATAGTAGTTTTAAATTTGTTTATTGACAAATCTCTTATATTGCTGGGAAGTTTGTTATAGAACCGTATACATTGCCCCATAAAATAATTACTTGTTTTGTGGAGACGGCTTGCATATAACACAAGATTATGCTTATATCTAGTATTTATGCTATGAATATCACTCTTTTTACAAAATGAGTCTATGTTTTTATGGACATACAAAAGATTTTCATAGATATATTGCGATGCGACTGTTAAAATATTTATTTCTTTGAATTTTTCTCTAAGGCTCTCACGGGGACCAAGTTTGTAGATAGCTCTTATGGCTCTCTTTTGCAATAAAAAGATGGTGTTAATATCCGCGGAGTTACCCCAAAGAAGAATTCCATATGACATAATACTATGAAAGTAGCTGAAATAAACTATTCTAGCCGTATCAATATCAGTGAGCCGTCTAATAGTTTTCACTGCATAAGCTGCAGAACTTAGTTTTCCTGATAATTTTTCAATTTGTGGGCCCCTTTGTAGTCTGGAGTCAATTGTTATACCTAAGAACACAGTTGTCTCCACAGAGGCTAAATTAGTTCCATTAACATGTACATTGGTAGCCACCTGCCTTACATTAGGTGTTGAGAACTTAATTACTTTAGTCTTTTTATCATTAAAAGCAGATTATTAACACTAAACCAATGAATAACTTTAGAGAGAGCATCGTTAACTTCGTCATAATTACCTAACCGTCTATTAATTTTGAATGTCAGTTATTCTCGTGATTAATACGTAATGTTTTAACTTTTATAAGATGGCAGTGGAATTGAGAAGCAATAAATCAAGTATTTTCTTAGTTGGAGACGTAAATTATCAAATAATAGGCGCAAAATTACCGTCTAACCGTCAAGTTCTTCCTGTACTTTTTTATAAAATTCGCGAAGTTAAATTGACTGTTAGTGAAAGCGCATACCTAGTCATTCGAGAGTGTATTATATTTAGGGAAAAAGCTAGGATCCCTACCAGAGCTATACCTAACTGTGTAAAATAACTTGTGAATCTTCACCAGGAGAGAGTTGCAAAAAAATTCCAATTTTCTATTTCAATTTCAATCTAATTCAATCTGATAATTTTATTTCTCTTATTTATTCGAAATAAAAAAATCCTGTGTTTACTCGGCGCTATCAGCCATTATGACACTCGAACATCTATAACTTCAAGCCAAATCCCTTGCGGGGTAGGCAGAGAGAGCCGAGCGCCACGTGACTCGATCCTTACATATCTCACTCGCTTCTTTAACATTCATTGCTCTTCTCATGCACGCACGCCGGTTTCTAGGGCTCCTGACATCACCTTCTGATAGAACATGACCAATTTGGTCATGGTAGGTAAGTCTTGGCCTTCCCCGGCTCCTACATCCTTCCACTTTTGCATTGTATATCTGCTTCGTCATTCTTTCATCTTGCATTCTTTCTACATGCCCGAACCATCGGAGCATGCCTCTTCTTATTTTAACACCGACGCTCTCTTTCAGACCAACTCTATTTCTAACATCATCATTACGAATACGGTCTACAAGCCTTACGCCACAAATTTTGCGCAGCGCTCGCATTTCAACCGCGTTTATTCTACTTTCATGCTCTTTCTGCCATACCCAACTCTCGCTTCCATAAGTTAGCGTTGGGACCAACACTGCATTGTGTATAGCGAGTTGTGCCTTCTGGCTCAGGATTTTACTGCCAAGAAGTTTTCCCAACGCTCCATTCACACTATTCCCAGCACTCACTCGTCTTTCCACATCTGCGTTGTACCTTCCATCCCTGCTGAAAGCGCATCCAAGATATACAAACTCATCCACTTGTTCCAACACTTCATCATCAATCGTAATCCTTACATTAGTTCTGGATTCTTCTCTTTCAAATACCATTATCTTTGTTTTCTTCGCATTCAGTAGTAAGCCTTTCTCCATTCAGTCGTCTTTCATCGCTGTGACCAGTGTTTGCAGTTTAGATGGTGTATCTGCTAACTAAACATATGTGTCCGAATCAACAAATGGCCCGCTTTAGCCTCTCGATAAACAATGTTGTATTATGTAGCTAGTGTTTCATTCTTCTTAAGGGGGATACATGCCGTCCAGTGGCGCCTCAAGGAATAAAATATCGTATCTTAGCGTGGAAGATAAACATTATAAAGTCATGTGTTGCGTGTGTTACAAATACAATAACGTACTTTTACGTCATTAAACCAACAATTGAAATGTTTTGCTTTCGTTGTTATAGGCATAATTGCCAAAAAACGGCCTCTTTTAGCACTTTTGCTTATAACAACGATAGTGGAATATTTTGAGTGTTGGTTTAATGACGTAAAAATACTTTACTATCTTCGTAATAAATGCAACATAAGATTTCATAATGTTTATCTTCTATGCTATAATATGTTTCTTTATTCAATGAGGGCGCCACTGGACGAGACCTAAGTAAGAACAACATAGATACCAAGACATGTTAACTTATAGAGATATAAACATAAAACGATGTCATTGATTTCTCTTTCAATAAACTTTTAAAAGTGAATACGTTTCTGTAGTTTTTTATTACTATTATTACTATTGTTTTCCGTCTAGCTTAAATAAGTATGTTTGGTTCAGTATGTATAAAGCTAAATAATAATTAAATCAATAATTTTTATTAAATATTGATATTATAAATTTTATTTAAGTGTGACGCGACTCTGTAGCTTTTCTGTTCGTTTGCATTGACTATACGTTGACCCCAGGTTACCTATTAGGCGCTAATTTCAAATTTTACAAATCGAGCGTCGAGTGTCAATTGAGGGGCGCGGGGTGATTGGGCGGAGCCATTTTAAAGCTTCACGATCGAGGTGTCGCCTTAATTGAAACAAGTATGTTACACGTTACCTAGACTTTACATTAGATAGTACCCTGCTGCGTGATATGCAGGATTAAGAGGACTGCACAGTATGCGTGCGGGTGGGCGGCAGCTTGTTGACCTGGTTTGACGCACCCAATGGTATCTTGATAATTGTCTACAAAGAAATACATGAATTGCTTACGAGTGACCTAGTGGGGAATTGTTTGCCGTGTTACTATTTTGTGTTAACAAAGATATTTGAAAAGAGGAACCTAGAACAAACACAAGAATTATGGTTGATGACGTAGTGTTGGAACAAATACATGAGATTGTATATCTTAGATGCGCTGTTAGCATGTATGGAAAATACGCCGCTGATGTTGTGACAGCATAAAATAATCCTAAAGCACAGCTATACACCGTGGTGCTGATCCCAACGCTAACGTATGGAAGACATGGTATGGTAGAGAGAGCATTAAAGTAGAAAAAATGCGGTCGAGATGCGAGCGTAACGTAAAAATCTGTGCTGTAACGTTTGAAGACCGAGTTCATGATGAAGATGTAATACCTATACAATGTGAAAATAGAATGATGTAAGTGCCTAAGGAGTCAGGAAACCATAATAGAACGATAGAAGTACACGAGGTAGATAGATAAATAAAGGAAAAATCAAGTTTCTCACGTTTCAATTTCTTTTTTAGCACCAATAAGGCGTATACGACCTGCCTTATAGTAAGCAATTACCGTAACCTATGAAACGGTTGCAATATCAAGAGCATCACTCTCGCGTTGTCGTCCAGTTCACGCGTTATAAATCCTCTTCCGCTCAAAGAAACCTAGAAGAAAATCTCCGCAGGGAGTTCATTCCATAACTCAAGCGTTCGGGAATGAAAAACTCTCTGGAATCGCAATGTACGCGACCATTTTGTTTCCAATGCGCGAGAATGAATTCCTTATCGGTGGAGGGCGGTTCAATTGTAGGATAGCTGTAACCGTAATTATTAAGTTTTTATGTAACTTGTATTGTACTGTTATACACGTTTATACTATATAAAAACACAAGTACGTGTATATATAATACACGTACTTGTATTTATATTTGTAGCAGCAACAGTCTTTTACGAGTGTCAGCATATTCTGCAGGTATGCACAGTTGCCTACATTAATAGTATATATGAGCATTTTTTAGATTAAACAATATTTATAAAAGTAATAATTGACTGATTGATCGTCTATATGTATGGAATAAGAAAGACTGCTTTCACTGTCACCCACGCATCAATTAACGCATAATAACTTAGATTAAGGTCTTGTATACAAGAATCTCGACTTTTATAACAGCAATTTGATATTTATACAATTAAATTATCTGATATTATTATGTATTTCATTTTTCTATGCCAAACGTAAAGGGCGGGATCATTGAAAGAAAAATTCAATATCACTCTTTATTGATTTTAAAAAAATAATTATATTACACATTCATTATATTTTAGAGCCTATAAAACAATAACATTCTCAAGATACAAAGTGTTGGCAAATCCCCGCCCGCGGCACCCCCGCGCCGCCCACCACCCGAGGCGGGGCCCGGTCACTACCACTAATGAATATGAAGCCAAAAATATATTTTACATCTAGTTACCTGTCGATAACTAGGTGAATTTGATTCATCTTCGAGAATAAACTAGATGATAAATTCTTACAAATTTTAGGCCCTAAGTACAGACAATAAATTATAAATAGGAGAACACAACACAATAGAAACATAACTGGAAAATAAAATATTTTTAATCTCTTAGGATTATTCTTAATAATATAAATAGTGATATAACAAATCCAGCGTCTGGACGAGCGGTCCTTTCCTCTCTCACCAAAGAGTCGGATGCCACTACAGCAGTGAAGCACTCTTGCCGTTCAATTGTATATCACAAGGCAATATCGAGAATGTATAAACAAGATGCAACAAATAGAGGAGAAGATGAAGAATCGAGAGCTTAGATCTTTTTACATTATAAACGAAACAGTACCTATGTTACATAACGTCTTCGTGGTTATAGGTATCGTATAAAGGGTAAACATGTAGTTAAGAAACATTGCACAGCCGATAAATAAATATCATTCGTATAAATGTATTGAAGCTACTTTCGGTTTCCTCTAGATCGATAGCGGAGTCGCTCTCACTCTTATTCTATCATTTATACGACAATAATAAATTATTTGCGTTCAAAGACATTAAGAATTCCGAAATATCTTTTACATAATAGTCGTCGCTATCTTAATCGTTAATTATTCTTAAATCTAGGTATACAAAATAGGAATCTGCAATAAAACACCAAGGTCAGCCGTTTGGATTCGTAGCGACTATTGACGACAATTTGCGAGATTTACAAATGTTACTACCACCTCAGGAACATAGATATGTGTGATCGTCGAGCTAAACAAAGTAGCAGTGAGAAAGGTAAGGTAGGAATGCACAAAACAATGGAAATATCAGTGTCGTCCGGACGGAAAATAGGCATTGTATAATCCTAACACGTCATCTGTCTTTGCATGAAAATAAAATTAATTGATCTACTCGTATATCACTATCAATTCGATATTAAAACGAGATGCCGGTGTTGCGGCTCCATAACAAATTGGTCCAAATTCAGGTCTCATCACACTTTTTTGTCATTGTAATTAATTAACATCAAATTGAAATAAATAAACTAATCTAACACTAAAATCAAATTTGTCCACGATTGTCATCGGTGTAATAGTGGGACGAGGAAATGCACACAATGGAATGAAAGGAGACGAGACACTTATTACTACAAGCACCAGAAGATCTTGAATGTAAACAGAGTTACGTTCCTAAGTCTCAATACAGCTACTACATAAACATACGAATTGCTACCTAAGGTAAAAAAAACTTATAATTGTTAATTTATTACGTTACTACACTGCGAAACGATGTAGACATCGAATAAATAACAAAGCTACAAAACATATTGCAGATTCCCAAAAGTCACTAACGTTCTCCGAACATACTACAAATTATGACTGCTTAAAATGCATACAAAACAAAACATATTATGCTTTATAGTAAACAATAATTAAATTATTAAGAAACAAGTCAACATGAGCTAGACGTACGTAAAATAAAATATGCAACTAAAAACATGGACGTAATTAACCGAATGTGTATGAACAGTTAATGAAATAAAACTTAAATATAAGCGACTTTCACACCCTGTAAAACTACGACCCTGAAACAAAATACGAAACTAGTGATATTTATACAGGCTATTTGATCTGCACTACTTTGGTGGGAAGCACGCCACCGGCTAGATCATGAGAACTATCGCCGGTCGAAACCCACTTTTGTCACAAAGTAGTATAAATGAAATTACCCGCAAATTATACATCCGCAAAATAAAACTGAATCTATTAACTATCTTTATACATTATAATGAGAATGTTATCAATTAGAATAATTTCAAATTATTAGACGTTATTATTATAATGATGAAGTCACTGACAGTCTCCAACACGGAGTACGTGCGGGCTGCTGGGCTGGGTAGCTGTTTCCAGCGGTGTGAATGGCATTGAGCTAGAGACAGGGCGTGCGCCCTCGTGGACCCTGTATGTGCGACTCACCGTTCACTGGTCTTTGCGAGCCTTCTTCTTGCTCTTCTTGGAAACTTTCGCGTCTGTCCAGGTATCTGAAAAGTACGAGGGAATAAAATTATTATATGTGAAAGTATTATAGTATGTCAAAATGGACGAATAGAACAACATGATTCGTTTACTTGTGTGCGTTTGCTCAGCAAGATGTTGCGACTTTTCATGATTTGTACTTTATGGATAAATATATTTCGTTAGAGCTGTCTTGTACAAATGTACCAGTATGTAAGTATACATTTTGTGCCGCACAATACTACCGAAAAACAGATTTAGCTAGGCGAACATTTACTAAGCAAGGTATAGAGCCCGATAGGAAGTATTCGAGGATACATATGCCCCTTTCGAGCAATTTGACAAGCTCGGTGGCGCAGCAGTTAATAACGCGACTTTGACGCCTACACTTGTGGGTTCAATTCCCACACAGGATAAATATTTGTATGCACGATCATTTTTATTTGTCTTGGTCTGGCTGTTTTAAGAGAGGTAGGGTACATCAAAGCAGCCGCCCGTATGGGAAAGTACCTCCGCCTAACAGAAAACCGCAGCCAAATAACAAGTCTCTGTAGGGTTGTTGTAATCCTACTTGTGAGTGAGGTCACCTGTAAGCTTCGAAGGAGTTGCTGTTATAGCAGCAAAGGTGACATTGCGCGAATGATACTCAATGTATTACAAGCGTTCATAGGCTACGGTAGAAACTTGTGGCGTATTGTGAAACTTGTGTTGTATGATTCGTCTATTCATATTCTAAGTTTCAATAAAATAAATCCACTTCAACGAGAATGCTGTCTTTATTATTTTCAGGGGCAACATTTATATGAAATGTTATAACTTTGATTTTGAAAATTTTATAGCCTATTTTTTTATTCAACGTCGGAAGGTATACAAGCATACGATCCACCTGATGTAAAATGGTTATCGTAGCCTATGAACGCTGGTAATACATTAAGTATCATTCGCGTGATGCCACCTCTGATGCTAACACAGCAAACTCCATGGGAGTTTACTGGTGACCTCACTCACACGCAGGAACACAACAACCCGCCAGGAAGATGTTATTTGGCTGCGGTTTTCTGTGAGGTGGAAGTATTTCCCCAGTCGGGCTGGTTTGATGCGCCCTATCTAAAAATTTCTGAAACAACAATTTCTCTATCAGCCTTCGATTTTATACAAAAAAAGATAAATGTAGAATTTTATTCAACCCAATAGCAAGAGTTGAAGTCATAAGTCGTAAAATGGTGACAATTGTTCCACAATAGAATTCAAAAGCTATGAATATTTCCATTTGAACTTACAGCAATAAGTGTAATTATTATTAATATATTTATACATTAATACATTCAGTATAATTGCTGTTACTCTAGTGCATGGTATTGTACCTACCAATAAGCTGCGTAGGCATACATAACTTTCTATTATGATCTATACATGTACGAAAAACACGTTTTTACATAACATGTTTATGTTGATTTTAACCTGATTTTCATGTATGTATATCTTCACGCCAAGTCCCTTGCGAGGTAGGCAGAGAGAACCGAGCGCCATAAGACGCGGTCCTTGCATACTTCACTCGCTTCTGTGACATTCATAGCTCTTTTCATTCACGCTCGCCGGTTCTTGGGGCTCCTGACATCACCTTCTGATAATACACGACCAATTTGGGCATGGTAGGTTAGTCTCGGCCTTCTTCGGCTCCTACATCCTTCCACTTTTGAATTGTATATCTGTTTCGTCATTCATTGATTCATGATTTTCATGCTAATAAATAAATAAAAATATCAAGTAAGAGCTAATTTATCTTAAATCCGTATTGAGAAACTTTTTCACTTCTTTAACGGAAATTAAGATTCAGGTTTGATGTTATCATATTGTGATCAATAGTACAGTAGTGAAGGGTTATTAGTGTCAAAGGTACATTCAGAGACTATCATTTACATTTAGAGGCAATATTTTTGTTACGTAAATTAAAATTCTGAAAAAGATATAATTATCTAAGAAAAAACAAACTTCATAAACGAAAATAAAATAAATAATACCATACATAATCATATATTTATAAAATATTTACATACCTCCAAGCTCATCAAAAGCTGGCACAGGCTTGTCGTCTTGTTTGTCGGATGAATCGGAGTTGTCGGTCTCAGATTTGGGTGCATTCTTTTCAGCAGTCTGAAACAAGAATTGGGAAGCTAAATCAGCATCATCACCAACCCTCAAAGTTAAGGTGAGTTTCCACCGGAATAGTTTAAGACTGCGAATAAATGTAGTAGAAGGAAATAAACGACTTAGAGCAATGTACAGAACTTTGTCGCGTCATTCCGTTCACTGATGGCTATATTGTACGACATCTAAGATTTTAAATGAATTAAAATGAAAACAACACTCTTTAGGATTATTTACCGTTGTAATACTTTCTGTATTGCTAGCCTTCATATGCTACGGTAACCAGTTTACATCAGGTGGGCCATATGCTTGTATGCCTCCCGACGTATAAAAAAAACCAGAAGACACACAAGGTTCACTGCTCTTATGTAAATTAATGCGTAAATGCTGCTGCTTAAATGACTTTTAAATAATCGTAGATGATTCATGAAAAAATATGTACCTATATCAAAGCAAATAATACAGTAATATTTGTTATAATAATTATAACAGATGACATGGCATGTTTACTAATGCCTTTTTTATATATTTGTATCTACCTCCCTTAAAATTGAAAATGGCGAGAATTAAACCATCCTAACCTGTTTATTTTTTTTTTTAAATATCTATATGTCATCCAAAAACAACTTACAATATCGAATGGACAACAAATTAAAGAATCCGGCATTGCAATTGTTTTTTTTATATACTATATTTTTTATATTTTATGTACGTCGGGAGGCACACAAGCATATCCACCTGATGTAAAACTACCCGCTTTACATCAGGTGAGCCGTAGATGGCCATAGCCTATTAGCGCTTGCGATATATTAAGTATCACTCGCGCGATGCCTCCTCTGCTGCTTACACAGCAACTCCTTGGGAGCTTACTGGTAACCTCACTCACATGCAGGAACACAACAACCCTCTAGGGAGATGTTATTTGTCTGCGTTTTTCTGTGAGATGGAGGTACTTCCCTAGATGGGTTGCTTTGATGCACACTACCTCTCTTAAAAGTTTTAATTGAAAAGACCCATAAATGCTATTGAAGGGTTGTACCTGGTACGGGTGGTACCAGGTTCAATAGCATTTATACTTCAATAGCAAAGATAAACTCCGAAGATGATGTGTTTCATGTGAGACACACATTTAAAAAAAAAGGTGAGTCATCATTTCTATTCAATTGATTTCATTTTGCTACTCAAATAAGTTTACATAGCAATATGCAAAGACAAACCATTATTTTTCTCCTACTCTGGTATTATAATACCTGCCTAGACGGCTGGACCTAATGTGGTATTGTCTCTATATGCTGTTTTCTTTTTATTGAATTAAAGACACACACATTCACACGAGCTGCATAACTAGGCTTCCTACAGCTCAAAAACTCTACAGTAGCTGTTCAGCTGCTGTACTATTATCTCATAGAGATAATGAACTGTGACAGCATACTTTATTATTAAGCAAACAAAACATATTTCTATTACAGTATTTCAGTTTGTAGACATTTCTCTTGTATAACGATATTTTAATTACAGTGGTTTTACATAGTTTTTTATACTTTTATGTCCTTCACTTCACAAAGGCATATGTTCTGACATGGAGGGAAAATATCTTTTTAGTTAAAACTTTTTTTTTTTTAAAGTAGGAAAAAAAAATGAATCCTTAATATACTTCAAGGAGCCTAATATAAATAAATCTGATGTGACAGAGGGAATATTTCTTATCCACAAACTGGAACTTCTTTTAGTTTAGTTTTTGTTTTTACACAAAAAATATCCATAGACAAAAGTTCACAACGCCCAGGATACCGCCGCCGTCAATCTAAAAATATCGGCGCACCACCGCCGGATTTACATCGGCGCTCGTATTTACCTGTAATACTAGCCTAAACCTAGGACGACACCATCCTCTCTAATCTCATCACATAGATCTCAGCACTAAAAACTACTATAATATATGTAGTCTTCAAAAAGTTTTGAACAGAGAAAAGGTTTATTAATAGTAAGTTGTACATTGATGTATCCCTTGCCTAATAATAATAAGTTGTGGATCATTAATATGAAATGAGAGAGGTTAGTCATATATATGTATATATAAATATCAGTAAAAACCGAAATTAATTATAGTCAGTCTGTTATTACAATACTCACAAAAGAACTATACAAAAACAATGTAGTTGCCTTTCCTTTGAATTTAGGTGAAGAAATATAATTCAGATCATGATGTTAAACATGATGACCATGAACTGACACTGAGCCGTCATGTGGGAACTTCTTATGCTTTTATATAGGTACTCATTTAGTTTTCACAATAACACAGAGGAAGCTCTTACTAAATATCATTAATGAACATAGTACATACCCAGCCCAGCAATAGTGTGTATTGTACAGTACAGTTGGATTGTCTTTGTATTTAGTTTCAAGGGTAACCCTATTGATGCAGATTTCTCAATTCAAATTATTGTTTTGTAACAGATGTAATGATAAATGAACTGAAAACAAAACACAGTAATTATGTAGGAAGAGGGGACAAGTGTTACCTCAATGGACTTTTTCTTTTGTTTCTCCTTGTTCTCTTTCTTCTTGTTGCTTCTGAGATCCTTAACTTCAGTCAGCTCCTCCTCCTCGGGGGCATCTTGTTCATCTCCACCACCTAGAGCCACTTGATCACGACGTTCAGCCTGTTCAGCAATAACACACCCTTTTAATTTATTATTTCTCTCTTCACTATGAATGTTAGAGAAGCGAGTAAAGTGTGTAAAGACCGTGTCTTATGACGCTCGGTTCTCTCTGCCTACCATGCAACTGACCTTGCGTAAAGATATTTTTTTTAGATACTTTTCTCTCATATCGGATACAGGTAAACACTACCAATATAGTTATGTACTTGAGATCAATTTGATATAGTACTGCTTTTACAATTAAGCCAAAACTTAAAAATTTTACTAGTTAAAAAATGTTGCTATTGCATAGTTTAACTTAAGAATCTGTCCCCACTGTCATCATGATTATTAAAGTATAATTATTCTTAAAATAGTTAATCTTAACCTCTTTAATTTTGAATACAGTTTCATAGTGCAATTAAATAACAGTGGCTATACCTCTTTAAGAACCCGTTGCAGCTCTTCCACTTGAGCTTGTAAAGCGCGTGCTGACTCCTCATCCACCTGTGGACCCTCAGCACTGATCACCTTGATGATCTCTTCAGGAGCCTCCTCTGCAACAGGTCTAGCGGCTTCAACATCAGCATCCTTCACCTTCTTATTCTTCTTTGTTGGACTTTCCTTCTTCTTTTCCTTCTCTTCTGGGCTCTTTACCTTCTTCTTGTCACTCTTCTTTGGCACCTCTTCCCACACACCTTCATCAAAGTCTGCTGGTTTTTCTGCCTCAACGGTGGTCTTCTGTTTCTTTCCTTTCTTGGCTTCTTCTTTAGATTCCTTCTTTACAGCCTTTCCTTCTGCCAGTCTCTCCTTAATTTTCGGTTTTTCTTCTTTAGGCTTCTCTTCCTTTTTCTCCTTAGAGGGCGACTTTTTGGAACTGTCAGACTTTGTCTTCACATCATCGCTTGCCGTACGGTTAGGTGAAGACTTCTGCAATATAATAATCGTATTGGTTATTTATTGTATCTTGTCAAAAAGCTCACACTGCTTTACTATTTGTTTGATATTGGTCAGGTACTCTCTCACCGTCGAACCTAAGGCGACTGTCTGACCTCGGTCGGGACCTTTAATCAATTACGTAGAGCCCAATTTTTTCGAAGTTCAAAATTTTGTCTATGTTGAAACTATTGTTATTTTTTTTTATTAAAATGTACATTACGCTTGTTATCATTTAAGAAACGGGAATTTTGTAGCGAGTTTTGTATGTACGGTAACCCCGGTTACAGTATGAGCATATGCTTACAGGTTAAAAATAAAATGAGCCCAAAGTTACTACGTTGAGCGGGAATAGTAGTCAATTGTTTTCACTAACCTTGTCCTTGGTTTTCCTTTTCTTATTAGATGATTTCCTATCGTCCAACACCAGGGGCAACTTATCGAATTGGGGCTGTTCTGCTGAATGGAATCCGAATACAAATACTAACGCAGCGCATACTAAAACAACAGCCACGGCCGCAACAGGAAACAAAAACTGCGTATTAGATACTTGCCCTAAAATTTCCATTTTAAAGATCTCAAAATTGGCAAAAAAATTTAATCCACATAAAAACGTATCGATAAGGTACGATAATGTTGAACAAATTAAATCGTCAATGTTAAAACTAGACACGGAGACATGATGACGCGGCTGTGACGTGCCAAAAATTGCAATAAATTTCCTCTTCTCTTTTAAAGGTTTCACGGCCCTGGATATTTACAGAACATAACTTATGGTCATCCAAAAGATAACAGGTACATAGATACCCGATAGTAAGTTTTCGTGGATAACGCACGTCAGTCGGGCAGCGATCTCCATCATAATTTTTGCATTCAACAATTAAAAGATTATCTTGGAGGTCCATAACTAGTTCAGTAAGTTCGCCAAGTTATTTTATTTTATTTTATTTATTTATCTACCAACAGCTTATACAATCTTAATAATACAACATAACATGCATAAAAAATGTGTGTAAATGTACAAGTTAATTATAGGTAGATATCACATGTTTGTATATAAATATATTCTTACGCAACTAAGTTTTAAAGTTATATAAGTATACTTTTTGTACGCAAATACGTTAAACATGTGTACATGAAAGGTATCTTAAAATATTGTGCTTTAAGCTAGCCACTGAGTCAGCGTGTATGTCTATTACGGTGCTGCATTTATTTATTATTTTACACATACGAGGTATAGGCGAGTTGGCTCCTAGTGTAGTACGTCTTGGCGGTGGGACTAAAGGTGCAATTGGACCACGCGGAATTCGTTTTGGCGCTTTAATATAAACCTTCGACAAAAGTTGCGGGCATTTAGCTTTATTTTTTATTAATTTAGCGATAAACATACCGTCCAATAACTCTCGTCTGGTTGCTAAAGAATGCATTTTAAAATGTTTGAGTCTATCACTATATGATTGCTGGGAATCAGCTATACCATTCGAAAAAGCCAAATGCCATATGAATCTTTTCTGTATTCTCTCTAGCCTTAAGGAATGTGTGGCATAATGTGGTCTCCAGACTACACAACAGTATTCCAAGATGTTCCGAACTAAGCAGTTGTACAGCAGGATTTTTGTTTTTGGTTGTTGAAAGACCTTAGCATTCCTTAACAGGAATCCCATCATTTTGGATGCTTTTTTAGAGACCAAGTTAATATGCGGCACAAACGTCAACTTTGAGTCGAATATAACGCCTAAATCTTTAATAGTATCTACTTCTTGAAGAGTGGTCCTCTCAATATTATAGGTTGTCGGAAATGGATATATTTTACGTGTAAATTTGATGTGGTAGCACTTATTTACATTTAGCTTCATGTTGTTATGCTTACACCACATTGCTAGATTATCCAAGTCCGTTTGTAATAGATTAGAGTCCTCAAGATTTTCGATAACTTTAGCGAGTTTTAGGTCGTCCGCAAACAAATAAGGTGTCGAGTTACTGAGATGCTCGGGTAAATCATTTATGAATATGTTGAACATAATCGGTCCCAAATGCGAGCCCTGTGGCACTCCTGAACTGACGTAATGCGTCCGCGATCTAAAACCATTAGCAACAACATAAAAAGTCCTGTCTGTAAGGTATGACCTAATCCAGCTTAACAGCGAACCCGAAATACCATAGCTCTGCAGCTTCCGTAAGAGGCCTGAATGCGGAATTTTGTCAAAGGCTTTACTGAAGTCTGTATAGATGATATCGACTTGTTTTTTATTATCTATATCCTCACACAAATCTTCAGTAAATGTCACAAGATTTGTACATGTCGATCGTTCCCTCTCAAAACCATGCTGGTGCACTGTGGTGAATTTATTAAAGTAACACTGAAAGAACGGGCAAACGATAGACTCAAACACTTTGGGAAATACAGAGAGCAAGGAAATTGGTCTGTATTCTGTTACATCACTGGTGTCAATACCTTTAGGAACCGGCACCACTTTGCCATTTTTCCATTGACAAGGAAAAATTCCCGTAGAAATTGATATGTTGAAGTTACGTAGCCTGTCTCGTCCCATAGAGTTCCTGTGAATAAATATGCAGAGTATTACTTATGCTAATGTAAAGAGAGGGTACTAGAAAACAGTTAAAAGTTTGCGCAAAGGTGTGTCGGAAAACATTTTCCGGTATACTAGTTTGCTTTTGGTTAGTAGTATTGTATGTCTTAGATCTTTAAATACCTATATAAATCTCTTTCGTTTTCTCACCCTGCTAGTTACGAGGGCGATGTGCTTTTTAATATTTAATAATTTGTCCAATATTGTGCCCAAATAGTTATGACTGTCAGTCAGTGGCGTAGCGTAGTGGGGGAGGCAGGGGGCGGCAAAATTTCTCAATAAATAATAAAAATATTTGAACCATTTCATATTTTCAGCGCAACTACAAATTCGGACCAATTGAAAAGAGCACGGAATTTTTCATTACTTATTCTGTGACGAATTCGAGGAATCCCCTTTCTTTAAATATTTTGTAGCAACTGCTGATAACAGCGTCTATACTGACTTGCAGGGATTCCCCGTAGGTATTTTATTTTAAAGGTACGGGTAAAACTAAAGTCCCTTCAAGGAAGTAGGTACTTGTTGCTTGGACAATTCAAAGAAAGTTTTATTGATAGATCGTCTGTTGTCCATTTCACATTGTCTCGTATCGTAATTTATGTTACGCTTTAAAACTGTAATTTCTGTGCAAATAAGTACCTGTAGTGGTTGTGAAATTAATGAGCTTTGTAAAAATTGAATTTTTCTGCTACGTGTACCATTCCATATTCAACGGTGAATAATGCAAAATAATGATGACTGTTCTTGCCGAAAAGTTCTCTAGAATTAATGTACCTATGTAATGTATAGTATACATTAAATTGAAATACCTAAATAAGAGGGCGGCAAAATTGTCTTCCGCCTCGGGCGGCCGGCACCCGCGCTACGCCGCTGCTGTCAGTTCCTATTAGGCGGGGCAAGAGGAATTTCGCATATGTTACAGCCGTATACAATCAAAGAAACATTTTAAGGCTGAGTGATTTCATGAATTCAATAGAGAATGTAATAAATTACGTTTTTTCTACATTAAGGGTAAAATATTTCTGCAGAGCCTCACAATGGCTCTGAAATATTTTAGAGGAAGTTAAAACCGCTTTAGGAATTTATAAATATACCAGTTCATGTTGTTGCTGAGAAAACGAGTACTGTATCATTAGCATATGATATGACCCTGCCTTGAATGATTATCTCAAGCAGGTCGTTAATGGTATACAAGGAATAAAGTGAGGCCCAAGATACTGCCTTGTATACCCCATGAGTAAGCGGTAGTACAGTACCTAGGCGGCCTGTTATTTTAAGGCGTCGATATCTCCCTGTCTTATATTCCATGTACGGATTGTTTTTACAATTTTTCACATATGTTCAAAAAAATTTAGTTTTTTTTTTGATATTATTTTCAACCATTTTAATGTAGATTTTATAACCACGCTCAGCGGCTTCTTTAATTTTTTTCTGTATATAGACATTCTGTAATTAGATACATTTTTATTTCATATTAATCCATGCATGATTTTTTTTTTTATACAAATGAATTAGTTCCGGAGTTAACCAACTTGGATAGGAAGAGGGTCTTATAAACTTAGTGGGAATATATTATTTTAACAATTTGTATAGTTCTTCATTTAACAAGAACCGGAATCTTCCGCGTTTTTAATTGAAACTAACTCCTTCCAGTTAATACCAGCCATTTCCCTCCTGATACAATTATAATCCCCATTTTGGTTACAATATCTGATACGTGACTTGGTCTGTGCCATTATGACCGTTCAATATCGGAAACATTATCTGGAAAGGAGGGAGACAATCATCAGGCGGAACCAACGGAGTCGATACTGGTATTAACTTACAATAATAATTATTGGATATACATAAGTCAACAATTTATTTTTTAATATTAGGAATGTAATTATGTACATTGATAACAATTATGAAAAGACATAAGATTAATCAGACACCAATGTGTTATGTTTAAAATATTACTTGAATTACACAGGGCAGTGGTTTTATTTGTCTATGGTACTATTCGGTATGCGATAACTTCAAGTACACACACATGGAAATACTTTTAATGTATATACTAGTTTTGTTTTCAAAATATTGTTCTGGGTGAACAGGAGTGAACTTGGCCCGAGCAGTAAAACATGTTACTTTTGTCGAACAAAAAACATTTCAAACTTACTCCTGTGCTTCGTTCAAACAAGGAGACTGTACTTACCATGTTAAGGCATGTAAAAGAGGCTTGTCTTCAGTATACCTCCCTAAATTTGAAAACCTATGTTTTCTTTCTTTGTACTTTGGCTCACGGCACAATGAACTATAGCAAACCCTTAGGAATAATCCATCTCTGCTTGCACTCTATTCTTATGTTAATGCATCCAAAATATATAAATTAGAATCAACCGGTCTTTTATTTAGAATATTCAAATGTCCCTACTGCCACATCCTTAGCAGATGGATGAAAAACAATACTAGTATAAAAGTATTTATTATAACAAAATATTGTAGCGGGTGTGGGTACTTGAAGTTATCGCAGACGGAATAGTACAATAGACAAATAAAACAACTACCCTGTTTGATTCACGTTCTCAAATGCTGTGCCGGCGGTAGGAGAGGCCGGTGCGGAATTTTGTTTCGAGCGTGCTTCGCTTGTGATAGTGTGCAAGCAGGATAACGTTCCTAGATACGGTGACAAAGTAGCGCATACGATAATTATTCCAAAGAAGAGGTGAACCCTAGTTTTTGGGATATAAAATTTGAAATAATATAGGTATTTCGTTTAAAGTTACAGTGGTAATAGGTAGCTAAATGGTTATAAACGGTTGAACAAATGAATTAGTTTGTATGTATATCTTCACACCAGATCCCTTACGGGGTAGGCAGAGAGAACCGAGCGCCTTAAGACGCGGTCCTTACACTCTTCTTCTTCACTTCATTCAAGATGAATAGACATGATGACAGTATTAAAGAATCAATGAATAAATGGTTTTAGAAATATATATATAACAAAATAATTCTATATAATGACAGTTATAAAATAAACTTTCAGATTAATAAGATTTTTAAGAAAATAAAAGTATAACATACGGGAATTGGCCATGTTAACTGAACCACCAATCAGGGCGAATGACGTCAGGACTATGTACATATGGCCGTGATGCTTAAATTTTTCTTGTGATTACGCGTTTCAATTAATTTTTGCATCATTGAATCAATTGATTTTGTTGGTTATTCGTGGTTTTATAATAAAAATACTTAATCCGATAATCATCAACAATGGAACAAGGTTTTACTAAGGCAAACAGCTCTAATTTACCCAGAGTTGACTTGTTGATATTGGGCGAATTTCTCGCATCAAATAAAGACTTTTTTTCATCTGAATACCGAAATGTGAAAACTTCTTTGTAAGTACACTATTATTTTCTTTAGTGCTAAATATAATTTAACTCGCTCATTTTTCGTTTCTTATGTATGGTCGTTCTGTAGTGTCAGATGTTCGTGATTTTCTGTCTGGTTGACATGCAAATTTCTTGGGAGTACATCCTGATATCATACGCACTTGTGACACCGATCCTAACACATTATATTGCATGTAATTTTCCATATCATTTGGCAGCTGAAAAGAGAATGAATAGTCCATTGAAATTAATATCAACAACGATAAATCACGATCAAAGTAAACATAACCGCAATAAAATACAGGTCAACAATCATTTACATATTTCATCTGGAAGATTTTGAGTTACACACGTATTAATCTATAGTAAACGGTGTAAATACTTACATCAAAGTGGTCCTAACAAAAATAAAGTGGCGAATTAGTTAGTAGCAACATCTGGTGGGTTTCGCCTTGCGAGCTTTAGCCACTTATCTCTTATTATTTTCTTGATTGGAACATAAACAAACAGTTTGTTCGGTGTTGCTATTGATGTGTTTTTGCACAGAGGGACCGCTCACCATTTGTAAACTTTACAATTCATTTTAACAAACGACAAGAATAATATTTAGTTCACTTTCTTAATTCAGCATAGACACAATGCCGCATTTACGTAGTCGTTACGTCACAAGCGACGCCATGACACTTTTGAGCATTTCCGCGCTTATTTTAAATTAGATAGCAAAATGTTTTTTTTCTTGAAATTTTATTTTTTTCGAAAATAATAGCCATCTACCTACATCATAGAAGGAAAATACAAAATCTGTCATCATGCCTATTAGTGATGACTATATAAGTCTTAGTAAGTAATAAGACTTAGTCTGGCATAAATACTGTTACAATAAAAAATAAACAAAATATTACATTTGAATTTGGAATCTGTCATTTTTATATGATTGTTCATTGAGTTTTCTCATTTTGGCGCCAATACATTGTACAATATTTTGCGATATTAAAAAAGAGTGGGGTGATAAAGAGAACCGAATCGCTGTGATTGCATTACACAAAGTAGGTATGGAGCCAAATGCAATTTTTAAACTCTCCATACGCTTGGTATTACTAAAATGTTTGCGTACCGGGTTATTAATAGATACAATGAGACCTCCTCTGTTTGTGACAGAAAAAGATCTGGCCGTCCACATAGTGTTCGTACGAAAAAGGTGGTCAAAGCAGTAAGGGAAGGAATTCGAAGAAATCCTGTGCGAAAGCAAAAGATTTAATCTCGGGAAATGAAATGAAATATATTTATTTGCGGACATACACGGTACAAATTCATGTTAGGGCAAAGAATATGTCTAAATTTATGTGAACAAGCGTGTTGCGCCAACAATTGGCATGCAAATGTTCAAAGTCAATGCTTTACAATTTGTAGTCAATGACAACGTTAGTCTTAAACTAAATATGGCTACGTCGTACACTTAAGCAACATAAAATAATGTCAATGGTTAAAAATTTAAGTATTAATTGAGAAATTATTTAATAAATTATTAAAGAATTTATATAAAATTATTTTACGTTATTTGAGGGCGCTACATGTCAAAACTTATAATAAAGAAATTCATTTATAGTGTAGAAACAATTTGTGACCAGCAATGTATGAAGTTGTTTTTTAAACTTCGAAAATGGTATTGACTTCAAACTCTCTGGCAAATGGTTATAAAGCTTTATCGCCATGTTATAACAGTTTGCTTGGAACGACGTCGTAGAGTGTGATTGAATCGCCAGACGATTTGGGTATCTTAATCCAGAGGGATATGTCAATTTTCTAAACAAATGTGTGTTTTTCTTTACAAATATACAGATGTCCAATATGTACATAGAAACTAATGTCAAAATTTTTAACTTTTTAAATAATTGTCTACAGCTATCTAATGGTCTGGCGCCACATACGGCTCTTACACATTTTTTTTGAATAATAAAGACATCACCTAAATTTACCGAATTTCCCCAAATGACGAGTCCATACCGTAAAGCCGAGCAAACATAACCATGGTAGGCCAGCAGTGCCGTTTCTTGACCACAAGTATTTTTTAAACGATACAGAGCATAAACAAATCGGTTTATTCTTTGGCATACATTTTGAATGTGCTCTTTCCACGACAAATGTTTGTCAATCATGATACCCAGGAACTTTGTCGAAACACACTCTGCAATTTGATTGCTATTGTACGCTATGGATAGGTCCTGAGGTCTACCATTTCTATTGATATATTGCAAATAAGTCGTTTTTGACAAGTTAACACATAGGTTATTACATTCCAACCAGTTTACTGTTTTACATATAGTGTCATTAATTTCCCTTTCATAATTATAATTTGGTGTTTTGTTAATTACAATAGATAAATCGTCAGCAAACAGTGTACACGGATAAGGTGTGATTGTCGGCAATTCATTTATGTAGATAAAAAACAGAAGAGGCCCCAGCACACTACCTTGAGGCACACCTACTCTACTATCCACAGTTGATGATCGGAATGCGGTAAACTCCAATTCGCTATTGAAGTTACATATTTCTACACACTGGGATCTTGCATCTAGGTAATCGGCAATCAAATCATGAGCTTTACCTCTAATACCGTATATTTCTAGTTTAGCTAATAGAGTTTTATGACAAACGAAATCAAAGGCGCGAGTCATGTCGAATAAAACGGAGGTTACTGGAACCCTTCTATCCATATTACTAGCAATTTCTTTTATAAACGAAAAACAAGCCGATGTCGTAGACTTTCCTCTCTGGAAGCCATGCTGTTCAGGTCTTATAATTTGGAATTTATCAAGAAATGATATTAATCTTGCGTGTATGACATTTTCCCAGACTTTTGATAAAATGGGTATTAAGGTTATAGGTCGATAATTATTCACGTCATCTCTGTCGCCTTTTTGGTATAAGGGCTTTACGATCGAATGCTTAAAGCTTGGTGGGAATATACCACTCTCCAGAGAGAGATTAATCAAATGTGCTATTTGTGGGGAGAGTTCATATGCACAAGCCTTTACAATTTTGGTAGAGATTTCGTCGTAGCCAAACGAAGTCGTGTTTTTCAGAGATCTTATTATTTTATATATTTCTTTTTCGTCTGTGGGTGTTAAATAAATAGAAGAGTCATTCTTTTTTAATAATCGCAGGTCTGTTTTTATTTTTCCGTCATATCTGTCGTGAGTTAAGTTAATAAAATGCTTATTAAATTCGTCAGAAATTTGTTCCGGTTTTTCTATGTTTTTGTCTTTCTTTTTTAGATATTTTATTACTGAAGATAGCACCATGTCGCGTATTTTAAAAGATGACTCAGGACTTGCAGCCAGAGACATGTTACTAAAGGACCAGCCACGTAGGATCATTCCCCTCTGTCATGGTTCAAGATATTGTGATCCATTGCGCGCATAAATACTTCGTGCGTAATCGATTCTGTAACAGTCTTGTAATCGTTATCGCTCAGGTAACATCATAAAGTGTTACACTAAAAATGCCAAACTGTGCAGTTATGTCATGCAAAAGAAGGTCGAACACTTCTAGTTTGCAAAAATATTGAGTTACATTTCACATGCAAGTATTATTTTATTTGCTTTCATATAAAAGAAATTAAAATGGTGTGACGACATGAAAAATCGATTCAGTAATCGAGTACTGATGCAATACAATCATATTCCGCGACTTTGGTCGCATATCTCCTATCCCAAATTAGCGTAAATTATACAAACTGCAAAACAAAACAGTCCTTCATGCTGTATAATAGAGTTCATTTAGTTAAAGACAAAAAAAGTATATGACATTTCGTAATTTTGAATCTACCAGCTTCGATTTACGAAGAACACAACAGATGGCAGGCAGCGGTAAGAAAGTAACTTTGAACTGTAGGGAGCCTAGAAATAAGGCTGACATTTTCTTAAAACATTATTTTCGTTTCTATGTAGTAGTTACCTCGTCCCCCGTCAAAAATGGCAAAATTATTTACTAACAGAATCACGCGTATAGCGAGTCCTTTAGTAACATGTCTCTGCTTGCAGCCTATAAGAGACGTACTGGTCATTTCTTAACTGATAATTTAAAAAGAATAGTGTGGTAAAATCGAAACAACTACTGAAGCGGTATGCTAAGCGAGGTCATAGAAAAAAATTGTTTACGGATTAGAAAATGTTTACAATTGAGCAATATTTTAACAAACAAAATGACCGTATTTATGCCCAAAGCTCTAAGGAAGCTTTCCAATTAGTCGACAAAGTGCAACGTGGGCACTATTCGACTTCAGTGATGGTTTGGTGGGGTATTAGCTATGAAGGAGTGACTGAGCCATACTTTTGTGAAAAAGGTATCAAAACATCGGCACAAGTGTATCAAGATACCATTCTTGAGAAGGTAGTGAAGCGCCTTAACAACACTATGCTCAATAACCAAGAATGGTCTTTCCAGCAAGACTCGGCGCCGGGTCATAAAGCTCGGTCTACGCAGTCTCGGTTGGAAACGAACGTTTCGGACTTCATCAGAGCTGAAGACTGGCCGTCGTCTAGTCCCGATCTTAATCCGCTGGATTATGATTTATGGTCAGTTTTAGAGAGTACGGCTTGATCTAAACGCCATGATAATTTGTAGTCCCTATAACAATCCGTACGATTGGCAGTGAAGAATTTTCCCATGGAAAGAGTGCGTGCTTGTATTGATAACTGGCCTCAACGTTTAAAGGACTGTATGGCAGCCAATGGAGACCACTTCGAATAAGCTTTTTATATTTTAAATTGTTTTATATTTATGTATTAAACGAACACACTGTAAAAGTACTAAATGTTATTTGCAATAGAAAATTTTTTTTTTCGTTGTTTCAGTATTTATGGCTAGGCATACAGTACGCGTGCGGTACATATGAGACAGGCTGAGCCTAGTTTAGGAGTCACAGGACATTGTTAATGATGTAAGTTTTTGTTAAAATAAGAATATTTGTTCGTTTATTTGCATTTCATCTCTCTCTCAAACTTGGTTCTATAGAGTTACTGCATCTAAGTCTATAAACAACAACGCCACAATTTTTTCTACTTGAAATTTCGGTTTGATTCTACTTGTTAATTCTATGTGTGGCCTTATGTAAGAAGATACCAACAATTTCTTTTTTGTTTGCAATAAATACGATAGCTGTCTATTTTTTAATTCTCTCATTCGTCATAAACGTATGTTTCCTACTAGTGTCGAATATATAATATCATTTCTAAACTAATTCCATGTTTTTTCTTTTTATATTAGTTCAGCATAGTGGCTCCTCTTTGCCTGATGGTAAACGAAAGAGGAGCCCAAATCGCAACTGCAACTGACAAAATACTACACCCTATCCTGTCAGTTGACGCTGCCATGCTGACCCGCAAGATGCTTCTTCACGCTTTGTTTGAAGGATCCCATATTGTAGGAAGGAGGGAACACATGTGCAGGCAAGGCGTTCCACTTTTTAATGGTACGACAAAGATAGGAGTTGCCGAACTTTTTGGTACGCGAAGAGATATTCTCAACAGTGGAACGATGACATCGTAAGCCCGCACGAGTGGTTCTATGACGGAAGGGAGAGGGTGGGATAAGGGAAAACAGTTCTTCAGAGCACTCGCCATGGTAAAGGCGATAAAATACGCTTAGAGAGCCTATGTCCCCTACGAAGTTGAAGAGGTTCTAGGTTTTTGGTGACCTCTTTGTCGTCAATTATGCGGATAGCCCGTCGCTGCAACCTATCGAGAGCCTCAAGAAGATACTGTGCGGAGCCGTCCCAGAGATGCTAGCAGTACTCCACGCAGGCCCCAACTTGTGTCTTATAAAGCAGACAAAGCCGGTCCGACGTGAAGAACCGGCGCATCCTGTTCAGGACTCCGAGTTTTCTTGAAGCTGTTGAGATGAGACTCTCGATGTAATAACGTTAAAATAAATCCTGTAACAAGCGAAAGTTGACTCAGAAAAAGTTACTGGTGAGTGTTTGGTGGATCAGTGCTGGTGTCATATACGAGTACTACAGTTTCTTAAGATCTGGCCAGACGATTACGGCAGATATGTATGGTCAACAATTGCGAAGCATGATGGAAAAGCTCGCTATTCAACAACCGAGTCTGGTGAATTGTTCTAGCTCACTGCTAGTTCAGGACGACGGTACCTCACACTTCACGACATACGGTCGCTAAATTTGAGAACCTGCGATTGGAATGTCACCGACACCCGCCATGCACCCCAAACCTTGCTCCAACAGATTACCACTTTTTTCGCAATTTGGTCAACTACTTGCAAGGAAAAAAAAATAATTCCGAAGGGGCAGTCCAGCCCCAGTAACCGGTGAGCGTGCATGAAAAGAGCTATGAATGTTAGAGAAGCGAGTGAAGTATGTAAGGACCGCGTCTTATGGCGCTCGGTCTCTCTGTCTACCCTGAAAGGGACCTGGCGTGAAGATATACATACCTATAAAATGGCAAAAGATAATAATGGTACGTGCTTCGATTGAATACCTCGTCCGGCCATAAGTTCAGTTATGTTGTATTTTTTATGAAGTAATGATATCGTAATAAAACTTACATGTACATATTTATAGAAGACACACCAAAAAAAATCTATTCGAATTCTCTTAAAACATCCAGACTAAGACAAACAGACATGGTCATGCACACAAATGTTTGTCTTGTGTGTGTGTGGGAATCGAACCCACGAGCGTTGGTGTCAAAGTGGCGTCTTTCAGGACTGAGCCACCGAGCTCGTCAAATGTTACTTTCTTCGGTCTTGTTTTATTATACGTAAAAGATTCGTAGAGGAAATTTTCATTTCTCACGATATTTTTTTTTTGTTTTCAAATGGGGTTTCGGTGAATTCTGGCTTTAACTGCAATAACAACCATTGTAGTTCAAATGGCACCGAAGAACACTTCTGTTGAAGACCATAAAAGATATGGGCGACGGTAAATCTGTATAACTGTCAAACCAAGCTTTTGAAGTGTCTTGAATATGAAACTCAGAGAAAGTATATACCTCTGAGATATGAAAGGAAGGCTCCATACTAGACATGCGCAAAACAGTGCTTTGAAATGTAATGCCATATGGCATTACATCACGAACTCACGAACCGTGATAGTTAGACAGTTGAAATTTTCACAGATGATGTATTTCTGTTGCCGCTATAACAACAAATACTAAAAAATAGAATAACATAAATATTTAAGGGGGCTCCCGTACAACAAACGTGATTTTTTTGCCGTTTTCATAGATAATAGTACGGAACCCTTCGTGCGCGAGTCCGACTCGCACTTGGCCATTTTTTTTATATTATTGATTCAAACAATGATACCAATTTAAAATAAAATGCAAGAGCGAAATGTCATAGGTAATACGCGCATTATTTGGAATAAAAACGTTACTAAAGCGCAGGCGATACAAAAAAAAATACACCTTATTTCAACAAGAATACGGTTGTGAATCGAAGCTGTGATATCTCATGTCTCAATCGTACAAACCGAACGGCGCGCGGCGCGGCCGGTGACTACGCGTCATGTTTAGTGTGATGAGTAATGCTTCATTTCGTCGAGTAATGCGTGATGCTACAGTACGCGGTCGGGTAATATTACGCGTAATGCATCAATCGCATTATTTACACATGTCTACTCCATACCCACTTTGTGCAAGGGAATCACTGCAATACTATTTTCTTTAACACACCATTCCATTCTGTAATTTGATAATAAAATAAATACGAAAAAATGTAAAACGACGGATTTTTTTAACATAATAAACACGTTCCAAATCAAAATATGTAATTAAAAAGTTAAAAAAGAGAAGTTTCTATGTAACAGTATTTATGACCAGACTGGCTATAAAATTTTATATATTTTTCGTTTTACTTTTTCCATATAAAAGGACAATTTCATATGTATGGACCTAATAGGATGGGTTTAAATCGGCATTTAGTACTTGACTATAAATAGATTATATATACATATAATGGACATAAAAATGTAGTTTCTTTTTGTTCAGGTCCTGAAGTAATGCACCTTCTGAAAATTCACGATTTTTTGCTGTATAATATTTTGTATTTAATTAATATGGATAAAGTAACATATTGGCTTTGAGAGGAAAAACAATCCAAGCGGTTGGCCATATTAAAAAAAAAAACATGGCTGTATACTTAGAGAACCTTTGCCTGTCATTTAATTGACAGATAATAATAACCAAATAACCTAACTAAATGTACCTATCACAATTGTTCTCATTAATAATTGTATATCTTACGATCAAAAATGGGCGATGACATCAAAAAGCGTAAAAATAAGAAAAGCAAGTTAAAAAAAAACTCATTTCAAGGTCCTGAATCAACAAATTCACTAACATCGGAAGGCTCGAATGTTGTACAAGTTCCGCCGAATGAAGATAACACCACTAGGAAGGGAACTCGCGAGGCGAATATATCGGATATTGTGGAACCCCGTATAAAGAAAAGGAAACATTCTATTAACACCAGTAAACGCATTCATGAGAAGGACGAATCTATTGAAGAACCTCCCAAGAGGAAAAAGAAGCATGCTGACAACAGTATAAGCAAAAAAAATCAAAATGATGATAGAGTGAATATTGAAGAACAACCTAACAAAAAAGAACATCCTGATATTAGCCAAGAAACTCACGAGGATGATGAATCTGATATTGAAGGTAAACCCAAGAAAAAAAAGAAAAAGAAGCATCCTATGGCAGTTGAGACAACTGATAAAAAAGGCAAGAAATCCAATAGACAGATGAAAAGGGAAAAATTCTTACAGCGACAAGCTGAAGCTGAGCTAGCATCTAAAAGTCAGTTGAAGTTGGAATGTCTTAGTTATTTGTCACAATGGAAGCATGATAAACAAAATTGGAAATTCATGAAAGCAAAACAAGTCTGGCTGTTTAAGAATAAATTTTCAAATAAATTTGTGCCTGATGAATCCTGGCCACTATTGTTAGAATACTTCCAAACAGGTCAAGGAAATATTCGTAAAATTCTCAACGAAGACGCTAGTAAAGTCATAAAGCAAATGGATGAATGGACAGAATCACAAGAAAATGAAACTGTTGAAAATGAAGATGAAAATGCTAAGGAAATCACTAAACCAGACGACACTACCTATAAAAGGGCTAGAGATTTAATACAATGTCTTCAATAAACATTTGTTTTATTACATTTTGAATAAGCGTTTTACATATTAGTAACAAATATAATTTAATTCAATGACACTATCATCATTAAGCCTTCAAAATTTCTTCTTTGGTTTCTTCAGAGGCCAATTGACTTATAAATTTGCGCAGTTTATCGGTATCCTGTAGCCCCACAAGTCGGTCTTGAACTTTACCATTCTTTATAGCGACTAACACTGGCACAGAGCTCACTTCATAATCAAGAGCCAAATCAGATTGTTCATCAATGTCAACCTTAGCAAGAATGACCTTTCCTTTATTCTCTGAAATAACTGACTCAAGGCGTGGAGTTAAAAGTCTACATGGATTGCACCATCTGTAAAATAACAAAATAAACAATCGATATTTGAGTTAACATTGCCAATAATAAAAGTCCTAATAGTGTTAATAATAATAACAATAATCCCCGCAGGGCAGTTTGTGGTGAGCTATTGATACGTAATGACACCACGGGTATCCGAGTACTCCAGACAGTCAAACAGGGCCTTCATCTCCGGCGCGTCTTCGTCAGTCGGAGTGGAAAGTCTACTTTATCTGCTGAATATGATAGTTGTGGCAGGTGTCCGGCCCTCTTCTGCAATAGCCTAGTTCTAATAATACCTCTAAATCTCATTTTAATAGCCCAATTATTTCGGATATATTTTGACAAAAGTCCGAATACCTGCCTTGACCTGTTCATGGGTAAATTCTCCCATTGATACTCGCCGGAGCAGATCACAGCAGGTATAATACATTACATCATTCTTTTCAAAAGGGGCCTACGCGTTGGATTCATATCCCCGCGCACGCCTATCAAATGAGCGGGGTAAACGCCGTGACTTTAGAGAGAGATAATAAAACAATTGCATATTTGTATCACTTGCAAAGGAAAATGTTGATGTAATATTTGCCTGAAATGTCATAATAATTATTATAAATTTACTGAACGCAATATGAAGTATTTTACTTGTTACTTACGTAGCGAAGAAATCTACTACGACGGGGACTTTGCTATTAATTACTTTTTCTTTAAAATCATCAATATTCTGTATCTTCACAATATCACCGTTTACAGATGTTACTGAAAAGTTACGCAAAACAAGAGAATTCTTTAATATATTAGTATTCCGTAAGAACATATTTGTCACATTTTTCGCGAACATTATCGATATTTTTATAATGCAGGTTAGAGTGAATAGATACGGAAATTTATGAAATTGGCAATTAGAAAAGACGTAATTTAATTTTTCTCCAGTCGGGGTCTCGATAATGCACGACCAGTATTGCACAGCCAAATAATGTACAGCCAGGAATGCACGGCCAATAATTCGTGGTTTTGGCTTTCAATTACTGGGGTGTGCATTATTGGCTGTGCAATACTGGCTGTACAATATCTGCCCGTACTGATATTGTACGACCAAATAATGTACAGCCAGTAATGCACGTCCAAATAATTGAAAACATCTACGTGTACACGAATTATTGGGTTGTCGTACATTATTTGTACAGGGCGTAATGTACAGCCAGTATTGTACGACCAGATAAAAGGCAACCATCTCTCATTGGTTGGAGCAACTGTGCTCCTATTGGTCGGTTCATTTGCTTTGTTTGTGCTTCGTTTAGAGGGATGGCAAGGATGGTTTAGGCAAGTGAATGGTCAGTAATGAAGTTTGGTCTACTTTTTATAATGACACTTTTCAAAATGGCAACGATTCGCTTCTGGCACTTCGCCGGCCGCTACCGCGGCACGCTCGCTTCGCTCGCTCGGCTCGTGCGTTGTTTGTTATACTCTAACCTAACCTAACCAACTGAGATTTCTGTTGCTGTACTTATTACAAAATTTTTATTTGTTTGAAAGATTTGACAAATGATAAATGCCCAAACGTTTTATGTCATTATAATAATCAGCTTAACAATAATTCTACGAAATGAAACAAATGGCGGACGAGCGACATTGACTTGACAGTTGACGTGACAAATACGATGTCTTTCCATTTCACTGTTTATTCTTGCATTTTCAGTTACAAATGCACTTGACATCTACATTGTTACGTTGAGTTTGACGTTTGTAATGCTTATAATGAAACGTTTTGATAGTTTATATCATGTTTTTATTAAGTATTTACACCTCTACACCACATCTACTAGATAAAAGTATTTAGCCATATTTAACTTACTGTTGAGTTACAGATCTTATCACAAATATCGACCTATTTCGGAACCGAGCACTCGCAAATCTAAAGTTTATTATGCCCTCCTCAATCGTTTCTGAACGATACTATCTTATTGGCTTGAGCACTCGCCCACCAGTTCTGTCTTAACGAGGCACGAACCGTCTTGACATTGACAGATGTTGGTCGCCAATTATTTGGCCGTACATTATTAGGCTGTGTAATATTGGCTGTACATTATCAGCACGGCCTGATATTGTACGGCCAGTAATGCACGACCGATTTTTTGAAGCCTGACCATGAATTATTGGGTCGCGCAATATTGGCCGTACAATATCAGGCTGTGCCGATATTGTACGGCCAAATAATGTACAGCCAGTATTGCACGACCCAATAATTTAAGACCATGGATTTCTAAAATCGGGCCGTGCATTACTGGCCGTGTACATTATCAGGCCGTGGTTTATTTGGCTGTACATTATTGGCTCCCTCCAGTCGTTGACTGAAGAAAAGATAATTAAAACAAAGACTTCTATTGAATTAAAAAGATAATATTTATTGCAGTCTATGGTCACTACATAGAGTCTAATCAAATGTATGGATATGGCAACGTATTCCGTACCAATATATGAATAAAAAATATGGTAACTAAATTGAGATGGCACTTGTACATTTCAATACCGTCTGCCATGTGAACTATTGAATTTAGACGCATTATACTATTGTTTTTGTTGGCTGGCCTGGCTATGGATTTCGAAAAACGCGAAAACTCATGACATCGAATTCTGAAACATATTCATATTATTACATTGAAATTATTATATATTAGGTGTTAAAGTATGAAATGGCCGATTTGTAGTGAAAAATTAAAACGCGTTTTTTTCGAAGATGTAACATATTTCTTTCATCAAAATATTTACCCTCATTATCTATACTTTGCAGCCATTTAATCGGAAATTTATTTATGCCTTTGCGATAGAACTCTGGGGATCTAAATTCGACAAACTGTATGAAAGCATTTTGTACTGCATGCTGGGAAGAAAATTATTTACCACGTAGAAAATTATCTAAATCACGAAAAAAATGGTAGTCAGTTGGAGCATGGTGTGGCGAGTACGGAGGATGACGTATGGTAGAAAATTATCCGAATCACGAAAAAAATGGTAGTCAGTTGGAGCATGGTGTGGCGAGTACGGAGGATGACGTATGGTTTCTAACTGCAGCTCCTGTAGAGTTCAACGGATTCTCGTGAAGTGTGAGGTCTTGCGTTATCATGGAGCAATAATGGTGAGTCACGAGTCAGGGCTATTTCACTGCCATTTTCGCCATCATTGTTCTAAGTTCGGCATAGTAAACATCTGCTGTTATTGCTTGACCAGACTTGAGAAAGCTAATGTAGCCATGAAGATAAAAAGACTAAAGTAATTAAGTTCTCAACACCCAATGTAAGACAGGTGACTACCAATGTACATGTTAATGGAACTAATTTGGCCCCTGTGGAGACAACTGTGTTCTTGGGTATAACAATTGACTCCAAACTACAATGGGGCCCACAAATTGAAAAATTATGAGGAAAACTAAGTTCTGCAGCCTATGCAGTGAAAACTATTAGACGGCTCACTGATGTTGATACGGCTAGAATAGTTTATTTCAGCTACTTTCATAGTATTATGTCATACGGAATTCTTCTTTGGGGTAACTCCGCGGACATTAACACCATCTTTTTATTGCAAAAGAGAGCCATAAGAGCTATCTACAAACTTGGTCCCCGTGAGAGCCTTAGAGAAAAATTCAAAGAAATAAATATTCTAACAGTCGCATCGCAATATATCTATGAAAATCTTTTGTATGTCCATAAAAACATAGACTCATTTTGTAAAAAGAGTGATACTCATAACATAAATACTAGATATAAGCATAATCTTGTGTTACATGCAAGCCGTCTCCACAAAATAAGTAATTCTTTTATGGGGCAATGTATACGGTTCTATAACAAACTTCCCAGCAATATAAGAGAATTGTCAATAAACAAGTTTAAAACTACTATTAAAGCCAAATTGTGTAGCAGGGCATATTATAAAGTATCTGACTATATTAATGATAAAAATGCCTGGGATTGAGTCGATCCAATTATAATGTAATTAATAAATTATGTAAATTTGTTTGGATACCAAAAGAGGGATGCCTGAGTTTTTTGGCAGTATTTTTATCAGTGCTCACCTAGTCATGAACTGCACGGTAGGGAAAAAAATTGTGACGATTTCAAACAAATGTAGCCATTTTTACGGAATAAAAAGATTTTGACTTTGACTTTGAAGAGACCACCAATCAGTTACCACTATCTTTTTATTGGTAAGCTTTGCTTTAGGGCACTGTGGCGGCGTTTGACTTGGGGTCAGCCATTGCATTTTTCGCTTACGGTTATCGTAAAGAATCCATGTCACATGTAATAATTCGATTCAGTATTTTTTCATTTCTGTATCGATTCAACAAGGCAACACAAGTTTCAACACGCGTTTCTTTCTGCAAATCAGTCAAATCATGAAGTGGCCTTTTTTTGTGACGCGGGTAAAAATACGTTACGAACACCACCGGTGCCTGGGTGGTTTCCGGCGGTAGTGTGGGACTCCGCGTTGGCTGCCAACGGTATTACCCACTAAACAACCCAGCGAATAACCATCGGCCGCGTTGGTGGGGTGCCCCGGATCTGTTGGCAACAGGGCACAGGTGAGTATGGCCTGGACGAAGGGACTCAAGACCATATCTTTTTTAATTGTTGTAGGAATTCACCCTCCCTGTACGACCTTTTCCCTACTTCCTTTTCATTTTACATCCCTTCTGTCAGTTATCATCTCTCCTTGTGTATATATTTTATGTGATTATATTAACTCTAATAATATCAGACTAAGCTGTTTGACCACTATAATCTACTAACCCTTTGTGCTGTACTATATGTTGTGTTTGTTCTTTGTTTTAGGTAGATCAACAGCAACATATCGACAATGGTCCCATATGTTGTTCTAAAGCTAAACTATTGTGCACTCACAAGGCCATTTTGTCGACGTTTTACCTACTAAGCATAGTCACTTACTAAGCATTCTACTTATATGACTACCTGTGATAATTTTTGATGTTATAAGCAATGTTATTGGCGAGAACAGCAAGAACGCTACAAAGAAGAAATTAGATTAGATTAAGTAATAACATCAAACAAACGAAACTTATTAATATAAATGCATTTAACAACACAAAGTAACTGTTATCTTATTGAAATAGTTACAGCAACGACTTCTAAGTGTTATATTGATACATGTAGTGAAGATATATATATTCGATACAGTACTAGGCACAATTATGTGGACAGGATTATAAAATCATCACTAACGTTAAGCATGCGAACTTATCAGTTCATCAAGTGAACATTTGCAGCATTATGCACACTACTTCATAATTAGCAGGTAAAATATATGTTGTTGTTGTTGTTGTCTTGTCAGTTGTCTTCAGAGAATAAGAAATATGAATGTGGGAATGCGAATGGGTAACTCAGTGGTCAACTGCCTGCTTTATGCAGACGACGCGGTATTAATAGCAGAATCACTATCCGAACTGCAAACACTAGTTACAACAATGAAAGATGATTCTATGAAGAAAGGCTTACAATTGAATGTGAAGAAAACCAAGATAATGGTATTTGAAAGAGTGACAACCAGAACGAACACTAGGATTACGGTTGATGATGTAGTGTTGGAGCAAGTGAATGAGATTGTGGGTGGATCAACTATTCTTTGCAAAAAACATGTCCCTCCATCAATTAAAAATATTTAACTATGTAAGGACAATAGTTCCACTACCACACACACAAAATGGCGGAATGTCATTGCATCATCCTCAGGCATTAATTGCCACAATTGAGACTGTTAAAGCCATCTATGTTTTTATCTATAACTTTTAAGAACAATAACTTAGCGGACATCTGCTTGAGTATTTGTTTTGGGACACAATTTGTTTATTTTTTTCAAAGTAGCAAAATCATACTTACAAATCTGGGAAGCATTTAAGGGCGTTTAGAAACCATTGCAGAAAATAACATGAGTAGAAATGAATACACCTTTATATAAAATTTTAAAATTATTACGTCAGAGAACTATTGAAGTAGACGTGGGGACAGGAATAATTTGTATGGGGAGTGAATCTTGTCACCTAAGTTACCATAAAAGCAATAAAAAATATATAATATATAAAATTATATAATTGAACGTTCTTTAATATCAATTCTAAGTATTCTAAAATACTGTTTGGATATAAAATTACAGCGAACTATTGTTTTTACATAGTAAAATATTTTTAATTGATGGAAGGACATGTTTTTTGCAAAGAATGTATATCTTGGAAGTGCTTTTAGCAACAATGGAAGGTACACCGCTGATATGGAGAGACGAGTGAGTGCAGGAAATAGAGTGAATGAAGCGTTGGGTAAACTTCTAGGCAGCCGTAATCTAAGCCAGAAGGCACAGCTCGCTGTACACAACGCGGTGCTAATCCCAACGCTAACTTATGGAAGTGAGAGCTGGGTATGGCAGAGAGAGCATGAAAGTAGAATAAATGCGGTCGAGATGAGAGCATTGCGCAAAATTTGTGGCACAACGCTTGCTGACCGCCTTCGTAATGAAGACGTGAGTGAAAGAGTTGGTCTGAAAGAGAGTGTCGGTGTTAAGATAAGAAAGGGCATGCTCCGTTGGTACATGTAGAAAGAATACGGGACGAAGAAATGACGAAACAGATATACAATGCAAAAGTGGAAAGATGTAGTAGCCGTGGAAGACCGAGACTAACCTATTATGACCAAATTGGTGGTGTTTTATCAGAAGGTGATGTCATCTCATTATCAGGAGCCCCAGGAACCGGTGAGTGTGCATGAAAAGAGCTATGAAGTCACAGAAGCGAGTGAAGAATGTAAGGACCGCGTCTTATGGCGCTCGGTTCTCTCTGCCTACCCCTCAAGGTACTTGGCGTGAAGGTATACATACATACAAAATATCTGTGGATACTGTTAAAACAATAGAAGGAAACTAGGTTGCTTGGATTGATTGAGACCTTTAGCCCTTTCACCGTCAAAGTCAGTCATGGGCGATATCGAGAGATTACCATGTAACTATGACGAACTCGTCAGTGTCAGGTCATCACCGACAAGAATCTGCTAACGTGTGTGCGTAGGTACAATTAACAGTTAACTGAATAATAAAAAAAAATCGCGATAGGATCTACTGGATTTTTTTCATATACCACTAAGGTGGCAATACGATAAGCATACGGCCTGCCTAATGTTAAACAGTTACCGTAGCCTATGGACATTTGCAACACCAAGGGTGTCACTCATGCATTGCCGACCCTCTAAAAACCTCTTCACGCATTTCTTGAAGAACTCCATGCTGTAGTCCCTTAGAAAAACCTTGGCTGGGAGCTCATTCCACAGCTTAACACGTTAACAGTCCCCATACAAGCGTTCCGAAACACGTCATATGCCCATATATCATTATATATTTTTTGGCCATTATTCGATGTCTACTTAGCGAATTGTGCATAAAAATAACAAAATATAGGTCGATGACCCCGGATATACCCGTGTACACCGGGCGGTACACGGACTTATGAATTTAAATTACTGTGTACCTTAGTGTGTATCACGGACTCATGAGTGTGCCAGTGGACATACGTTTAGTTTATTGACCATAGACAATGAATGAAATACGAAACATAATTCATACTGTGGCAGAAAAATATCACCCTACCCTCAATGATAATAATTATTGTATCAAAAAAAGGTAGACTCATACCATATTTAGTGACAATCTTCACGTTCACTATATTTACTCGCGTAAAAGTGCTGTTCCTTTTTCCTGGATATATTTATTCATTGTTGAAATGTCAAGACAAATAAGTGACGAAGATATAAGAAGAATCTTAGAAGATTCTGGTGAAGACGAGATCATGGAATCATTGGATCAGGAAGAAGACCAAGACGACGAAGATGATGAAGATGGGGAAACGTATTTAGAAGTTGGGACAGAAATTGAGGAATCAGTAGAAAATATTGCTAGAGAACTGCAGCATGTAAGTGTTCCAGGTCAATCTTCCAGGCCTAGAACCCCAGATAGTCCTGTTCATCTCCCCGTACCTGATGTTCCATCTCGAGCACCGGCGTCGAGAAGACGAAGACAATCAAACGCTCCTGTAGTTGCAGATTCTCAGTGGAGTTTCAAAGTAAAAGAATTGTCACGAAAACAGTTCACAGGTCATGATGAACCCCCTCGCCAACAGGTATTATTTGATTCGGATTCTGATATTTATACAATTTTCCGCAAAATTCTTGATGATGACGTAATAAATCTAATGGTGCAATAAACCAATTTGTATGCTCAACGTCTTTTACTAGAATCTGGCAAACCACATAGTCGCAAATTACGTTGGTCAGATGTTGATAAACCTGAAATGTTGAAGTTTCTTAGCGTTATATTTCTTACGGGTATAATCGTTTTCCCGACGCTTAAATGCTAGTGGAAGAAAGATAATATTTACTATCACCCTTTGTTCCATAAGATAAATATGTCTTATAACAGATTTCGGTTGCTCCTAAGATGTCGGCATTTTTGTGACTACAATGCGCCCAGAGACGAGAATGACCGGCTGTACAAAAATCAGTCCGCTGATAGACCTCATCGTGGGAAATTCCCGAATTATTTATACACCCGGCCAGATTATTGTAGTCGACGAGTCTTTTCCGCCAATATATACCCTCGAAGACGCATAAATATGAAATAAAGATCTATAAACTATGCTCTGTAGAAGGTTACACTTGGGAATACCAAACTTATAGTAGTCAAAGTGTGCAAATTTTTGGTTTGGATACCACTGGAAGTATAGTAGTAACATTGGCAGAAGTTCTCCTTGATGAAGGTCGTTGCATGATAACTGACAATTACTATACGAGCGTCCCTTTGGCAGAATTTTTGCTTTTCCGCAATACAGATTTATGTGGCACAGTCAATAAAAAGAGAAAAGTTTTACCGAAAGATGTTATGGATGCTAAACTGGCGACCGGTGAGATTGCTGTAAAACAAAAGAATGAAAACAGTGCTGAAATGGAGGGACAAAAGAGATGTTAGTGCATTGTCGACTTGCCACGGAAAAGAAATGTCTTCTACATCTGGACGTGTTCCGAAACTCAAGCCCAACATGATCCTCACTTATAACAAAGGAAAAAAGGGTATAGATGTGGCTGATCAGATGGCCAGCTACAACTCTCCTATTAGGAAAACCATAACTTGGTATAAAAAGGTCGCAACAGATTTACTATCGATAGCTGTGGTAAACTCTACGATTACTTATAACGAGATGCATCCCGGAAGGAGAGACAAACTGAGCATTCTAGCAGCACATGAAGGTATTGTGAAAAACCTGTTACAGCCCGAACTTGCACACCAATCATGTAAAATACGTTCTTCCAGCAGGGAAAGAACACTGCAATCACATTCAGGGTCGTCGGTGTCATTAGGATTAGCAGGACCATCGGGATTACCAGGGTCATCATCAAGACGACTGGCAAGTTCAAGTACGTCGTAGACAAACCCACATTTTTTGGAGTCTTTGGGCAAGAAAGGATCTCGTTACATGCGGAGACGATTCGTAGGATGCTACCAAAACCTCCTTGATGAAGGTAGACTTGCTCCGGACTCACGGGCCAAAGCCAAAAGGGTATCAACGCAATGTAAAATTTGTAAAAAAGCATATTGTATTGATTGTTTTTCTAAAGTTCAAGTTCACCAATAAAACTTCGTTTATTTTGTACTAAGTTGTTTTATTTTGGGTTGTTATAGCAACGCTTTAAAAAAAAATATGACATGTTTTTGACATTTTCTATTTATTAGATCCTTGGCCACAAGTCCACAAAGAAAACACTAACTAATTTCACAAGTCCATGGATCTAGAGCCCATAGAGTAACACAGGGCTCGTGTACCTCATAGGGTACACGAACTCGGCGGAACCGCTCCCCGTGTACCACATACGGTACACCGGACTGTTAACGTGTTAAGAGTTCCCGGAAGAAAACTTCTCTGGAACCGCACAATACGCGACCATTGCGGTTCCAGCGTGCGAGGGTGAAATACTTCTAGTCATGCATGGCGGCAAGAGAGACGTGATGTGGGCGTGATTAAACTACATATTTTCATAAAAAACACATTTGGCTTAAAAACGCCGATTTAATAATTGCGTAACGAGACCACGTCACTGCGATTTTATATGACCCACAAAAATCCCTCTGCTGTTTACAGTGTTAATGGTTCAAGGGATGCATTTAAAATGCAAAAACACCCACGTGTATATTTCGAATAGTTTATTTTTAAAAAAATGTAGAAGTTTACGTGACCTTTTCATGAAAAAAAAAACTAAAATTTATTAAAAAACTATCAAAGATATTCATTTTAGATAAATATAGTCTGATGAAATATCTTTGTGCACACATTTTTCAGTTTTTATTTCCAGAAAAGTGCGTCTATATATTGAGTAATTACTTTTTCAAATTTAATTTTTTATTGTCAACATTTACTGTAAATATTGTTCACTCACTTGACTAACCACCCCATACGGAATCAAGTGATAAGGTAGATGAGAGTGTCGAATCTCATAATGTAGTTTTATTGAGAAGGAAAATGAAAGAGTCGCTTCAGGAGTTTCGTACGCTCGCTACTCTTTTGCGCCCTCGGTTACCACACTTGCCCATAAACCGGCAAAACATTGCTTTAATGGGAGCGATGGATCTTATCTTACCAGAATATTTATCCTGTAGTTTGAACCTCGTCGATATCCACACAATAGTGTTTAGTGCCGCTGTTGCCGTTTGCCATACGGCTGGTATAACGTTTCCGACTGTTAGGCCAGCCGAACATTCAAGACATACACGACGCAAATCAAATTGGAAACAACGCATTGTAAGGCGTATGGAGACCAGGGCTCTCATTGGCAGGTTGATTTGTTTCAGAACTGGCAACGGAAGACCACGTATTATGTGACCTCTGCGTTCATAGGTGATAATTTTAACCCAGCAAAGTCAAAGATACTAAGCATTTTTTTCTGAAAAGATTGACTTTCTGAAACAAAAGGTAGGAGTATGGGCAAGTTGTATACGAAGATAGAAAGAACGCGTTGGTAGATTTCGTCTGAATCGACTCTTTCAAACTGATCGGAAACGGATCTACAGAACATGGGACGACACACAACAAGAGTCGGATAACTGACCTACCTACGTCAGATGATATGTTACTCGTAAATTTTTGGCGTGAGATTGTATTGACAATGTTAAACATGCTTGTAATAATTTACCATCAATGAAAGATACGTTGACATACGTTGTGCAATTTAAAGAACACTAAATTTGAAATCTCCAGGCCCAGTTGGATTGCATAACTTCTGGCTAAAGTAATTTACCAAATCTCACGCAGTTCTTGCAAGTTAATTCCAAGATGCTCTCCAGCAGTCTGCCCTCCCTGAATTCATGACAATTGGGATGACCCATTTAATTTATAATTCAGGTAGTACTTCGGAACCCAAAAAGTATAGACCGATGACTTGTTTACCTACAATATACAAGTTATTGACATCTGTGCTGAGGAACAAAATCGTTGATTTTATTTATGACCATTATATATTATCAGCCTCTCAGAATGGCTGTCGAACAGAGTCCCGAGGTAATAAAAAATCCTCCTCATTGACACGGCTATTTGCCAACAGGTCCGTCGTGGCAGAACGAACCGGCTTGACTGTAAAAAGGCATATGACTCTGTGCCCCATGCTTAGCTAGTGAGAGTTCTACAATTGTTTAACATTAATACAACTGTATGTAACTTTCTTGGTATGTGTATGGGTCAATCGGCGTGTGGCCTCGGCGTAAGAATAGGCCACCCCATCTCAACCCGTGTAAAAGGCGACTAAGGGAATTATCCAGGAGATGAGCAGCAGCATCCCCTGACTTTATTATATTTTAATAACGTACTGCGGTTGCATCGTCTTAGACATTGAGGCAGGGAAATTTCTTCTATGAGGGAACTAAGAAGAATAATAAGAATAAAAAGGGGCATATTCCAGGGTGATAATCTCAGTCCTCTATGGTTTTGTCTAGCTCTGAACCCCCTCAGTACACTCACCCCTCAGGGAATCAGGTCTAGGCTATCAGCTTCGGAGAGGAGGCGCACTTATTACTGACCTTCTTTACATGGATGATCTTAAACTATTTTCTCGCACTAGATCACATCTCAAGTCACTACTACTACTAGATCACATCTCAAGTCACTACTACAACACCTAAATTTAGTAGTGACATCAGAATGGATTTTGTTATGGATAAATGCGCTATCATGCAAGTTAAGAGGGGAATGGTAGTGTCATCAAATAATTTGGAACTATCTGATGGGACGGTCTTGCGTTCTCTCTCTCTCTGAATGTGAACGCTACAAATACAAGTACAAATACAAGTATATCAGAATGTCTATGCATTAATGTTGAGAGCATCAAATAAACAGTATGCGACGGAGTCCTGAAGCGCCTGAAAAAAGTACTCAACAGTTTACCAGCCGCAAATAGATTCGTGCGTATACTGGTTGAATTATACCTCTATTAACTTACACTTTTAGGATAACCAAGTGGACGCAGACTGAACTCGATACCCGGAATCGATAGATTTGTACACTTTTGACGACACACAGAATATATCACCTCCGTTCATCTGTAATGAGGTTGTATATTCCGTGGAAGTGTGGTGACCGTAGCTTCTGAAATATCAAAGCGCTACACTACCGTGAAGTATGTAACCTTAGGGACTATTTCTTATAGGTGAATGGAGACATGCATCGGGAAGTTGTTGCGAGTGAACCTAACTCCTCTCTCCATGGCAATCGAAAACTGGCGGAAACCGGTAGCTATGAGTATTCAGGATCGCATCACTATGTGGAAGGGTAAGGAGTTGCACGGTCGATATTGCCGGGCCCTTACTGATCCGGATGTTGATCGGTTAGCTTGTGATCATTGGCTACATTTCGGGGACCTCTTTGGAGAAACCGAAGGTTTTGTCTGTGCAATACAAGGTGAAGTTATTAAGACTAACAACTATAGGAAATACATTCTGAAAGACGCTATGGTCGACATATGTCGGGCATGCCATCGTCATGAAGAGTCGCTCAAACATGTTATTTTTGGGTGTGTTATGCTTGCTAACTCCGAGTATTTGCATAGACATGACAAAGTAGCCAAAATAGTTCATCAACAGCTTGCCCTGAAGTATGAGCTTGTCGAATCTGAGGTTCCATACTACAGGTACGATCCCCTGCCAGTTCTCGAAAAAAGTCGTGCCAGACTCTACAATTACATGGACCGATCCATTATCACAGACAGGACTATTGGAACAAAATTTGAATATACAAGAGGAAAACAGAAGTAGTTATAGAAAAAGAAAGAAAAGCAGGAAATATCAGGTGGGCGATTTAGTTGCAATTAAACGCACACAATTGGGTGTTGGGATAAAGCTTAAACCAAAGTATTTAGGACCATACAAGATAACGGCAGTGAAGGGATCTGATAGGTATGACGTCGAGAAAACAGTTCAGTCAGTAGAAGGCCCTAGGAGGACATCAAGCGCGGCAGATTGTATGAAATGATGTTATATGTATGTGAAAATGATGTTATGTTTCTTTTTTTATGAAGAGTCACATTTCGCATAAAATCCTGTCCTATTACTACATTAAACGGCATAGACGCCTGAGAAACAATATGGAACACGACATTACTATAACGTCGTCCGTCAATAATCATAGAAACAGTAAAATTTTCCCAGAGAATACACTTTCATTCGTCCAAGTCTAGATAAAGATAGCTTTTGATAGTCATATTTCGGTGATCCAATCACCTTGTAAAACAGCTCAGACATCAAACTTACTTCGCTTCCCGTATCTATCAATGCACTTGTAGTCGTATTTAAAATTTTCACATTCTTCTGTGGTTTTTTCTTCAAAATTTTATTTGAAATGATCGTACCGAAATTACATACATTCGACAATCTCACTGTTGATAACGTTGACGGTTGTCAGACTTTGATCAGCTTTAAAAACCTCATCCCTCGAAAACGGTACTCTTTGTCCGACGAAACAATCACGTCATCCGTTTCCATACACATCGTTCGCTTTGAGCCGAGATGACATTGCTACCTTCCGTTGCTAGGATGTAAAGGAATGCTTGAACTCTATTGGCTGCCGTTCGCCTTTGCAACTAGCAGCAATATGGCCTAAACCATTACATTTAAAATATTTCAAACTGGACTGGACAACTGAACTCTGGACTGATGACTTCTATCACCACACTTAAAACGTCTCACAATAATTCCACAATTTTTCACAGGTTATCAAATATTTTTCTGCTCCAGTTTCATTTCCTCTTTAATCATCACATGAATTCGTAACTTTTCCTGAAGCTCGGTATAACTATTGACACCGTACAGCATAATTTTGTTAGTTTCGATGTCCTGAAATCCTTCAACTATGTACTTAATCGCTACACTACATAATCAGCTATTTTCCCACGTTTTCCCAACTCCTTCATAACCAGTAAGTAATCAATGCAACTCTCATCATCATGTTTCTTCCTACTGCTCATCATCTCATGCAACGTTTTCTGATCGATTATATCAGGGACCTACTTCATAGTCGTTTGTTTAAGATCTTCCCATGTCTTAAATGGTCGCTCCGACTTGAGCCACAGGTCCGCCGTGCCCACTAAAGATCGACGAGCAAAAATAAGCTGTTGAAGTGGCGACCACTACAGGATCTCACTATTGTCCTCCACGTCCTGCATCCATTTCGACATTGACTGGGTCCGATCACAAACTTTGTAGAATGCTGGTCCGATCTTGACCACTGAACTTTGGGATCAATGACTCAATCTCAGTCATGTAAGAAGAGATTTGTGTCGCTGTCGCGTTTGTATGTGATGCAGAATCTTCATAAACCGAAGCACGTCGCCCACTTCTTGGCCTTTTCGGCATCGTGATAAATATTACGTATTTATCGTCGTAACGACGTTTTCCAGTTTTTTTTTTTAAATAATTTTTGCTATGCAACGCGATGTAATGGCGTGCAACGTAGTCGTCTCAGAATACAGAATAAACCAGAAACCGCAAACACGCTCAAAACTGAAGCCATACAAACTACTCTCAATGAGAGTAGTTTGACATTTGGACGACTAGTATATATTTGGCCACCGTGTCTATTACGCGTAAAAATTTCTCGATAGTTTTTATTAAATAATGCCGTCTTGTGCGGTTGTCACCTGCAAGAATGCAGTTAGAACCATAAAAAACAAGATGGGATCACATTTCATGTGTAACTAACGCATTTACATCTCATTTTATTTAAATAATGAATTTCTTTTACTCGTTGATAGTGGTAAACAATTTGGGCGAGTCCATTATGTTCATGTTGCCAGTTTTACTGGTTTCTTTTCCCTACTTTTTTATAAAGATGACATTGATGAAATAAAAAATAAATACATGTTAAGTAATTAAAAAATAGTTTGATTAAAATAAAATATGTAAATACATTTATTTAATTTTAAGGTATTTACGATATGATAATGTAAACATAGGCTTACATTATTTGAGATCTTTTAATATAAATATTGCCTGAAATAAATAATAATTATTGACTTAATAATAATGATTGAAATACTAAACTAATGTTTTTGGTATATAGTCTGCATATGTGAAATTGTGTAAATAGTAGTATTTTTACAAAAAAGTTTTGTGTAAAACTATTCTAATTATTATATATGGAATTTCAGTTCCCCACTGATGAAATTATAAAAGCAAAGAGCAAGACTTCTTCATTTGTCGAAATGAAAAAATGTATTGATTACCTCAGAATCAAAACGGCAATATTATTAGTACAACAAAATGTACCTAAGTAAACACATATTTTTTGTAAATTACTTGTGTTTTATTTTACTAAAGCATTTTTTATGCATATCAGTATATTAATATAACATCTTTTATATTAATATAACACTTTTCATTTACCCTAAAAGAGGCGAACTCTCACTAAGCTAGCAATACTGTACGGGTGGGAAGTATGAGGAGTGCGGGGGATTGCGAAATGTTTCTGGACACAGCAGACCGCATGTATTATCGACTGTATGCTCCTTCTGCTTTATTCTGTATTCTGAGGTAGTCGTCTTAAAAAGTATTAATTCGACATAATCATCGTAATCACATCTGTAAATAGCGGTGTTACGCTACTATTTAAAAAGAAATGTAAAAATATTCAGCTTCGCTGACTTCGAACTTTATTCTAGTCATAGACGTAATAAAAAAGTCATCGGAATCTCGCTGAGAAACAACTGAAGCACCACAATGGCGGCATGTAACTATGTGTGAGTGTCAAGTGGGTTGCCAGATGGAAGAAAATTTCCCATTTCTTAAACTAAAAAGAAATAAAAAATTATATGATTAGTTACTGTCTTCGGAACTCGAATTTTATGGATCGTTGATTTGTAACTTGTGTTGTTTAAAATAGATATTGATGAAAATAAATTAAACACATGAAATACATTACATATACCTTTTATTATGTAGGACAAACAGGTGCATACTTATTTGAAATAAAAAATACCCAAACAAATACACCAATTTTAATGACCAGACGAGGCTCTGGCGAAAGAGAGGTAGGGCACGTTAGCCTGACTGGCGAAGTACCTCCACCTGACAGACGACGGCAGCCACTCCTCAAAATGTATACTGCATATTTCACTGGATCTAGATAGAATTCAGCCGCTTTTTTTTCTGGACTCTCTTATGATTTGTACCAATCATTCTTCCATGCATCGTTTGACGATGGAAATCTAAAAAATATTAAAGGTACGAATAGTTGTTCAGTAAAAGAATCATAGGATGTAAGTTTATGTCAATTTAAACAAAATTAGGTATCTGAATTAAGTAAGAATTACAAGAGAGTAAAAAAAATGATCTCCCACATTTACGCTAATTTGGAAATGTGAGTTATGGCAACACCGGTCGATTTATTGTTTTGAAAAATTAATTTAAGTGAAAACGATTAGTTAATCAGAAAAAATACTTGCTTACCTATGAAAAGTAATCCCTTGGCTTTTTTTAATTGTACCACTATGGTTCCGACTGCTCTTCACTACGCACGACGTCATTATTATTTTTTTTCGACAAAGTTATCACGCAGCGAGGTGTCGGTGTGTAATGGTTCTTTTTATCCCCGAGGGGAAAGGCAAAGGGATCTAGCCCATACAGCCACGTCATCAGTTTAGAACCATTTGAAAATCTTAATTCTATGTTCCAGCTTCAGGAACTGTGCTCAAAAAATACTTGGGAAGGATACTTCGACCCAATCAACCCAGTTTAAATACCATCCGTAAAACGATAGGAATTTTACAAGGTTTTCTTGATGAACTTATTCACGTCTTCCAAAAAGTGCATAAACGTGTTATACTTGAGTTTTTCATTATTGTATAATTGCACTAGCACTTATGTTACAAAACAATCGAAAAAATCGAAAATCAATACAATCGAAATTGTCACATAAAACTAATTTACACTGAATTGTAAAAATTTCAAGTATAAGAACAATGTCACTCGTCAAAAGCGCGGGAAGAAGTCCCGGTGTGTAATGGCGGGCGGTAGACTTACTATGGTGTGAATGTGTGCGTGTCGGCTCGTACGTATAGCGACTGACTTACTATGGCGGTGCTTCAGTGTTTAGTTCGGGAGACGGTGTCTGTTTTTTTTATTACGTCTATTCTAATAGATCGAATCATTCGATAATACATCGAAACTTATTGTTTTTGGAGCGAAAATGCAGATGGATACTTTAATTTCAATTTGTATTCCATGAGTTTACCCCTTATGGTACTATTCTGTTTGTGTCGTCTGTATGCATTCTGCAAGTTTTTAGTTTTTACTTGCGTGGATCCGTCAAAAAAATTGTACATCTTAAAACCGTAATTTGAATTAATTTTGTCTTTATGTTTTATTAAATCATTAGAACAATATGTATTCGAGTGACGACTATAACGAGGTATATATTAAATTTTAATAATTATGTGATACTAACATAACCTATACTGTTTTACTTTCTATTCAATGTGTTTCTGATCAATTACATGGTATGTAAATCAAAATTTTAGGGAGGATATGAATCGTATGGCGATTACGAGCCGCATACAGGGGATCCTCAGTATGACTTGGACTACGATAGATCGTACTACAAAATGCCTGATATGGTAAGTTCATATACATTTGGATAAAGTTTAAATATGTTATTAAAATAATTGAAGAGCGTCGGAACATTTTTTTACAAAAGCAGTACACACAAATACTATCTATCTAACATAAAATCACTTTTGATATATTTGTAACATGTTGTAACATTTGAAAAAAAATAAGTGTTTAATAATCACTGTATTTCCAATTTTGTGATTTTAGTCTGAAACCTGCATATTAAAAATGTTCAGTCTTTAGAATTAGATCTAATCTAATTTTGGCAGGTCATTGTAATAATTCTGAGCATTGTTTGAACAAAACTGTTGCAAATCAGTAGACAGAGCTTTTTTAAGTGGCATAAATAGACTGTAAGAATTCTCAGGTTCATCAGTCTCCTGAATTCTTGTTCTTGCACGCTGATCAACAATAATATGACTTTCCCATGTCTCATTAATTGACTGCCAGGCTTTAACAGTATTGCAGTTTTTTTTAAACTTACCTCGGAGATGGGTCTTGTGGCAAATGGACTTTTTTTTTATAACATTACTCAAGAAGGAATCCTATTGGTAAATGTTTCTTGTTTCACCTCTATAACATGAAATGTACAGGGTTTCACATGAGATTCTCTGAAAATCTTTCCCAGTCTTCTGGAATTTCTGTAAATGATTTTTGGTTGATAAGTGATAAGACCTTATTATGAACCTTATGATGTAAATAATATAACTTACCATGACCAAATTGTTTGTGTTTTATCAGAAGGTCCAGCGTCCAGTAGAAACCAGTGAGCATGCAAGAAAATTGTCATGAATGTTAAAGAAGCAAGTGAATTGTGTAAGGACAGTGTCTTATGGTGCTCGGTTCTCTATGCCTACCCCGCAAGGGATTTGGGGTGAAGTTATAGATAGATAATGCAAATACTGAATCATTGTGAAGTTCTTGTTCTGTTGGGCACAATAATCACAAAAAACTGTAAGTTTGCAGCATTCTGTTAGTAAAATGTTCCAAATAAAATAGTTCAACATGGAAACCTTATCATTGGCACCTTTATGAGCTACTGTTTGTGAATATGAAAAAAATATTGATTTTGACTTTGATTGACACAGGTAGATTTCTTGCAGTCTATTATTATACCCTCATAGCATATATCTGTCTTGGCACTATTTTTGGCTTGCCTTTTTCTATGTAGAATGTTACAGCTTTAATTTGTGTAAGATTTTTCTGCAGTTTTTTTTTGTTATACTACGTCGGGAGGCATACAAGCATACGGCCAGCCTGATGTAAAGCAGCCTATTAACACTTGAGATAAGTAGTTAAGCTCCTTGGGAGCTGCTGACCTCAGGAACATAACAAACCCTCTAGGAAGTTGTTATTTGGCTGCGGTTTTCTGTGAGGTGGAGGTACTTCCCCAGAATGCTTTGGTGCGCCCTACCTCTCTTAAAAATTAATAATTCTCTTAAAAATAGTAATTCTTTTTGTTTCATTAATACTTTCTTTCTTCTTTTTGCTCTTCATTAATTTTTGTAGATATACAATTCTCTCCAACTAAAAATTATCACACTGGCTACAAGTGTCATTATGAGGTTAACCAAATGAAATATTAATGTTATAGTTAAAGTAATTCCTGTAATACTCGTAAGATACTGAATGGTTATTTTTTTACCAATACATTTGATATATCTTTTTTATGTTCAGCTCCTCTGGCAAATAAGATTTTGTTGTTTTTGTTAAGCTATAGTGAGTAGAATTAGACAACCAGGAACTATGTGCTAAGGGTTGCGGTCTGCGAATATAGATTGCGACCTGCGAATAGGCTTGACTGAAACTTGATTTACTGTATTTAATCTTAAGGGTTAGAACCCCGTGTTAACTCATTAGTTTAAAAGCCATATTTGGATGGCTGAGTCTATTACAACTCAAAGAAATTGTGCCACACACAGTTACTTTCAAAGAGAACCTCACATGCTTCCCATATGGAATCCTTCAGCCAAAAGGGCAGAGAAAAAAAACGTGGCCTCTGTCCCAGCCGGAAGCTATCTGTCTACCAAAATCAATTAGTTGACGGCTAGGTGCATGTCACTATGATGAATTCATCGCAGATGGCGTTTATGTGCCAGACAAGATTCTTCTCAAAATTCCGACCTACAATTTTCTATAATAAACGATATTTGTGGAAAACAAGAAAACAAACATTGAAAACGCAGAATTTTAGACACTGTAACAACAAGAAAAATTAAATTAATGAAAAGCAAAGAATTAAATTAATGAAAAGCGACTAGAGGGCGGCAGACTGCTAGCGATCGATTTAATGTATTTACGGGTTAACAGATGCCGCTGGTAGTACCGACATTTGCACCGTAACAGACTCTGATCATTTTGATCTTTCACGATGTGGTCTTTGATCATTAATAACTTTTATGTCAAAAATAAAAGACCATTTTTCGGAACATCGCACGTTATTAGCCTTTTTCTGATTCAATATAATAATATGTATGTAAGATTATGGACCAACGAACTAGATGGCATTAGTAACCTCAAACATGGTTATATCATTTGATATTTTTTCCCCAGGACTCTTCAACTGGATATATGGGTTTTTGGTAAAACACTGTAGTATATATCGGTATTTGATAAAACGGCTATAAATAAAATGCGGCTAAAATTCCAGATATTAGATAGTTCCTAATCAAACAACATTGTCAAAAATCACATCATAGTATAATTATTATTCACTTAGGTAGGTATTTGATGTAATAAAAACTTAAACTATTATGTCCATTGTAATGTTGTTGTTTTTTTTCAATTATTCAAATGGCGACCTCAACAAATGAAAAGGCATGACATTAAATAAAGATAGGGTTTAAAAAGCAAAGTTCATATCGGGCGCCAGCCATACCCTTTCCATAATATTGCTCCGATAGTCCAGCATTGCCTGGATATTTAATCTCAAGGACAATAGTAAGAAAACCATTTGAAATCCGATTAATGTTTTAATACTTTTAGGGGTCAGGCGTAACAAATTACAGTTAAATTAAATTCAGCCAAAAGCAAGAGAAAATCTAAAGTTCAATCAAGTTACTAAGGTTTCAAGTTACTAAGGTTTCAAGTTACTATGAGGTCAAGTTGGACTCCAATAAAAGTTTAATAAAAACTACAGTGGACTACTGCATCGAATGTACAAAAATAAGAAAATGTATGATACTGAAAAAGTCGGTCATATCTCCTCCCCATGTCAGGAAAATATCCACGGGTTACTGCGCGTCGTTCCAACACGCTATTAATAACCTCAACTCGCCGACATGTCATCGCCGAGCGGGTTTGAAATCCAAAGTAAAATTTTAATGCGGAAGAAAATGCTGTCGTTAAGTTTTTTCTTGGAAATTATGCAATTTACATCACAATTACAAAATCCATCGTCTAGGTAGCCGTTTTTTTTTCAAAATAAATTAGGTCGTTTCAAACCTTTAAAACCACAAATTAAATGAAATTACTTTTAGTCGCCATTTCGACGCGACAAAGGTCAGCCGGAAAATACAAGTGTCAGAATCGGATTTTTTTAAATCCGGTTCGTTTTATACCAGAGGGGAAAGGCAAAGGGTTCCAGCTCATACAGCCAAGTCTTCAGTTCAGCACCATTCTCGGAAATTCCATGTGGCGAAAAACACTCCTCACACTATTTCTGATACAAACTAGAAAATCGCAATCTAATTTCTGTTATTTTGTGTGTAAAGTTCCTGATAACTACGAACATAACCATGATTCTGCATGGTTATATTCGTAGTTTTTTTTTTTTTTTTTTTAATTTATTAAGGACAACAAACAATTGTACATTGATGCTTAGAGTTAAAGTTATTTTAACTAGTAGAAAAAAAAAAAAAATGCACAACCAACACCGTTATCCACAAAATGAAATATAACAGATAATGGACTCGAATTGAATACGACTGAAATAAAAAATAAAATAAAAATAAGTAATACATAGTGTGGCAAATTGTAAAGAATCTTAAACTTTTCAATCACAAAATCATTTTATGTGATTATTTATTGAGGAGGCATATTAGTGTTCTCCTTTTGTCAGCTTCTCAACAACGCATGCTCTGAATTTTTTAGATGACAGTTGAAATATATCTATATCTATAAAATTTGCATTATACAAATTCATAATGCGATATAGTGGTGCTCGTTCACCAGCGTTAGTTCGAGAGGGGTTTGGCGCAAACAGACCACGGTTGTGAGTAGCGCGAATACGTAGCGAACTACTTGGGATTGTGAGATACATTTGGTTGATTAACGGGCTACAATCAAATTTATTATGACAAATGTCATACAAGGTAGTCATATCCAGTAACCATCGTCTCGTCTCAAGCGACGTGAGAGAAAATTTTCTTAGTAGGTCATGATAAGAGAACTTTCTTCGGAAACACCTGTAGCTAACAGTACGCATGTTGTTTTTTTTTTTTTAATTTATTAAGAACAACAAACAATTGTACATTGATGCTTAGAGTTAAAGTTATTTTAACTAGTAGAAAAAAAATAAAATAAATGCACAACCAACACCGTTATCCACAAAATGAAATATAACAGATAATGGACTCGAATTGAATACGACTGAAATAAAAAATAAAATAAAAATAAGTAATACATAGTGGTGCTCGTTCACCAGCGTTAGTTCGAGAGGGTTTTGGCGCAAACAGACCACGGTTGTGAGTAGCGCGAATACGTAGCGAACTACTTGGGATTGTGAGATACATTTGGTTGATTAACGGGCTACAATCAAATTTATTATGACAAATGTCATAATTGATCATTAATACGCTGTACGGCTTCAAGTTGAGCAGTATATTTGGCGTAGTAAGGACTCCACACCGTAGCAGCGTACTCTAGCTGAGGTCTTATTAGAGACTTAAGGAGCAGTAAATAAGAGCTCGGTCGCTTGAAAGGTATACATGTATGCATCACAAAACCGTACAATTGGAAAGCTTTATTTACTATACAGTTAATGTGAATATCCAAATGGAGTTTTGAATCTAAGTGTACTCCAAGATCTCTAATGAGTGTTACTTTTTCTAACGGTGTGTTGCAGAGCAAATAAGTGTAGTTTATTTTGTTATTTTTTTTTTGTAAATGTTATTGATTTACACTTAGCTAAACCCAGTTGTAGCTTATTCACAGTACAATAATTAGATAATCGATTTAGATCTTCTTGTAATTTTAAACAGTCATCGTTAGAATTAATATTACGATAGATTTTCAGGTCATCTGCGTACAAAAGAAAATGGGAGTTAACAAAGCAATCACCGATATCATTAATGAATAGGATAAAGAGCAGGAACTTCACACCCAAAATAACAGAAATTAGATTCAAAATACCACCAAGTCCAGCAACCGTAACAGCAAGTTGATAACCACTGAGTACATTACTGCAATACTGTCATGTCAAACTATCACCTGTTAAATATAAAAATAAGGCCGCCTTACACTACTAAAAACTACAATTTGTCTTAAGGTTTTGCCATGAGAAACTCTAAATTAGATTTGTCGGTTTTTGACAAAATCGAAAGAGTCAACAATGAAAAATACTAACAATTTATCGGTCTGTTCAGATTATCATTGTCGCGATTCCGTTACCAACAGGGACAGATATGTAGGAAAACAACCAATTGGCATTGTTAAGAAAAAAAAGTGAAAATGTGATTTATCAGTTTTTGTTCCAACGTTCCTCAATTTAATCTTAGTTATATTCGTTTGTTTCAGGTCAAAAAGTTTCTTGTTTATTTTCGTAATATGATTAATGAAGGAGTTACATACGAGATTTTAAACTTGTACGAAAACACATTTCCAAAACTAACGGAGCAGTATTTTGAGAGTACTCCGTGGCCCGATGAAACTGAAGTTGCACCCATTGTGGATAGTGATCATGTAAGCTTAAATACTATACAATTTATGCCTTACAAAACACATAGTTCTAATAGCAATTCCCTTAATAATTGGTCTGCACTTTCATAAGTTCTTTGACAATTGGGTGAATTTGATGTGCCAAACTACGTACCAATTATATGATATGTGATATAACTTTTAAGTTTACTAATATATTAAATGCACTACTTGTCCGTCCAAAATATTACTGTTACTGAAATCCCATTTGTAGGTATATTATATAAAGATTGAGATTGATAAGTAATGCGTTGATAGCGTGGTACTGACCACGCTAGTTAAGAAAGTTTGAAGAGAACATGAGCATATATAGCAATATAACAGTGATGATGTAGTTTGGCAAAGTTTTTTTTTATACAACGTCGGGAGCATACGACCCACCTGATATAAAGCAGTTTCCATAGCCTATAAATGCTTGCAATACATTAAGTATCGCCTGCACGATGTCACCTCTGCTGCTAACACAGCAACTTAGAAGTTTACTGGTGACCTCACTCACACGTAGGAACACAATAACCCTCTAGGGAGTTATTTGGCTTGGCGGTTTTCAGTGTGGTGGAGGTTCTTCCCCAGACAGGCTGCTTTAATGCGCCCTACCTCTCTCAAAACAACCAGACCAAGACAAACAGATGTGTTCATGCACACAAATGTTTGCCCTGTGTGGGAAACGAACCCACAAGTGTTAGTGTCAAAGTAGTGTCAGCGAGTTTCACCACTGCTCCAAAAAGCTTGTCAGAAAGTATATTGATTTATCTAAGGGATTTTTTCTCTGAGAGAAATTTTAGAGCATCTTCAATAAAGTATATCTGTTTTAATTTTTGTAGGTTTTCATGATACTCTATAAGGAGTTATACTATCGTGATATTTATGCTCGAGTGCCCGGTGGACCAAAGCCTGACCAGAGGTTCCACTCGTTTTATAACTACTGTGACTTGTTCAACTACATACTCTCTGCTGAGACACCAGTACCATTGGAGTTGCCTGACCAATGGCTTTGGGAGCTGATTGATGAATTTGTATATCAATTCCAATCTTTTGCACAATATAGGTAAAGAACATTTTTTATATCTATTGAAGTACCAACATTTTTAAGACGATTACTGTATCATGATTACAGGTAGCAGTGAAAATCCCAACCATCTCACTTTTTATCACAATTTGTACAAAACCACTGACATTTTTAAGCTTTCAGGTTTGATAAAAAGAAACTGGTTTTCAAAAGTTGTGTGCCTATTTACAAGCTATGATGCAAGAGCTGGATGAACTCCTCGCCACCAACATCCAGTGTCATTGTTTTTCATTTTAGTACTCAGAAAGTGCTCAAAATACAAATATTAGTATTTGAAGTAAATCCCTAATTTGACTGCTCCTAATAGTACCTAATATTAATGAACTTCCTTTTGTAAATCCTTGTTTATTTTATTAATCAGTCTTGCTAACCATGAGCAAAGAACACCCCTTTATTACATTAAATATTTCTTAAATATTATTTTGCACTAATTAATGAATATTTAATTAATTATCTTAAATTGGTCGTGTTCTGTCAGAAGGTGATGTCAGGAGCCCTAGAAACCGGCGAGCGTGTATGAGAAGAGCAATGAATGTTAAAGAAGTGAGTGAGGTATGTAAGGATTGAGTCACGTGGCGCTCGGTTCTCTCTGCCTACCCCGCAAGGCGTGAAGTTGTATATAGTTAGATAGATAATTAATACTTTTTAGACTTACTATTACTGTACTTCCTTTGTTTGAGTCATTAATTATTTTCTAATTGGTATTGTTTGTTTAGATCGCGCACTTCAAAGCTGAGTCCAGCTGAAATTGAAGCTCTTAATACTGAAAACAAGGCATGGAACGTACTTTGCATTCTAAATGTGTTGCACTCCCTTGTTGACAAATCCAACATCAAGCGCCAATTAGAGGTAATACTTAATAAATTAATATGTCATTCTATATATCTAAAAGGCATGTAAGCTATTGGCGACAGTTATTAAACGAAGTCAGTAACATTGGGCAACTTGGAAGCCATTGCCAGTCCACAATAGTGTAGCACATCAGAGTATGCTTAATATTTCTTCATTTTAAGGGTGAGCCATATTATGATCTATCTAGTGTTGTGGTGACCTATGAAATTCCCTGTTTATATAGAAGAAGTAAAACAATTATTTTTTGTGAAAAGTATTATTTTATATTTAATTTATTGAAGTAATGCTCTATTGTTATTTAAATGAAAGTTTATGATGCGCCTATTTTTAAATATTACATCGTCTCTTTGGATTTGAAATTTTTCCCCTTAAAACATGTAAGAATGAAAACCATTTGGAGCAAGGTCTGTTGAGTATGGTAGGTGACATATAGTCTAGAAGTCGTAACTTCATTATGCGACGGACGTACGGCTTAATAGAGATAGTTGTGACAAGTCTCAAAAAGTTGTGATCAACAAAGCCAGCACAGGTCTACTATACACTTTTTGAGTACAGTTTCTTTTGACTTAATTTGCCTTTAGTACATGGTTTGGCTGCCTCCCTATATCCCACTAGTCCATTGTATGCTTTTTCGGCAAATTAAGACAAACTTCGACGCGAATTTGTTATTGTTGTTTTTTGACGATCAATTATTTTTCAACGGTAGCATTAATTGTTTTTTTACTTAAATTAGATTATTATTTTATTTATTATTATTTTGATTTTAGTTTTGTTTATGTTTATTAGGTTTACGCTACGGGCGGCGATCCCGATTCAGTGGCGGGAGAGTTCGGGCGCCACTCACTTTACAAGATGCTCGGGTACTTCTCCCTTGTAGGACTATTGCGATTACACTCTTTGCTTGGCGACTACTACCAGGCAATTAAGGTAAAATACAAATATATATAAATTATGCAATTTTTATGAATCGAGGAATTAATTCACCGCCCTGAAGGTTTATTATCACTTGGACTAATAAGCATAGTAATTTTTAATAACGACTCACATGTATCAATATACTTAGTAAGATAAATAAAGGGAAGAGAAGAAGAAAGATATGTACTGTCAATGAAAAATGGAGGAATGAAAACAAAGCTTCAGTGAAAGAGACTCACAGTCTAGGGGTGGTTCGTCGGCATCTACAATGGACAATATAGTCTAAAGCAGGCGTCATTCTTGCTAACACTTCGACGTTGTTGGTGTCCGATGAAGGCATAATAATGGATGAGAACGAATGGTTGATACGAAGCTTGAAAAATGGACAGTCAGGCGGGAATTGATATATTCACAGCTGAGATGATCAAACTAGATGGCACATGGCGTTACGTCCGGGACGCCATCTGGTACTTAAGCAATCTTTGCTGGAGAATGGGAATTGTCGAAGAAACTATGTGACATATTACTGTGATACGGAATTTACGGTGCTAACTGCATAGCTTCATGTACGGCATGTCGCCGTGGTTTGATCAAAATTGGTGTCAAACAGGGTTGCATGCTGTCTGCTGTTCATTCCGTATCTCGATAATTGTCTGAAGAGAATAGTATACGAATGCAGGGTTGCGCATGCGTGTTACTTAAAATTGATTATTAGGTTTTAGAAAACATCGAGCTTCACAAGAAGTCCCAGTACTCGCACGTGCCCGCGTGTCAGATCTCGACCTCGTACTACGTGGGCTTCGCGTACATGATGATGCGCCGCTACTCGGACGCGATTCGCACGCTCTCCTCCGCTCTACTGTACATGCAACGTACCAAGCAGCTGTTCTCGTCGCGCTCCTACCAGAACGACCAGATTAACAAGCAGACTGACCAGATGTACCATCTGTTGGCTATTTGCTTGGTACTTCATCCTCAGTGCGTCGATGAGTCTATACAACAGGTGAGTAAATATTGTAAAAGTTTTATGTAGTCGACTTCTCCTCTATATGACCCGGCTAAGTAAAATTCTTATTTAGTTTTATCTATACACAAAACACGTAACGGACTACAAAGACGTCATATTAGGCCACGGTAACTGCTTACCTGTAGGTTGTCCATATACCTTACCACCTTCTTTTTCTTCCTAGCGTTATCTCGTTTACTAATACCTTAGGATTGGCGGGATCTGTTATCTAAGTCTAAGCATTTGGCGAAGACACGAATTTTAATATGGAATGACTGGCGTTAGACCTCGCCAACCTAGAGGGAAAATCAGACCTTTTTTACATCAGGCCACACAAGTCTTGAAATATAATTTGTAAGACGTGCTGGTTTCCTCACAATGTTTTTCTTGTGCTAATGATCCCTAACCCATAAAATAGTACAGTTTCTCCCTCTATTTCTCTGCACTGACATTTTGGCCTCTAGAAATAAAACTATAAATGCGATTGAGATGCGGTTTTCACCAGAAAGTCAAACTAAATTGCATCTTTCTAATGGTATCAAAATGGAGTTAATTTGATAACCGGAAGTATTTAAAAAAGAACATTTTGTAAAAGTAGTGGTGGGATTTGCGCGAAGCACTTGTAATTACATATTTGTGCATAAATCCGAAAACACGTATTTAGTGTACATGCCCACGTGAGCATTCGATTTAAGACCAATGCATAGGCTGATTCTTTATCCACTAGACTAGACTATCACTGTTCTGATTCTATTCAGACCTCCTCCTCTTTATTCACCCTAGCGTTATCCCGTTTCCTAATCCATTAGGATTGGCGTGGTCCGCCACCTAAGTCTAAGCAGTTGGCGAGGATACAGATTTTTACATGGCGCGACTACCGTCAGATCTCCACAACCCAGAGGGAAAACCAGACCTACCTTAGGTCACAGGTCTTTCGAAATATAGTTTCTTAGACATACGGGCTCCGATCGTCTTCAGACCAACTCTGACTAATCAATGAAGCTTGTCTGGTGTGTAACTACCGAATCATATGACACTCGGCTCGCCATGTGAGTACCATGCGAGACAGGTCATGTGTCCGCCTGTCTCGCATTATTTATATCTATCTATATGTTCACGCTCAGTAGAGCGTTGATAGATATAAATAATTATTCCGCATGACTTAACATTGTGAACTGATGCTAAGAGTTTCTTTATCATCATTAGTATCAGATGACAAGTACTATTAAACGCGCATGCCGTACAATTTGAACCAGTCTCATACTTGTATCTCTTATACAAGTTTCTTAACCATTCTTCAACCATTACTTCCAGGTGCTTCGTGAAAAGAACTATCACGAGAAGATGTACAAAATGCAATACGGTGATCTGGGCGAGTTTGAAAACTGTTTCACTTTCGCTTGTCCCAAGTTTCTATCGCCTTGTCCGCCGCCCATCGAGCCCGGCTCCAACTACGGCCGCGACGCCGTGAAGCACCAAACTCAAGTTTTTATGGACGAGGTAATTAAATAAGATTACGTTACCAACTAATTATAAAAGCTATGGAAAGGCAATTCGAAGCAAATGGAAGTGGAAATATTGTGTCCACATTCCACTGATGAAACGGGACACGCAAAGTCAATAATCAACTTATCAACAATAGATCAAATACAGTTTGCGTGATTAAAATAGAGTTAAGCACGCAAACTGTATTTGAATGTATCGTTTATTATTTCTGAATCGACTGACGAAAGCCAAATAAAATTGTCTGACGTGGCAATCGCCGACAGAACGCTACTTATCTCGTGTTTGTTACGTGGATTTAAAAAACTATGTTGCTCGTTAAATGAAATATACCTAATATTTTAACAGTGTGATACAATTTATATATATATATATATATATTATTTCTAATCTTTTAAATATATGCTACAACGTAAAATTACGTACGAGTGATTATATGTGTCTGGAATGATTGATAAATGGATGGTTACCGACTCATAAGTGGTAGACATACCTTCATTTTACATCAGGCCTGCTGTAATTACGCTGGGCCTTGAGCATTCTCCTTTACATTGTACCTTTGCATGTTTTTGTTGAAACTAGGTTCGCCAGCAGAAAATGCTGCCTACCATCCGTTCATACTTGAAGCTGTACACGACACTGCCACTCGCCAAGCTCGCCGCATTCATGTCAGCGGCGCGCGGCGGCGATCGCGACGCCGCGCGCGAGCATGCCGCCCTCGCCATTCACCTGCTATGCTTCAAGCACAAAATGAAGAACGTCGTCTGGTCGAAGGGACCCAGCGGCCTTGATGGCAAGTTCCAAAGTGGTTCGGAGGTGAGGCTACTATTTACATTTTGAATTACTTTGATTGGACAAGGTAATGAAGTCTGATTAGATTATCTGCCAAGTATTCAGAAACTGTGAACAGATTTTAGTACCTTTTTGCAGGTACTGCAGTTGATTATGTATGTACCTAGTCTTGCCATAAATACTGAAACAAAGAAAAAAAAATAACTATTGCAAATAACATTTATTACTTTTACAGTGTGTTAGTTTAATACATAAATATAAAACAATAAAAAAAATAAAAAGCTTATTCGAAGTGGTCTCCATTGGCTGCCATACAGTCCTTTAAACGTTGAGGCCAGTTATCAATAGAAGCACGCACTCTTTCCATGGGAAAATTCTTCACTGACAATCGTACGGATTGTTTTAGGGACTCCAAATTATCATGGCGTTTAGAGCAAGCCATACTCTCTAAAACTGACCATAAATCATAATCCAGCGGATTAAGATCGAGACTAGACGACGGCCAGTCTTCAGCTCTGATGAAGTCCGAAACGTTTGTTTCCAACCAAGACTGCGTAGACCGAGTTTTATGACCCGGCGCCGAGTCTTGCTGGAAGGACCATTCTTGGTTATTGAACATGGTGTTGTTAAGGCGCTTCACTACCTCAAGAATGGTATCTTGATACACTTGTGCCGATGTTTTGATACCTTTTTCACAAAAGTATGGCTCAGTCACTCCTTCATAGCTAATACCCCACCAAACCATCACTGAAGTCGGATAGTGCCCACGTTGCACTCTGTCGACTAATTGGGAAGCTTCCTTAGAGCTTTGAACATAAATACGGTCATTTTGTTAAAATGTTGTTCAATTGTAAAAATTTTCTCATCCGTAAACAAAATTTTTCTGTGACCTCCCTTTGCGTACCGCTTCAGTAGTTGTTTCGATTTTACCACCCTATTCATTTTTAAATTATCAGTTAAGAAATGACCAGTACGTCTCTTATAGGCTGCAAGTCCTAAGTCATCTTTTAAAATATGCGGAACGGTTTTAGCTGCTATCTTCATCTAACGAGATAAAATCTTTTGCTTTCGGACAGGATTTCTTCGAATTCTTTCCCTTACTGCTTTGACCACCTTTTTCATACGAATACTACGTGGACGGCCAGATCTTTTTCTGTCACAAACAGAGGAGGTCTCATTGTACCTATTAATAGCCCAGTACACAAACATTTTACTAATACCAAGCTTATGGAGAGTTTTAAAAATTTCATTTGGCTCCATACCTACTTTGTGTAATGCAATCACAGCGATTCGGTTCTCTTTATCACCCCACTCCATTTAATATCGCAAAATATTGTACAATGTATTGGCGCCGAAATGAGAAAACTCAATGAACAATGATATATAAATGACAGATTCCAAATTCAAATGTAATATGTTGTTTATTTTTAATTGTAACAGTATTTATGTCTATACTAAGATATAAGATATCTTCACGCCAGGTCCCTTGAGGGGTGGGCAGAGTGAACCGAGTGTCATAAGACTGTAATGTCTTCATGGTACGCTGGCACTGCCGAGTCAGTATCAGACTCATTCACAGCGCCAGCGTCCTGACCATAATCATACATTTCTCTAAAATTGTTCCTAACACTTTCCGAGTGTTAGCAAGTAGTGACGGCGCTAGACGAAACTTGGACGTCGGCGACATCAGCTTTGCGACGCCCCTTTCATTTTCGACTCGAAATTCGAAAATGTTAAATGAGCTGAATTGTACACAAGTAATAATTATACACAAATTTTTATTTGACAAGTATTATTGCTAATCAATTAATGATAAAAATCCCTTTTTTGCAAGGCCCCCACAGGCGCGAGACCGTCGGCGGTCGCCCACATCGCCTACGCCTAACGCCGCCGCTGTTAGCAAGAATGCCACCAACTTTACATTTTATATTGTCCATTCTGAATACTGACGAACCACTTCTAGACTTCTTTACCTCTAGAGTTTGGTATTTGCCTCGAAGTTCTTCATCAGCCTCTCTTCCTCATTCATATGTTCTCTTTTACTAAAGCTTTGGTATATTTCTTTCTTCGTTTCATTCATATCATCACTTTGGTGCAAAGATGATACGTAATCTAGCCACGCTTTCCTCTTTTTTTTTTCACGGATGATTCAACTTCCGCATCCCACCAGGCATCTCCTCTCAGTGTTTCACGTCTCCTGGCACATCCACATACTTCTTTCGCACTGTCCACCATACTTTCTTTCAGAACTTTCCAACATTCGTCTACACCCGAGTGTCAAAAAGCGTCGCGTTCGCAAGTCTTTCACTAACTAGACGAACATACGCACTCCTTACACTTTCACCTTCCAATTTTTGATTTCGTATTTCATGATCTTCGAAAGGAATACGCACTCGCCAGTGTCTCCACTTCTTGAAAAGGCCCACAAACCGGCTTATCTCCAGATAGTGGTCTGTTTCAAGAGTGTGACCTCGAAGGCTCTTGTATCCATTAACGACTTTACCTTTAAACCCTTGATTATGGAAATCAATAACATGCTACTCTAACGAAATTAAAACTATACGCAACTAGTCATGCAGTGTCCGAGATAATAAAAGTACAGGAAAACCAAATGCGAGTCTGTCTCGCGCGTCAGTTTTCCTTCATTCCTTGAACCTTACAACTAGTATTGCTTGTACAGGATCATTTCATAAAATCTACCCTAAAAATATATTTTTTTTTTACAAAATCGAACGTAATTTATTGCTTAACTTGCTAATTAAAAACGCCTGTCTATCTGGATCTGTTATATTTACAAAGACTTGCATGGACTGTATTATTTGCCGATTTTTTCTCATTGAAGATGAAGGAGCGAAGAATATTTTTTAAGATTTTTGATGATTTAAAAAAAAAAGTATTAGAAATTCTGTCATCTGTAATTTTTCATATTTACTCACTACGAAGATAAGGAGTATGGTATCTGTACAGACAGGCAGGATAGGTACCATAAGCATCCCCTTTTTTACCTTTTAGGTTCATAGCCCTAAAATGCAAATTATTATAAAAATAATGCTATTGAGGTAGAATAAAAGCTAATTCTATATTTTTTTATACCACTATGGCAGCAAAGACAATCGCTTCCATCATATAACTAACCTACCTTGCCTTGGTGAACAGTTACTATACAGGTTATGTTCCAAGGAGTTGTTTAATATAGCTTTGCTTCTGCAACGTCACCGCTGACCATGGACGAATAATTTTGAATCAACATAACACACTATAATCGCAATAGTCGCGTACTACACGGTACCAGAGAAGTTTTCTTCTGAGAACTCTCAAGCCTTGGAATTACATCCCTGCTAAGGTTTTCCAAAGGGGCTACAAAAAGACATAGTTCCGAAATGAGGCGGCTATGTTCACAGTGCTAGCACGATGCTTTTGTTATGACCGTAGTGTTGTCCATGTTACAGTAATTGCCAGTGGCGTGCACAGAGATTTTTGACAGGGTAGGCAGATTTTTTTTAAAGCTATTAACTTACCAAAAAATACAGAATGTTGATTTTGGTTACCCAGTCTTGTGGAAATAATGATGTATGTGATCACTTGTTTTTATTCACCGAACACTACACACACCACATGAACAACTTTCGCAGTGAATATCATCCATATTTATCAACTTTAAAACTCTTAAAATCAAAATAAAATTAACATCAATTTTATACGAAAAAAAGAAATGCCAATATCTTTCACTATAATTATATGCAGCAAACTACTTTTTAAAATAGTTACGTAGCAATGCTCGCGACACTTAGGTAATTTACGTTATAGTTCAGCTGAAAAGACATTGTCTATACTATGCGATAGTGTGCGTTATTTGTGTTATTCTGGGCAATGTAATTACAGGAATGCACACTACAGTATTTGTATTAACAACACGGCACACATACGTAAATTTAGACAGAAATAGTTAGTGTCTTCCGCCGTTAAAAGCTGCCAATGCGGCGCTGGTGTAGCGTAGCGCCTAGCTGCGATTTGAATATGACTAGCGATGATTTTAATAACTTACCGATACCGATAGATTTTCATTTTTTGTTTTTGATACGAAATATTAGTTAAAAACTATGTTTAAGAATGAAACATCGGATGGTATTTATCAAATTGATAGGGTAGGCAATGTCTTTTTGTCTATATGGAGTGCACGCCACTGGTAATTGCTTACCATCAGACGTCGTATCCTCGTTTCCACCTTAATAGTAAAAAAAGACTGAATAAATAATTGAAATGGCTACAATTGTTAAGCAAAACAAATCAATGTGTGTCAATTTGTTCCACAGTTGGATTTCTACATCGACAACGACATGATCCACATAGCCGACACGAAGGTGGCGCATCGCTACGGCGACTTCTTCATCCGGAAACTACTCAAATTTGAGGAGCTCAACAGGAAACTTCACCACTTCAAAATATAAACTGTCGCAAATTACAAAATGTTTTGTAAACATTAATAAAACCATGATTAAAATATATACATAATTTATTGTTTTTATATTTCTACACTGTCTCTTATACAGAACATTTTGTTCTTTTTAATTTAGGACAGAAAGTTCCTGAACCTAAAACAAAAACTATTCCCACAGAAACAAGAGTAAGAAATAAATAATTTCCGGGTAAATGTTTTTACTCATAGAGTAAGTGATATCAAAAATTGTTGCAATTTGATCGAACTTTAAGTGTTTACAGAAGTTTTCTTGATAAAACACAAGTAGTGTTGTGTATATGTCGATTTTGCTGTACTACATATGAATAGACTGGAATTGTATAGAAAAATCAAACCAGTGTGAATTGATGTATGTATATCTTCACGCCAGGTCCCTTGCGGGGTAGGCAGAGAGAACAGAGCGCCATAAAACGCGGTCCTTACACACTTCGCTTCACTTCATTCACTTGTGAATTGATGCAATAGAAAATTCACTGTTTACATTATGAAGTTTAAATTTGCCCTAAATCAAAAAGAACACATTCATAAAATGTATTATAAATAGAATGAATCTTTGGTATGTTAAGCCCTATACAAAGCAAATGTTTTACGTTTTTTGAAAAATCGCTTTGGTTCCTTTATGGTAATATTTAGTCTTTGAACTGTTTCTGGGTAAGACTCCCTGAACTGCGTCCATGGGTGTTCTTTTTGTAACGCATCTTCAACCTTAACTTCTTTTAACCAATCCTTGTACACATGAGAGAAAATTTTGAAGCCTTTTGCAAGTTTTTCTGACGATTTTTCTTGTTCCTAGAAAAAAGTACATTATTCATGATATATTTCCGGTAGTTATTTGTATTAATAACTTCGTCCATAATTCCACAGACAAAATCTTTGGTTTCCCCAAAGAGATCCCCGAAACATAACCAGGACATGGAGGACAACGAATCTACATCAGGCCCATGTAGGGCCTTGTTGAAATGGCGGTGCTTACTTTGCCATTTAGGCCTGGGATCATCAGTGCAGGTCTTATATTGCAGGTCTATGCCAGTTCTCTTTAGCCAAAGATAAAGGGGTTAATCCACCATCCACATTAACCACATCCTTTTACATTTCCGCTTCAGTATGTAGGAAATATTCCCTGAGGTTACATATCTCCCGATTATGTAAGGTCTTGGCATTCAAAAAAGCTTTCACAACCATCCCATTTCTGTGGGATATATAACTACATTACTTATGATAAGTGCAGTCAATACTGTAGACATCATCATTATTATTATATTGCTAAGTTATGTAATATAAGTTATCTCCTTGCGATTCCTGCTCGCACAGCTTGGAGCCTACACCTGTACATTGAGCTGCATATATGGAGTGTGTACAGGTAAAATGCTACAGTTACTAGATGACTGATGTAACATGTAAATGATTTTATTTTTTCAAAACATACATATAATTAAATACATAAAAAGCAGACCAAAATAAAAATAACGTGCACATAAATATTTATCATTCGCAGAAATCACACCCAGGACCCGTGGTGTCAAAGTGACCATAATAAACCACTCAACTACTAAATAATTGCCCGTCCTCAGTTGGCAGACCTCTACAAAGTTCAACGACATTGGATTTCACTTGGGGGAGATTAATAGGTAACATAGGACGCGAACTTAGTCAAGTCACTTGGTAAAATGCCTCGTTCCATTACTTTATAGTAGGAGTACATTGTGTGTTAAGGACAATAAATGAGCAAGGGCCATGAACAAGATAAAGCCAGTGCTAAAAACGCGAACTTCAACAGCACGAATTTACAATTGCATATACAAAAAAATATATTTGTCATAATTTTTTATGGTGGTAAATTATTATGATTTATTTAAATCACTTTTTGAAATGTCTGATCCCTATTGTGCTGATTTTTTTATTTTAATATAGAGTACGTTTCTTGATGACCGGACAGTATCGCAATCTATATAAAACTGGATGTAGCCGTATTTGTACATACCTGAATAATTGCTGAGCATTTGTCATTAAAATCTTCTAAGTGTTTGATAAATACATCATTAGGTTTTATGTTTTCATTTTTTACAACATTCATTATATAAAACACATATCCAAATTGTATATGCGTAGTAGCATGTCTTAACAGTGTTCCTAATATTTGTATATTAACCCTGAAACAATATGAGGATTCTTAGTTTCAAACTTTACAGTTGCTTATGTTTTTTGTCAAAGATGTCCAAATACATAATTAAACCGCGACTCATCAACACATGGTGTCCCCATAAGATGTTGGTCCACAATGCATCAACGGAATTCTTCATATCTAACTGCAAAAATCAAGATTATTTTCCTTCCTTGTCGCCTGAACAATAGGTTAGAACCTATACACCCGTTTGTATATTACTTTTCATATCATATATAAACATAGTATAGTGGTGATGCTGAACAAGACTTATGTTTTTATCAAGATCGCTGAATGTGAAATAAAACAAAATATATATTTTGCCAGTTCCCCGTAAATTAGTCTTGAAAGTTACTAGGAACTGAGAATGTCCCTGCAATAAAACATTTGCGTGACCCATGTGGTTTATCCAATGTCTATGCAGAATATTCCATTTATTATGTTTCAAATGTAATTTATTAGTCTGCCAGTGCCTTAGAAACCTTAGGATCACCTGCCTCACCTGCTTGTGTCACACCCTGCCGATTAGCCAATAAGGTTCTAGCAATATTGAAGTAGAACTACTATAGGGAAATATATTCAACCAGATGCAGCCCTAACCTGTAACTTATAGAGAAGCCAAATTACAACACTGGAGGACCATTATGCTCCTGTAAGTGAGTAAGGTCAGCAAGAAGCTCCTAGTTAAGTGTTGCATTAGAGGAGGTGGCAAATTGCGAACAATCCTCGTATTGTAAATGCCTACAGGCAGATAACTGCTTAACAGAAACAAACAGGCTCTAAGCTTCTCTGCTAACTGATGTGGTATAAAAAAAAAACTAACTTTAATTGCTTTTCGTTCATTTCACTGAGTAGTTTTTCAGCACTCTCCTTAGTCCTGCAGGCCAAAGCAAGTGTACCATAACTGATCACATCTAATTTTAACTGGAGCTTCTTCTTTAGAGGATGCTTTTTCTTGCGATATTTATTCTCTGCTCTAATTATATCCTTGACCTCCTAAACAAAAGAATATGTATGATTAAAATGCAATGCAATGTTGGTAACAAATTATGTAAATAGTTTGTCATTATTTACAAAAAAAAAAAATACAAAATACAATACAAAAATCTTTATTTCCTCTTCATAATTTCTTATTCTTAAAACTTAGTCACTGGAATCTCCATTTAAGCATTTGATTATGCTTGTGTTAGGGGACTCCGCTCTTTCATTCATATACATAAATGTTGTAGTGAATTATAATTCCTTACATATATTTAAATTTATAATATGAACATGTGTGTATGTGTGTGTGTGGTTATGTAAATATATGTGAGTGCATGCGTGTTTGTATGAGAGTGTGATCTTTGTTAATGTTACGTGATGCAAAGAGACTCTATTTGCTCGTAACTTAATTTTTTTATCCACTCATTTAGCAAAGTTTTGAACTCATGATAACTTTTCCCGTATATTTTTACTTTTTTATTTATTATATTGTACAGGTACGCCGAACGTTTAGCATTTTGTATACTCGCAAATACTGTCTTAGTCCAAGGAATACTTGCGACGTTATATTTTCTTCTCCTTTTTTCTACACCCGGGTCATATTTTAAAGTTTTATGTTTTTTTTTTTATTATTGTATTTACTATATATAATTTCCTTACTGATAATAAATCGCTGATTTTGTACAAGTTGTGTGTAGAAAATCGCCGTTTTTTAAAATACATTACCTTAATCAATGATCTTTGAGCCCTTTCAATTTCTAAAAATCTTGTTTTAAAAGCTCCACCCCATATGGGTATACAGTACGATAATACGCATTGGACTAAGTCAATATAAATTCTGTTAAGAAGATTATTTGGACTGTTTTGAGTGTACGAAACATTTCGAGGTATTCTGTGTCTTAATGTTTTAAACATCCATATAAACTTTCTAGTTCTGGCGGCAATATGTTCTATCTGGGGATACCATGTCAACTTCTGGTCAATAAACACGCCCAGGTACTTTGTATGGCTCACTTTATTTATACTAGGAAAGTTACATTTCTTATTATCTATATCCTCACACTCGTGTATTTTAATATTATAGGGAGGATTGGGTTGCGAATTTTCGTAGATACTGAAGCACATATAATTAGTCTTATTTGTGTTTAGTGTGAGTAAATTATTTTTTAGCCATTTGGCGACTAGAGCCATTCCTTGTTGAGCGCTGCATTTGATTGTATCCCATGTCAAACCAGTGAAGGCTATTGCAGTGTCGTCGGCGTAGGAAAAAAGTTTGGCATTTTTGAGGTGCATATTACACAGATCAAATATTTAGGATGTAAGAGGCCCAACCATAAGAGGTGTTTAGAACCAAAGCAAACCTCTCATACTTGTGATATGATATGACAAAAGCTAGATAGGACAAAGTAATCTTCTTAGCCCTACCTCCAGCTTACAGAAGACTAGCCAAATAATGAGAATTATTAAGACTTTGTACAAAAGTTGTCTGCGTGGGTACCTCTGTCTCTCCTATTTCTACCACCAAGCAGCTACATTTATATAGCTGTGTTCCAGTTTTAAGAGTGAGATATGGCAGAGAAATGATTGGGTACTATGTCGAAACAGTCTTAGGTCACAAGATTGGCAGCGCACGAGAGTAACATTCCCATGGTGTTGCAAGCGTCAATAGGCTGGGGTGACCGCTTACCATCTAATGCAGGACGCATGCTTGTTTGCCTTTCAACTAGAAAACAACAAGTTTAAAAAAAAACGATAAAGGATTGCTGTGTTGTATCCGTAAAGCCTCCAGGAAGTTCCTGAGAAATCATTCTGTATTACTAGCAATGGTACTGGAAAGCTTTATATCACATGGGCCACATGCTTATTTGTCATCTGATGTAATAAAGAAAATGCCTTAGTAATATAGCAGCTCTAGGGCCCTTAAAATATAAGCAATACAATACTCCATTTAACAGCGAACCCGAAAGGTGTCATAGGCTCTACGTTATGTTACACCTAGACCCCATCCGAAACTGTTCAAAGAACAGTTGGACGAGCTTGGTGGCGCAGTGGTGAAACACGTTGGTATGCTACTTTGACACCAACGCTCGTGGGTTTGATTCCCACACAGTACAAACATTTGTGTGCATGAACATGTCTGTTTGCCTGGGTCTGGGTGTTTCCTATGTATAATAAGTATGTATTTACAAAAAAAAAATGTATTTACGTATGTTTATCAGTTGTCTAGTACCCATAACACAAGCTTCGCTTACTATGTAAAAGGGATACTGAGTTTTTACACATATTTATCATAAACAGAATAAATATTTGTCAACAGTTTTATCATGTTGTCTGTTTATTCCATACTATGGACCAGTCCAGCGCTGGAAGCTGTACTGGTTAAAGACTTTGGTTTTCAGGAAGGAGGTAACAATGAGCTCAAAGTTTTTGAATTAATATCCAGTGCACTAACTATAATCTGAATTAATACAGTTTTATTTGAGTGTGTAGATCCAGTGAAAAAGTTTGAGTTGTCTATGCTAAGTGATAATATAAAATAGACAATGTTTCCTCAGACGTCATGAGGAAGACAATGCCTAACCTAAGGATGTCTGATTTTCCCAGGCAGTCACATCATGGCATCTTTGCTAAATCCTTAGCTTAGGTAGTGAACCCAGCCAATATGAATGGAATAGGAAATAGATTAATGCTAAGAAGAAGAAGACATGCATCATATACTATTTGTAACTAGTATACTTCCATTATATATAAGTGTCACTTATATCAAAACAGATTGATTGCAATGTTGCAAAAATATGTGTTGCTATTTCAATTGCAATATCCCAGATACCTCTTCATATTTTGTAGTATTCACATGTGTGTAGTTGTTTGTGCTAGTTATGTAGGTCAGTTTGCTGCTCTTTCATGATTAAACATTTGAAGCAGTTTGGATGAAATTTGCAACAACAGACAACAATCATCTGAGATAATACTCAGTCTACTTTTTAGAGATCCATAAGAAATGTCAATTGCGTTGGTGTCAAAGTAGCTATATTAACCAGTGCACCACCGAGCTTGTCAAAATAAATAATGTTGACCAAGTAAGTGTATCAAAAGGCTTTGTTCATATGAATTTCAATACGGATAAATTCACTATCAATAGTTACATAAAATAAGTATACTTACAAAAGCACCGTCATAATCCGATCTCAAACACCGTTTTTTAATAAGCATATTATAAAAATCTATGTCAGTTTTAATTTCTAATTTCTTCATAGTCTCCAACAGTTTGCTCTCTGCATCCCTAGTATCTTCAATCAGCGGCAACATTTGTGTAAATGTTTTAATATCAGGCTTAACAGAATACACATCCATTTCTTTAAGGAAATCCTCCTGGCCTCCAACTACTGCAAACTTATCTTGAACATTGTCAACTGCTTGTAGAGCTAATACATGATCAAAATTTATAACTTTTGAGAGTAAGTTGGGCACCATCCTCCTCTCATTTAAAGGCACTGGTTTACATGAGTTTTCAATGAATGTTATGGAGATATTGCTTTTTTCAATTACAGCCAAATCGTTATCACATTTTGTAAATGTATCGTAGTTTTCTGATTGATCAATTTTAATTTCTATGTGTTCTTCAGAGTGATTTGCTAGAGATGAACAAATAGGTGATTGTAAAGGAGGGAAATTCTTTGGTTCCTCAATATACTTTGGATCTGATGATTGTACCAGTGAATTTTTCTTAAACTTGCTTTTATCACTGGACAATGATTGTTGTTGAATATTACCTATTAATTCTTCAATATCCACTTTATTGCCTAAATTGCATTCTTTGACACATTTTAACATTAGATTAAATGAGTACAAGTTAGGTTTCTCTTTCATTTTTAACATTTTCCTCCAAACGATCAAAGCATGTCTTAAACCACTACCTTTATCAGTAATACAGCCATGTAAAAGATGATTTAATGTGTGAACTCTTATTTTTATTTTCTTGTTGATCATCTCGTCAACTATTTTAAAAGCAGTTGGTAAATCTCCACAACGACCAAATGCCTTTATCATTGCATTGTAGTTAGTCAAATTAGGCTCATATCCTTTTTCAAACATAAGTGACTTCAAATTATGAGCTTTTTTAAGGCCATCAGTCAAAGGCCATGGACTATTGGCACAAGCATGAAATAAACATGTATATGTGTCTCCAGTGGGCTTGAGAGCTCTTTTTTTCATGTCATTAAATAACATAAAAGCCTTTTTAGTGTAACCAACATCAGCACATGCTCCAATCAGAATATTATAGATGTAATTTTCCGGCTTTACCTTATCTTCTGTCAACATTCTCACTTCGAGTACATCTATAGCTTCTTTTAGTCTCCTGTGCTTTAAATATTCTTTTATTAAATCGGAATATTGCTTTATTGTTAACTTTTGTGACGCTGTTGGTGTAGTTTCTTGATATTCTTTTTCTTTGATATCTCCTTCATCTTCTAATTCTTCGTTTTGAAATTTGTTTTTTATTGACAATGTACCAAAGGTATCTGGGTCCTCTAAATAAGAGGAAATTTCTAACTTATTATCTTTTACAGTCTTAAACTTATTCCTTTCGTGTAACACAATTGAAGTCGATATTAAATTTCGATGCACCACACTTTGACTTCGAAAAAATCTTAATAGTTTCAAGGTGCGAAAGGCCATTTTCTATCAATATAGATCAAACAACAACTAAAAAGTAACCCAACATTCAGGTTAAAGTCAATATTAAAAAAAAGAACTTTAAAACTACTATAACCTAAATCTTTTCAGGGATTTGGTACAGGTGACGCACCAGAGGATAAAGCTCCCATTAGAGGGTATTTTATTTTTGAATTGAAGAGTGATATCAGTCAGTCACAATCAGTATATTTAATGAAGTACCTGCAGCCTACAGGGTACTACCGCCGGCCACCAAAACGCTAAACACGCAAAACAAAATATGTGATTGTGATCAGCATACGGAATATGGAATAAAAACAAACCGAATAAAAGATACCTGACGGTTCACATCTAGTTTTTTTTTTGTTATTTTTATCCCCGAGGGGAAAGGCAAAGGAATCTATCCCATACTATTATTATTGATAGAACCACAAACAGGTTTACAATACAGCTTACATCTTTAGACATAATCTAAAATTATTATTTTTATTGTAAACCCAATATAATTTTTGAGGTTTTAACAATGAACAATGATATAAATACACTGATATTACGGGACAAATACGATATAATTACCTAAACACAAAACAAGTTCAAAAACAAAACAAGTTCAAACATTATCACGTGAAGAGAGTGTCAGTGGGAGCCATCAAATATGCAATGTGCGCTAAGTGGCTCCCGATCCCAAGATATAAATCGTAGGGCTGACGTGAGTTATAAATATACATCGCAAACATTTCAAACATACAATCTCACAGGCACATACACATACACACAAAGGCACAATACTTCATCGATGAGTGCAAAATAAAATATTGTTCTTTTTGTACTATCCACTAGGTTGTTCAATAATGGCTTCTAATAATTCAAATGTAGTCAAGTGTAAAAATTGTAACATAGTTATTTGCGAGAGCTTAGCATTCATCCAGAACAAAATAGATGTAATGAGTGAAGACTGTCTGGTGAATCTGTGTATAACGTCGTTTTCAACGGAAGAAATAGAACACTCGAAAAATCTGCTTTTTCATTCAATTTCGACCCAGCAAAGAAATATATTAAGAAAAGGGAGCGGTAAGTCACAAAGAGATCTCTACGACATAATATCACTCTTTAAGCAAACAGATCCTGAACTGGTGCCTATATTTGTTGCGAAAGATTTACATAAACTCCCGCCCCTTTGTTTCGAACATTTGGATATAACAAAGTTTTTAAAAGATCTTTTGATACTTCAAAATAATGTAAAAACTATAATGGCTAACTATGTGACCGAATCTCAACTGCAGGAGGTTAAAAATGAAATCCATAGTTTAAAATACGCGTCGATCATAAACGATTCCAATTTGAATATTAACATGAAGAGAGGTGGTGGCGGTAGCGGAACAATAGATAGTTTTTGTTTGGACAGTGGGCCGGTAGGACTACCGCATATCTCCGAACAATCTGCGCCTGCCGTAACCGTCGGTACACTATCGCCAAAGCCGTTAACGAAAAATCAACCGAGTACGTCACGGAGTGAAATAAATAGGTCTCCGTCGTACGTACAGCTGCCGCAGGAAGTTGTCTCGCTCTCTCAGGAACAAATAAATAACGAAACCTCACGAACGACACTTACGGCTAGTGAGACAGAGACAGGAATAATTACATGTACTGGACAGAAGGAGACAAAGAGACAACAACAAAATGTGACTAATGTCACTACGATAGATGAGGCGTCCAAGTCAAAGCCATGGGCGAGAGTGGCGGACGGTGGGAACTGGAGAGTTAAACAACATACGGAAGAATGGACTACAGTACAAAGAAAAAGGCTGAGTAATAAATTCGTTGGAACTAAAGGAAAAGCAATATCGCAACCTGACAGCAAATTTAAGGCGGCTGACGTCAAGGTACCTTTGTTTATCAATAATGTGGATAAAACGGTGCATGAAAGCGATATCATTGAATATATATTGCAAAAAACAGATGTGCATGTCACTTTAAAGAAGATAAATATAAAGAAACATAAACGCTATGATGCCTATAAAATTTTTGTACCACACAATAAACTAGCATTTTTTCTAAATGAGGGCTTATGGCCAGAAGGTATACAGTTCCGACGATTTGTTTATATTGACAGAAATGGTTATGATAGTAAGACAAAAGAAAATAGAAATGGGTGTGACATGAATAAAAAGTAATATTTCTAATGGATTTTGATAAAAATGTAATAACTGACACTAAAATTATTAGTTTCAACTGTAGATCGATTACAAGATCGGTCGATTGTGTAAGAAAACTATGTCGCTCAGCTGATATAGTATCTATAACTTCACGCCAAATCCCTTGCGGGGTAGGCAGAGAGAACCGAGCGCCACGTGACTCGATCCTTACATATCTCACTCGCTTCTTTAACATTCATTGCTCTTCTCATGCACGCACGCCGGTTTCTAGGGCTCCTGACATCACCTTCTGATAGAACATGACCAATTTGGTCATGGTAGGTAAGTCTTGGCCTTCCCCGGCTCCTACATCCTTCCACTTTTGCATTGTATATCTGCTTCGTCATTCTTTCATCTTGCATTCTTTCTACATGCCCGAACCATCGGAGCATGCCTCTTCTTATTTTAACACCGACGCTCTCTTTCAGACCAACTCTATTTCTAACATCATCATTGCGAATACGGTCTACGAGCCTTACGCCACAAATTTTGCGCAGCGCTCGCATTTCAACCGCGTTTATTCTACTTTCATGCTCTTTCTGCCATACCCAACTCTCGCTTCCATAAGTTAGCGTTGGGACCAGCACTGCATTGTGTATAGCGAGTTGTGCCTTCTGGCTCAGGATTTTACTGCCAAGAAGTTTTCCCAACGCTCCATTCACACTATTCCCAGCACTCACTCGTCTTTCCACATCTGCGGTGTACCTTCCATCCCTGCTGAAAGCGCATCCAAGATATACAAACTCATCCACTTGTTCCAACACTTCATCATCAATCGTAATCCTTACATTAGTTCTGGATTCTTCTCTTTCAAATACCATTATCTTTGTTTTCTTCGCATTCAGTAGTAAGCCTTTCTCCATACAGTCGTCTTTCATCGCTGTGACCAGTGTTTGCAGTTTAGATGGTGTATCTGCTAATAGCACGGCATCGTCTGCATACAGCAGACAGTTCACCACTTGGTCACCCATGCGCAATCCCACATTCGTTGACCTTATTCTCTGCAGACAACTATCGAGATACAGGATAAACAGCCTAGCAGATAGCATGCAACCCTGTTTGACACCAATTTTGACATAGTATGCTGATACAGTAGCAGTGAGGCTGATATAGTAGCACTACAAGAAACATGGCTGCTGCCGCAAGACATTCCTTTTTTGGGCAGCATAGACCCAGAGTTTGAATACACTGGGAAGTCTGGAGTGGATACCAGCATGGGTGTTCTGCGAGGTAGACCATTTCGAGGCGTGGCATTGCTGTGGCGGAAAAGTGTATTTCGAACAGTGTCTGTGATAAAGTGCAATAGTGATCGGTTAGTGGCTATAAAAATAAATCTTTCGGATCGGTCACTGCTTGTGTTATCAGTGTATATGCCTACGGACTCAGCTGATAACTTAGCTGAGTTCACTGAGTGTCTAGGTGAGTTGACAGCGATAGTCCAGGACTGTGGCATTGACTCGGTGTTCATCTTGGGAGACTTTAATGCACAACCAAATTCTAAATTCGGTATGGAGCTCATGAATTTTTGCTCAGAGCAAAAATGGAGATGCGCTGATATTGAGGTACTGGGAACATCATCGGACACATATACTTACGTGAGCGACATTTGTGGCTCTAAAAGTTGGTTAGATCACTGTATTGTATCTGAGGCTGCATGGAAAACTGTTACCCATGCAAGTGTTTTGCATGATGTGTATTGGCCAGATCATTTACCTCTGCAAATTGTGTGTAATTTGAATACAGTTATATGTAAAACAATCAGTAATGCTACTGCACAAAATCGAGTGATTTGGGGAGAGAGAAATAAACAACAAATTATATTATATGAAAGACTATGCCATGAAAAGTTACGGGAAGTTGACTTTCCAATAGAATTAAGAAAATGTAGTGATAATAAGTGTAGTAATTTAGAACATAGATTAATAATTGACAAAATGTATACAAACATTATTGACATATTGAGTGAGGCAGCGTGTCATAGTTACGGTAGTGAGATAAAGTACAGAAAGAAAAAGAAACATGTAATAGGGTGGAACAAACATGTACAACATGCTCATAGGGAGGCACGGTTGGGATATCTAAACTGGGTTTCATTTGGAAAGCCGAAATCAGGTCCAGCTTATGTGGCTATGATAGAAACAAGGAAATTGTTCAAAAGTAGGCTTAAGTGGTGCCAAGATAACCGTGAGCAAATCAAAATGGATATTATTGCATCTCATCATTCAAAAAAAGATTTTAGTAAGTTCTGGAAACACACAAACAAACTGAGTCCCAAGCCGGGTGTCCCTGTGAGTGTGGGAGGTGCCAGTGAGCCTGCGCATATTGCTGACCTGTTTAAGACTCACTTTAATGTGAGTTCACCGTTGGCTCCATCAGCGGACTCATCTAGGGGTTCGGAATCAGGAAATCAAACACACATTAAGTTCACAGCGAAAGAGGTGGGATCCTTAATAAAATATATGAAACGTGGAAAATCACCGGGCCACGATTTTCTTAGTATAGAGCATTTACAACATGCGGGTGTGCACTTACCTAGAGTTCTTGCAATGTTTTATAATTTCTGTATTGCACATACCTATTTGCCGGACACCTTGATGAGAACGTTAGTGGTGCCAGTTATAAAAAATAAGACTGGAGATGCTTCAGATATCACCAACTATAGACCCATATCGTTGGCAACAGTGTGTGCTAAAGTGCTGGACGGTGTGCTTGATAAGCAACTAGAGAAACATATAGCACTTCATGATGCACAATTTGGATTCAGACCTGGGCTTTCTACTGAAGCAGCTATTCTTTGCTTGAAGCACACCGTTAGGTACTATACAGATAGATCAACGCCTGTGTACGCATGCTTTTTAGATTTGTCAAAGGCCTTCGATATGGTATCTTATGGGTTGTTATGGAAGAAGCTTTATGAAGACACCACATTGCCTGGTGAGTTAATTGAAATGTTTAAGTATTGGTATAGACATCAAAGCAATGTGGTGAAATGGGCAGGTACGTTATCTGTGCCCTATGGACTGGAGTGCGGGGTAAGGCAGGGTGGATTAACTTCGCCCCGACTCTTCAGTTTATATGTTAATCATCTGATTGGTGAGCTCAGCAGCGCCGGCGTGGGCTGTACTGTCGGAGGGACTTTTGTAAATAATGTTAGTTATGCTGATGATATGGCGTTGTTGAGCCCGTCAATCAATGGTCTCAGGAAGCTGATATCTACCTGTGAACGATACGCGGAGACTCATGGCCTCAGGTATAATCCTGTGAAGAGTGAGTGTATGCTGTTTAAGGCTGGTACTAAATATTATCCCCATATACCACCAGTGGCACTCTGTGGCATTTCACTTAAATTTGTCACACAGGTCAAGTACCTGGGGCACTGGGTCACCGAAAAACTAAATGATGATGTAGACATTGAGCGGGAACGCAGGGCGCTAGCAGTCCGGGGTAATATGTTGATTCGAAGGTTTGCAAAGTGTACAAATAGTGTGAAAATTACTTTGTTTAGAGCATATTGTCAGACCTTCTACACTTGCAGCCTGTGGGTCAACTTTACTCAGAGGGCGCGTGGCGTCCTGCGTGTACAATATAACAACATGTTCAGGGCGCTGTTGGGGCTGCCACGACATTGCAGTGCGTCAGGGATGTTTGCTGAAAATCGGGTAGATGACTTTTATTGCATTATGCGTAAAAGGGTCGCCTCCCTGATAAGGCGGGTGCGTGGCAGTTCCAACAGCCTCCTGAAGACGGTAGCTGACAGATTGCACGGACCGATGTTTCAATGTTACAGTGACATGCATGTGCCGCCATTGCCCCCTAGTGGAATAGGTAGATGTCAAAAATGATGATATATAACTTTATTTGTATTATTTTGCTATTTTTGGACTTAAAATGTATTCATTAATGACTATCTGTTATCATAATTTTTGACATCTGAAATATTAATCAATTTACACAGCGAACTTAAAAAGCATAGAATGATAATTTAGAACAAATTCATAGTGCATAATCGACACCAAAACAATCACGCGCTCGTATTTGAAAACAAAACATCATTTCTCGAAAATGCAGTTAGCGAAAAATATGCCTTACCACCAAATCATAAGCCGCACTTTACGATAATTGTTTATGGCACAAAGGAGTCATAGAAATGTAAACAAAATTTTCTTGTCGATGATTGGCTGCATGCGATCTCGCACGATCGAGACACGAGTTCACTCGATGTGGCACATGTACGCGCCACGAAAGTAAGGCCATTTTATGCAATAAACAAGATCGAATTTAATAAAATACATACTGAACTACACTTACCTATGAAATCTGATTCCTGAGCATTTATGATTACTGGTAGTGTTATTTACACACCATTTGACGACACAAGAAGGCATTATTACGAAAAATCTTGAAAAATACACAAATTAAGACAGACTGACACGTCGTTGTTTCAAGCCGACTGACTAACACCGACTGTCAAGGCGCGCGGCCTCATTTCTAAGCCCCGCCTAGCCCGGCCTCTTTTTCGTTGGGTCATTTTTGAAACGTTATTGCTGCTTCTATGCTTTTTAAGTTCACTGAATTTACAATAATAATGTTAATTATATGGATAATTTGTTCTGAAATAAATGACATTTAATTTTAATTTAATTTGTGTTATCTTCTTATGTCGGATTTCAGAACATTTTATTGTCATTTTTTATGTTTTATGTATGTATGTATATCTTCACGCCAGGTCTCTTGCGGGGTAGGCAGAGAGAACCGAGCGCCATAAGACGCGGTCCTTACACACTTCACTCGCTTCATTCACATTCATAGCTCTTTTCATGCACGCTCGCCGGTTCCTAAGGCTCCTGACATCACCTTGTGATAAAACACGACCAATTTGGTCATGGTAGGTTAGTCTTGGTTTTCCTCGGCTCCTACATCCTTCCACTTTCGCATTGTATATCTGTTTCGTCATTCTTTCATCTTGCATTCTTTCTACATGTCCGAACCAACGGAGCATGCCCTTTCTTATCTTAACACCGACACTCTCTTTCAGTCCAACTCTCTTTCGTACGTCATCATTTAGAACGCGGTCAGCAAGCGTTATGCCACAAATTTTTCGCAGTGCTCGCATCTCGACCGCATTTATTCTACTTTCATGCTCTCTCTGCCATACCCAGTTAGCGTTGGGATCTTCCATAAGTTAGCGTTGGGATTAACACCGCGCTGTGTACAGCGAGCTGTGCCTTCTGGCTTAGATTTCGGCTGCCAAACAGTATACCCAACGCTCCATTCACGCTATTCCCTGCACTCACTCGTCTCTCCACATCAGCGGTGTACCTTCCATCGCTTCTAAAAGCGCTTCCAAGATATACAAACTCATCCACTTGCTCCAACACTACATCATCAACCGTAATCCTAGTGTTCGTTCTGGTTGTCTCTCTTTCAAATACCATTATTTTGGTTTTCTTCGCATTCAATTGTAAGCCTTTCTTCATACAATCGTCTTTCATTGTTGTGACTAGTGTTTGCAGTTCGGATGATGATTCTGCTATTAATACTGCGTCATCTGCATAAAGCAGGCAGTTAACCACTGAGCCACCCATTCGCATTCCCACATTCATATTTCTCATTCTCTGAAGACAACTGTCCAGATACAGGATGAATAGCCGAGCCGACAGCACGCATCCCTGTCTGACACCAATATTGGTATCAAACCAGGGTGATAAGCTGCCGTCCACTCTCACACATGCTGTGCAATCCTCATAGGTGGATTGCACAGCACGTAGAAGGTCACCGTCAATCCCATATCTGGGCAAGATGTTCCAGAGATTCTTTCGCACGACCCTATCAAATGCTTTTTCAAGGTCCACAAAACCGCAGAAATTTCACCCTCATTCTCCTATCAATGATTTTTCCATACACTTTAGCTGCTAGGCTGATCAAACTGATGGCCCTATAGTTGGCGCAGTCCATACGTGAGCCCTTGCCTTTATACAAGGGCACGATGACTGCGCGTCTCCAATCGCTCGGGACTCTTCCGGTTCTCCAGCATAATTTGCTCAAAAACCAGAAAGCGTCCCTAACGTAGGTGCCACCCAGTTTGATCATCTCAGCTGTTACCATATCGATTCCCGCTGACTTTCCATTTTTCAAACTTCGTATCGACCATTCAATCTCATCCATGCTAATGTCTTCATGGTACGTTGGCACTGCCGAATCAGTCACAGACTCATTCACAGTGCCAGCGCCCTGGACATAATCATACATTTCTCTAAAATATTCGCTCCACCGTTCTAACACCTCCTGAGTGTTAGCAAGAATGCCACCAGCTTTACCTTTTATCTTGTCCATTCCGGATGCCGACGAACCACTCCGAGACTTCTTTACCTCTCTCCAGAAAAGTTTGGTATTAGCCTCGAAGTTCTTCGTCAGCCTCTCTTCCTCATTCATAAGTAGTCTTTCACGCCTCTCTTTCACTAAAGCTTTGGTTTCATTCTTGCATCGACGGTATATTTCTTTCTTCTTCTCTTTCATACTATCACTCTGGTGCAAAGATGATACGTAATCCAGCCACGCTCTCCTCTTTTTATCCACGGAGGATTGAACCTCCGCATCCCACCAGGCATCTCCTTTCAGTGTTCTACGTCTCTTTACGCATCCACATGCTTCTTTCGCACTGTCCACCATACTTTCTTTCAGAACTTTCCAACATTCGTCTACATCTGAGTCGGAAAGACTCGCGTTCGCAAGTCTTTCACTGACTAGACGTACATACGTACTCCTCACACTTTCATCATCCAATTATTCACTTCTTATTCTTTCATGGTCTCCGAAAGGAATACGCACTCGCCAATGCCTCCACTTCTTGAAAAGGCCCACAAATCGGCTTATCACCAGATAGTGGTCCGTTTCAAGAGTGGAGCCTCTGAAGGCTCTTGTATCCATTAACGACTTTCGGAGACGTCCATCTATCAAAATCAGATCAATCACACTTTTCTGTTCATTCCGTCTCCATGTGTACGTGTGAATATCCTTGTGATGGAAGAACGTGTTTGTCACAAGGAGGTTTCGTTCCATACATACGTCTAAAAGTAACTTACCAGCATCGTTCACTCTCTTATCTCCGTATGGACCAAGCACAGCCTCATAACTGCTTCGCTTGGTCCCAACCCATCCATTCAGATCTCCACACATAATTATCCGTTCATTCGCATCAGCCAAATCCAGAACACCCCTTGCGGTCGCCCAAAACTTCTCGAGCTCCTGGGGATTAGTAGAGCTTACAGGAGCATATGCTGCAACCAAAAAGACTCGCGTAATCCCCAGTTTTAGTTTAACCCAGAGAAGTCTTGGCCCTACTAAATCGTAATCTTTCACACCAGCGGCCAAGCGAGATGAAAGCACAACGCCTACGCCAGCGCTGGCATGATCGTCCTGGTTCACCCCGGACCTCAGGGCCATCATGCCACCGGGCAGATCTTCGGTGTCGCTTCCCTTTCGCTTGGTCTCTGACACACACAAAACATCTAGGCATCTCTCATTCATTATATCTATCAACTCATTCATCTTATCTTGTAATCCACCTCTCACATTCCATGTGCCTATACGACACTCAGCTCTCCTCGACCCGCCAGGTTGGGCGTTGCGTGGTGGGTGGCGGCCCCCACCGCCGCATGCACTTAAACCCGCACCGACGAGGGCGGATCGGTGCGCGTCGCCTACGGGGGACGCCCTAATCCGCGCGTCTGTGCGGTTTGTTTTTAGGTCCAGAATTGCAGTCCAGTGTTGGACTGGCAGGGTCGCGACGTGCACGCTTCTGGTACCGACCCCAAATGTTTATGTTTATGTTTTATAGCTTCAATTATACTGCTTATACTGTGGGGTGGAGACCTGGTAACCTGAAATACAGGCTTCTAGCCTAGTTTAGGCACCAGTCTTCCACAACACATAGACGCAAAAACTGTGTAATTAACCATTTTGTATATTTTAGTTGTGGAAGAAATAAAATAAATTATTATTAGAACATAATGGTTACAAATAATACGTTAACATGCACAATTATAACTATATAAAACGTTTACAAACATTATTTATTCTGTTTCTATTTGTGATTATGAATTTGTGTGTTTAGCGAGGTCGTGTTGAATAGCGTGTATGTATGCGTATAAGTGTCAACATATGTATAATGTGTTTTAGGTTGGGGTCAGGAGCCTTAGAAACCGACGAACGTGCATGAAAAGAGCTATGAATGTTAAAGAAGCGAGTGAGGTGTGCAAGGACCGAGCCATGTGGCGTGTTCTCTCTGCCTACCCCGCAATGGACGTCGTGTGAAGGTATAGATAGATAGAAATTGAAGTAGAGATACTTGTTGGTGTGCATGTGAAGCGGGGATGTGTTTTTGGCTACTAGGTGACACGATCACACGCAGGCATCCCCGAGAAATGGTATTTATACAAACTACCAGATGCAGAAAAGCACGAGTTAATATTTTTTCATTAAGCAAGGTTCATTTGTTCAATAATACATCAATAATTTTCCTCTTGTAATGTCTGATGTTATACCTAAATATATCCACTGCGTTAAATTTTTTATTATAGCAATCAGTTATACGATTTAACGGAGATCGAATTAGCGCATTAGTGCGAGATCTAGTGACAGCAAATAAAGGATGTGTCCGCGTAGCACGCATAACTACCCGAAAGGGTGCTATATAACGTATCATCTTAATCAAATCTATACAATCATATTTATTGTTGCATATATCATAAAGTAATATGGCCTCGAATTGCATCCGTCTTGATTTCAAGCTAAGCAATTTATGTTCTTCTAATAAATACTCGTATGATAGGCAGCTACTCCAATTGTACTTAAATTGAATACGCCGCAGGAATTTTTTTGTACCATCTCAATGCTGTTATTATATTTTTCATATATCGGGTTCCAAATAGATGACGCGGATTCAAGTTGTGGTCGAATTAATGATTTCAGAAGATATATATATGTAGATGGTTTTTTAAATTCTGTAGATGATCGCATAACGAGGCCATATATTTTAAAAGCTTTAGATGTAATGTTTTCTATATGGACATCAAAATGTAATTTACTGTCTATAATTATTCCTAAGTCCCTAATTATATGCACCCTAGTAAGAACGGTATCGAAAAGATTGTATGAGAATTGACAGATTTTTTTCATTTTAGTAAAAGTGATCGTTTTACATTTGTTAAGGTTTAGTTTTAGGGCATTGTCTTTACATAATGTGCTAAATCTGTTAAGGTCTTCTTGGAATCCGATATGATCTTCGCTCTTTTCAATAATCCGATACATTTTAAGATCATCCGCATATAAAAGGTATTGGCAATATTTAAAGCATTTATTAACATCATTGATGAATATGATAAACAAGAGTGGGCCTAATATTGAGCGCTGGGGCACTCCAGAACTAATGTAAGTAACTAAAGATTCATAACCCTTTATAACTACTTTTTGTGTTCTACAGGATATCCGAGCTCGGTGGCGCAGTGGTGAAACGCGCTGTTACGCTACTTTGACATCAACGCTCGTGGGTTCGATTCCCACACAGTACAAACATTTGTGTGCATGAACATGTCTGTTTGTCTTGGTCTGGGTATTTTCTATATATAATAAGTATGTATTTACAAAAAAAAATGTATTTACGTATGTTTATCAGTTGTCTAGTAGCCATAACACAAGCTTCGCTTACTTTGGGGCTAGATGGCGCTGTGTAATTTGTCAGACAATAAAAAAAAAAAAACAGGATTTGAACCATCTCCAGAGATTCCCCCGTATATCGTTAAACGCAATTTTTTCTAACAATATTTTATGATCCACTCTGTCAAAGGCCTGACGAAAGTCAGTGTATACGCCATCGATCTGTTTATTATTCTCTATTCCATTAAATAATTGTGTGGTATAACTTAATAAGTTTGTGACAGTAGAACGCCGTTTAACAAATCCATGTTGTTGTTGTAATACAATATTACGTAACATTGGATACATAGCGTTATGAACCAATCTTTCGAAGACCTTTGACAGAGTAGGCAATATGGATATAGGACGATAATTCTCTACATTACTCTTTCCTCCATCTTTGTATACCGGAACAATTCTAGCGCTTTTCCATATACGAGGAAATACTCCTTCGGATAAACATTTATTATATAAATAGCATAGCGGCTTATCAATAACTGTAGCAGTTTCCTTAAAGAAAATAGTAGGTATATTATCTGTTCCTGCTCCCTTAGTTACATCTAATGCTTGCAAGACCTTACAAACTTCCGTTTCAAATAATCGTATGTCGCTGACTAAAAAAATAGTATTATTATCATTAGCCAAGTTAATATCATTAATATCATAGTTCTCGGGCACGGATGAAGGTTGAAAAACAGAATGAAAAAGTCACTAAATAAATTACACGCCTCTCCCGGGTTATCAGCTGTACTTGCGCGATAATAAACATTGTCCGGAATATCACAAAAGTTTTGACTTCGAGATATGTAAGTCCAAAAATATTTTACATTATCTTTTATACTACCTTCTACTCTTGAAATATATTTTTTATAGCATTTCTCCGATTCGGTTTTAAATTTTTTTCTACATATAGAAAAAATATTATAATTTGTTTCATTATTAAATCTTTTCATTGTAATCCAAGAGCGATTTTTTTTATTAAATAAATGTTTAGATTAGGAGTAAACCAAACAGGGAAGGAGGAGGTTTTAATTATTTTTACTTGAATATTTGTTTTGATAATATCATAAAGTTTCTCATAAAAAGCAGAGACCGATTCCTCAGCACCTTTATTTGAAAATAAATCTTCCGTCTGTATTTCTTATCTTATTGTATTATAATCTGCATTTTTATAACAATATTTAATGTAAGATTTGCATTGTATATAATTTAAGTTATTTTTATTAGGTACCAATACACAAAATGGGGGGTGATATTCATCTGGTGGTACTAAAGAAATCGGCACTGCCAAAATATCACACTGCACAGTGTCGGTAAAAGAAAGTCAAGGGTTCGGTTATTTTTATTCTTTAAAGTGTTTAACTGATAACAATTTAACAACGACATGAAGTTATCAATATATCTATGAGTTTGATTAAGATCTCCCTCACTTATGTGTTTTGTTTATAAGGTTCATTAGCATTCCAAACTAAATTAGGTAAATTGAAATCGCCTTCTATGAAAAAGCTTGTTGAGCAGGTATTTTTATTAAGTAATTTATTTTGTAGTACATCAAAGTAAGCGCGGTATGTATCATGAGCCTGTTTAATTCTTTCTCTGAGGTTCACATCTAGGTTCACTTTTTTTTTTGGAACTTTTTATCCCCGAGGGGAAAGGCAAAGGGATCTAGCCCATACAGACACGTCATCAGTTTAGAACCATTTGAAAATCTTAATTCTATGTTCCAGCTTCAGGAACTGTGCTCAAAAAATACTTGGGAAGGGTACTTCGACCCATTCAACCCAGTTTAAATACCACCCGTAAAACAATAGGATTTTTACAAGGTTTTCTTGATGAACTTATTCACGTCTTCCAAAAAGTGCATAAACGTGTTATACTTGAGTTTTTTCATTATTGTATAATTGCACTAGCACTTATGTTACAAAACACTATCGAAATTGTCACATAAAACTAATTTACACTGAATTGTAAAAAATTCAAGTATAAGAACAATGTCACTCGTCAAAAGCGCGGGAAGAAGTCTCTACTTGTAGTTCACATGGTAATGTTTTTTTGTTCTTTTTACCCCCTAGGGAAAAGGCAAAGGCAAAGGGATCTAGTCCATACAGCCAGTCTTCAGTTTAGAACCATTTGAAGATCTTAATTTAATTTTCCAGCAGCAGGAACTGTGCTGAAAAAATACTTGGTAAGGGTACCTCGAGCCAATCAACCAAGTTTAAATACCACCCGTAAAACGATAGTGATTTTTACAAGGTTTTCTTGATGAACTTATTTAAAAAACTATATAGAGAATAATAATGTAAAAGAGTAGAGTTTTGTTAATAAAATCAATATCTTTTTCTTTTTACACAAATTTTAATAATAATTCTAAAGTATTCATAAATAGTAAAATAAAGTAAATATTTAATAGAGACTATTAAACTACTATTTAACATCAGTGTTGTTAGCACAGTATATCACTCTTAGTATTCATGTTACACTATAATACGACTACGATTGTAGTAAGTTTATACACGTGGGGTAAATGGTCCAACCAGATTATCCGTTTAATAGTTTATATGGTATGTTTTATTCTGTTAAAAAATAACAATATTTTCTAAGGCTATCGCTACTCGCTACTATGATTATTTTAGCTACTATTAACCTTAAAACCAAAATATAATTTGTTGCAAGAACCTGGTGGATATACACCTCTATGACCTGTGCGGGCTTGAAATAACGAACTACATCACATTAATAAACTAACAGGAGATGCCTGGGTGACCGAACTTTGCTCGGGATTTATTTATTACATACGAATTTTCCTAGAATTAAAACTTAGATAGATAAGAGTTTTTGATTTACATAAAGATTCCACATAAGACTTTCCTAGGGGCTAGAGGGTTACGCTTATTGGGTTCTTACGAGTAAGTGATGTCATCAGGAAGGACAGCGTTACTGCATTGGCAGCGGAGATAGCGATATCCGAGCGATATTTTACGTTGCAAGCAATACGCTACGGTAACGACTTCACTTGAGGCGGGCCTTATTATTGTTGGTAACTGACGTAACGTTGTTCATTTCTAATTCTTTTAGTTTCCAATTTATGATACTCGTAGTATATTCAAAAACAATTTCTCGTAGTAATTTATAATTATATATATTTAAGAACGTCATCACTTTTTATTTAACTTAAGATAATGAAATGTGTAGGTGTTGCATTTTCAAGAGAAATTAAGAATATTTTGCTTTTGTTCACTTGAAAGCAAGTGTACATTCAAAATGTTTTGATCAGATCCGAGAACAGCTAGTTGAAAACTAATTTATACGACCTCTGTGCTCAGTCCATTTATCTATCAAAAATAGTTTCTTGCTAAACCTGAAGCAATAGGTGAGCGATGTGTTAAATGTGATAAATGTCAAGTGTCGGTAACCCCACTAACAACACATGTTATAATCACACTATTTACAGATTACTATTTTGTGCATATTTCATAAATTTTTAGTACATATTTTATGCTAAATCCACGCTAAAAGTGCATTTGGCATAAAATATTTCTGAGAGTCGACACCACAACATCATCATGTCAATGTCAAAAAATCAGTCTAATTGTCAATGTCATTTCAGTTCTTCACACGTGTTTTTGCTAGTTTTTGGTGTTGTTTAACTTGTATTTTTAGCCTTTTGTGTCTTATGTTTGCTAATCTCGCAGCTTGAGGTGACAGCCTGTTAGTGAAATATATAAAATGTCGAATGACAATGAGGAACACATGGACGCGAGTACTAGTGAAAGCGAAGACGGTGATGATATGGAAGAGGCTGAAGAGGGTAGTGAAGCTGGACCAAAGACTTATCTTCCTGGGGTACCACTAAAGGATGATGAGCAGTTGGTTTGCGACCAGTCAGCATACGTAATGTTACATCAGGCGCAAACTGGCGCTCCGTGCCTTAGTTTCGACGTTGTAATGGATAATCTCGGTAACGACAGAGGCCAGTTTCCTATGACAACATATTTGGTTGCCGGTACACAAGCGTCGAGCGCACATTTAAACAAGTAAGTACTTGAAAGGAGAATTACTTGTTTGTTGTAATGTCAAGTTGAGTACTAAAGTTAAATGATTTGAGAGTAATTTATTGAAGAAAACTAAATTCGGAAAATACATTCACATTGCTCATCACGTGCATCATACTCTACTGAAAGTCATAAGCTAGAGTTTGAAACTGACTGACATTGTGTGCATTTTTATAACATGTTCAGTTGGCATCACAAAAATCATTCCTTTTCGAAAATTACTTTAAAACATCCTCTACAGTCAAAAGGTTATACGAGAATTCCCAACATAATTTTACAGTAATTTTTTTATTTTTATTTTACTAAGTACATAATCCAAAAAACTCTAGGAGGACCTGGATAACTTGGACCGTGTGATTTGGTTCGTAGACAAGCTGTGAAAATTATCAATGATCCTAAGCTTATACATGGTATTGAACTCGTAAGTTTAAGGAGAGATATTGCCTCCCTCTGTGTGTTTTGCTGATTGTACAACGGGTTGTGTTCTGAATAATTGTTTGATATGAGTTCAACCTCACACATTGGAATCAGTGCAGTTCCAGAAAAGTTTTCTTCTGAGAGCTCTCAAGTTGTGGAATATATGAGTGATACCCTTGGTGTTGCAAATGTCCATAGGCTACGGAGACTGTTTACCGTCAAGCAGGCCATATGCTGGTTTTCACCTTAGTGGTATAAAAATAATAATTGTATCTGGTGATAAATGGGATATTCTCTGAAAGCTGGACTCCAGAGTTGTTTTGAAACTGTACCTATATTACATAAAGTTACTTGATTGACTAGATTTTCAGAACACATGGGAACTCCTGATGTCTACCTGTTTATTATCATTTTGTTTAGGTACTGATTGACAAATAAACTGGAACATTAGCACAGTTATAGAAAGTTGTAGTAGACTACTGATTCATGCAGCCTTTTACCTGTTGATGCTCAATGTATTCATCTATGCAGCTTGTATACAAATTTCGCTCCTAACAACAATTGAAATAAAAATAAAACATACTCACATACAATTTTACTTATTAGATAAAAGTGATATCTATACCATGATATTTATTGGTCGTGTGGCATCGGCATAAGAATAGGCCACCCCACCTTATCCCGTGGGTGTTGTAAAGGGCGTCTAAGGGAAATATCCAGGAGATGGGCTGCAAAGTCGCCTGCGTACTTTAATAACTTACTGCAGTTGTCAACCTGGCTTCCACGCTTAGCATTATGACAAAAACCCCGTCTCTAGAGGAGAGGCTTATGTTCAGCAGTGGACGAACACAGGGTGATATGATGATGATATTTATACATAAAGAAATTGAGAAGGTAAATTATTTTCTTTTGGTAACTGTCCTCTATAAAATGGTATTTTTCAAAGATTTATTATTTTGTTCTTAATTTTATTATTGATGAATTATGTGAAACTAGAGGTGTAAATGGCTCACTATCATCTATAAAGTCAAACCTTCCCTACATGCAGTGCACCTTTTTAAAGCCAAAAAGTTGCACCAGGCAATACAGTTTTATACATAGTTCTAATTTTTCACAATGTTATTAACAATCACTATGCAAATGTTGACACATACGCATGTTCCTGCCATGTGGTTTAATACTTTGCCTCATGTGATGCGCTTTATAATCTATGTTTTACTTCTGTTTCAGTTTGTTAGTTATCAAGATGTCCAACTTGCATCCTACATCTAAAACAGATGAAGATGAGGAATCTGATGATGATGATGATGATGACGAGGAAGAGGATGAGGAGAAGAAACCACAGATGACATTTGCATTTATAAAACATCAGGGCTGTGTCAATAGAATTAGGGTAAGCATTTCGAACAATCAGATCGACATCAGATGCCTGATAGCTTGATTCGCCGATTTTCAGTTAAAAGGTCGACAATGTTAACATATAGGTCTATTCTATTCTATTCTATTTTTAATAATGTGGCTCCATCGTTGATTATTTAACGATGATTTTGCCAATGTCGAGGTTGAGAAAGCCACGTTCCGGTTGGTATGACTATTGATCGGTAGCGAATAGCGAATGGCCGCTGGGTGATCTAAAACAACACAACACAAACATACAGTTAGTACCCTGCCCAGACAAATGTAGATTAGTACATAGAACAAATGGGGTATATAAGAGTTGGTATATAATGGACTACGCAACAGAAGGACAAAAATGTTCTAAGGCTTACAAATACAAATTATTAATTTTTATGAACTTGACCAAAACGGATATAAAAGGAGAATACACCAGGGTAAGTAGAAAGGGGACATTAACAGGGCGAGGTATATTGGGAGGGAGCATATCGTACAATGATACCTGTAGTTTCGTGCAATTAAAAAAGAGATGTTCAAGGGTTCCCTCCTCCAAGCCACACTCACACAATGAGCTATCGAGAATTTTGATTTTAGCTAAGAACACCGGAGAACAAACATGACCTAGACGTAGCCTCATAATAACAGATGTTGGATGTTTGTCAAAATGGCGATATTTGAAGAACCACAGTTTACTGGGGATATCTGCTTGGATTTTTGAATAAAATTTTGCATGTGTGGCTCCTCGTCTCTGCCATAACCCATCCCAGTCTCTTTTCAACCGCATATTAGCCATCGCTCTAAGATCTCTGGAGAAGCTGATGTAGTATTTGTCAGTGCCTAAATGAGTAGCTTCCCTAGCACACCTATCTGCAGTTTCATTACCGGCAATGCCACAGTGTCCTGGAATCCAGGCCAGTGCCACCTCTGAACCTGAGGCATATAGGTCACAGGTAGGGCGCATCAAAACAACCTCTACCTCACAGAAAACTGCAGCCAAATAACAACAGCCTAGACTCTCTAGAGGGTTGTTGTGTTTCTGCGTGTGAGTGAGGCTATGATAACTTGTGCTGTTATGCCCCCCGACGTAGTATAAAAAAAGTTTAATGGTGTTATTTACGATTGGTGCAATGAGCAAGCTACCATACCACATCACACGCTCATCAGCAGAGCAGACTACAAATGTAAATATTTTAATCCTGGGACATGCTTAAACAAAAGTTCGCATTACCATCTTACAGAGAGAAGTCAAATTGTTGCGTGGCCGCAAAGTTTTGAAACCGGATTCTTGCTACCTATAAAGAAAAGGTATAAGCCTTCCAACTTTAGCTACTGCGGCACCGCACAGGCCGGGCCGTCATCACTGTGTGTACACCATCGACGCCGTTATATGTTTCTAGGCTACACTGATCTGCATAAGTCGAGGAAGTTGTAGACTATATGAAAAATAGGACCAATTTGATGTCAACAGTAAGCTCCTGAGGAGTCGCTGCGTTAGCAGCAGGGGTGGCATTGCGCGAATAATACTGATACACCAGGTTAACTGTTTGCCTCCTGACGTTTTATAAAATATTTGAGACTTGCTGGTTTGTCAAAAATTACCACACAAGGACAAGGTTCTAAAAAAAACAAACTGCAGAAATACAACAAAGTTATAAATACCGAAGCAAAAAATTATACAGGGACAACATATTTTGTATGGCAATTACACTTTTCAATAAATTACCTAGTGACATTAGAGTCTGTCTGTAGTCTGGCTGTAAATAACTTCAAATATAAATTATTTAGTTGGCTCATAAGCAAATGTTTTTTTTTTATACTACGTCAGGGGGCATACAAGCATACGGCCCACCTGATATATAGCGGATACAGTAGCCTATTAACGCTTGTTATTAAGTATCACTCATTCGATGCCTCCTCTGCTGTAACCCCTTGGGAGCTTACTGGTGACTACACGCACACGCAACAACACAACAACCCTCTAGGGAGTTGTTATTTGAGAGGTAAGGCGCATCAAAGCGGCCCGTCTGGGGAAGTACCTCCAACTCACAGAAAACCGCAGCGAAATAACAACTCCTAGAGGGTTGTTGTGTTCATGTGAGGATGCTCCTGTTCCTGCGTGTGAGTGTGAGATCATCAGTAAGTTCCTAAGGAGTTGCTGTGTAAGCAGCAGAGGAAGCATCGCGCGAGTGATATATGTTACAAGCGTTAATAAGCTACTCAATCAGGTGTACAAACTCCCGACGTTGTATAAAAAAAATGGATAATTTTCCTACGCCTGTAAAGGCAGAATATACATGCTCAAAAACATTTCTGTGTAACACCTACCTTGTACGAAATATTCTTTGGAATAAACAATTATCTATCTATCTAAAAACGTCATCTTGAGGGTCGAACGATTGAAATCTCGCCATAGAGTAAATTTAGTTCCATTATGCTGAAGGTTCGGACTCATCATCTGCTGACCTTTGTAAAGGAAGACTTTTGGCTGGAGGGAATCGTATTTCGGGAGTTCCTAGAATACCCCAAAATTATTCAAACAAAATAAATAAAAAATGTAATTTGTAAAAGAAATTACGTTTCTATGAGGTGTAGGTAATTCTGTCGGAGGACTATCGCTGTGTCCTACCTGGGCAGGGTGCACCACGTTGGCTTTGTCTATGAAGACTATGGCTACCCACTTACATCCTTAATATTCTATTTATGTTTATACAAAATCGGGAGGCATATAAGCATATGGTTCACCTGATGTAAAGCGGTTACCATAACTGCTTCGATGCGCCCTACCTCTCTTAAAACATCCAGACCAAGACAAACAGACATGTTCATGTCTGTTTGTCTTGTTTGGGAATCGAACCCACGAGCGTTGGTGTCAAAGTCGCGTCATTCACGACTACGCCACCGAGCTCGTCATAATTATTAGCGTTTATAGGCTAAGGTAACCCTTTTACATCATGTGGGTCCTATGCTTGTATGCCTTCCGACGTTGTATTAACCCGTCAAGCTAAGAGCGGTTTCATCAAATCTTGCGCGTTACGGCAACAGGTATATAACGGAGCCCGACGCCTTAAAAAACAAAGCCTATGAACGCTCGTTTTATTATTTTTATTAACATTAAGTAACACTCGCGCGATGTTACCCCTGCTACTAACACAGCAACTTCTCAGCTTTTTGGTGATCTCAGTCACACATAAGAACACAACAAGCCTCCAGAGAGTTGTTATTTGGCTGCGGTTTTTGTGAGGTGGAATTACTTCCCCAGACAGGCATACACCCTCCATCTCTTAGTACTATTAAAACTGGAATACAATTCTAATGTTGCTTGATAATAGGATAGAATACACGGTCTCACACACGCTGATAGTGAACAAACAGTGAGATCGTTGGCAGAGAAATACATTATAATCACTAAAAAACGTATGTTTTGATGATAAATATCACTTAAAAAAATATTCCCATAAACAAAACTCCAGTATCAAAATGGGTCATACAAAATAATAAAGCGCTCAAGTTTTACACACAGAGCGTGTGTTGTAGTGTGCGTGTAGAATCTCTCCGTATTTGCGATCGTTGAAGTTTCGAGTTGCATTAAATTGCGTGCACGCTCCCTTTGTTGTTACCTATTATTTATAGATTCCGAAATTGTGAAAATAATATTCGTAGTTATCTATGTCCTTTAATTGTTTCTACGTTGTGTATGTAATTTATAGCAATTTTGATTCTTAAAGAATATTTGTCGAACTAATTATATTATTTTAGTCCGAATCAAATATCCTGTGGTCATCGGCAGCATCTTAAAATTAATTGGGGTATTACAAACAAAGGTTAATGAGTTAGGTGTTTATGTAGTGAATGCGTTTAACTGTGTTAGACATAAAAGATATTATTGTAGAGTAGGTAGGTATATTATAACGATAGGAATAGTTAGGTGTTTATGTAGTGAATGCGTTTAACTGTGTTAGACATAAAAGATATTATTGTAGAGTAGGTAGGTATATTATAACGATAGGAATAGTTAGGTGTTTATGTAGTGAATGAGTTTTACTGTTAGACATAAAAGCTATTAATGTAGATTAGGTAGGTATATTATAACGATAGGAATAGTTAGGTGTTTATGTAGTGAATGAGTTTTACTGTTAGACATAAAAGCTATTAATGTAGATTAGTTAGGTATATTATAACGATAGGAATAGTAGGTGTTTATGTAGTGAATGCGTTTAACTGTGTTAGATATAAAGCTATTAATGTAGATTAGTTTAGGTATATTATAAAGGTTTATAAATATCGGTTGCCTACTGTTGAACAACTAGGAGAGTAATAATTTAATTACATTGTCCGATTGAGAAAATTGGGTATAGTTAATTACACTGTTTAATTAATTACGTCAGGAGGAATTGACCATTAAGTTACAAGTGCAAATTTAGTAGATAGGCAAAGTAAGATAATAAAGTTATTTGAATAGATAGCGTACTTTGAATAGACGTCGTCTGCAAGCGATAAGCAGGCACCTGCGTGTAGGATATATAGGTTAATAATCGAACTACTGATTAGTAAAATGGGTCGAGGCAGGAAGCCGCGTGTGACCAGCAAACAGTCGAAAGGTACTGAGGACAGTAATGCTTCAACAAATTCGAACCCGGAGACGAGTCAGATGACTCTATTACTGTCGCAAATTTTACAACGTTTGGAGAATTTAGAGCGGGCTAGGGCGAGTAACTCCGTTACATCAGGATCGGAAGCAAGCGTGCCGTCTACCACTAACCGCGAAAACTTTGTGCTGAATGAATCAGAGCATAAACAGGTGTGTTTAATTAAGATGTCACAAAAACTACCACAGTTTGACGGGCAAAAATCAAATAACCCTATGCTGTTTCTAAGGGATTTGTGGAATACACCGAAGTGTGCGTCACCTTTATATCTAAATTACGTAAACTTTCAATCCACGTCTTCGAAATGAACTGTGGTCCTAAAAGGCCTAAATTGAAAAGAGCGTTTGATTTAGCTTGAAGAAATAATATATTTATAAATAAAAAAATACTATTTAGGGTGTGAATAGAAATATAGTAACATTCTCCGTATTTAGAAAATTTGCATAATTTTCAGACAGCAAATTTTAAAAACTCTGTACTGGCCGCAAGTTGGTCAGAACTCGGCAGAGTTGATGTTTGGAACATCACACAACAACTACAAGCCGTTGATGACCCTGCATTATTGGAGCGGTACAACCTGGACACAGTTTCAAATCCTACAAAACCTTTGTACTCATTCAATGGCCACCAACAGGAAGGATTTGGTATTGACTGGTGCCCCACAGAGCCTGGTGTAAGTCATTTATTTGTGGTAAATCTAAGATTTCTTGACTTAGTCATCCATCATCATGATATCGCATAAATGATGAAACTGGTTTTTACAGTTTCTATTTATAGGTTACAGTACATGCTTACCATTAGACACGCCTATTCTTGTTTTCCACACTGTCTCCAATAAAAAAATATATCTACAAATATTGTAACACTGTACTTCTTGTTAGCTCATTGGCACATCTCGATGTTCAATAGCATTTTACCCGAAGCAGAAGGATAGTCCGATCTTTTTGCCTTCACTATGTTAGTTAATGTAGCAGTATCTAGAAAGCAATGGAGGGCGGGGAGTAAGCAGCAGAGTGTGGTTGCCCGTTATTGTTGTACCAACCATCTACAAGAGTCGCCACTGGACGCGGAATGGCATCCCTGTGTGGGCATGTCGCAATCCCTTTAGGAGTCCGAACACCTCCGCAGAAAATTATTTTACATTATGTGAACACATGCCGAGTGTTCACATAATGTAAAATTGCTCGTTGTTCGGCTCCTAGGCCACTAGGGCGCATGTAATCTGTCTGAAGGAGGCTGATTGCAGTTGTCAGATTCTATTAGCGTATTAGGGATGCTTATAAGGACGTGCTAAGATAGCACTGCATAATGTGAGTCATGGTCTCATGTACTTTTCGTACAAGCTGAGCTACTATTCAGCGATAAGTGATAAGCCTTTCACCGCCCAATCTTTCTCAAATCTCGTCTTTGTATCCTTGAATACATTCACCAAGACGACATAAAAGAGTAGAATGGCCATGTCTCCTGCGTGGCAGCACAATGCACGATACGAACTGAGCCCTGACCTGTGCCTCAATTGTGACCCATGGCAGCAAAATCAAATGGTTCACATGGGAATCTGCCAGGAGCCTCGGGTTCTGGAACTACGACACCAGCATTTTAACAGTTAACTCTAGATGCTGGATGAGAGTGTGAGCTTCGCCCGCCAGTGTAGAGCAAAATAAGCCAATTTTTCAGCCTTGGTGCGATCAGCCTGAGCCTCCACCAAACAGGAAAACATTTATTCCGGAGTCCCGTATATTCTCGCAGATCCCTGGAGAAATGCGGTGCCTCCTCCAGTGTATGAATACGGCCAAAGACATCGGTTCTGGCGGCGACTGGGCGCACTTCGGCTTTCCCAGTCCGCTTTATTAAAAACTATTAAAAAATATATATTTAAAACAAATAAACAATCTTACATTACAACAACAACTGTTACAGAGTGTCAAACAATAATCGGAGATGAAATAGTGGAATAAGTGAATGAATTTGTGTTGTATCTAGGTTCCATGTTTACGAGAGATGGGAAATGGAAGGGAGATATGAAAGAAGAGTGAAAGCTGGAAACCATATCAATGGTGCGTTTGACGAGGGCTAATATATCGAGCAAAGCTCGCTTTGCTATTGTTCAGGGTCTATTAACGCCAACATTGATGTAAGGTAGTGAATCAGGGGTATGGCAGAAGAAGCATGAAAGTAGGGTCAACGCTGTTGAAATGAGAGCGCTGAGGAGTATGTGCGAATGAGTTAGAATGATTGATAGAGTAAGAAATATCATGATACGAGAACAACGTGAAATGAAACATGTTGTAGTGACAAAATATTTAAAGGATATTCTGAGATGGTTCGGACAATTGGAAATAATAGTTGACAAAAGAGTTACGAAAGAATTATATCAAGCAAGGTTGAGTGGAGGTATCGGCAGAGGCCGCCCTAGACGCACACATATGGATCAAATAGCTATGCTAAAAAAGGCCAAATCAAAAGCACCCCAAATCGAAGAGCATGTGAGAAGAGGTGTTGTATGTGGCAAAATTAAGTTATAGGATCACAGGCAACTTGGCAGTTTGGTTGAAGGATTAGATTAGTAGGCATAAGAAAGTACATTAGTGATGCGAGTTACCTAGTATTGCGATTTTGTTATGCGTAAGTAAAGCCGGTAGGAACTCTTATTCGTTCTATGGCCGCTTTGCCCCTGGAATAATGACATATGGAAATTCAAAATTTTATTACATTATTAAAGAAAAATTACATTATTTTTCAATATTGATCTCATAACAAAATTGGTCATCTTGTTTTTAAATTTGTAGATATTTAGAGCTTAAAACAGAACATTCTCTCAGCTTCTTTTAATGTGCGAATGCCTCATGAAGATGGCCCAATCGAATTTCTAATCAAATATTCGTTTCTGGACCATCATTATACACAATACATCCAAATTTCAGGCGTGTTACATATTTAGATTATGACCTAGAGATAACAGACTTAACAAAAATAGGGTTTCAGTGAAACTCTTTGGTTATTTAATATTAATTTCTTATTTTTACAGGTTTTAGCAACAGGTGACTGTAGAAGGGACATTCACATTTGGAAGCCAAATCAAGCTGGTACTTGGGACGTAGACCAAAGACCTCTTGTTGGACACACAGATTCCATAGAGGACATTCAATGGTCACCTAATGAACGGTACATAATTTCACAATTCACTTTTTGATGGAAATAGTACCTTAATATAAATAGACCAGAAGTTAGTGATTGATGGACGAAAATTTCGAGCGTCCAGTGCAGTTCATTTATTCTTTTTCATATTCAGCATTATTTGCTACCTATCAATCCAAATTCTGTATGGTACTTACTGTCTGTATGTACATGGTATATAGTACCAAACCATATTTCTTTTTCAAACATTCTATAGTAGACTAGAAGAGATCCCTTCTGGAAGAGTTTCCTATAAATCCACCACTGCATTTATTTTATTGTATGAATGTTGGCGTAAATGCATTATGGTATTAATACAATAAAGATTTAAATTAAAAAGAAAGGTTAAATACACATAATAATATTATGTTGGACAATGTGAGTTTGTTATTTCGTTGTATACAGAATAGATGCAATTGAAGCCTTATAATGTAGTAAGTACGTAATTTCCGAGTAAGCAGTAGAAACCTAATTATATTAAGAAATAAAACACATATAGTTTACACATATAGTTTAAAAATTATATTATTGAATCCTCTGATTTTGTAGTTGTCATCGTTTTTTAAAATAATTCTGTTTTCTAAACTCACTTTCAAAGAAAGGCCGTAGAGTAACAGGTCAATAACAGGAACCTCAATATCTTCCAAAATACTGTAGTTAATTTTATGAAATAAAAACTAAATTAATGAGTAATTATTTAATAACTAAACATGACAAGTAGTAAAACCTTATTATTCCTTTTTGGCGATTATATATACCATACCATTATACACATAAATATAATTTAGCTTAAGAGAGGTAGGGCGCAACAAAATAGCCCATCTGGGGAAGTCAACAAAATAGCACCTCTCAGAAAAGCGCAGCCAAATGACAACTCGCTCGAGGGCTATTGTGTTCCTGCGTGTGAATGAAGTAAAAAGACAGTTCTTAAAATTCGACCAAGAAATCCATTCGTTTTTTTTTCTGCTCTGTCATATAAACACCGCATTTCCTATGCAGAAATTCATTATTCTAATCTAATTCGGATAAAAATATGTCGCTAACCGCTGAGAAGTATACCAGAAACCGGATAATACTTGAAAACTGGTGCAGTTACCGTTTTAAAGCTAGAATCGTTGGGGTGTCGCTGTCAATCCTTCATAGAGTCATAGTAAAATCAAATAAGTAGGCTGACTCGAGCCCCGAGCGAACGATAATAGCCTAAACACGTATAGGCCAGTCATAATAGGGTTCGAACAACAAAAAAATTCGTTACAGCAATCCGACACGGGATATTGTAGAATAAGATATTCTAAAAGAGGGAAAAATAAATCGAACAGTCTGCTGCTATCCGGGGTGGAATGGGGTGCTTTTTAGGGGTTGAAATCAGTTTTTCGCGATTTCTGGCTAAACGGTGCATTCTATCGAAAAAAGTTAAATGTAAAAGTTGTAGATTATAAAAAGATCTACAACTTTTGTATAAACCATTTTTACCCTAACCTCAAAATTTTTCGAAAAAATTCAAGGAACCGATTTTTTGGTTTTTAATTTTTTTTTTTTCAAGAAAATAATATCAATTGAGCCCAAACTTTGCCAAAAGATACCTTTTGGTATTATAAAGATGTAGTAATTTTTTTAAAAGGAAATATTCTAAGTTTTTTTTTTAATTCCATTTTTCGAAAAAAAAAAATGAAATTTTCAACGAAAATCCTACCTAAAACTACGCAACCTACAGAGTTCAAATTTGGCACACTTACTCGTTGTTATGTCTACTTTCAATTAGTAGTGAAAAAAAGGTACATTGCAATGGAAAAAATGGCGGGAATTGAAAAACCGAACAATGACCTTTTGTGGTTTTTGGCATATCCACCCAATTTAAAGCGGTTACAGTAGCCGTTTACGCTTGCAATACATTAAGTACTCGCGTATTACCACCTCTGCTGCTAACGCGGCAACTTCTCAGGAGCTTACTCGTGACGTCACTAAGATGAACGCAACATCCCTCCAGGGAATTGTTATATGACTGCAGTTTTCCGTAAGGTAGTAACGTCACTCACTTGCATGAACACAACAACCCTCCAGGGAATTGTTATTTAATGATGCCTCTCTGGCATCTTCTCTAGATAACTTCATACTTCATCTTATTTCATCATACTTCTCATACATCATACTTCTTTAGATAACTTCATACTTCTCAAGTATAACTTCTCACGCGCGTACATAAGTACACGCACCCATTTTTTTTTACACTAAACTATTTTTTACTTTTTCATTTACTACACTTATCAAAATTATAATCTTTATATTCGGAAATTTAATATTTTTACAGTAGCCTAAAATGATAGTCATTAAAAGTAGTTTTTTTTACTTTGGGGGCGGTATTAGGCACGGCGTAGCCACGACTGGCAGCCTGGCGCCGAGTACCTTTAGCAGCGATAAATTTGGTCAGTGTGTGCGTGCGACGACGCATACGTACGGGCGCGCACACATACAAACGAACGCGGTGCGTATCTATTAAGACATCCTACTTATTTGTTTATACTATGATAGAGTGCTCCAGCGCTTTCAGGAGACGGGATCTGGGACGGGATACTCGCAGACCATGAAGGGGCCGAACAAGATGCAGGACAGGAGGATCGCTATATGATGCTAACAACATTGCAAAATTGATTTGTAGCGACTGTTGACGTAAATCACCTACACGCTCTCTGACCTAGAGAAAAATAAAGACGGAACGTTTGTAAACAAAAGCGGCGCATAAAGTGAAGCCAGCGCAAATAAGCTTTACCTTGTACGCCGTACGTACACTAATTTACCTCTGCACGGAGTGCAAAATATTTTGCCTACTAAAATCTATTTTCCTTGAATGTGAAGTTTGCTGTCACATATATTTCGTTGTTTTTAAAAATACATCAAATTTCGTTGCTTTATAATATTTAAGGTTAAACTCTTTTAAAATTCATTAAAATGAATGCCTATTCACGTTTGTAAAAAGTAATTGCTCCTTTTGAATTTATGAAATTGTTTCTGCACCATTTAATACACAGGTCGGTTTATTATTGTTTTTTTCCTTTTGACGCAAGATGTAACGCTCCCTTATTCAGGCGGACTGACGAGCGCTTCTCTTTACTGGCCTCTCGTATGAAAGCGTAACGACCCATCTTTAACATGTTCATGGTCTGTGCCTACGCGCTAGAGAGAGCAATCTGGAATGGCGGCATCGAAATTTAATGCTACAGAAGACCAGCACTATAACCAAGCTTGTATTCAAGAGAAAGCACCATATGGCGGCCTTCCCATTCACGCGTGGACTGGAATTGCTTCAGAAAACCTTTCTTTCCGAAGAAGCCGAAAGAATTTCTGCTGCTTTAACTGTATATAGATACATAAATGAAACCTTAAATAAGTATGTTGATCCATTTTTAGTTTTAGTAGAATATGGGCGATAAATGGCATCTTCATGCAAGATAACGATAGAACTGTAATAATTTTGAGTACCATCACGTCAAGTAGGCCAATTCTGCTAAATAACTGCAACTGCATTGCTGCGCGGCGTGTGTCAAAATGCGTACATTTTGACGTTTCGGTATTCTGTTAAGCGATCTGACAGCAGCGACGTTGCAGGAATGCTGCAGTAAATGACTCGCTATTCTGTTAAAAAACCTGCACTGCACCTGCACGTTTCCCGCAATATAATCGTATTCTGATAAATTGTTTTGAGATTTGTATACCGGTGACAGAAGTTTTGAAGGAGTTTACTTGCAGTTTTGCTGACGTTAGTCTCAGGCAACTTTTGCGAAGAGAAATTAATATTCTGAAGCGGTGATTTATATTGCAAAATATTTGTTTTGTTTTGGGAAATGTTTGTAGAAATATATGATCAAGTAAAGCTTCTTTTCAGTTAGAAACACCTCCACGCCGGCAAGGAAGGGCAATCGGGTGTGAAACTATAGGAGTCAACATTAAGTAAAAATACAATTTATTAGTTTTAAATATGGTAACAATACAGGAGTTAAGTAGTTCATTTGCAGGATACGCACAGTTGTAGCGTAGTTGCAGTGCCGTTGCAGTGCAGGATACGCACAGTGGGCCAATTCTGCTAAATAACTGCAACTGCACGTTTACGCCTGTCACTTGAGTCGTGCAGGAATAGTGCAGTGCCGATAGGTCTATTCTACTAAAATATACTGCAACTACTGCAACTACGCTGCAACTGTGCGTATCCCGTGCAAATAAACTACTTAAAACCTGAAATGTTGCCATATTTCAATTTAATAAAACTGAATTTTTATTTAATGTTGATTCCTATAGTTTCACTATTGACCTTGGTTGCCGGAGTAGAGGTATTTCTAACCGAAAAGAAGCTTTACTTAATTATATTTATCCACAAACATCTCCCAAAACAAAGCAAATATAATTCACCGCCTCAGAATATTAATTTCACTTCCCAAAAGTTGCTCAAGAGTAACGTTAACAAAACTGCAAGTAAACTCCTTCAAAACATCTGTCACCGGTATGCAAATGTCAAAACAATTAATCAGAATACGATTATATTGCAGGAAACGTGCAGTTGCAGTGCAGGTTTTTTAACAGAATAGCGATTCATTTACTGCAACATTCCTGCAACGTCGCTGCTGTCAGATCGTTTAACAGAATACCGAAACGTCAAAATGTACGGATTTTGACACACGCCGCGCTGCAGTGCAGTTGCAGTTTTTAGTAGAATCGGCCCACAGTTCCAGCGTAGTTGCAGTGCAGGAAACTAATAGAATACACGTATTGGCACTGCACGACTCAAGTGACAGGCGTAAACGTGCAGTTGCAGTTATTTAGCAGAATTGGCCTACAGTAACTGCATTGCAGCGTGGCGTATGTTAAAATGCGTACATTTTGACGTTTTTAAGCGATCTGACAGCAGCGACGTTAAACGAAACGTCTCAATGTACGCATTTTGACACACGCCGCGCTGCAGTGCAGTTTCTTAGTAGAATCGGCCTACAGTATTCAATACTCGGCCCAGTATTTAAACGATAGCGATACCATCACTATCTGGGACGACGTGTACGCTTCGTGAATTGCAGAAGACTTCATAGAGAAATCTGACGGAAAGCATGCCAAATCATATGATAGCCATATTAATAGCTCGTGAAGGCCAATACAAAATCATAAAATGTGCGAAAATTGCATTTCTGACACAAAAAAGCACTAGTAGAACAACACAGAAAACTATTGAAAAATGCTTATATCGCATATACCTAGAATCAAAAATTGCATAATTTTGATTCTTTTACATTATAATTTATGCACCCAAAAATGGTTTCTAATAGTTTATTTCATAAAGCTAGCGTCAATATTGTAGAAGGTATCAGGGTTTTTGTTAATGATCTGTTTTGTTTCTAGGCCATTGTACATGACCTATATAATAAACAAGGCTAATAAAATACCAATGTTCCAATAAGGAAAAACGCAGCGGTTCTGATTGCGATGGTGTACAAGTTAGGATATATTTAGTATAAGTTAATCATTTCACATTACGCCGATGATAGGCAGATTGCGTATAGAAAAAAGTAGAGTAGCTTATTAGCTACATCAATTACAAATGTCTTAATTATTATACGTACTCATTGTATTGTTATAGCAATGTTTTGGCGACATGTTCAGTGGACAAGACTATTAGGATATGGGACTCGCGAGCAGCTCCCCATAAAGCGTGCATGCTCACTGCCGAGAATGCCCATGAAAGTGATATTAATGTAATATCTTGGAACAGCAAGGAACCTTTTATAGCTAGTGGTAAGTCATAATTTTCTTAAACTTTACGGTCGCAACTGACATACGATTTCCTTGATGGTGCGGGACCTCCTTGGTCTATTAGGCGTATACTTAATTTTCCAACGTGAATACAGGAAGTGGTCTCAATTTGTTCATCCAACCATAAATGAATACTGAAACCGCGAATAAGGAGTTTCTACTTGTACTAGTCAAAATGTAAGTTAGAAAAGTTAGTAAGCAAATCCGCATCTGTCGTTTAGCATTACATATATTAGTATGAAATCGTTATAACTTATCTTCGTAACTTGCGTGTAAACTTTTAGTTTATGTAATAACTTTTATTCAAAAAATTGAAGCTAACATACATTTATTTATATTTCGAACAGACTTGCAATAAAAACTTAAAACTTACTAAAGAGTAAAGAAAGGAAAAATAAGTAAGGCGCTACGCAAACGTAGACACATTTATTTTGTTTCCGACTCGGGACACCATCATACAAAATCGGTGTCCAGTTGCCGTAAATAATCACAGCAAGCACAGTTTTTCTATCACGGAGTCCTTACACTTTACACTTTTACACCTTATCAGTAACAAAAAGTGCCTACATATCACACATTTGGTCGTATATATACTCCTGACATAATAGCTATTTCTCTGTTTATTGTAATGTGTTTTTGAAATTTAACCATATTTTTTAACTCGCAATCCAAATTCTGTATGGTATTTGCATATAACAAAACCTATTTCATTGTTCTTTTTCAAGCACTGGTAATCTCTAATTGCAATAAGTCCGCCACCGTACACATTTATTTTATGAATGTTTGTCTAAACGTATATCGTATTAGTACAATAAACCAATAAAAAAAATACACACAATAAAATGGCATTGCAAAAAAGTATGAAATTATCCAGAATACATACAGTATCTAATTTTCATTATATCTGATACTACCGTCCCTGCGACGTTGAGAGCAGTTTAGCTTTTGAGATGATAAAATGAGCTTAAAAAATATTGTTGTTATTCTGGATCTGATAAGTTTAAGGCAACTAAATGAGTGCGATTAAAGTAATAGAATACAATTGAAAACTCCAATTATTCAGGAGCCGTATAAAACAGGTTGCCGTCAAAATCATAATTTCTACGTAGGTTCTACTTGGTTTTTGGCATATTATTTCAAATTCCACTGTATACAATTCTTGGTTGTAACCAGGCAGTGTTGGACTTATGTATTACTATGATTTGTTAGGTCTGTCTATCAATGGGTCTTTGACGGCCGCTACAGTAGTATAATGCGCAGCATTAGTATTCAGTACGGAGCATTCAAACGAAATTGAAATGCGTTTTACTGAAAACAAACTCCGATTCAGTGTAACAACTTTTCGATTCGACAACGGACATTTCTCTGTCCGTGTCAATGTGAATACCCCTGCAGGACCTTAGGAAATATAAATTCTTTTCCTTCACTGAGCTGATGACTGATTATTATAAAAATAAACATAAATCCGAATTAAGTACATGCCATCACCAGGATCCGAATCAGTGACCAGCCAGTTAATAGGCTTGTTCTTTATCCACTAGCTAGACTATCACTGGTCCTATGTTCAAGATACAGTATATAGGTAAAAAATATTTATTATTTTATTATAGGCGGTGACGACGGCTGCCTACATATCTGGGACTTGAGACAATTTACAAACAGCTCACCCGTGGGTACCTTCAAACACCACACAGCGCCGGTGACGTCGGTGGAGTGGCATTGGACAGAACCAAGTGTCCTGGCGTCGGCTGGCGAAGACAACCAGGTTGCGCTGTGGGATTTAGCTGTTGAACGCGACGATGATGACGTAGTTGACGAGGAATTGAAGGTAATGAATATAAAAAATGAGTGTGACGGCCTCGTTGCGCACGTCAGTGTAATTCATATGTCTATTCATTTTGTACAGTCAGTTACAGTGCTCTAAGAATAGATACAAGTTCTAGTAGCACAAGTTCAAGGTCTAGTAGCAAAATATAATTTTCCATTATAACAGTTACAAATTCTAAATCAGTCAATAGTTAGCAGCTACACTGCAGTCACGTGTTAATAATATTTATCATTTTTTGTATGGAAATACGTTTGTTCTCAACATCTCTCGAACCGGTGCTCTGATTTTTATGAATTTTGGTTGGTGTATATACAAATAGTATGTATGCAAGAAAAATGTATATGTTGAATGATGGTAAGGAAAATTCGGTGTGATTTTTCGTGACCTGGTGTATGATTTTCATATTCGAATATAAGTAAATAGTAACAAACTTATACCTGACGGCGGCGCATTGGAATTCGTTGCGGACTGTACGTGTACATGAAGAATGTAGTCCCATCGTGACACATTCAGAGGTGTGCCGATGGCAGCGTTAAGGAATACAACATACCATCTTATTGTGCGAGACTATTGCCAAAGGAGTTTGGCACGGAGCGGAGCACGTCTACTGCGCTGTTAGATTATCCTAGATCAATTGTGTAATTCTTATGTGATAGTAATTAATGTTTAGTTGTACTTAGACTCCCGTGAGCATAACTGCCGAAAGGTAGTGATCGGAGTCGGTCACGTGATGACACTCTTAATGTTTTATTTATGACTAGCAGAAGCCCGCGGCTTCGCACGCATGAGATTTGGGCTTTTAGTAGCCTTTATTTCTCTGTAGACATGAAATTGTTTCTGTTTAAAAAATAACAAAGTTCAGGGTCGTAAATTCAACCATAAAGCGATTCAATTTTCGTACAGCGCCATCTATTGACCTTTACAGGATGCAACGTATATGTATTTTATTTATATTACATAAAAAATGCGTAGTTATTTTATGTTACAAAAAATACGTATTCTAATGAAATAATAAAAATAAAATTGCCCCGAAGGGGAAGATATTTCCCCCTAATTTTAACAGTTTTTATTTTTTTACGCAGGAACTCCGTAAATATTTAATTTACGGGATATCCCGTAAATATTTAATTTACGGGATAAAAAGTACCCTATATTCTGTTCTGAACAGTCCTCTACCTACCAGTGAAAGCCCCGTTAAAATCCGTTCAGCCATTTCGAAGATTAGCCCGGACAAACAACAGACAGACAAAAAAGTTAAAAATGGGTATTTAGGCTTTGGTAACGTGAAAATAATAATATGAGCTTAAGATAAAGGCTTTATTTTGAAATCACAGACAGACACTTCAATTTTATTTATATGTATAGATTGTAAATACCACAGTAATCTACCCTTTCCTCGTAAGTGAGATTCTGACGAGATCCTTAAATATAGTCCCATTAAATGATTATTATTACATTACATCACACATTATTATATTTTATTGTACGTCACACCCATAAATAAATATAAGCATCATGGCAGCTACAAGAAATAGATTGACATACGTGCAGACAAATACATATTACTATTTTTTGTTGTTTCAGAATTTACCTCCTCAGCTTCTATTCATTCATCAGGGACAGACGGACATAAAGGAATTACACTGGCATAAACAGATACCAGGGGTCATTGTGACCACTGCGCACACCGGATTTAATATATTCAAAAGTATCAGTGTATAGGATAAAGTTGAAACAACTTAAGTAACTATAAGTAATGAAATAAATATGTAAAAAGTATAAAATTAATTTATTTATAAAACACTTGTTTACCCATGATTATAACGCTACAATAAAATAATCATCATGATTTCGAAATTAAGCATCCTTTGTGTGCACCATAGCAAGATTCACTAAATGCCTGATAGTAGGTCTGCCGTGTGGACAGTTCTGAAACAATGTAAACTCTTATTAATCTTTCTTATGTATCCTTTACTACAAAATGATCATGAAAACAGACAACAATTACATAGACCTCTTCTTCCTAATGTTATCCCGTTTCCTAATCCATAAGAACTAGCGGGGTTCAGTACCTAACCCTCAGGATTTTTCGAATAAACAGATTTTAACATGGAGAGACTATCATCACACCTTCACACAACCCAGAGGAAAAATCAGACCTTTGTTAAGTTGGGTCACACGTCTTTCAATATAATTTCTTAAACGTGTGGATTTCCTCATGATGATTCTCTTCACCGCCCCGAGCTAATGATAATTTCTAATTTGTACATAAATCCGAAAAGACGAATTTAGTGGTACATGGCCCACGCTAGGATTTGTACCAGGGACCGTAAGTTAATATCTTAATCCACTAAGCTATCACTGCTTGACTGTCACATAACGTTTGGTGACATTTCGCACACTGCATGAAAGTTAGAACTGGAAAGTGTATAGTGTGCTATAGTTATTCAACTATATATATATATAATACATTATACGAACTAAGGGTTATACTTAATTTACAAACAAGCATATGGCCTACCTAATGTTAAGTATTTCACGTAGTAGTCGAGATCCGGTATAAGAAATATTATATGTTAGATATACTTAGTCTGGCCATAAATACTGTTACAATTAAAAATAAACAAAATATTACATTTGAATTTGGAATCTGTCATTTTTATATGATTGTTCATTGATTTTCTCATTTTGGCGCCAATACATTTGTACAATATTTTGCGATATTAAAATGGAGTGGGGTGATAAAGAGAACCAAATCGCTGTGATTGCATTACACAAAGTAGGTATGGAGCCAAATGCAATTTTTAAAACTCCATACGCTTGGTATTAGTAAAATGTTTGTGTACCGGGCTATTAATAGGTACAATGAGACCTCCTCTGTTTGAGACAGAAAAAGATCTGGCCGTCCACGTAGTGTTCATACGAAAAAGGTGGTCAAAGCAGTAAGGGAAAGAATTCGAAGAAATCCTGTCCGAAAGCAAAAGATTTTATCTCGGGAGATGAAGATAGCACCTAGAACCATGTCGCGTATTTTAAAAGATGACTTAGGACTTGCAGCCTATAAGAGACGTACTGGTCATTTCTTAACTAATAATTTAAAAAAGAATAGGGTGGGAGAATCGAAACAACTACTGAAGCGGTACGCAAAGGGAGGTCACAGAAAAATTTTGTTTACGGATGAGAAATTTTTTACAATTGAGCAACATTTTAACAAACAAAATGACCGTATTTATGCTCTAACCTCTAAGGAAACTTCCCAATTAGTCGACAGAGTGCAACGTGGGCACTATCCAACTTCAGTGATGGTTTGGTGGGGTATTAGCTTTGATTCTATAGCTAGCCTTTTCTTAACTCTCTTCCTTATTGCACATTTAATAGTGGGCGTAAGCCGGACCAGCTTTGATTTGCCGACGATATAGTTATCATGGCGAAATCGCTGAAGAACCTAAACGCTACGCTCAATGACCTCAATAATGTTTCTAGCCAGGTAGGTCACAAGATGAACATGGACAAAGAGCATGTCCATGTTACACCTATGCCGATCATGGTTGGGAACGCTAAGCTCGAAGTTGTTGACGAATATATCTGCCTAGGGTATTCAGCAGCTTATTCAGTTAGGTAAGTCTAACTTCGACCGAGAGGTCAACAGACGAATCCAAGTCTGCTGTGCAGCTTTCGGGAAATTTCGACACATTTTCTCGTCCAAAATACCTCTGTGTATGTTGCCCGTGATTATATACGGAACTGAGACGTGGCTCTTCACGCGGGCCGTATGGGGAAGCTCGTCAGAAATGAGGATATTCGCAGTAGCACTAAGGTAACCAATATAGCCCAAAGGATAAGCAAGCTGAAGTGGCAGTGGGCCGACCATATAGTTCGTACAACCGACAACCGCTGGGGAAGAAAGGTTCTCGAATGGCGTCCCCTTTATGGCACGCAGTGTAGCATGACTCCCTTACTAGATACTAGGAGCGATGGTCTCGAAGATGTTTATAGGGAGTCAATGGATGCCGGTGGTAAAAGATCGAGACAAAGGCTTATGTTCAGCAGTGGACGAATATGGGCTTAGATGATGATGTAAGCCAGTGTGCGGGTAAAGTGTGTAAAAAACAGTGTGTTTTACTTACTCGCACAGGTCGGACAGGTGAATGAGGGACAATTCGCATTACTGCCTTTGACCAACGTAGTAAATAATTTGACACCAAAATTTAAAAAGTACGTTTCGTTGAAAATGCAAGACTGACGTCGACGTACGCCAGCGCTCATACTGACAAAAGAGTTTTATGTGATAAATTTGCGATGATCGTACGATAATAATACATATAATTTTGATATTTACCCAAGGTTTGTCAATCTCTGACATGTGATCAACAAGTATCTTCATATCAGATTTGCTCAATGCTGTACCAATCATAACAGACTTCCGACATGCCCGTGATGCAAACATTGCTCGCACTCTGCTTGGTCTGCAATATTCTGATGATGGTGATTCCTGTGTACAAAAAGAAAAAAAAAAGCATTGCAAAATTCGTTGTGCTATTAACTCGCATGTATGAATTTATAGAACAACCCGGCCTACGATAGGCCGAAAAGGAGACGCTACAGTTTTTCCCGATACAAATTTACTTCGGCGTGAACAATGATCAGCCAACATTTTGCCGAGTCGACAAATTAAACGAACGACACCCAACAAAAATTGCATTTTATTTAATAAATACATACTTATAATACATAGACAAACGGACATTACCAAAAAATGTACAAATATTAACCTTCCAAGAAAGTTACTTGGTAATGTGTCTCATAATAATGTATACAATGACTTGTTAATTAATGAATTAGATTTCAAACAAATTTAAACGAAAACTACTGATTCTGTGAAGTAGAAGTATAATTAAAATTAAGGACTGACAATAATTAATGGAAATGTAATCACCTTCAGCGCACCCTATACGCTAAACGTACCATTCTCAAAGTGCACCTTTCACAAAATGCACTTTTCGCAAAACGTACCTTTACATTAACTCTTTTACAGTGCTATAGGTAATGCAAAGGCAAATTATGGATTGAAAATTGTATTTATAACCAAATTATAATTTAAAATATAACAAAGTCGAACTAAATCTTTTCTTTTTACTCGTACTCATCTGTCCACCGAATAAATTAAAAAATAATGTCAAACAGAAGTTATCTTTACACACATTTTGGTGTCTTTCCAAATTGCGAAAGAAAATCACATAATGCCCAATTTAACAAACAGAAAAAAACTTATTTCTTGTATTTCGACCTAATTTTAAATTTTTAACAAAGTATAATTAGTACTAAGGACTGTTCTCCGTATAACTTAAATATTTAGATATAACAAAATAATCTTTACAATTTAAATGATTTCTCCTAATGTTTATTTTATCAATACTACAAATGTAAAAAAATCACCTTTTCAAAAATTGTGACAATGATATCGTATTTCGTTCTAATTTTCCTAAAAGTTTTTTTTTTGTTAGTTTTGTAGTTCAGCATAGTGGCTTACCATCAGGCAAAGAGGTTGCCTGATGGTAAGCGAAAGAGGAGCCCAAATCGCAATTACAACTGACAAAATACTACACAGTATCCTGTCAGTTGACGCTGCCATAAATAATTTGTATCAAAGTTCGTCTTTTACATTAATAAAAAAAATACCTGTTAAAGTTCTCTTTATAGACATTCAGTCTTTAATTTTGTATGTCATATTCGTTTGCTTGGTAAATTATATAGGTATGGTATGCGAGATTCTTACTTAAAAGATTACGAGATTAAAAGATATTGTGAGAAAAGTAAGACTAATTGAAACAAACAGATCTTCCTTTGATACTGGCGCCTTTAGTGTTTCTCTCATATGTCAATGGCCTTACAATTACCAAAAAACACCAATGTGTATTATTAGTTGTCATACATCCTATTAAAATTATAAATGTAAAAGTATGGATGTTTGGATATTTGATTTGTATTATAAAATATTTCATTTCGCTTTCACGTATCAGCGGCTTTTCTCTTTCTTTTCCTCAGCAGAGGAGGCATTGCGCGAGTGATACTTAATATATTACAAGCGTTAATAGGCTACGGTACCCGCTTTACATCAGGTGGGCCGTATGCTTGCATACCATGTGATATGGAAAAACCAAAAAATTTTGTTTTTTTTACCCTATATCTCATGATACCCAGTTCAAAATAGTACAATAAGTGACGTAGGTATGCTTATCAGCATGCATTTATTTAACGTACTTACCCTTAACATAAATAATAATTCTTCTATGTCATCTTTTCCGAATATCCAGTTTTTAGACATTGGTATCGTCAGTAGCTTAACTCTTTTTGTTGGCAGAGCATTTTCATTTATTTCAAAAGTAAAACCGTTCTTCTCAAAAATTCCTAAATTATCCATTAATATTTGTTCATTTACACCAGTAAGCTCCAACTGCTGTGGACTAGATTAAAGGACTCGTTAATATTTATTAAGTGCAATGTGTATGTGCTGATTTTAAATGTAAAATATAGTGTGTATACTTACATTACTAATTTTTGATTAGTTAATTCTGTGTTTTTCTGCAATGTTTCAAAATTGTAAATTTCATCTGTAGCGTGCTGATCAATAATAAACAGGTCGTCACCTAATTTTGTTATAATGAATCCTAAATTAAACTGACCTATAACTTTCATTTCCATAAAAGAGTCTTTAGATATTTCTCGGCATAATTCTTCTTCACATTTTTTGTTATGAACTGGATTAATTTCTGTACGAAATTTGATGCGTTCAGGTGCCGAACGCGTAGTTCCTTTATTATAAATAGCAGTTAATTTCTTAACATCTTCAAGAGACGTTTTTATGTTAATTGATCTTCTGTTATGTTTCCCTAAATCTTCTTTATCTGTTACGATGTTACTTTTCCTAAGCGAAGAGTTCTTGTTGGGCATTTCAGAAATATTTGATTTCGGCGATAAATTTTTCATTTTGCACTTTATTGAGTGTTGTTTTTCAAATATAACGTCGCTAATTTTCCGAATCTGTGTATTGGGAAGCTTATCTGAACTTTCCAAATAAATCGTTTGCTTATCCTCATGATATTGTTGTTCTACATTTTCATTTTTAATATCGGTCAAATCTGTGGAAGTAGCTACTTTGGTCTGTATATTGCCATTAGACTTCATTACTATATCTGTTTCTTCCACCAAATTATATTCCTCCTCAGTATTATTATCTTCTTTCATTATAGATGGTTCGCTTACATCCTTATTGGCGTCAACACTAATGTCATTATAATTTTTTCTTTTCATAGTTTTACAGGACACAAATTGCAACATAGTTGTGGATTTTCTTTTCAAATCTTGCTGTTTAGTGTCACTAAATGTGGAATCTGCTTGATCTTTAGCTTTAGATCTACTACTGAACTGTTGCAAGAACGAATTAAAAATTCTAGGCTGCTCTAAATCTGGTTTGACATGATTACCTGTACTACTTAGAAGGTTACTTGTCGATTCTACCTTGAGTGTTCTGGGTATACTTTCAAATAATTTCAGTAAGGAGTTTTTAAGTGTGTCTAGCACAGCTTTTTCTTTTACAAGAAATATTTTTCTTTTGTCTGGGGTCAGATTTACATCAACAGAGGTTTTCTCCATGTTTACATTTAAAAATATGAATGGGTATTGATTAGGATTATATTGCCTATATATTTCATTAATTAATTTCATGACTTTGGTTGGTTCACAGGGTCTAGAGTTTACAAAGAAAAATTGTCTATCTGTGGTAGATCGACCACTGCCATGTGCACAAGATGATATGAATCCAGTAAATACTATAGGAATTCCACCATTTTTGTGTCCTTGTGACTTTTGTGAACTGGATATACTATCTTGAGTATTTTTTATGTCACCAGTATCAGAGGTATCATTGGAGTCTTCAGATAAATCAATTTCAACATCCTCGATATTGGCAATTTCATCAGATTCTGGAACTTCACCTGACAAACCTTTAAAGATGTTATCCTTGATGTTAATAACATTCTCGGGTTTGATTTCTAATATACTTTGCAACTGTTTCAGGCCAAATATACAAGCTATATTGTCTTTGTATGACTTGGAGCCCTGAGTTGCCACAACTATTGATTTTGAGTTGGCGTTAGTTTGATTACTGCAAGTTATCCTGTAATATATTTATTGTAATTATCACTTGCTCAGCGGTGAAGGGAAACCTTGTGAGGAAACCCGCACGTCTAAGAAATTTTATTTTGTAAACCCAACCTAAGAAAGATCTGATTTTCCCTCTGAGTTGTGGAGGTCAGATAGCAGGTGCTCCATATTAAAATCAGAATCTCCGCCCAATCCTTAGGCTCAGGTAGCGGACCACACCAATCCTAAAGGATCAGGAACGGGTAACGCTAGGAAGGAGAGATATGCTGTAATATATTTATGATGCCACAATATGTATGATGTCATTGGAGCACAAGGAAGTTTATCTCTTACCGTTGAGTCAATATTACGCAGAATTAATTCCAAAAGTACGTAAAGGTATGAAATAATGTTTGGGATAAATTATATTTTGGCGTGTTGTTTAATCACATGTAATTATGCCTTGAGAATCATCGATCAATCCCATCGCATTGTATGTATGTATATATTCACGGTAGGTCCCTCGCGGGGTAGACAGAGAGGACCGAGAGCCATAAGACGCGGTCCTTACCCACCTCACTCGTTTTTATAATATTCATAACTATCATCATGCACTCTCGCCGGTTTCTAGAGCTCCCATCGCATTTACCGGACTTTACGCCTTACTATTTTCATTTAGATTTCTGTTCCACAAAATAATGTTTAAAAAGGTGTTAAAATAAGAAGAGGCATGCTCCGTTGGTTCGGTCGTGTAGAAAGAATGCAGGATGAAAGAATGACGAAGCAGATATACAATGCAAAAGTGGAGGGATGTAGGAGCCGAGGAAGGCCAAGACTTACCTACGATGATCAAATTGGCCGTTGTTCTATTAGAAAGTGATGTCAGGAACCCTAGAAACCGACGAGCGTGCATGAAAAGAGCAATGAATGTTAAAGAAGCGAGTGAGGTATGTAAGGATGGAGTCACGTGGCGCTCGGACCTATCTGCATACCCCGCAAGAGATTTGGTGTGAAGTTATAGATAGATAGATATTTAAAAAGATAGGCATTATAATTTACAACGCAGGTAGCGATTTGGTGAATTAGGAAATGACTGTGGCTAAAAAATTGGTATTGTCAATTATTTAATTTTTTTATTTTATAGAGCTTTTAAAATTTATTCCGACTTCATCATCATCATCTCAGCCTGTACTCGTCCACTGCTGAACATAGGCCTCCCCTTTAGAGCGCCACTCGTCTCGATCCTGTGCCACCATGGCATCCATCAACTCCCTGTAAACCTCTTGAAGTCGTCGTTCAATCAGCAGTTGTCGGTTCTACGAACTATATGGCCGACCCATTGCCACTTCAGCTTGCTTATCCTGTGGGCTATGTCGGTTATCTTAGTTCTACTGCGGATATCCTCACTTCTGATTCTATCACGCAGAGAAACCCCCAGCATCGCTCTTTCCATAGCACGCTGAGCGACCTTGAGCTTCCCCATGCGGCCCGCAGTATTCTGACTTACGTGATATATTTTTACTTATCATATATAAATAACTATTGTATATACTTACTTTACTCCTAAAGATATTAAACAATATGCATACAAAAGCTGTGTCATTTTGTTAAACTCCCTCTTGACATTTTTATGGAATTCTTTCTGTCTCACAGGTAAAGACGCAAATAAGTTCATTAAACTAACAGTTGTTCCCACTTGCCGAGAGCATGGCGTCTTCTTTTTTATATTACCCTTGTGGTCATATTCGATTTTTGTACCTGAAACGCAGGGTACATGATTATTTTGACAAGCTCGATGACGCAGTGGCGAAACGCGGTGTTACGTTACTTTGACACCAACGCTCGTGGGCTCGATTCCCACGCAAGGCAAATATTTGTGTATATGAACATGTCTGTTGGTATTGGTGAAGAGAGGTAGGGCGCATCAAAGCAGCCCGTCTGGGAAAGGACCTCCACCTCACAGAAAACCACAGCCAAATAACAACTTTGTTCTTGTGTTCCTGTGTGTGAATGACCATCAGTCACTAGCTAGCTCCTAAGGAGTTGCTGTGCTAGCAGCAGAGGTGGCATTGCGCGAGCGATACTTAATGTATTGTGAGCGTTCTTAGGCTTTCCATCAGGTGGGCCGTATGCTTGTATGAAATAATGTGTAAGGAGTTGCTGTGCTAGCAGCAGAGGTGGCATTGCGCGAGCGATACTTAATGTATTGTGAGCGTTCTTAGGCTTTCCATCAGGTGGGCCGTATGCTTGTATGCCTACCGACGTTGTATAAAAAAAAATTACATCCCAGACTACATTCTACATTAGTTCACACCTTTATTTAAATCAAACAAAGGTTAACACTCGTTCAGTATAAAAAGGTATATTTGGTAAAGTAGTTGCTAAATCAAAAATACAAATAACACATAATAAAACAGTAAAAGGTGCGTTAGTATTATTATGTTTATCTGCCCGTACCATTCGTTACTGTATGCCATGAAGAAACGAACCTACGGAGAACCAATGAAACCGATTTTGTATAGTAACTCAATTCACCGCTACGGGTCGGGGATTAAAGTGGAACGCGTAACTTTTATTGGCTAGTCCGCTGATCAACAACGTGGCACTTATCGGCTTATTGGTTCAAATATCCTCCTATTGGCCAGTAGGCTCGAATTGCTGATATATTTAGGTAACGTTTTTTGTGAGTACGGGGTGCCTTCACGCGCAGCCAAATGGTGCACTAGTTTGTGTTTTATGCGCATCACGATAGATTACCCGTTCAGAAGCAGAAAGATGGTTTGGTAAGAATGGACAAGAGTACCGTTGAAATCGACATGATTTTTTTTTTACCCCAACGTCGAAAGGCATGCGAGCATACGACCCACCTGATATAAAGCGGTTGCCGTAACCTATTAACGCTTGTAATACTCGTAAAGTATCACTCGCGCGACGCCAACAAGGCAGTTGTTATTTGTCTGCGGTTTTCTGTGAAGTAGAGGCACCTACTTCCCCAGACGGGCTGCTCTGATGCACCCTACCTCTCTTAAAACATCCAGACATGTTCATGAACACATATGTTTCTCTTCTGTGGGAATCGAACCCACGGGCGTTGGTGTCAAAGTCGCTCGTTTACGACTGTGCCACCGACCTCGCCAAGTTCGATGACATGATGCTTTTAGTTCTTGAACTTACCTTCCCATTTTGTACTTTTATTTACTTTTATCAAGTAGACCCAACAGAGGTCATGCGTGAATAAAATAATCCCAGGGTACGATTACAATTTCCAGGTCCAATTATGAATATAAATTATTCAAGGACCCAAAAAATTCATAAAAATCGGTTCAGCCGTTTAGGAGCTCAGTGACATACAAAAGAATTATACGGGGGTCACACAGAAAATTTTTAGAACTGGAAAAGTTGTTGATGAAAAATTTATTTAAATTTAGAATAAAAATCTCTTTGGGAAACAAGGTGTACATTGAGTGTATATGTACGTAAGTCATTTGTTTTTAAATATTGGCGGCAATTTAAAGCGTCATTCGTACATAAAAATGTAGTATGACTTACATACTTAACAGCCTCATATTTATTCACTAAATGGGTTTACGGCAATAGTACCAATGACAACAAATACCTATCATTATTTAGTTAACAGATTCAGGCGTTATTTCCGCCACCGATTAGTTTATACGAACTAGCGCCGGCCGGCACCCACTATCTTTAGTAATGATGAAACAGATATACTAATGCAAAAGTGGAAGGATGTAGGAGGCCGAGGAAGACCGAGACTAACCTACCATGACCAAATTGGTCGTGTTTTATCAGATTGTGGTACCAGGAGCCCCAGAAACCGGCGATCGTGCATGAAAAGAGCTATGAATGTTAGAGAAGCGAGTGAAGTATGTAAGGACCACGTCTTATGGCGCTCGGTTCTCTCTGCCTACCCCGCAAGGGACCTGGCGTGAAGATATAAATACATACACTAATACATATAAAATTTTACACACAATAATTAAAGGTTTAAAACTAAATATTAAGGAACAATTAGAAATTATTAAATATAAAAATTCTAAAATTTTAGGAACAAACAGACCTAAGCAACTCCCCTTTATTAAATATCTCTTCAGTCACCCCATCTGCTCCCACCCTCAATTCAATATAAGGGACGACACTACGATGCTTTTGTCACTTGTAGCACGTTATTCTAACGTCTAACATCTACAGCGCCTGAGGATGCCTCTTGGGGAGGCGAAACACGTGTCGCTGTGACGACCAGGACAGTCGTGGCAGTCGCTGTGGCGGGTGCATGCGGTTTCTGTTCCAGATGACGGACGACCGCAGCAGCCGAGGAAGAGACTACCGGAGCAGCCATGGCAGCGACGACATGTTGCATCTACTAACGGTAGTGGGTGGGTGTCGGCCGGCGCCAGTCCCATGAACTAATTGGTGGCGGAAGCACACAAAGCTGTAAAAGTGGGTCTCTGGGTAAGGCTGCGGTGATTGCTTACCATCTAATGCGGGCCACATGCTTGTTTTCCAATCTAGTTTAATAAGAAAAATAGCAGGTTAGATCAAATTGCATGTAAATACCATAATTGTGTGTAGGGGATTATGAAACCGCCTGGTTGTTGTAGAATTATTAGACTCTTTAGTCACAGAATATAATAAAGTATAATTTACCATAATCAGAAGTATGATGCCTGGTAGTGATGGTGAGGTCAGCCAAAGCACACAGTGAACTCAATGCTTCGCCTCTGAACCCAAAGCTTGTTACACCCAGGAGGTCAGAATAATCATTTAGTTTTGACGTGTGATATTTCAAAGCTGAAAAATATGGACATTTTCATTTGCAAAACAGTAATTATCAATTAAGTAGTAGTAAATAAATAAAAAGTAATTAATTTAATCGCTCATATATTTAGACTACAATATTGAAAATGTAAAAGAGATCAATTTAATTTGTAATTATTTATAAAAATATATATATATATTTTTCCATAAAATATTATTTTATTTTAACAAAAAAAATATTTTAAGAAATAAGAAGTAAATGCAAACAAATGCCACACTCCAAAATGTCAGCTTCACTCTGGTATGAGAATTACAAATACAACATTGTAAATGACACATACTCGCCTAAAGCCGCTTGCAACCGTATGTTACTAAATACGCCATTCGTTCGCACGCGCTCTTAATCCAATAAGTAGTTGAATACAATTCAGTAATTTCGTAATGTAATGAAAAGGTAGCTATAACATCAAATCGCTACCACCATTCTGTATGATTCTTCAGATCCTGGGTTAAATCTACAGTGCCATTATTTACACTTGACTCTAGGATTGGATGAATAAATGTGTAGTGAGTGATAAACACAAGTAACGTTTTCACAAGTAGCTTTTCGAGTTTTTGCCTATCCGTCCCCATATGTAAAATAAATAAGAAAGTAATGTAAATGAAAATCTGCTCATGTTGATTTTAATTCAATTTATTCACATAAAGGTTTGAACATATAGTACAACACAAAGTGGTAAAACGATGGTTTAAACTTAACTATATTAACATGGTTATATAACGACTAACAACATGGATACTACAACAAAGAAAAAATAATATGAATATACTCGTAATAATAATAATATTGTCGAACAAATTACACAGCGCCATCTAGCCCCAAAGTAAGCGAAGCTTGTGTTATGGGTACTAGACAACTGATAAACATACGTAAATACATTTTTTTTTTGTAAATACATACTTATTATACATAGAAAATACCCAGACCAAGACAAACAGACATGTTCATGCACACAAATGTTTGTACTGTGTGGGAATCGAACCTACGAGCATTGGTGTCAAAGTAGCGTAACAGCGCGTTTCATCACTGCGCCACCGAGCTCGTCAACTACTGTAATACATTCTATTCTAACAATTCTATAATATTAAATTTCATTTAGATGAATATCTAAGACTAATTTATTTTTTACATTTTTTTAGATATACTCACAATACCTATAAAAACTTCTTTCGATTTCCCGTCGTTTTACATATTTTTTTTTTTTGTGTTTATTATCAAATTACAATATGGATTGGGGTGTTAAAGAAAATAGTATTGCAGTGATTGCCGTGCACAAAGTGTGTATGGCCGTACGTCATTTCCAAGACACTTCACTGCTGAAGATCAGAAAATATCTGGGCGACCGCATGCTGTTAGAATGACGAAGCAGATATACAATGCAAAAGTGGAAGGATGTAGGAGCCGAGGAAGACCAAGACTAACTTACCATTACCAAATTGGTCATGTTTTATCAGAAGGTAATATCAAGAATCCTAGAAACTGAAGAGCGTGTATAAAAAGAGTTATGAATTTTTAAGAAACAAGTGATGTGTATAACGACCGCGTCTTATGGCGCTCGGTTTTCTCTGACTTTCTCTCTGATTTGGCATGAAGTTATAGATAGATAGAATAAAATATGTCTTTTTAATGCTAAAAGAATGTGAAAAAATATGAAGCTTCTATAATGTAGTTGAATAATAATAGGGCTGAGCGATATGTGACGATTTTCATGGAACAAATAAATTTTCAGATGTATGTCATTTATTTTTCAACATAATCTTTTAGAGCTATAATGTCCCCTCTTTGTGGTAATCTTTTCCAAGGCCCTCAAAATAAGACTTAGTTTCGGAGATTCAAAACCAAATCAATTCCAAATCTTTGACCCTCAAGATATTTATTCCTATTTAGAGAAAGGAATAAATCACTAGGAGCCAGGTCAGGAGAATATAGTGGATGGAGGAGCATTTGGAAGCGTAACTCGAGCTTGGCCGTTTTGCTTTCATTCAACTTGGTCCAAGAATGTAGCATAATTCTCTTAATTTGTTGTCTTCCCTTTTTGAAGAAAATCAATTAAGATTGTACCTTTGTGCGTCCCAGAAAACCATAGTTGTAACTTGGCCTGCTGATAGAACCACCTTGGCCTTCTTCGGAGTACTGCCACCGACTTCCTTCTTCACACTGCTTTGATTGTTGTAGTGTCTCTGGTGTATAAAAAATTATTCCTGTTTCGTCTACAGTGATGAAACGGTGCAAAAAGACATCAGGGTTACATTCAAACTGCCGCTAATTAGCCTGGGAAAGTGGCACTCTTTCATGTTTTTGGTCAATTGTCAACAAATGTGGGCACTCATTTTGCCTTTTTCGTATGCAAATATTCATATAATATGTTGGAAACTTGTACATATGAGATGATGACAGTGTTGGCTATCTCTCTCAACTTCACTTGTCAATCTCCCAATATTGTGGATTTTCATGATCATTTCTAGAGTGGTTACATCAATTGAATGTCCTGAGTGAGGAGCGTCTTCCATGCTTGTTCCACAACAACAAATCTCAGTAAACTACTTGCGAATCATTTTAAGAGATGGAGAAGACTCACCATAATACTTATCAAGATATTTTTGTATCTGTGATGGTTTTTTTGCATAAAAAGTTATGTTTTATCAACACTCTAAATTCACTTTTTTTAACCGCGAAAGAACGACTAGTCTGGTCTAACAGACTGACAAAGCAATACTATATCAAATATCAGTATAAAATTTCGTGCATGTATCCTCAAAACAATGACTTGTCAAAATATGTTATAACTTGTATTATTAATTTTTACTTGCTTCATTAATTTTTATCTGACTTACCAATCTGCCCTATATGCAGCAGTGGGGCACCCATTTTTATTTAGGGGAAGACAAACTATGATAGTACTTATATCAACAGATTTAAGAAAACCGCTATCAAATAGATACCAATTTGAGAGAAGGCTGTAGTGTTCCTGCAATTAAGGTCACCAGTACTGAGGACATATTGCATTAGTTGAGTAATGTTAAATACAAATTCAAGGTCAAATAATATTTATTTGTATGAGTTATGATCAAATTTATTAATAACTTTAAAAATTTGTGTTAACTAGATTATCAAAGTAGGTAAGTATGCCAGTAAAGCTTACTTAATGCGGCAAAATTATCTTCAGTAACACCTAATCCATTATCGGAGACTTCTATTAATTCAGTGCCATAATTTTTAAATCTGACGTCTATATTAGTAGCACCAGCATCCAGAGAATTCTCCACAAGCTCTTTCACAGCTACAGCTAAACTCAACACAACCTGAAAACCAATAAAAAAACCTGGCAAAATCATAAAGAAAAATAATTTAGGGTAGTTTTTGTAACCAAGTTCGGAAGAAGTCTCTATAGCAGGAAGATAAAAGAAAAACCAAAGCTTGATTGTCTGTCATTCCAAGACTTATATTGGGACCCTATATCTCATTGTAACTTATTTTTATTCGAGGGGTATTATCCTGGTCATTTGATAGGCGTGCGCGGGGATATGGATCCAACGCGTAGAGGCCATCTTGAAAAGATTCATGTTATGTTGTTGTTATAGTAGGGTATTTCATTATTTATTTTAATTTTAGTATGTACGGTACTTGGTCGTTATACAGATCCAACGGCAGCTGCGCCAGTCGAATAAACTAGCTTGAACGCACTTGTTGTGTCATTTCGACTCCCAGTTATAACAGTTGTATACCCACCGTGACCCGCTCCTAAAAATATTAATAGAACCATATATCTATGAGCAGGTCACGGCAGGTATTGGGACTATTGCAAATGTGTAGGAAATTATTAGTCTATTATAATGAGGTCTGGAGGGATTCTTTAATATCATTGTAACTTTTTATTAACTAGAGAAAAGTAGCAAACAATCAAACAGTGATCACTGCAGCAATGTGCATGAAGTCCACAGTAACTGCGACAATTTTCATCACTTTCCTTTTGAATTATTTACCACTTGCAGGATTTATAAGTGGAATAGTGCCTACCCATGAGTACTAACAATGGTTCCTTATACTGCAATTCAGTGAAGAATTATATACCACATGTATATATGTACAAGTACAGTTGCTTTTCTGTGAGAAAAAGTGTTTGCTAATCTCCTATAGAATGTTTTAGAGAACCACCTACATTCCAGAACGACACAAGCGAATGACAAGGTTAAGTGTAGCTTACAAATCAGGTTGAGTGCATGTTGCTTCGTCGCCACCTAACTGCTCGTTCTTGATGTAACTAACAAATAAAAGTAAAGTTACCTGGCCAGAACATATTTTATGTACAGTGTCTGTGTTTATTGGTTTTATAGAACGGACTTCTAAATATTCCTGAACATTAACACCGTCCATTTTTAAATAACGTGGAAAAGAAGGCAACTATTCACTGTTATCATATTTTTGATTCAAGATCGTAAGACTGCAAAACATACATATAAAATTCCAAAACAAAACATAGAAACAACAAATTATGCAGAATGCTAAAGCATGACCACAGAGTACATTTGTATCACAGAGTACATTAGTATAATACGGAAAATTTGTATAACACCTCAGAGGAAGTATATACCTAGAGTTGACAAACGCGTACACCCGTAAGGGACGGCAACAAAAGTACATTCAATAACAAGGTTACCAGACTGTGGAAAATTTACCCCACTACATAATGCGTTTCGGCAATTTGATAACAGCTGATCCACTTTTCTTAAAAAATAAAAAGCTATCGGATAACGTTTGTTACATTAACATGGCGTGTTTAAAAGTTCATCAGTTTATTTACAAGTTATTGAGCAGTCAGAACCCGTTATCTACGTTTTCCCATACATTTCGCGGTCGTATACGACCACCCGGTTTCGAAAAGTTAATACATCACAATCACGACACGCACTCACACGACACGACACGACGTCTCTCTAAAAAAACTGGTTCTAACAATGTTACCGAGTATACCTGCCCACACGTTCACACTAAATCTGCGTTGGAAATGATCGGCCCGCACTACCCACGGATTAAGAAGTGGTATGGGTGTAGCCCTTCATCGTTGAGTAACTGCTATACGTAACTGTAGCAGGATATCGACCTCTACACACGTCCACCAGAGGCGGGTCAAAATGACCATGTTCACGAAAACTGTATACAGCGCCGAGGATGGTATGATGGCTCACTCGTATTCCGAACCGTTGCTCGTACAAGATCACCGCTTGTGCACAGTGATGTTATTGTACTCGCGACGACGCGCGTAAACAGACTGATGCGTAGAACTGATGCGCGCACATCGCGTCTGCGCAGACGCGGCCGGCGTCATAGTACAGCTATCGTATGGTAGTTGCTTGTAGTATTTTCCTAGCTGGTTGGTTTCATACAACAGAAAGCAATTTTTTATGACGGTTTTTTTTCCCTATGAAAGAATTTGTAACACGTGGGGCATAAAATATATTTATTATTATAATCAGTGTTGAAGCAAAGAGGTTGCTTCATAAATAATCTCACCATAGACTTTTGTTCTAAAAAGAAAGTTACTTATGTCAACGTGTCAATAGAAACAAAACTGTTCATTTTGGGGGTTGTCAACGTCACGTCAAGTGCATTGGCTGTTCTTTTGGTTTTTCGATTATAAAATAATTTTGTGTGCATAACAAAGGGCTTGATAGTGTGTATTTAATTACAATAGATAATTAGCTGTAAATATTTGTAAGTATTCATAGTTTTTAGTTGTTTCAGTTTTACGAACGAATAGTATAAGGGTGATCGTCATTTGTTAGTATGGCGGAATCGTCCGCTGGGGATGATGGTGACCCTCCTGACCCTGTACCGGCGGCAGCAATGGAGGTAGTGATTGATGCTAATGACTCAGGATCAGTACGGGACAGCGATGACTCTATAGATTCTGTAGTGGAAATGAACTCCTTGGGCTTTTCAGTTGTAGGTGATAAGCGCAAAGGTTTAAATAGGAAAAAACACCCCAAAAAGTTAAAGGCAAATGCCGACCCAGTTTCCTTAGAACTGCAAAGTGGGGTTTCAGATTCACCTCTCCCTTTAGGGCAAAATACGTCAAAATCTGTTTTACAAAACTCTCCAATTGTGCATTCAGGGATTGATTCAGTTCCTCCATCACCCACTATGCCTCAGACTGCTTATAAGGACACGATACCAACTGGGAGACAATTTTATAGTTCGGCTGATAATGGGCCCTTTGTGGTCCATGCCCAGAGGCTTGAAGACTCCGTTTCGGCTGGGGTCAGTTTAAATACCATTAACTTTGGGCGTCTTTTGAAGAGGTTAGCTATTCAGGGGATTGTGGATGGCAGCCTACAAAGAATTGGTCGTAATAGGGTTACAATGAATTTTAATAGTGCTGACAACGCCAACTCGTTTATCGTAAAAGATTTGTTAAAGGAGCACAATTACAGGATTTTTATTCCAACTTTTAATACCACTCGTATGGGACTGGTTCGCGGTGTGCCAGCTGAGTGGAGCGAGGAAGATGTGATAGAAAATATTTCTCTGCCATCTGGGTGTGGTAAGGTTTTAAAGATAAGACGCATAAATTATAAAGTGGTTGTTGATGGGACTACTCAGTGGAGAGCTTCCCAGTCCTGCGTGTTAACTTTCGATGGTCAAACATTACCTAATAGAGTTTTCATTTGTTATAATTCTCTCCCTGTGGAGAAATATTATTATCCTACCATCCAATGTTTTAATTGCTGTCGGTTTGGGCACACTAAATTGCAGTGCCGTTCCAAGCCCAGGTGTTATAAGTGTGAAGGTGAGCACGCTGGTGATACATGTGGAGTTGAGGAGGACTGTGCTTCATGTTTATGTTGTTCAGGCTCTCATTACGCGACAAGTAAGAAGTGTCCAGAGTATGATAGGCAACGTGCTATCAAAATTTCTATGGCAGATAGATCCATTTCATATATGGAAGCTTCGAAATTGCACCCTCCCATCAAAAAAAGTTACAGCGAAATTGCTAAAACTGTTTATGCAGTACCCCAAAGTTCTTCTGGGAATATTACCGTGCCCCAAAATTCTTTTACTAAAAGTTCATACAAGAAGACCGTTTTCTTAAAACCTAAAGTTTCCCCTCCAAATCCCCATATTGGATATAACCACGTTGCCCATCATACTATTACTGCGCAACCGGTCCTTCCTAAATCTGGTCCGATTTGGGAAAAAAATGTTCAACCCTCCATGTATGATCTCATACAGTCACTAATTAATTTGTTATCGTCAGTTTCACCTTTACCGTCCAACGTTGCCCAAGCATATAACGCAGCTTCTTTAAATATCCAGAATGGATCTACCCAGCCCAGTGGCAATTCAGTGGAATTGCAGAGGACTCACAAGGAAAAAATCTGAAGTCCTTTATTTTGTACAGAAATATAACCCTATTTTGTTTGCTTTTTCAGAATGCTGGTTAAGGCCATCATCTAATTTTAGAATACCAGGATTTATTACTTTCCGCGAAGATAGAAGTGATGGTTACGGTGGTGTTTGTTTTCTAGTAAATTCCTCATATTCTGCTCAAAGAGTTAACATTCCTTTTTATAATTCAGATATTTCTATTATTTGTTTAAAGATGAAAGGTATATTCTTTGTATCTCTGTATATACCATACCCTTCTTTAACCATTTTAAAATGGGTATTTGATTTTATTTCATCATTGTCTAGTCCAGTCATCGTTATGGGTGACTTTAATATACACCACTCCTCCTGGGGATGTGGAAAGGACGACGAATTAGCCAAGAACTTTTTAGAGTTATTAGATACTGCTGGATTATGTTTATTGAACTCTGGCTCTCCAACACGCAGAACGAAACCTACTGAACATAAAAGTGCAATTGATTTGACGCTGGTGTCTCCTTCCCTGGTCCCCTCTATGTCCTGGTCGGTGCTTCCTTCAACTCATGCTAGTGATCATTTTCCAATTCTGTTACACCTTCCATTGCCTAACATTTGTAAAAAGAATTCATTTCCATTATTAAAATTTAATATCAACTCTAAAGTAGGTTGGAACAAATTTTCTTCTTTCCTTTTGTCATATGTTTCATTACTACCAGATGTTAACTATTCAAATTTAAGTACATGCTGTCACAAGCTTGTAGAGCTTTTAAATGCTGCTGCTGAACAGTCATTCCCTTTAAAGTCTGCGCTAAGTAAGAAGCCAACACTTCCCCCGTGGTGGGACAAAGAATGTTCTAATTTAGTTATACAAAGAAAAGAAGCTGAAAGAATCTATAAAGCAAATATGTCTAGTGAGAACTTTGAATATGTCACATCTACAATTTCTGAGGTTAGTTCTGCTTTAAGGAAGAAGAAATCTGATGGTTGGCTGAGTTTCTGTGAATCCATATCTCCATGTAATTCTGCTACTCTCATTTGGAAACAAATTAAAAGATTTAGGGGTTCATTTACAGAACAAAATTTTTTACGTCCCTCAAATTCAAGCTGGTGTGAGCAATTCATGGACAAAATAGCTCCCCCTTCTGTTCCTAATAAGGAGGATTTAACTTTGCATCTAAACTATTCAGGTGACGAGGAGAGTGCTTTTACTGCTCCATTCACACTCCAGGAGTTAAAGTGGATTCTAACCTCTTGTAAAGATTCTTCCCCAGGGATTGATGGCATACCATATTCTTTCTTTAAAAATGCACCACTAGAAGTACTGGAATACCTCCTTTCTTTAGTTAACGCCATAGTAGACACAGCAGACATTCCCGTGGAGTTGAGAACTCAAATTATTGTACCAGTGTTAAAGTCTCAACAAAACCCAGATCATCCAGAAAATTACAGACCTATTGCTATGTCGACTGTAATTGCTAAATTGGCTGAACACCTTATTAAAAACAGGTTGGAATTATTATGTGAGAGTAGGGGTCTACTATCGCAAAATCAAATTTGGTTTTCGTAAAGGTAGATGTACCATAGACAATCTGTCCCTTCTTATCACTGATATCCACACTTCATTCAGTAAGAAAGAGTCTACGTTGGCTGCATTTTTGGATATAAATTCAGCATATGACAGTGTATCTCTGTCCCTCCTTAGTTATAAGCTGTCTGATATGGGTATTCCAAAAAAATATGTAGCCTATATTTTTAATAGTTTTTCTGGTCGTACAATTTTGTTGCGCATTGATGGTTTATTGAAGTATTCTAGAACTGTTTATAAAGGTCTTCCACAGGGCTCTGTCCTTAGTTCTTTATTATTTAACCTGTATACTTCAGATTTAGACAAGTCTATCCCACAAGATTGCCAAGTTCGACAGTATGCTGATGACATTGTGTTATATGTCTCACATAGAGACCCTTCTTCATGTGTTGGCCTTATATCTCCTGCTCTAGTATCTCTGTCAAACTGGCTACATAACAATAATCTTGAGCTGTCTCCTCACAAAAGTTCAGTTGTTTTATTTACAAAAAAAAGACCTCTACCGCGAATTGATGTTGTATACAATAACGTTAGAATTCCAGTTAAAAACAGTATTAAATTCCTAGGAATGATTTTAGATTCTAAGTTAACAGGTATCCCACATGTCGAATTTGTTGTGGCCAAGTGTGGAAAAAATCTTAATGTATTGAAGTGCTTGGCAGGGGTTTGGTGGGGGGCTCATCCTTATTGCCTTAAATTAGTTTATAATGCCATTATACGAAGTATTCTGGATTATGGGTCCTTTTTATTGGAGCCAGCTTATTACGGAGTTCTTAAAAAGCTTGACATAATTCAACACAAGTCTTTAAAGATAATAACTGGGGCTATGAAGTCAACCCCAATTAATGCATTACAGGTTGAATGTTCTGATCCTCCTTTATATTTAAGAAGGCAGTTTCTAGCAGACAGATACTTATTATACCGTTGGCAATTTTCATCGCACCTTTTATTTGAAAAACTTGAATACTTGTCCAAAACATGTTTATTCATGTCCTGGTTTGATCATAGTATTCCTTGTCTTGTCAAAAGCTACCGTAGAATTAGACAGCTAAAGAATCCCACTTTTCATGCTGAGAAGTTACCCTTATTCATGAACGATTTTGAAGAGGTGTTATTTGTACCCTGGGTAATTCGTAATTTTGGTGTTGACTGTAGGCAGCATTTCGCTGCGGTGCAATTTAACCGTATTTTTGAACAGAGTTGGTCTGGTTGGCACTCCATTTATGTTGACGCATCCAAAATGGACAAATTAGGATCAACTGGTGTTGGTATTTTTCACTCAAATTATAATATAGTCCAAAAAATCAAATGTCCTCCAGAAACATCTGTGTTCACTGGGGAATGTAGAGGTATCCTAGAAGCTGTCAAGTATGTTATCTTGTGCAAATTAAAGAAAACCATAATTTTTACCGATTCTCTTAGTGCTTTGTATTCCTTGGAATCTAACCCTTTTAAATTAAAGCATAATAATTTAATATTTGATATCAAAAAACTGACTCTTTTGTGCTCTCAGCGTCACTTGGAGGTAATTATAGCTTGGATCCCCAGTCACTGTGGTATAACAGGAAATGAAAAAGCAGATTCCTTGGCAAAGCAGGCTGTAATATGTGGTGACAAAGTTCCATTCCAAAACTACTGTACGGATTTACTTTTACTCCCCAAAAGAAATCTTTTAAAATCCTGGGCGAATGTCTGGAAGTCGAGTTCAAAGGTAACTGGGAGTCGTTACTTTGCAATTCAACCTACGATTCTATCTAAACCTTGGTTCTATAGATTTACTGCATCCAGATGGATCACAACAACGATTTGTCGTATTCGCTTTGGCCACTGTTGTACAGCTGCCCATTTAAGACGTTTGAGAATACTTGATTCCTCTATCTGTGAGTGTGGTCTTGAGGAAGAGGATATCAATCATATCTTTTTTGCTTGCAACAAATACGATCGCCGCCCATTTTTAAATTCTCTCATTCGTTATAAACACATGTTTCCTACTAGTGTCGAGTGTATAGTATCATCTCTAAACCCATTTTATGTAAATGTAATTTCAGACTTCATTTCATTAAACAATATTAAACTCTAGAGCAAGAATAGTCTGTAGATGATGGTCTTATAGTATTATGTACCTAGTTATAAATAGTTTGTGTAAATAGTTGTAAATAGGTAGTTCTTTTTGTTTTTGTTTCAGGTCCCGAAGTAATGCACCTCCTGAAAATTCCAATTATTAGGTTTCTTTTCGTGTATATTATATACTTGACGTTGGCAAAGTAACATATTGCCATAAGGGGAAAAAAAAAAAAAAAAAAAAACAAAACTGTTTTTATAAATGAATTTGTATTTATTATATCTAATAAATATTAGGTCTGGTTATCGGCATTCTTATTATCTCTCATGTATGCAAGCTCTGCTAAGGTGGATTTCCATCAGGTTATGGTCAGCGCGTGAGTAAAAATCTTTATTAAATATGGCAGATAAAGAAATCGAAAAAGATGAAAATGAGAGAGTTAGTAGTAGTTTGAGCTTGCTGAGCATAGAGAAGCTTGATGGCAGCTCGAACTAGAATACGTGGAAATTTCTCATGGAATTATATCTTATCCATGACGATTTATGGGAATGTACGGAACGGGTACCAGATAGTAATGATACTGTAGCCAAGAAGAGAGACCATAAAGCTAGAGCAAAAATATGTCTAATGGTTAAGCCCCATTGTCTAGTACACGTGCAGAGAGCCACGTCAGCGAAAGCAGCATGGGATGCTCTGAAGACAGCTTTTGAGGATAGAGGATTAAATAATAGGTGCAGATTTTTGTCGAAATTAGTAAGCTTGAAGTTGGAGAACTATGAAAGCGTACGAGAATATGTCACAGATCTACTAACAGTTGCACAACAACTTAGCGACTTAGGTAAGGAGATCGACGACGAATTACTAGCTGCACTATTGCTTCAAGGTCTATCAGAAAAATTCCAACCAATGAGATTGGTTATAGAAAATTCGAATATTACCCTCACAACTGATTATGTTAAGACTAAACTACTGCAAATGGAAGACACACATTCAGCTGGCACAAGCACAGAGCAAAGAAGTAAAGCATTATTTCTAAAGAATAATAAGAAGAAAGGTCAGAAAAACAAAGCCAAGCAAATCAAATGCTTTATTTGTGAAGGACCACACAAAGCTAAAATAGAAACAGTTTTGTTTGTCCAGATAACCCCAAAAAGATAAGAGGCGAATCGAAGACAGCATATGCTATGTCAGTGCTACGACAAATGATGAAGAGTGGATTATTGACTCTGGTGCTTCGAATCATATGTCAAATAACAAGGAATGGATGCGGGATTTGAAAGGGATTCCTAAAAGAGATATTTCTTGTGCGAATGGAGAGAGAGTATTTGCAGAAACAGTAGGAACTGTGAGTAGCGAGAAGCTTGGTCTTACAATAAGAAACGTAATGTATGTACCGAAATTATCTAATAATTTAATTAGTGTTAGCGAGGTAGCTAAGTCAGGACATACAATTATATTTACTGCTAAAGGTTGTGATGTGTATAAGGATAAGGAATGTAGAGTAGAAGGTAGACCGGTAGTGAAAGGTATCTTAGAGAGAGGTATTTATAAATTTAAACATTCATTACAGGGGACTGCTCTAAATACTGCTACATTAGATGAGTTAACATTATGGCATCGGAGGATGGCTCATCTTGGAGTACGTAATTTAACCCTACTTAGAGATAAGATGGCATTAGGGGTAAGCTTTCCTAATTCTAATTTAAAAAAATTGGAATGTGTCGAATGTTTGTTAGGTAAACAAACAAAGCAACCTTTCAATAATAAAGGGGCGACACGAGCCAACGAGGTACTAGAGTTAGTACATACAGATTTATGTGGACCTATGTCCGAAAATTCTTTTGGAGGTTCTAGATATTATATAACGTTTATTGACGATAAAACTCGTAAGACATTTGTATATTTTTTAAAACAAAAGAGTGAAGTTTTAGAAAAATTTAAAGTTTTTAAAACTTTAGCAGTGAAGCAAACTGGAAGGAAGTTAAAGGCAATTCGGTCGGATAATGGACGTGAATATGTCAACAGAGAAATGGACGATTTTCTTAGAAAGGATCGAATTCGTCATCAACTGTCAGTCGAATACACCCCGGAGCAAAATGGAGTCGCAGAGAGAGCCAACAGGACAATAACAGAGAAAGCGAGGACAATGCTACAAGAAGCTGGTTTAGGCAAAAAGTTTTGGGCTGAGGCAGTGCTCACAGCGGTATATCTAAAAAATAGATCACCAACTATAGCTGTACGTAACAAGACGCCTGAAGAAGCATGGTCTGGAAAGAGAACCGACTTGAGCAAAATAAAAGTTTTTGGATGCATAGCATATATGCACATACCAGATCAAAAGAGAACAAAGTGGGATCCTAAAAGCAAAGAAATGTTATTTATTGGCTACTGTGAAGATTCCAAGGCGTATCGATTGATGGACATCAAAACAAATAACATCTACAAAGCACGAGATGTTATATTTTTTGAGAACAAAAAATTACATACAAATGAAGCTGTACAAGAGAGTACTAGTGCTTCAGAACAAGAGATATTAGAAGAAATAATTTCTGAACCTGTGGCTCCCTCCCGTGTACAAGAACCAGAGATTCAGGATAATATTGGCAACTTTCAACAAGTATCAAATGATGAACTGGTGTTGGAAGATGATGGTGCTGTAGCAGATGATGACATATGGGTAACATCTGATGAAAGGGAGGAATCGGATAATGAAGAGGAATCCACCAATGAAAATGCGGTATCAGGCAGAAGATATCCATTACGGGAAAGGAAACAAAAACAATTTCCGGATTTCCTTACTTACAAGGCTGTTGTTGCATCACAAGATCCATTGACTGTACACGAGGCATTAGTCAGAGAGGACAGGGACAAATGGAGAATCGCAATTCAGGAGGAGCTGGATGCACTTCAGAAAAATAAAACCTGGACTTTAGTGAAAGCGCCGAAGTCAGTTAACGTCGTTGATTCTAAATGGTTATTTAAAATCAAAGAAGAGGCGGGGGGAAAGACCCGTTATAAAGCTCGACTCGTCGCAAGAGTATTTAGTCAACGCAGAGGCGTGGACTATTTTGAAACATTTTCTCCTGTAGTCAGACACAGTTCACTAAGAGTTTTAATTGCTTTAGCTGCCAGGTTAAGTTTAAAAATAGACCACTTAGATGTAAAGACGTTCTTAAATGGCGTTCTTAAATGGAGTTTTGGACGAAGTGGTGTACATGAAACAACCCGAAGGATTCGAGACCAAGGGCAAAGAGGATTACGTTTGCCTATTACAGAAGTCAAAGGATTTGGGCAAAGCTGAACTTATGTTAGGAATCCATATTGTTCAGGACAGTAATGGGATTAAGCTGCATCAAGAGAATTATGTGAGGAAACTCTTGAAAGCTTTTAACATGGAGGACTGCAAATCTGTTGTTACACCAGCAACTCCAGGTCAAAGGCTAGAAAAACCTTCTCATGGTGAGAAGCCTAATGATAAATTTCCTTATCGAGAATTGATAGGTTCTTTGATGTACTTGGCGGTCTGCACACGGCCCGATATAGCTCATGTGGTAATTAGCTTGAGCCAATTTAATGAATGTTACGAGGAACAACATTGGGTGGCGGCTAAAAGAGTACTAAGGTATCTCAAGGGTACCCAGAATCTCGGTCTGCAATATTCAGTGGAGCAATGCGAAGAAATTATTGAAGGCTTCGCTGATGCCGACTTTGCAGGAGATAGTGATAGACGTTCCTACTCCGGTTCAGTGTTCCTTATTCAAGGAGGAGCTGTTTCATGGCAGAGCACTAAACAGCGTACCGTTGCATTAAGCACTGCTGAGGCAGAGTACGTTTCTTTATCTGAAGCAGTCAAAGAAGCCATATTTCTTCGCCGATTTATTGAAGATATTACTGGCCAAGAGGATCCGAAAGTCATAACTTTGTTTTCAGATAATCAGTCGGCAATTGCCATCGCTTCTAATCCTGTACATCATCAGCGTACGAAACATGTTGATGTTAGATATCACTTTGTACGCAATGCTGTTGAGTCAGAAATCATCAAATTGAAGTATCGTGAGACTGAAAGAATGGTTGCTGACGCTCTAACAAAACCCGTGCCAAAGAGTAAGTTTGAGTGGTGTGTGAGTCAAATGGGTTTATGTAATGAGTGATCACAGGTGTGTATGTATGAGTAATGTATGGATGAGATTAAGGAGGAGTGTTGAAGCTTGCTTCATAAATAATCTCACCATAGACTTTTGTTCTAAAAAGAAAGTTACTTATGTCAACGTGTCAATAGAAACAAAACTGTTTTTATAAATGAATTTGTATTTATTATATCTAATAAATATTAGGTCTGGTTATCGGCATTCTTATTATCTCTCATGTATGCAAGCTCTGCTAAGGTGGATTTCCATCAATCAGCATACATAATACTATTTCCCATTTCAATTTGGGCATATTATTTAAGAACACCATATATATATATATGTATCGTATATGTAGGTCGTAAAATGAGCCCTGGTTAATCAAAAGACAAACAGGAGTTTAATCACAATATCCAACAAAATAACTGTAATGTTCTCTGTGTAAACTGACTCTGGCTGAGATTTCTTCTCAGTAAGTTTTTAGCCTTATTCAGGATTTTATATGTACCTATGATGATAATTATAAACATAAACATACTTACTATCTTATTTGTGAAATTATAATTTTATGCCGAGTTATTTGTAAAACTAGCCGCGATATTTTTCTGACGCCTTAACAAGACACACCTACCTAAGTTTGCCCTCTCTTGCAAACTTTGGTAATCTTCACGAGATGGACGCATTATTCAGATTATTCTATTCTTCTGCCAATGTCACTCAAAAGCCAAAAGAGTCTTGTCGTAAGCTATGAAGTGTAGCATTTTAACATTAACCGTTCTCTGATTGTGGATTCTTTGCTAGCTTAACTTTGACTGAAAAAATATGTTTGACAATGACAATTTTGACAATGTCTATTGTCTTGTCTCCAACGTCAATGTGTTTTTTTGTTGTTGGTTGTTGTTTTTCGTTGTGATTGATTGCTATTTCACTACGTATTTAATTGATGATTATATTGTGAAAATTTGTTTTCTACTGTTAATCAGTATTTTTTTCAAAGAAGTGCGTTGTTCACTAATATGTCGCTTAACACGGCACATGCAGACAATGGTGTACTGATTCACGCCGGGGAATGGTGAGTCATTCATAACATATGACGAGAACATTCCATAGATTATTGTAATTATCTTTTTCATCAAACAATTTCAACACTTATTTCATGAATTTAGGATTTGTGATATGAGTTGTGATATTATTTATCTAAGTCACCCGTCACATCAAAACCATGAACGTTATACTTCCCGTAACCGTCCTTGAGGAGACCCACTATTCCTCCCGTGTAAGTATACCGTGCGATAGCTTCCGGGCCCAATATAAACATTTTAGCTTTATTGTGCACTAGGCCTTAAGTGCGCATTTTGCTAAAGTTTCTATATTCTTACTCTTTGGACATACATCAATTCAAAGAACTACAATGAATACAATCACAAACATCACTGAAAATGAATAAATCACAACATCAACCTGACATCAACATCAACATTGAGATGGCAGTGTGTGCTGTTGAAAGATCTAGTTAACTAAAGATGTTTAGCATTATCACAAACAAATTGTACAACATTTTATGTTCCCATGTAACTTGGGAACCTTTTACAAATAGGCACATTAACCAATGATCCTCCTTGACAGTTATATACCAGGCATATACTTTTGGTACTGCAATTAATAAATTATTTGTTACAGTATCATTCTATTCTCAGACAATGTAACAGTTGAATTCTATGGAAATGACACAGCCGAGTTTAAGGGGACTAAAAATGGCCGCATGTATCTCACTACCCATCGCATGATATACAATTCCAAGAACAACTCGGATCAATTGAGATCATTTAGTTTTCCCTTCATTGCCTTACAGGATGTGAGTATTTTCTAATGTTAGTCCTTACAGCCTTATATTATTTAATTACATCAAGCATGTCTCATATAAATATCTTACAAGTGAAGTACTGTTTGTAAAGCATTATAAAACCTATAAAAACAAATAAATTACATATTTCTACAAAAATGCAAATAGCATATCACCTGGAGAATGTTACAAATGTGACTTCAGTCCAATGTATCGAAGATTTTTATTGTATTGGGAAGGAATATAATGAAATTTATGACTTAACCATATATGAGTACATAATCATATTATTTTTATGTACTATTATTTTCTTATAGAACTAGTATTTTGACATCTGGAAAGCAAAGCAAAGTAAAATTTGAACTCATAATTTTATAATTAATTTTAACCTTTATTTAACCTAATTATATATATATATATATATATATATATTTGTATTTAAGCATACAACTTGCCAATATATTTGTAGTACTTGTAAGATTGTTATCTTTAATAAATTCCAATTTGTTTCTCATTATTTTTGTTTGTAGGTCACTGTGGAACAACCAATGTTTTCAGCTAATTATATCAAAGGCAAAGTTCGTGCTCAGCCCAATGGGAACTATATTGGTGAAGTCAAGTTTAAGTTGACTTTCAAATCTGGAGGTGCCATAGAATATGGTCAGGCTATGCTGAAGGCCGCTCATCTTGGTGAGTCATTTTTATACTCTGATACAAGCAAATGCCCTCATGTGATGCAGTTACATAAACTATTGGTACAGAAGATGGAATTGCTGAAGCATTCCTACTGCCAGAAATATCATTGCCTTTGAAGCTCCTACAGCTTTCTAAATGGCATCACTCACTCGCATGAACATAAAAAAAACTTCAACTAAAGTGTTATTTGACTCCAGTATTCGGAAAAGCAGAGCACTTGTTCGGTCAGACTGCTCCTATTTAATTATTTTTGTGCCCTAATTCTTATTCGCCCAACCCTTGTTAAAGACTAATTGAACATGTGCGGATGAGGATTGCTCTGCTCATGTAGATAATGGCGACTTATAACAATCAATAGTGTGAAAATGTTTTCAAATAGAATAAACAGTCATTTTTGTGTATTAACTATCTGGCATAATTTGGAAAATTAATTTTGTTACATGGATATTTTGCATTGAACTTTAAGATATGATTTACCAGAACCTGTACAAACTGTACAAAAGTCGTCTGCGTGAGTAGTTCTGTCGCACCTATTTCTACCGTCAAGCAGCTATATTTATATAGCTGTGTTCCGGTTTGAAGGGTAAGATATAGAAGGGCAGAGAAATTACTGGGTACTGTGATGAAACATCCTTAGGTCACAAGATTGGCATCGCACGAGTAACATCCCCATGCTGTTGTGTGCGTCAAAAGGCTGCGGTGACCGCTTTCCATCTGATGCGGGCTGCATGCTTGTTTGCCAATCTAGTTGTATTATAAAAAATCCTGTTCCTTTATGATCCTGAGGAGTCATGAAATGAGATGGCGTGACTAAAATGTTTTAGGGTTATCAACTAGTTATATTTGTTTTGTTATCAGCATTGTGATAACAACCTGTGATATGCTATGTGTATTTATTTTCCTTTTCTAACTGGGATTGAGTTACGACATATTGTATTTGTGACTAAATTTACCTTCATGCAATTTGATCTAACCTGCTTTGTATGATCAAATTGCATGTAAATTTGACTTTTCGCAAAATAACGCCAGTATCTATTAAGTAACTATTTAAATTTACCTTTGAAATTTGTTCGACTTATTGATTATAATCCAATAAGTCGAACTTGAATCCATCATGTAGTATTACATGATGGATTCCAGTTCTCTCCACACATAGGTCAGCTATACTGAATCATTATGTGATAAATAAATAACTCATGTACATGTTTAACCTGTCAAATCCATACATAGGTGCATGGTCTGATTAGACCACTCGGAATTCGTTGGGTTAATGAATAGAGAAAGAATAATAAAAGATATTATATGTATATATGCTCCTAGTAGTAGGTTTCAATATCTCTGTTCTCAACTAATCTCAAGAGGATATGTATTTCTTTGTTGTTAGAATGCAAAATACATTTTGACAGATATGCGACACCCGTCCCTTTCTACTTCAATAAATATTTATTATTCTTAGATTTGAGGGATGTTTGATTATTATAATTATTTATTATATTAATAATTAATCAAACACAATATCATCATCCATCATGACTAATTTCATATTTGGCCACACTAGATCTAAATTGTTTGTTTTCAAGGCCTGTTTTAACAAAACTAGCACACTAATTGTACATTTAAGTTGATTGCGTATCGTAACAGGCAATGCATTTAGTAACAATAAATTTGAATTTTATTTAACCTGGCTCCAAGTCCTTTATACATAACATTAAGTACATATAAACTAATTCTAAAGAAAACAATTTTATAATGTATCCATTACAAAATTTATAATGTATCCATTAAAAATTGATTTCTGGTATTTGTACATAGATGTAGCATAAGCATTAATAAATAACATTTGCCAGCTTCGAGACACAATGGTCCGGGTGCTTCGCCGCCTCCATACACTCCGCCGACCGGACCGTGGCATGCTGCGCCGCCCCCGGCTTATGCTCCTCCGCCCCAAGGCTTCTACGGATGGGTTCCGCCATACAATGTTAGTAAAATACTGACTCATAGTAATAGGGGATATCAGTGCGTGCATTTTATAATCTAATCAGAAAAGATTAGGCAGTGCAAGAAATATTAACGTGAACTAAATTTTATGACACCCACTACCAATATTCTCATAGTGCAGTGTGGGCAGTGATAGCATAGTGAATCTTTATCCACTGAATCCTGATTAAAAAAGCGATTATCATTTGCCCGGTGGTGATGGAAAACATCGTGAGGAAACCTGTATGAACGAGAATTTGTATATCAAAAGACGTGTGATCTAACCTAAGAACGGTTCTGATTTTCCCTCTGGGTTGTGGAGGCCTAACGGCAGTCGCTTCATGTCAAAATGACAAATTCTTAGGCTTAGTGGCGGACCCCGCCAATCCTGATTGATTAGGGAACGGGGGAAAAAGAAGAATATTCTTTAGCGCAGTAGTATTAGAAAATATGTAAATATTCCTAATAATTTTGATTATAAAATTTTTTGTAGTACAACCTACATATTCTCGGTCAAAATATTAATTTGTATCATTTCACATGACGTTTTAAATGCCAAACTGTGTAATTGATTAGGTATTTATGTATATTTTTCCAAGATATCATTAGACATATTTTTTATACAAGCATACAGTCCATGTGATGTCAGGTGGCTATCGTCACCGATGAACGCTTACACTACAGGGAGTATTGCGCGAATCAAGAATTCGTTTCGTGAGGAAGTGCTTAATTATGGTATACGACCAGAGTAACAAATACTAACGAACTCATTACTCAATTACATACTTTATATATTATTAAATGAATGCTACATCGATACAATTAACGCTGTCTTGACACATGGCTCAGATAAATCCATTGCTTAATGCAATGATCAGCATTGTTGGCGAAGCAGATATTAGGCGTTTCGCACTACCTAAAACTCGCGCGCATTGCCACCAGTGCGGTAACACAGCAACTCCGTAGGAGGTTTCTGGTTACTACACTCATTTACGGGAACACAATAACCCTCCAGGGAGCTGTTATTTGGCTGCGGTTTTCTGCGTGTTGTTAAAAAAATATATACTTAACTCATCCCCTTTTTACACAACTTCTTTATAATTACAGGCTTTCCCGGACCAACCCCCACCAAATTCAGTATTTGTGTCGGACAACCCACCGCCTTACCCTGGCGTGGGTGGAGCTGCTTACCCCCCGGGCGCGGGCTTCTCTGGTGTTCCAGCGGCTCCCACAGGTGGGGGTTTCGCCCCTACAGCCCCCGGCGCTCCACCCGGGTACCCGGGTAACTCCATGCCTTCTGGATACCCGGGTAACACCATGCCCCCCGGTTACCCGGGTAACTCCGTGCCCCCCGGTTACCCGGGTGGATTCACCGCACCAGGAGCCACGGCCGGCATGTCATCGAGGGGTGAGAGAAGAGCCTAATTTTAACTACGAATAATAAATGAAAAAAACGTAACCTTGGCTAAAAAAATTGACTTATAAAAAAGGGCCCGACACTACATTTCAACCGGAGAATACCTCGCGCGTATTTACGACAACGTACAGTGTGTAGTATTCGACGTATGTTAAATCTCGATATATATGCGAAGTATTCTGTAAGCCACATTATACTTTCTAATTTTTAGAGAACCTATGGTTGAGATCAAAACGATTATCATAGTCACAATGGTTAAAATCAAGTTAAATTTAAAATTAATTTCACTCACTTCTCAACAAGGTGCCGAGGCTTCTGAGTGAGTAGCCGTGAATTTAATTAGCCATCTTTTTAGTTGCGTTGAGTAGATAAAAAAAGGTAAACTATATTAGGTAGCTTTTTTAGTAGTGATACTTTTTGTTTATTTATAGTGTAATGAGTTATTTTGTTGTTGCAGTAGAGTAATTAACATTTACAGATGCCAAGGCGGCGGAGGCAGCTCAAAGTGCATACTACGACCCTAACAGGCCCCAAACGGCTTACGTGCCGCCGCCATATAACGTAAGTATAAATGAGTATTGTACCCTTCGATACGACCTGTACACGTAGTAATAATAGTAGGTACTAGTAGATTAGTCCTTCCCACCCCGCTTGTAGGTGTTGACTGGAGATATGAAAGGCTTGATTGCAGTATGAGGCTGCAGGTAATGCTCCCCAGAGGGCGACGGCTGGCTACTAGAGGAGATGTCTTGCTTGAAGAGTGACTGAAGATGTTTATTTATCCAATGACTGCAGACTGCAGCTGTGCAACTGTGACCCTCCGATTGTGCAAGTGAGAGGGAATGATAAATTTCGGCCAGTCCGGGAAGAATTACCACCACAGTCCACTTTATTTTGTATTAAATTTACAAACAGTTGTACTCGGGGTAATATTTTGTATTGATACGTATTAGCTTTATTGAAATTTATTCTATATTTTTGGTTACTAAGTACGTGGTTATTATAAAATGTCAAGCAACCCCGACATTTCGAGCAATCCACATTTACCACGCAATCTAACATATATTGTTGATTCGTTTGTTTTAATACGTTCCATCCGTATTTTTAATGCGCATATGATTTTACCTGGTAATCGTCAAAATTTCACGCAACTAAATTAAGTATTTGCTTGAGATAATCTATGGTTTCTAGTTACAGGATCAACCGCCGACTTACCAGGAATCTACGTCAAAGAAAGAAAATTAATGCACTGCCCTCATTTTCACATGGAAAGGAAACACGCTACATAATTCACAATTACTTAGCATGAGTTTTTTTTTTGTACAATTTATTCATTATATTTTATAGAACATTCCTATATGCCCGTAATATGTAAAAATCAATCGTAATAAATATTCCTTATACTCAATTAGTAGGTATATTATAAACTAATTTTTAACAATAACTTCAAATGTTAAGCTTTTATTTTTATTTATTTGAAACGAATGCGAAATAAAAACTTAAGATTAAAACTTTGTTTAAAGTTAGTTTACATGTACATTTTTTTGTTAACTTTCTAAATATTTTGTGTATATGTCAATACTGTACATGTTTATTCATCGAACAATGGAAACATAAAAATATAGCAAACTGAAATATCTATTTATTGCTAAAAAAACACCTAAACTATTTGCACATTGGAATTAAAAGATAATGTATTGTTAAAGTTGTTGTAAATATGCACAGTATGTAATGCCCTGTGTTTTCTAAATATGTACAGCTCTTAATAATATAGCTTTTTATATTTTATTACAAATGTTGTATTATGTTGTAGTATTAATTACTTGAAAATATCTAATAGTCCAAAGAGTTCTATATGTGGATGAAGCAAGCGAAAGATCCTTAAAATAATGCGAGCTGACAAATTAAGAGATGGTCGTTTTGGGTACTAAATTTAATTTACTAATATTTTTGTTATATATAGTAGAAAATAAAAAAATATAGGAAACCCGCCTAAAGAAAATGTGAATGATAAATACGTACGTACTTTGTACGTAAAACAATGACCAAGCATTTTATATATCACACGAAATATGTGAGAAGTTGTCGATTATTGCGAATTTTCGAAACTACACGACGATCTGCAATTATCGTTTCCAATTAGAAGTAGCAGTCCCAGGGACTGTAACTCAATGTGCGAGTTTATACTACCGATAAACTCGTCTCGTATTATATATACATAATAGAAGTCGCTGTAACAGTCATGCATATATTTTTTAGTTGTTTAGTCACCGTTTTTTTGTTTTTTATTTTTATTTATTAATGTAATGTTAGCGATATTACTATTACGAATAATTAAATAGCTTCTCTTTGTTGCACATCTGTGTTTGATTTTTAAATAACAATTTTTATATAAGAATTACTCGAGATATATATCTGTCTACGTTGTCCAGCCCGAAAATAAAAATCTTAGAACCTGATTGAAGCACCACCTAGTGCTCTCAATTGCGAATCCGAATCTAATTCATCGAGGCACTGTCTCAAACACACAAAATTTTATCAAACTCGGTCCAGCCGTTTAGGAGAAGTTCAATGACATATACGCAATTGCAATACATACGCAATTGCATTTTTTCTCCACCGAACGCAAACCGAGCGCCATAAGTCTTGGTCCTTTCACATCTCACTCGTTTCTTTAACATTTATAGCTCTTTTCAAGTATGCTCGCCGTTCCTAGGGCTCCTGACATCACATTCTAATAATACATGACGAATTTGGTCATGGTAAGTTGATCTTGGTTTTCCTCGGCTACGTAGGCTCGAAGCAGTAAGCTAAATAAGTGCTAAGACTAAATTTTGGTGAGCTAGGCCTTAATGCGCATTTAAGAGGTTGTTTATTTTGTGGACATTAAGGATAAGGAAGTCGATTAGAGGAATCTGATACTATTTTATGAAAAATTCTATATTGGGATCAATTTTGTGCAAATAAAAGTATTTCTGTGCCTCCACCAGTTCATGCAAAATGGCGGCGGCCAGCACAACCAGTATTCGTAGCATGTTATCCTTTGAAATTGAGACGAACATATTAGCTAGCCATACGTACGGATATGCCCATCGGATCTGCCTGTCAGACGTGCTTGGCAGATGAAACTGCTGGTGTATGGTGATAACAGACACAGATTTGCCTGCCTGATGCCTACCCGATGCCTGTGCTCAAATCAAAACCACCGGATCGGGGCAGGCCGATCCGATCCGAGCATCCAACTGTGCGTGTTGCGACAGATGTGTCCGCCAGATTGCACCTCAGTCGCGCACTACCGCTTTATTTGTGTACAGGCGTTTGGTCATAGAAATGGCATTTAGCGACAATAAAGTGTTTTGGACAATTTTTATAGCGAGCTTTATAAGACTTTACTATGTTTATGGAAGGTCAAAGATAAGCAACTGTACCTAAATAAAGAACTAAAGGAACAAGCACTCGAAACATGCAAAGAAAGTAATTCGTAAGAACTGTTTTCCCTTATCCCACCCTCTCCCTTCCGTCATAGAACCACACGTGCAGGCTTGCGATGTCATTGTTCACACTAAATAGTTAATAGATTCAGGCGTTATTTTGCGAAAGTCAAATTTACATGCAATTTGCTCTAACCTGCTTTGTGTGCTTCCGAAGCAGATTAGATCAAATTGCATTGTTCACACTGTTGAGTACATTTCTTCGCGTACCAAAAAGTTCGGCAATTCCTATCTTTGTCCATTAAAAACCATTTGTACCATTAAAAATGGAACGCCTTGCCTGCACATGTGTTCCCTCCTTCCTACAATATGGGATTCCTCCTTCTCCTTCAAGCGAAGCGTGAAGAAGCTTCTTGCGGGTCAGCATGGCAGCGTCAACTGACAGGATACGGTGTAGTTTTTTGTCAGTTGCAGTTGCGATTTGGGCTCCTATTTCGCTTACCATCAGGCAAAGAGAAGCCACTATGCTGAACTTGAATAAAAAAAATCCGCTGCAGATACGAAGTACGTTAAAACTAAAAATGAATAATTGAAAAATGGATTTCGACGTGTACTTCGGCTGCTTTGAAAATCCAAACGAACCGGTTCTGATGCTAGACCGCATATAAACCATCGTTGTGGTATTTTGATTTAATGCTATTTTTATTAGATCAAGAAGAGCTTCGGTCGGGAATTTCTAGTATCGATCAAGGTTAAAATGAAAAAGATACAAAGTATGTAAGTATTATTTATTTCACATACGTACATTCATTTTTTTTCTGAAAACTAACTAATTATGATGAGATGAGTTAAAATAATTTTCAAACTACACCATCGATATTTTTTTAATTATTCAATGATATTGTTGTTAACAGTAGGTACTCTGGATTTTGCATACAGCCCACCTGATTTAAAGCGGGTCCCGTAGCCTATTAACGCTTACGATATATTAAGTATCACTCGCGCGATGCCTTCTCTGCTGCTTACACAGCAACTCCTTGGGAGCTTACTGGTGACCTCACTCATACGCAGGAACACAACAACCCTCTAGGGAGTTGTCATTTCGCTGCGGTTTTCTGTGAGGTGGAGGTACTTCACCAGACGGGTTGCTTTGATGCGCCTTACCTCTCTTAAAACATCCAGACCAAGATAAACAGACATGTTCATGCACACAAATGTTTGCCTTGTGTGGGAATCGAACCCACGAGCGTTGGTGTCAAAGTCGCGTCATTCACGATTGAGCCACCGAGCTCGTTAAAACCTTAACAGCTTTTCCTCCATTCTTAAAAGAATTAATAAATCAACAGGTTCATGGATTGACAAATCTGAGTAGATTCATGTGGCTATATCGCGGCCGTTTTTTCAGCCGTTGCTTTACCCAAATTTTTCTTCGTTTTCTTTTTTCAAGACAAATAAAACCGCCACATGTTATTGCTAGTTTTTGCTTTGACAGAGACATTTTTATAGGCAACCGTATATGCTGAAATCATGACAGTTCCGATCATGATTTCAGCACATACGGTTGCCTATAAAATGCCTGGAGACGTGTGTGGCAAAATCATGGATCCGATCTGAGTCGCGCCCGACGGATAAATCTGTACGTGTATGCTTAGCTAATCACATAAACGGCTGCAACAGCCGGAGCTGAGACCACTAGACTATGTGACAGTAATAGTTGGTGGCAGAAACACGCAGAATAGTATAAATGAAATTGTCTGTAGATAAATTAGACTTCCCCAAAATAACACCTAAATCTATTAACTGCTTACGTATTTTCAAAATTACCTACAAATTGTTATTGAATGCCCTATAACAAAATTTCGATAATGGATATGTCCTCTGTGTTTAGTTTTCCATAAAGTCCAACACATTGTACTGTCCACACAGAAATCTCAACTTTGATAGAAAACTGAGAAAACTTTAATTGTCACTGTTGAAAAATAGAAGATCAAAAATGTTCAATCAAGGGTGTTCAATAAAATTCCAACAAATCTAATAAAATAATATTATATCACCATGAAACAAGATTAATGTTCTGGATACCTACCATTGGACCGTAAATAGTATGGGTGAGTCTTCGAAGAATACATTCAATTATTGAATTTAGGCGCTATTGACAGGTTTGTACAAGCCAGCTTCACTGCCACTCATTCTGCGTAGTTTGGTTTAGATTCGTACTCAAGTTCAATTGCGATTCAAGAAGCTAGCACATTTATCATTATACTTTACATTTATCTAATTTATTGATGGAAAACTTGCATTGAATTTTTACACAAAGTTATAGTTTACTAATGAGGCCGGTATCTGAAGTGTTACTTCGAAAATAAATAGTCAAAATTTCAAAAAAATAGATATGTACATAAAGTTTGGATAATAATTTAAATGTAATATATTTACGATTACATGTATCTCAGTCAGATACCAAAATACTATCGATATTTATTGCATTGTCACATCAGAAGTATTGACTTAAATGTATTTTTTTTCTTTCAACTATAGTATAAAAATTTGAAGCTGCTCCAGGATCTGGGCATAACACCAGAAGTACCAGTATATCATGAACCAACAGTGTGAGTACCTCATCCATATTGACGATGTTCAAAACAAGAGTGCATTACACGAACAACTGCGACTTGTGTCGGTCGGTTTATAGTTTACCTCGATTATGCAATATCGATTTATATAGTGGTAAAAGCGCTATTTTTATAGGGTGAGTGGCAATTCCTATTGTTTTAGTGACGCTGGCTTCTCTATTATTGTGTACAATAGTATTGCTTTTATACTTTTTTACTAATAATGAGATAAGCAAATAATTATATATATTTTTAATTTGCAGAGTACTAAGTTTCCCTAATGGCACCTGCTATACACCCTCCGTGCACTCCGTCTGCATCATGTGCTCCCGTGCGGTGCCACCCCAAACCGCCTGTGTGCTCGAGACCAGAAAAATGTCTACAGAAAACAATATCAAAAGGCATCAGGCCATGTTCAAGTGCCGCTTCCATCATGGCGACACGATCCAAAACGAGGTGCACCAGCTGTGACAAGTTCAAAGGAGCGGACAATCCAAGAAAAGTGGAAGCAATTGACAAATTTCTCAAACGAAAATCACGAGAAGCACAAATGAGAAAGAAAGACAGACTGACGGGTAGCCACACTTATTTGGACTATACTAGGAAAAAAGGACGCGCAAGAACATCGACTGCCTGCTGCGCCGGCAAGGGCCATAGGGGACGAATAAAAAGAAAACGCTGCGCAAAATGCGTCATACTATGAGACTATTGTATTTCACGCCCATACACAATTTATATTTGTTTAATATTACGTAATTCTGTAAAAAGTTGTTTAAAACGATAATATGCATAACAACAAAATTGACATACGAACCAAATATAGTATTGTTAACTATACCATTTGTATCGATATAATATTATATGGAATACGAAACAAAATTATATTTTTGGTCTTAAAAATTTATCTCCGGTCCGATAAAACTTTTGAAGGACAGTACTGACAATCAAGATACCTAATGAATAAATCCACATGTATGTACGAAAGCTTACGATCCAAAGAAAGAAAGAATCTTTAATTCGCGTATAACTGCCAGTTTCTTGTATTGAAAGCTGTAGTTCTCTAAACGTTACCACCAAGCCATCTTAGAAGTTTTGTAAAGCTCCATCTGTCTATCTACAACTTCAGGCCAGTGTAGGCATAGAGAACTGAGCACCGCTGGACGCGGTCCCTGCATACCTCTCCCGCTTCTTTGACATTCATTGCTGTTTTCATGTACGTTCACCGGATCTTTTAGCTACTGACATGACATCTACTAAAACATGTAGAACACGACAATTTTGCCCTGGTAGGTGTGTCTTTTCTCTTCTTCCTTCACTTCCTCTTCTTCTACTACTTCCTCTGCTTTTCCAACCTTCCTCTTTCGCATTGTATATCTATTTGCGAAACGTCTCTCGTTCTTTCTACATACCCGAATCAACGGAGCGTGCGTTTACACAACACCGACACTATCATTAACATTTAACCAACTCTTTCTTGGGAACGCGATCAGCAAGCGGTACTTCACAGATTATGCGAAACACTCATCTCGACCCCGTTTATTCTGGTTTCATGTGCTTTACCATACCCAGCATTCATTTCTAAATGCCAATGTTGGGATTAGCACAGCGTTGCGTATATGCGCTTGCGTAGAGAGCTATGCCTTCTGGCTTTACTGCCTAAAAGTTTTCCCAGCGCTCCATACACATTATTCCTAGTACTCGCTCCTTTTTCCAACAGCGGTATACCTTCCAACCCGGCTGAGCGCAACAAGGATATGTAATGAATGTTTCAGCAGGGAGTCAAGTGCCAGAATTATACTCGTTGTGAAATCTACTACGAGTAATTTGCAATCGCGTCGGGCCAGGATTGCAATCCAATAGATTGCAATAAATCTTGGGCCAGAATTCCAACCCTGGCCACTGGATACGCACCGACCACCCACCCGCGATTTCCCACTAAATTAGGCGGTTCGAGGAGAGCCGAGTGCCGTGTAGGCACATTGCGTGTAAGGAGTAGATTGAAAAATAAGCTAAATTAACTATTGATTGATAGATGTAATGATTGGTAGGTGTAATAAATAGATAGATGCAAACAAGCATACGGTACGCCTCACGTAAAGCGGTTACCGTAGCCTATGAACACTAGCCACAAAAAAGAATGTCACTAGCATGTTGCCTCGTCTGTTGGTAAGCAGGGTGCACCACGTGCAGGAGAGGTTGGCTTTGGCTTAGGGCCAGTTGACATTGAACCACTTACACCCCAAAAATGTGCAAGCATGTGAAGTCAGAAAAAGACTTGTGAACGTGTCTATTTGCTGCTTAGGTGTGGATGAATGAGAAAAGAAGAGAAAGAAAGAAGGTTCTGTAGTGAGTGCTCAGAAAGAGAGTATGATAGCGCAAAAGAAGCATGTGAATGCGAAAAGAGACGTAAACCTTTGAAAGCTGACGCCTGGTGGGATGCAGAAGTTGGATTATGTCGATCTTTGCTAGGTGATTGCATGTGAGAGAATAAGAAAGAAATTTATCGTTAATACAAACCGAAGCTTTAGTGAAGATGAAGCGTCGAAGAATAAATTTGAATGAGGAAGAGAAGCTGATGAAAAAGTTCGAAGGCGAATTCCAAACTCTTTTAAAGGATAGTAAAGAAGTCGCGAGGCGATTCGTCAGCATCTAGAATGGATAAGATAACCTCTAAAGCTGGTGACATTTTTTGCTAACTCAGGTAGTGTTAGAGCGGATATTTTAGGAAAATGCGTTACAAACTCCCAACCAATTGTGAAAATCAAGCTAGGTGGCACTTGCATTCGTAATGCTTTCTGGATAGCTACTGTGTGTAATTTATGCTCGAGAACCAGAAAGGTCTCAACGGATTAGAGAAGCGCGGTCATCATATCCTTTTACAAAGGCAAGTGATCACGTATTACAGCGCCAGCTACAGGCTACAGGACAATCAATTTGATTAGCTTAGCGACAAAGGTGTATGGAAGAATAATTGACAGGGTTTATTGCAAATGAAGTAGGATATACGAATCAAGTTTTCTCCCTCCGCAATATCGTGGGTAAGTATCTGATGCTAGACCAGAAGGTTATCTTCGGTTTTGCGAATCAAGTTTCGCAATATCGTGGGTAAGTATCTGATGCTAGACCAGAAGGTTATCTTCGGTTTTGCGAATCAAGTTTCGTAAAACTCGGGCCTAAAAGAACATCAATTTTATTAGCTCAGTCAGAGGAACGTGGATGAATGTATGGTGAGTGCAGGTCTCGAGCGAGAGCTCATTATCTGGGCCGTCTCCGGAAGCTATCGCTCCCGGGTTTATAAACCGCTTTACGCGGTCGTGGAAGAAAGGGATAATTTCTGACTGACTGCAGATGAAGATTAACTTAGCGGCATACAATCAAGTTTTCTCACTCAGCAATATTGTGGGTAAGTATCTGGTGCTAGACCAGAAGGTTTTCTTCGGTTTTGCGAATCATGAGAAAGCATTCAAGGGTCGTGCGAAAAGATCTCTAGAAAATATTGCGGAATATGGAATTGCGTTCCTATCTATATACAGCATGTGTTACATTGTACACATGCTATTGAGACAGTGTACACAAGCTTACATTCGCTGACCTTATTACCTGTAGACAATTAATGAGGTACAGAATGAACAGCAGGCAGCCCTGCTTAACACTAATTTTGACGTCAACCAGGAGGAGAAGCTACCGGCTATTCGCACACATATTGCAGGTAAAATCCTCGCAGGTGGACAGCACAGCACGGACCAGGGCACTGTCAATCCCGTATCCAGCCCTTTCGCACCACTCGCTGTCAAATGCTTTCTCAAGATCCATAAAACCGATGAAAACCTTGTGATGTAGAGCCAGATACTTTACACTCGATCCGTACATCCCCTTCCACTTCGGAATCCTCTCTGTTCCTCTCACAGCATTGCTTCGTATTTCACCCTCATTTGCACAATGTTGAGAGATTTGAGTATCTACCATTTCATTTTATATTTGGGCACATGAGTTCTTATATAGACCAAATTCAACGTAACCGGTCTATTAGATTCGTAGATAATTGGTTGCAAGCTAAACGTTCCGTTTTCTTATAAGGTCCATTGGTGGCCATCCTGAAGCAATCGAAGTTATTTTATTGTTGTACCTATATATTTATACACTGTGCCCGAGATAATTTGCACATGCGAAAGTAGGTGAAGACTACACGTCTATGCAAACTAGGAATAATCCAACTAGCACACAAGCCGCCTAACTCAGTTTTCAGCATTTGTCCTATCGCCGACAATAACTGAAAGTAAAACTAGAAACAAGCTGGTGTGTAGCAAGAAACGAGTGTATTCGTTATAGTTCTGATAGTTTTTTTGCTGGGCTATAAATAAGTTTGCGATTGTGACGGGCGATTACTCACACTACTTGATTATGCGTATCTACCAAGCGAGCGACTCTTGGTGAGTTTTTTAAACGCCAAGCGATCATCGATTTGATAGACACCTCTTAGTGGAGAGAGAGTTATCGGATCTCGATTAACTTTTAATATATCTGTCTCTTATTGACACGGTATACGATACAATACATTTTATTACACCAAAAGAAAAATAAAAAACATGAACCAGTACAATGGCGGTTTTATCACGATGAGATGATAGAGGATGAGAAGTAAAGAAACAAGGTAGGGCGGCGCAAAAACTTAAGACATGAACTTAAAGAAGTAGTTATGTAAACATAAAACAAACATATTTAAATACGCATACTACATATAACTAAATATATACCTACGTATACACAATTCATCTCAAATTGATATATTATTTAACATTGAAGAAATATAAACACAGTAGAGAGACTGAAGGGAGAAAAGTAAGAAAATGAAGCTGATTACGTAATATTAAGAGAAAGATTGATAAGATCGAAGTAACTACTTCGACCAAGAATGAATTAGTGTAGAAATCAGTGGTATGGTTTTTCAAGATTGACTAAAAGTGCGTTACGCAGGGTATGGATGCTACGAATCGCTGTAAAAGACCAAACGTTCCTTGAAATAGTTTGGAATGGTAGGGTCACAGGCGATAGAGTGAAAAAGAGATCTACATATATTTACGTGTCGTGCACGACAAAATAGTCTATAGCTAGTCACTTCCTCTTCGGCGGTGAGATAAGCGCATTCTGCAGTTAATAGCTCTATAATAACTGGTCAACTGTTGCTATCCATAAACCGCTCAGCAACTTGTGTTCTAATTGGGTTCAGATTAGGTTAATTGGTATTAAGAATATAGTTTATGGGTCACTACCAGATAGACAAAAAGAGAATTCTTTACTGCGCGAGCCAATCCATTAGTTCGTATGTCTGTGATAGATACCTATCATTGCAACCTCTAAATTACCTGTATATAGATTGCATATGAATGTTTCAGCTGTCTACTCCACGAAAAGTTTAAAGCCGTGCATATCGGCTCCTACATGCAGTGTTCACAAGCACAGACCTAGGCCAGCACCCTGTCCGCAGCCCGATACATGTTATAAGAAATGTATCAGACGTAAATCAAAATGTCCCAGTGCTATAGATACTGTCACACGGCGAGGTTCTCCGTGCGACTGCGGCAGAGTGCAATCTATGGATTCGAGAATTAAACAAAAGAGAGGCTTTAAGACGCACAGAAAACGTCTTAACAAAGCGTACCGCACTCCATCTACTACGACGCGCTGGCGTCGAAGAAAAAAATGCTGCGTAATTTTGTGAAGTAATGCTATTTATTCCATGCATCCAGTACTCAGAATAAAGAACAATATCATATAATTCGAACTTTTAATCCTTGCCATGACTATCTAGAAATGTCAGATTCTCAACGCGTTTACGCGACGCCAACCAGGGTTGCAGGGAAGCAAGAGTTCTGCATATTGGCAGGCAGGCAGAATGTGAGAAGTAGATGTAATGGAATAGCTTATTTTATTCCAGGACATAATTTTCTATAATGTATCTAATCTCAAAGATGTATGAGGAGCCCTATAGGAATCGTTCATTCTAGCAATGCCTGAAAATGTTAAAAGAAGCCAGCGAGGTATTTAAGGACCACGTCTGATGGCGCTCTACGCTGGCGTGAATATGTAATGATAATAGTAGTAGTAATGTCTAATCTCTATTTTTGATCAAAATTCTATCTAGAATTCCAGTTAATTCTGTGTCTCCCAGATGCAGTCTTCTTCGGCAATAGACATCACTACTGGAAATTGATCTGTAAGCATTTTGTTAGCACCTTGTATAGGATAACATTTACCACCGTGCATTCTTGAAATTAAGTCGTCAACACTTCTCAATCATGCTTTCTCAATATTTGCTGAGTGGCTTAACATGCGTTATCATGATTTAAACCACATCCTTTCTATTGACCAATTCCGGCCGTTTTTATCATTTTTTGCTTGAGTCATAGCTGTAGATAGAGATCCAGATTAATGATTATGCTCAGTAAAAGCTCATAATATGAACCTTATTGGAAGTCAATCCGTCAATTGGAAATCAATATAGTCTGTGGAGCTAGTCTGCCCTTTGACGATGATCTTTTACGCACGTTTTCGTCATAGGTAATCCACTTTTCATCACCAGTGATCAATTTTTTCGAAAAAAGTTCGGTTTCATTACATTTGAATAGAGAATCATAAATGCTTTTGAATCGAGAGATATATCGAGCGTTTTTGTATATTCAGCCTTTTTCGGAAAAATGAACGAAAAGGAAAACTATTTTTTCATACCACTAAGGTGGCAAACAAGCGTCTGCCTAATGGTAAGCAGTTACCGTAGCCTGTGGACATTTGCAACACCAGGGGTGTCACTCTTGCGTTGCCGACACTGTAAGAACCTCTACACGCCTTCTTGATGAGCCCTGTAGTCTAACTACTGTAGTCCCTTGGGAAAACCTCGGCAGGGAGCTCATTCGACAACTTAATAGTTCTCGGTAGTTTTTGTGGTAAACCTCTTAGCTCTGTCGTACTAACTAATATGTCAATCTTGCCCACTTTTTCAACAATGGCATCGTCTTTATCGGTTATTGATCGACCAGAGTCAGTTTCATCTTTCACATCAAATTTCCTGAACTGAAAAGCTGAAAACGCTTGAACCAATTTTGTACTGTACTTACTGACACTGCGTTAAATTCATAAACGTCAGCAATATTTTTTCGCGACTCGCGCGACTCTAGCTTGTCGGCCTGGGTAGACATCAAAATTGGTGTAAGTTAGGATTGCGTGCTGTCTGCTCGGCTATTCATCCTGTATCTGGACAGACACCATCTGAACTGCAAACACTAGTTAAAACAATGAAAGATGATTGTATGAAAAAAGGTCAAGACACGAGCATTGCGAAAATTTACTATGTAATGAGAGAATTGGTCTGAAAGAGAGTGTCGGTGTTAAGGGTAAGAAAAAGCATGCTCCTTTGGTTCGAACATGTAGAAAGAATGTAGGATAAAAGAATGACGAAACAGATATACAATGCGAAAATGAAGGAGCCGTGTTAGACCAAGCGACTCTTGGACCGCGTCTTACGGTGTTCAGATTTCTCTACAAAGGAAGGAATGTATCAGCGCTTATCTCGCAAGGGACCTGGCGTAAAGATATACAGGATGCCTCAGAAATTGACGTCAAGCCGGAATCGGGGTAACAGGCTAAGTCATAATAGTTATCAGAAAAATATAAAAATAAAATCTAAGTTGTGTATATTAAAAATTATAGACATATCAAAAAAATCGAGAAAATTTACATCGTGTGACGGTCTTTTCACCCCTGTTTCTACACTTTTACTTTTTAAATTATTTTTCTGTATTATCTAATCTCGAATAATGCTTCTTTGAACTCTTGCCTAAAATTTAAAGTCAACTGTTCCAACTCCGAAGTAAATGTGATTTTTTGCCCCACCCGCGGATACGCGACCGAAAATCGGCGTGATTGCGCCTTCAACGTTATTTCAATTACTATGTAGTAACACATTTTCCAAAATTGCGTCATGTTTGGCGTACAACCGAACTTCGGTCGGATGTAAGTTCGGCAGCAAAGTATTTTATATAGCAACATTATACGTGACGGAACTTCGGAGTCTTGTAGAATTCATTTGGTGCACCAAAAATTCTTTCTTGTAGTTGTCCACTTCAAAAGCCTCTGCAATCGCTATTACTGCAAAATGATCCATTTTTTAGACGATATCACCATCTCAGAGAGCCGACTCCCAAGCCTACGAGGATGATTGTTGAAGAAGATTCGTGTACATCAGTACGCTCGCATTGCGTCTACATTCCACATAAATGAGGTGCATGGTGACATGTGGCACTAGTCACTACACAATCACAGGATCAACTACGAATATATCAACAATAATCCGTCGTCTGACAGAGAAACTAAACAACCAAATCACAAGCAATCGACTGTCACTGTCTCGCTCACACTTTGTAAAATGACTCTTCCCATCTCTGTTACGTTATCGTCACTGTCTTACTTGCACTTCGTAAAATGACTGTCCGATCCGACTCACTCCAACTGGAATTTCCTTGAGGAGAGCACGGGTACATTAGAATAATGTTTAAGTAGGTAAGAAAATTTTGACCGCTTCTTATGGCGCTCGGATCTCTCTGCCTACCCCGCAAGGGACCAGGCGTGAAGTCTTACATACATACATGCACAAAAAATCGGGGTTTCATTGAAAAAGTAAAAATAAAATATCCGTAATTTAAGAAACAAATTAGCAAGTGTCATTCTATTATGGAATCCTTATTAAATGCGTCAACTTTTAAAGTTATTTGCTTAATTCGACTAGTACATTATTTTGCAATATGGTCAGTTACAAACAATTGCGCTTAGTTTTAATTTTGAATCTTTGATTGGGCAAAAAGTGACATTTATTTCCAACCTGGAGCAGTTTAAATTTTAGATCAGAATCTATAGAAGTAAAAGGGATTACTTAAAAAAAAATACCTGTAGTGACAGAGTGAAAAGACCGTCATAGGGTTAGTAGTAGATTTTATCGATATTTTTTTATGTCTATAAATTTTAAAAACATAACTTAGTTTTTTTTCTGATAACTATTATGACTTAGCCTGTTACACGATTCCGGGTTGACGTCGACTACTGGTACACTCTATCATACATAAGCAAATAATATTATTTTTCATTTTCGGTTAGATAACTGAAACTCGTTTGGGCTGCGGCAGGAGGACAAATAATACAGTATCGAAGTCGAAGTATCGATGCTTTTACCCACGGTTAATATCGTGACAAAAGTATTGATGCATTACCCGCATCGGAGCAAAAGTATCGAGTATTTTATCGTCGAAATAAACTTTGGAGAGATGTTTTAAATTAAGAAAATTCACAAAAAAAACTAAGATATTGTATCCGTAAATACATAAATAATTAAAATTAGATATATAATATAATGGTGTAACTCTTATATTATAATATAATGATGTAACCATTATATTTGGGGGTCATGTGCCAGAAGCGTGCTCGTTCGCGACCCCTGCCAATCAGTCGATTGCAATTCTGGACCAAGAGCGCACCGACGTGCGGATTAGGGCGTCCCCCGTAGGCGACGCGCACCGATCCGCCCCCGTCGGTGCGAATACAGCTGCATGCGGCGGTGGGGGCCGCCACCCACCACGCAGCGCCAATTCCGGCGGGACGAGGGGAGCCGAGTGCCGCATAGGCACGTGGAATGTGAGAGGTGGATTGAAAGATAAGACGAATGAACTGATAGACGTAATGAATGATAGACGTTTGGATGCTTTATGTGTGACAGAGACTAAGCGCAATGGGAGCGACACCGATGATCTGCCCGGTGGTATGATGGCCCTATGGTCTGGGGTAGACCGTGACGATCATGCCAGTGCTGGTGTAGGTGTCGTACTCTCCTCTCGCTTAGCCACTGGTGTAAGAGATTACTGTTTGGTAGGGCCTAGACTTCTCTGGGTTCGTATTAAACTGGGCATCACGCGAGTATTTTTGGTTGCAGCATACGCTCCCGTAAGCTCAGCGTGTGCTCAAGAACTGGAGAAGTTTTGGGAGTCTGTGAGGGATGTTCTGGACTTAGTTGAAGGGAACGAAAGAGTGATTATGTGTGGAGACTTGAATGGATGGGTTGGGACCAAGCGATACAGCTATGAAGCTGTTCTTGGTCCGTATGGAGATAAGAGAGTGAACGAAGCAGGTAAGTCTATACTAGATTTATGTATGGAACGAGGCCTCCTCGTGTCGAATACTTTATTTCATCATAAGGATATTCACACGTATACATGGAGAAGGAATGATCAAAAAAGTGTGATTGATTTGATTTTAATAGATAGACGTCTCCGAAATGTTTTAATGGATACAAGAGCCTTTAGAGGCCCCACTCTTGAGACGGACCACTACCTGGTGGTAAGCCGGTTTGTGGGCCTTTTTAGGAAGTGGAGGCACTGGCGAGTGCGTATCCCTTTCGGAGATCATGAAAGGATAATGAGCGAAAAATTGCAAGATGAAAGTGTAAGGAGAATGTATGTGCATCTGGTAAGTGAGAGACTTGCAAATGCAGGCCTCTCCGACTCAGATGTGGATGATTGTTGGAAAGTTTTGAAAGAAAGTATGGTGGATAGTGCTAAAGAAGCTTGTGGATGCGCAAAGAGACGTAAAACAGCGAAAGGAGATGCCTGGTGGGATGCGGAGGTTGAATCCTCCGTAGCAAGAAAGAGGAAAGCGTGGCTGGATTACGTATCATCTTTGCCTTTAAATGAAAATATGAGAGAAAAGAAGAAAGAAATGTACCGTCTATGCAAGAATGAAACCAAGGCTTTAGTGAAAGAGAAGCGTGAAAGACAAATTATGAATGAGGAAGAGAGGCTGACGAAAAACTTCGAGGCAAATACCAAACTCTTTTGGAGAGAGGTAAAGAAGTCTCGGAGTGGTTCGTCGGCATCCAGAATGGATAAGATAAAGTCTAAAGCTGGTGTCATTCTTGCCAACACTCAGGAAGTGTTAGAACGGTGGAGTGAATATTTTGAGGAAATGTATGAGTATGCCTCGGACGCTGGCAATGTGAGTGAGTCGGATGCTTACTCCACGTTGACGGCGTCCGACGAAGGCATAACTATGGATGAGATCGAATGGTCGATACGAAGCTTGAAAAATGGAAAATCAGCGGGAATTGATCTGATCACAGCTGAGATGATCAAATTAGGTGGCACTTACGTCCGGGACGCCTTCTGGTACCTATGCAACCTATGCTGGAGAACTGGAAGGGTCCCAATGGACTGGAGACGCGCAGTCATCGTGCCCTTGTATAAAGGCAAGGGATCACGCATGGACTGCGCCAACTATAGGGCCATCAGTTTGATCAGCTTAGCAGCAAAAGTATATGGAAAGGTGATTGAAAGGAGAATGAGGGTGAAATCCGATGAAATGCTGTGGGACGCACAAGGAGGTTTCCGAAATGGAAGGGGATGTACGGATCAAGTTTTCTCGCTCCGCAATATCGTAGAGAAGCATCTGGCCATAGACCGGAAGGTTTTCTGCGGTTTTGTGGATCTTGAGAAAGCCTTTGATAGGGTTGTGCGAAAGGAACTGTGGGACATATTGCCGAGATATGGGATTGACGGTTCACTGCTCCGTGCTGTGCAGTCCACTTACAAGGATTGCTCAGCATGTGTGCGGATAGACGGTGGCATGTCACCCTGGTTTGATGTCAAAATTGGTGTCAAACAGGGTTGCATGCTATCTGCTAGGCTGTTTATCCTGTATCTCGATAGTTGTCTGCAGAGAATAAGGTCAACGAATGTGGGATTGCGCATGGGTGACCAAGTGGTGAACTGTCTGCTGTATGCAGACGATGCCGTGCTATTAGCAGATACACCATCTAAACTGCAAACACTGGTCACAGCGATGAAAGACGACTGTATGGAGAAAGGCTTACTACTGAATGCGAAGAAAACAAAGATAATGGTATTTGAAAGAGAAGAATCCAGAACTAATGTAAGGATTACGATTGATGATGAAGTGTTGGAACAAGTGGATGAGTTTGTATATCTTGGATGCGCTTTCAGCAGGGATGGAAGGTACACCGCAGATGTGGAAAGACGAGTGAGTGCTGGGAATAGTGTGAATGGAGCGTTGGGAAAACTTCTTGGCGGTAAAATCCTGAGCCAGAAGGCACAACTCGCTATACACAATGCAGTGTTGGTCCCAACGCTAACTTATGGAAGCGAGAGTTGGGTATGGCAGAAAGAGCATGAAAGTAGAATAAACGCGGTTGAAATGCGAGCGCTGCGCAAAATTTGTGGCGTAAGGCTCGTAGACCGTATTCGCAATGATGATGTTAGAAATAGAGTTGGTCTGAAAGAGAGCGTCGGTGTTAAAATAAGAAGAGGCATGCTCCGATGGTTCGGGCATGTAGAAAGAATGCAAGATGAAAGAATGACGAAGCAGATATACAATGCAAAAGTGGAAGGATGTAGGAGCCGGGGAAGGCCAAGACTTACCTACCATGACCAAATTGGTCATGTTCTATCAGAAGGTGATGTCAGGAGCCCTAGAAACCGGCGTGCGTGCATGAGAAGAGCAATGAATGTTAAAGAAGCGAGTGAGATATGTAAGGATCGAGTCACGTGGCGCTCGGTTCTCTCTGCCTACCCCGCAAGGGATTTGGCGTGAAGTTATAGATAGATAGATAGATAACCATTATATTATATATCGAACGAAATAAAAGAAAGTCAGGTAAAAAAAACAAGTCACCTTATCTGTTCTAAAAAGCTAATGGTGTTCTACTTTAAAAATCTCATTACCCATGATGTTGAAATTTCCACATAGACACTACTGTAAAAAAAATTATAATAGGATATATCTGGGAATTGAAATTAAGTTTCTGCTTACTTACTGGTTTTATTCAGTTTGTACAACAAAGGATAATGAAATATTTTACGAATAAATTTTATAACATTACAGGCAATTTGATCTAAACTAGTTACGTAGCATGTTATTATAACGACTAACATCTACAGCGCCTGAGGATGCCTCGTGGATAGGCGAAACACGTGTCGCAGAGAAGACCGGAGCAGCCAGGGCAGCAACGGTGGCGGGTGCATGTGGTTCACATTTCTGATGGCGATCACTCGCAGAGACGACCGCAGCAGCTGAGGTAGAGACGACAGGAGCAGTCATGGCAGCGGCGACATGCATCTACTAACGGTAGTGGGTGGGTGCCGGTCGGCAGTAGTTCGCACGAACTAATCGGGAGCAGAAGCACACGAGAGAATAATAATAGGTCCAAGACGTTAACCCTGAGCACACCTAAAACTGAAATAGCTATTTGTCTCCTATTCTCTCACTCACGACTCACTACAACTGTCTGACTTCTCTGTCTAACGTAAGAAGAAAACTACTTTAATAAGGTGTCATCAATGCCATATGCTTCAAGTTTACTTAATAAAATGTAGTAGTTGATTATATTGAACACACTGTTAAAATTAGTACTTATTGCATCGATTTATGATGACTACGATGATTTCCAGAGTCAAGCTGAGCATACAGACCGACCTTTATGAAATCCACGTTGACTACTGCTAATGTATTGATCGAAATGACTAGCAAGAAAAGGGCACAGAAGTGACTCAAAATTAATATATAATGATAATTCTTTACATTGTCTATTTTCTTAAGTACTTTATTATGTACAGGTACAATTCTAAATTTTTATATTCAATAGGAAAATCATCACACTCTAAACTACGACTGAAAATAAACTTAAGCGGCAGGGTTATAACATATATCATCACCATCACATCAACCCTTACTCATCCATCCCACTGCAGGGATACAGGTCTCCCTTCAACCGAACGGGTTTAGAGCATCGACCACGATGCGGATTGGCGGAGGCCAGTGTTTTCAAGCTACCCGAGGGCCACTGACTTAGCTTAACGATTGTCATCTATCGACAACAGCCGGGAGCGACGGCTTAATGTGCCCTCCGAAGCACGGAGAAACTCAAGATAGAAAAACCGATCCATAAACTGCCTGCGGTCGACGTTGCCTAACCTGCGTGTTCGGTGAGAATGACACGCGCTTTAACGCCATCGAGCTCTCTTGAATTTTAGATAAAGTTAGTTTATTATAATTCCGTATATCCTCATGACATACGGATTAAACTTTAGAATGGCCCTAAAAACTGAAAAGAATCATCATCATATCAGCCGTCAGGCGTCCACTGCTGAACATAGGACTCCCTCATAGATTTCCACAGCATCAGTCTTGTGCTGCTTGCATCGAATGTTTTTTTTTTATTTTATTTTTTTATTATTTCTTGCACCCCTGCCATGGGCAAGGCTCTTCTTATGGCTAAGTTATTATTTTTATTCAAATAAAATATAAATACACATTCATACATCATACTCTTTTATTCCTCATATTCCTATGCATCGAATGTTGAAAAGTATTGCAGAGAAAAAAAATTGCCATTTCGCTGTCACTACCCTTGACCACGACACGAATCACAGGAGCAAGGCAGCGAGAACTATTTTTTTCCATCACTATTTAACAAATTGGCAGAAATATTTAGGGTTTTTGTCTCCTCCAATTGTCGTTTATAATAGTGATAACAAATGTCATGTAATGTATGACGACCTACTCTTAATAATTGATATTTATGATCCCTAGGGTTTTTATATTTATGGTATCTAATTCGTGACTTTTCCTTTTTGCGTCACCCCGTTCCCCTGGGGTGATCGCTTCAGATGAAGCCTTTATAGCCTTCCCGGCTAAAGGCAGTCCCAGGGGGTGTTTTAGTCGGTGGAAATCCGACATAATCAGTTCGTACGCATGAAATGGTATATTTAAAAGATTTCACCTCCTCCCCTTTTTCCGGAGGGTGCCCCTCACGGAAGAATGACCAATGCACACCCGAGTGTGGGTTGGTCCTTCTTTTGTGGGTCTACAAATTTCTTGGGCGAAAAAAAAAAAATAAAAGACTTTTCCTTCTGTGATAACAATTTTATAAGTGCATAACTAAACCAAGGCGGGTCATCATCATCATCATCCGAGTGTTAAACTTATCTTACGCTTTCGCTCCAGAGTCCAGGGACCGCTTTCGCCAGAAGATGGGTTTCCTTCTTCACATTATCCCGTTTCCTAATCTATTAGGATTCGGTGGAATTTCGCCGGAATTGTTTACGTTTCATTACTTACGTATTACTTTGTTTAGAATGTTATAAAACATTGCGACCATTTCATCCACATCGTGACATTATCACACCGATTTTAATACACTAACAAATCCCTTATCATTGGCCTCATAATAGATTAAGTCTGATCTTTTAACGGTACTAAACTGCTTCATGTTCTCCTTCAGAATAACAATTGCTAATTGAGGATAATAAGAATCAATCTTACCTAAAAAATATCTTAATGCATTAGGTGATCATATTTTATATTAGTAAGAGCTAGGTCAAGAGTTTTTTGATTTAACTTAAAAAAAAGTAGTAATTTGACAATTAAACTATTTACAAATAGAATTGTTTTAAAATTGTCTGTACTGTATGATTTACTAATGTCTATGACATTTGCTATAAAAAATAACGTTCGTCATCGCATTATCCTAAGGTCTTTTAACTAAACTGACACGCAGCACTTTTCAGTCGAGATTGGTCAGCAGCACATGCCACGGCTACAACATCCAGTTGCGAGCGGTCTGCTGCAATCCTATAGTGCAAAAGTAAATAAAAAAAATTAACCAGGTATTTTGAAATACCAAATGCAGTCACGTTTAATAATTGATGCAGTTAACAAGCCAATATGACTCTTCCTGGCGGACATTGTTTTTAAGTGAGGGCGCTAGGTGTATCCGACGTCTATTAACGAAACAATGTCTAAGCTACTGTATCTGTCGTCAGCAGCCAGAAATTACTAACACTATCATTGCCTGACAACAGGTGAATGCAGTCGGCGACAGCAAAATGCTGTGTATAGGATCTGATACTGTTCATGGGCAAACTTAGATTATGCAGACTTATGCTTGAGAAACTGTGAATAACAGTAGATCCCAAATTACAGTGGGGCCTCCACATGAATAAACTTGCTGGTAAGCTGAGCTCCACTGCTTATGCGGTTAGGAGAATCAGACAATTGACGGATGTAGTTACTGCGCGCTCAGTCTATTTCAGTTACTTGCACAGCATTATGTCGTATTGTATACTGTTGTGGGGAACGGCGGCTGACATTGGGACAAATTTTATCATATAAAAAAGAGCCATTCGCTCTATTTATAATATGGGCTCCAGAGAATCCCTCAGGGTAATAAAGTTCAAAGAAATAAATATATTCGCTGTTATTTCTCAATATACTTATGGAAACATAATGTATATCCGTAAAAATTTAAAGTCGTTTTCAAACTTCTACATAAACCTTAGAAGTAGAAATTTCTTAGTGTTAGAAAGTTGTGTATGCCGGTATATAGGTTTGCTAGGACTAGTAGATCTTTTCTTGTAAATTGTATTCGATTTTATAATAAATTGCCTGAAACAGTTCTGTCGTTTACTGACAATGTATTCAAAAAGCACGTTAAAAAATACTCTTTGTAAAAGGGCTTATTATAGAATTGATGAATATCTAACTGACAAAGATGTCCGGAAATAATTCAGGATAGACGACCTGTCCTTAATAATCTTTAATTATACCACGTGATATCATTATTGTACCAATATGCTGATGTGAATTTATTGTAACATCTAATTGACAATGTTAAAATAGACCTATATTGGCAAGTTTCTTCTTCGCCAATGGTCATTTCCGAAATGCTAGCAGATTAAAAAGAATAATAGGAACATAAGAGAATTGAATAACATACAATAAGATTGTTTAAAAAATGTAAGACGTGTGTAAGTGCCCACGATGGCCCAATGGCAAATAAAGAATTTTAATCTTCACCTTTTTATAATTATTTATTTTTATGATTGGAACCAAAGTGGAGTTTTTGTGTGTCCACTTTGGTTTTTACTGAAATCATTCACTATAGAGAGTTTTAGTATATTAATATTTGTAATAGATAGGATCACAATGTTATTTAAAATAACATGTTCTGTATTGCTTTCTTGATAAAAGTATCGAGTATTCTATAAAGTATCGTTACTTACTGAACAGCGTATGTAAAAGCATCAAGTACCAAAATACTTGGTATCGTAACAAACTATTGAGTATACTCTAGTATCGATTCTTTTTTCGTCTCCCTATGCAGGGGAGAGCAGGGTAGGAGGCAAGCACTACCGTAGCTCACAGTCCATGCGAAAATAAACTCATTTTTTATTTTATTCATGAATGAAGTGTCGCATATTGTACTGTGTTTTATTTATTCAATGATACGAACGAACATTTATTAAGAGTATCTGAGTACAAAATCTGAAATTTTGTTTATTATTTATGATACCTATTTCGGTTGATTTGATGTTGAATACGTCGTCTCGGTTATTGACGTTTATTCTATGTATGTAGACAGAATTTAGCTTCCGAATGGTGTTTGTGTACCCTATTTTTGGGCGTGTTTTAGTGAATAGTAAGGAATATTGAATCTTGTGAAAAGTGTGATTGTGAAACTTCGGTTAATATGTGGTACAAATTGGTATTGATGTGGCAAACCGGATTGCACCAAGCTGGAGAAAACGTGACGCTAATTTAAGGTAAGTTTCACGTAGGTACATATACATTTTTCTCACAAGTCTTACGTACCTACATTAACTAATATCGTATTAGAATAAGATTTCAATTTTATACTAGAATTACATACTTAAACTTTGATTGGAATGGATTTGCATGATAAGATAATTAATACAAATTATTTGATGAGTGTTAACTTTAAACACAGTTGTTTGAAGTTAACACTCATCAAATAATTTGTATAATGTAATTATTGACTGACAGCGCGGTTATTGATATGTGCTTCATTCCATCTAATAACACGAAAAGGAAAATAAATTTATAAACACGAAACGTAAGTGTACATTGAGCACAGTACTGTGTGACTGTCATAATTGACAATAATCTAGTGAAGGATGCTAATTAGCTAAAAAACTATATCAACGCTGGTCAAGGATAAAGAATTGTAGTATTCACTTTTTTTCTCGTTTTTTTTTCTACTTGGTTCAATAGTTTCTAACTTGATTATGTTTTGTTATTTACTACTGTTAAAAGAAAGAGGTTAATAAATTGTATTTGTAGTTAAATAGCCTAACAGCGGCTCATATCTTGTATTAACAGTATATTTAGTGACATAAAAAGCAATATTGAACTTGCTTCATACTAACGGTGAACTTCTTAGTGTTTTATGAATTCACTGAGCGTGTGCATGGTGCGTCATGTTGGAGAGGGGGAGATAGAGAGAGTGCCTGGAACTTGTGGCTTGAGCAGTCAGAACCCGTTATATACGTTTTCCCATACATTTCGCGGTCATATACAACCACCCGGGTTTCGAAGGGTTAAATGTAGGTGTAAAGGGGGCCATGATGTACATTAGCACTCGCATCAAATTTGGTAAGATCCCACACTGGACAAGCATTTGTGATTTTAAGTGAGGTAGGGCTCATCAAAGCAAGTCTGTCTGGGGAAGCACCTCCACCTCAAAAATCTGCAGCCAAATAATAACTCCCTGGAGAGTTGCTGTGCTCCTGAGTGTGAGTGAGGTCCCCAGTAAGCTACTAAGAAGTTGCTATGTTCACAGCACAGTTGAAATTACACATGTGATACTTAATATATTACAAGCATTTGTAGGCAACAGTAACTGCTTTACATCAGATGGGTCCAATGCTTGTATGCCTCCCAATGTTGTATAAAAGAAAATCTGACCATTACTTATGTTAGTTCTTGATAGGTTAAAATCTAACAAGGTTGTAAAGAAATTTGTTAGCATATATTTCTCTGCCTACTGCATGTAGATTTAGCATACTATGAGCTTCAGACTAAATGATGATGGATGTATTAAATAAATCAATAACTTGATCTTACTTTATTTCCTTTTAATAAGGACAAAGAACAGAAATTAATTTCTTTTTAATAAGGCAAATTCAAAAGAAAGGCTTTTTGGTTTGGCAGCATTATTATGTAAGTTCCACTGCAATTGAACTACTGAACAGTATTATCAATTTATTTGTTATTGAAATCAGGTGATATAGGCTATATTTTATGACGGATGTGACATACTCAAATTCCATAGACTAAGGTAAAAAATATTGGACTAACCAACTGCTACTGGGTTGAATCTTGGTGTGGGTATGTACCACAAAATTCATGTTTTCGAATTATGTACTTATTTGTAATTGTCACTTGCTCAGTGGTGGAGCTGCATGTTCAAGAAATTATATTGCAAAAGATGTGTGACCTGAGGAATGAATTTCTCTTTGGCCTGTGTATGTCTGAAGACAATCACTCGATGTTAAAATCGGTATCTTCACCAATTATATAATTCTATTGGACTAGGAAACAGGATAATGTTAGGAGAAATAAATGCATACATATTTATGATCACACAAAAATGTAACAAATATACTTTTTTAATAAATAAACTTTATATCAAGAGTATATAATTAAAAATGCTGTATAAAAACTATCATTGTATCCCTAAAGCTATTTAAGCTATTTGAAAGTTTGTAGCACTTAACTAACTTCCAGTAAATTATTTTGTTTGTTATTAGTCAATCAATAGCCATAATAGCTTTTCAGCTGGGAGTTTGTTTACGTACAATTGATGTCACATGTTCCAATATCAATGCCTGCCATTTATGCGGCATTTTTAAATAAATAGACTTTTTACATAGTTTTGGGTCATTTAAAGGTTTATTTATTAAAAAAGTATATTTGTTACATTTTTGTGTGATCATAAATATGTATCATGATTAATTTGTATCACTTTTAGAAATGTTCTCTTGTCAGATCCCCCATTAAAAAATGTTCCCGAAAGTGCTTACATAAATTTATGTGAACCAGACATGTGGCCTGTAAATGTTGAATTCTGTGATTGGGTGTGGTTTTGTAAACCAAACGTCACAAAAAATCCATCAACACAAAACAGTTTAATTTTATTATCAGAATGTTAAAGATCTTCCGACATAATTAGAAAAATTTTTTTTGCGGCAATCATCCTTAAATGCAGATTTGTATGCAATTACTGAAAAGGGCTGCAAGGATTTGATTAAAGATGCCGAAATAATTCCGCCAGGATAGACAATCTTACGTAGTTATAGAATGAATGGACATAAACAAGGCGATGCATTTCTCGTGGCCACACCACATCTCGAGCTGCGGAAAGTGCCCATACCGGGTGACATCTTTATCAGCAATTAGGTGTTTGAACTAGTTTGTTCAAATGTGTATTCACACGACAGGCTAAAATGATTATATGGTATTATTTAGAATTATAGAACAGCTATGTGCTAAATATAGTCAAATAGAGTGTGTGTGAAGTTGGCAAATCACTAGTTAGCCGTAGTACAGAGGAGTTCGCCATATTTTTTCAGTCGGCGTATGGTGCAGTACCAGCAAAATTGTATGTTAACGCAGCGGTAGCAGAGGCGAGCAGTACAAATGGATCCACAGCGCGTGCTGTGCTCTAGTAAAGCTCAAGCCGAGAGATCTGCAGGGCCTGATGGTATCCAGTCCTTTACCTTTACGGACTGTCGAATTGTGCTGGCTTGTTGAGCTACATGACACAGTTGGTACCTACAAGTAGATGGTGGCGAGCAGGTAGACGCCACTTACTTTGATTTTCGCGCAATTGCCTGGCGCGTGCTGTGCTCTAGTAAAGCTCAAGCCGAGAGATCTGCAGGGCCTGATGGTATCCTGTCCTTTACCTTTACGGACTGTCGATTTGTGCTGGCTTGTTGAGCTACATGACACAGTTGGTACCTACAAGTAGATGGTGGCGAGCAGGTAGACGCCACTTACTTTGATTTTCATTTGATGTCATTGATAACGTTGTCTTGCTGAGAAAACTAGCAGGTGTCGGTTGCACCCTCCGTCTCTTGCGGTTCATTACAAGCTATATGAGCGATACATGCCAGATTGTGATACTTCGTAAGATCGGGAGTGAGTCAGAGGAGCAACTTTGGTCCTCGGGAATTCATCATTATCGTCAATGACTTGCCGGAGGCCGTCAAGGACTCAAGCTGCTTGCTGTTTGCGGACAATCTAAAACTGTTTCGGCCAATCGGTGCGACCGCAGACTGTGAGCGCTTTAAAAGGGATATAGACTGTGGTTTCATGGTGTAATGACAACAAACCATATTTTAACACCTCTAAATGCATGACTATTATTTTTGTTCAGGGACATAATCCCATTCACTATGACTATGTGACGTTAAAAAGAGTAACTGAAGTTAAAGACTGAGGAGTTAAATTTACATCCGATTAGAAGTTTCGCGATCATATTACCAGTATTTGTAAAGCTTATAAAAATTTGGGCTTTATACTTCGGCGGTCAGATGGTCAGATACAAATATTGGAGCAATCGTCGTCTTGTACAATGCTTTGCCAGAAGTAACTTCAAATGCAACACAGTCATCTCGGCTCCACATGAAACTAAATATTGTCTCATGTTGGATGGAGCGCATTCAAAATAAATTTACACGATTTCGTGTATATTTAAAGAAGTATGGGTTATATCCTTTTTATCCCCTTATGTACCCTAGTTTATTTATTTTGGGCATGGTTCATCCCTGAAGTGTACGTAAGGAATTGTGTCTTGCAAAAAATTTGTGTCCCGGATAAATACATACGGCGTCGTCACCGGCCGCTAATATTGGCTGTGCCGCACGGGCGCATAGGCAAGATGCCGTGGAAACGTGCACAGCACGTTTGAATGATGAACGAAATAGCGGAGAACATAGATTTGTATTCCTATTCTCTGAATGAATTCATTAAGATAGCGTTGTTCATATTATGAACAAAAGTAATCTGCACTATTGTATGTATTAGGTTGAAACCTATAAAAATTGCTGTGAAAATGGTAAATAAATAAAACTATGGAGAAAATCAAACTGCCATCTATTTCCTGACTAAGCAAGTGCAGTGCCCTGGTAAAACCATGATTTACAAGTGGCATGGTCTATTTAAACAAGGAAGATAATCAATTGAATGAAACTACCCACGTCCTGGACTAAAGATTGAAGCTACCATGCGGACTTTATAGAAAAACTCGAAAAGCTTGTACTGGAAGATGCTCGTCTGAAGAAAAGAAAGCTATCTGAATTAGATGAGTATCCAATACAACTGTTTTGAGGATTCTCCACGATCATCTTCGCATGGCTAGCAGATTAAATAAAAATAGTAACAACATAAGAGAATTGAATAATATACAATAAGATTATATTTCAAAAATTTGTAAGATGTGTCTAAGTGCCCGCGAGGGCCCAATGGCAAATAAAGAATTTTTATCTTTATTTTTATGACAAATGTCAGTGCAAGATGTGTCCCGAGAATGCTCCTGTTCAAGACAAAGCACCTGTTTACAAGAGTAAAGTTGCAATGGCTGCTTTACACAAATATGGGTTGGAGACACAAAGTTTGCCGGGAGACATTAAGAAAATAGAAGCACTGTAATATAATTGGTAAATATATAATTATTTCTATGTTGCTAGGTTGGGAAAAAATAAAATATGCAAAAAGAATAAAAAATATATTTATATTATGTTTTAATCAGAAAAAAATTCAATTCCTTCCATTTCACTATCTGTGCTCTCATTGCGGTCAATATCACTATCAGCCGTATTTATCACTAGTCTATCAATGTAATCCTCTACAGCAAGTTGAATTCTTCGATATTCATTCTCACATTTGATTGCATGATCGCAAACCTTTTTCCACTATTCAGGCCCTGCCCCAGTTTACTTTTTCAGTCAATAATTTTTTATTGAAGTTAAATTCATATCCACATTTCTAGCGGCTACATAGCCTTTCAGTTGAGACCGTATATTTTCAATTGAATTAAAATCCAGATGGTATGGTGGCAATCACAACACAGTGTGCCTATGTTCGGCTAGTATCTTGTTCATGGAAAACTCTGTAAACCTCTCCTTGAGCTTACATATAATATTGTATATCTGGGATTTCGTCAATTTTGGATCAACTGGAATTCCGTGTCTTTATCACCAGTTGATCATTTCCTGTTTAATGGTGTTTGATTTCGGGGGTCTTTAAACATATTTATTGTGATAGGGTGCATTGTCGATAACCATAACAGAATCACTGACTATATTTAGGATTAATTGATAAACCAGCCATTTCTCTTAGTTATTGTTATTCATTTCCTTGTGATTACCGCCTGACCATTACGACTGGCCTCGTAATGGTTTCCCTTTTTTCCTATACGTGCCATCATACAACTTTAAGTGATTTAAAGTTTGGGGATTTTTGGTTTTGTTTTTCGCCCATAAAAATGTAGACCCACAAAAGAAGGACTAACCCACACCCGGGTGTGCGTTAGTCATTCTTCCGGGATGGGCACCCTCCGGGACCCAATGAACGAAATGAAAAATGAAAAGTAGGTGATGAACTCTCATGAGTACCCTTTCAGACGGCCAAATGAGAGACATACTGACTAAACACTAGGGAATGCCTTTAGCCGGGAAGGCTTCATCGGAGTGAGGTGTGCGTTAAAAGTGAGCTTTGAGGTGAGAATAACTCCAAGGTTGCTTAGCGTTGCCAGGGGACTGACGACCCTAGCACACGCAGGCAAGGCATTCGGTAAGGGAGTCTGCGTTTGACATCGAAGTAGACCGCGGAACTTTTGTCCGGCTTAACTTCTATACGCCACTTACGAAACCAACTTCCTAGCTTCCTAACTTCAGTGACTGAGGTTTGAAGTCTGTTGAAGGCTGACTTGTTCTGAACACTCTTGGTATAGAGTGCCGTGTCATAAGCGAAGAGGGAAAGCTCTACGCCGTTTGAAGGGATAGGAATATCGTTTGTATACGATATGGCGCCTTGACGGACGGAGCTTTGTGCAGCCGTGGTATGTTTATAAACAAAAGTGTTATGGTATCATATTACTTAAATATATTTTATTTTTTATTACATTTAATGTTTTGTATTATTAGTTTTATACGTTTACCGTGTTTGTGTAACGATCCGATTTTTTTAATACCTCATATTATTACAATAATTATTTATTTTAACTATATAAGATATAAACATATAACTGGAAACTAAAATTACGTAATGTTATTAATACACAATAAAATTAAAACTAAATTACATCTAAAATTTAATAGTATATATTATTATTAATACGTATCGGTAATAGAACCTACCCTCCAAGTTTGTCGATTCTTACAAATTTCGCCCTGTAGAGTTGTCATCTGACAGCAGTACTCCTAAGGTAGGGTTACTTCCCCTGATGTGCTACTCTATTGCCATAGCCTCGTTTTATTATTGATTGGTATGCATCATGTGCAATTTGTTTAAATATAAAGACTTACTTCTGAGCAAGTCGGAAAATTGTAATATAGTACAATTTGCGATGTTTTGTGGTTTGAACATTTAATTTTTTTTCATAACATCATAACAAATAGTAAGGAGGCATGTAATTTATATGCCTGAAGGTATGTTGTCTTTCTAGACATATGTGTAGCCACAGTTTACACCAGGACCATTTGCTTGTATGTCTCAAAGTTATAAAAAAAGGTGGGATGTATTTGTTGGCTACCTGACAAATAATAAATATGTTAGGAATAGGAGTGAATTATCCTTCAAAAAATGTTAGATTTACTTCTTCATTTGTCTTCTTTCTTCTGCCTAGCGTTAGCCCGATTCCTAATCCTTTAGGATTGGGAAGCTCTGCTACTTAAACATAAGGATTCCATTATTTTTCCTTCTTTATCCTTTTGTAAAAGTATTTCCCAAGAGATGACAGCATGGGGACAATCTGTAATAAATATCCTCCTGCACGTTTCCTGCAATATAATCGTATTCTGATAAATTGTTTTGACATTTGTATAGCGGTGAGAGAAGTTTTGAAGGTGTTTATTTGCACTTTTGCTAACATTAGTTGCAGTGCAGGAAATTTTACCAGAATACATGTATATTATACACTGCACTATTCCTGCACGACTCAAATGACAAGCGTAAACGTGCAGCTGCAGGTTTTTAGTAGAATTGGCTTACCGGTCTCTAGCAGCAGGGTAGGCAGAGAAAACAGGACGCATAAGACGTAGTTTTACACGCCTCACTCGCTTTTTTTAACATTCATTGACATTCAGAAAAGAATATTTTAACAATAAATTTCGTTAACCGTCTACTCGGCATTTGAAACGAGTTACTCGGCCAAGTACTCTAAAACGTGCCAAGTACGCCGAGTGCCGAGTAATAACCGAGTACTTGGCGCTTCTCTATTTGCGACCAATGTAATATTATATGCTGTTTGGTTACATAGGACCTTCGTGCTTCGTGTTATCTCTTGCATATATTCCAGCACAACTGAGCTGAGCTACTCAATATAAAATTATCTATCGATGTACCATGTATCCTAGCAAACAAACAGTATTTCATTTCACACATAATGATTGCAAGTAATCCAAGTGTGTACAAACTTGCTAGCCGGCAAACTAATTTAAAAATGTGTCACTTCTACAGGTTTATTGAAAAGAGCAAAATTTTTTTGCTTTCAAATGTGAAGTTTTATACCTAAATTGCTGAAAAATAACTCTCGTAACAGTCCTAATCTCTTAATTCAAAATGCATAAATATTTTTAAATCATAACACCTACCCCGTCTATTTGGGGTTCAAACCCATGACCTCTCGACTGCCGGTCGAGTGTTGGTTGCACTACTACCCGGAGGGTTTGAATTGGTGGCGAATTTTTTCATTTCTATATCTCGCTGTAAATTCGCTGTTTACCGCCATCTGTTTACTATCGAATGCACTACTATGTCGGCATAGCAACCCATTGTTACAGGGTGGTATTCAGATACTTTTTGATGACACCGAACTTAAACGTAGGTATATACAGTTTTATAATTATTTTCGTCGTAACCTGCCAGGAAATTCCTAAATATTTTATATAGGGCGCTATAGCACGCGTTTACAGGAAAAAATTTCGACCATCATCATTCAAAATTTATTCGTGCGAATGAGCAAGTTCACCAGCAGATGGGGAGTTACAGAAAAAGCAGCGGGGGCGGCAACGGGCTACTGACACGACATTGTAATTTATCGGGGATGCCATAAATCTGTTGTAACACCATTCTATAAATACTTTGGTAGACGTGTGTGTAGGGGTCGCGTGCCATCGAAAGGGTGGTGTGACGTGTCTAAGTGCAGGCAGCCGCGGAACCCTTCCGTCCGCCGTCTATCAACAGCTCTCGACTCGATTTACAATGACTTTGCTCGTTAGCGATCGCAGCATCGCTCTTTGTGAGTCTCACCAAGAACTAGTTATGTCTAGCTTTACACTTGTTCTATTTTTGAACAAATTATATGAGGCCAACTGAGCCTTACTGTTTCGCACCGCACAAATACCTTTATATTAATTTAAAAGTTTTTTTTATTGAATATCTAGTTATAATTGATGGTGTTATTTTTGTATACAATGGGCATATGAGCATACGGTCCATGTAATATAAAGTGGTTATTGTAGCCTATGAACGGCCCAATGTAAGAGGTATCACTCGCACGTTCCCACCCTTGCTATTGATGCCTTGAGGCCCGTTATATACTTGGTGCCGTAACGCGCATGGCGGAAAAATAGCCACGCGGGCCTCAACGTGTTAGTACAGCAACAGACCGTACTGGTAACAGCACTACTCGCAAGAACACAGCACCCCTCCTGTAGATGTTTTTGGCTGCGTTTTCAGTGTAGAAAACTTTCACACCAACGCTCAGGTTTGTTCGCAACGGGTTCGATTCTCGCACAGGATACACCTTTGTGTGCATGAACATTCTGTGTATCATGGCCTGAGTATTTTTAAGAGAGGTAGGGCGCTTCATAGCAGCCTGTCTGGGGAAGTATCTCCACGTCACAGAAAAACCGCAGCTAAATAAGAACTTTCTAGACGGTTGTTGTGTTCCTACGTGCGAGTGAGGTCCCCCAGTAAGCTTCTATGGAGTTGCTGTGTTAGCGGCAGAGGTGGCATCGCGCGAGTGATACTTAATGTATTTATAGGCTACGGTAACCGCTTTAAATCAGATGCGCCGTAAGCTAGTGTGCTTCCGGACGTTGTATAATAAAAAAAAAATAGTCTCTTGACCTCGGCAAATAAGTCACCTTAAGTGGTCGCGGAAATACCATTTGGAATCGCACAGTACGCTTGTTACGTATTGTAGTTGAAGTTTTAAAAAAAATGCTCTGGCTGCACTATTTTTTTTTAATGTCTGCAGAAAATTTATTTTGCAGCTTCCTTGAAACCGCACAGTCCCGACTATTTCGGTTCCAATGTGTGACGATGACATCGCGGTGGAAGTCGGGCGATTGAACACGTTCGTAAAAGTGCGAATTCATCTATGTCATGCTCTGTGTTAAGCCCGGTTCGCACTAGCGCTGGGCTTTAGAAATTTCAAAGCGCGTTACGTTGTCGATAGAGAGCTTTTTTAATAGGATCTGCTCTATATTTAACAAATTAGGATAGAAAGTGATAAGATTGAAGCATTTTAAAACGTAAACCCTTTTTTATTGGACACCCATTAAAATAACTTTCTTGCGTTTTCGCAAATATTAAGAAATCTTCGTGCGTGCGTTAGGAGAGAATAAGGGATTATTAGGTTTGGAGCTTTATTTTTTGGGTAAACTATTACGGTAAGTGAACAAAAGCATTATTGATTTTCATTGTGGTGATATAGACAGATGTAGATGTTGAACATCCAGGACGCTCCGTTGAAGACGTCAATGATGGTGTTGTGATATAGTTGAGATAAAAATTTCAGTTAAAAATTTAAACATGAATAACAGCGCGTTGCGCGCCATATTTACTAACTGTTAGTCAAACGCACGTGTGTTGCCACTTCAAAGTCAGAACTGTGTTTTAACGGGACAACAAGGAATTTATGTCCTTTCAGTAGACGAAACGAAGATCCATCGCCAAGCATCAGAAACCAGGGAACCGAAACAGTGAATTGCATTTGGCCAATCTGCCCAGAAGAAGGCTACAAGCATTAAAGTTTTTTGGAATGCACAAAGTAATATCCGTCCACTCGGTATTTATTTTACAGAAGATTAAATAATTACGGAGAATATTTAAACACTGTTTTAACGGAAAAACGTATACTTGAAGTACGAGTACTGTTACTTCTGGAATTTAAGAATTTTAAATCAAATGTTCATAGAGAATACATCCGCACCGCGGTTGCGACAATGGACGCGTTAAGAAAACATCAATTCAAATGAACATTTTTCACATTATACTATGAATATAGGGTTCATTAGTTTTCCAAAGTTTTTCTGCCATTAACAATTGATAAAAGTAATCCCAATATTATTACTAGGATAATAATTTAGCTGTGTTATAATACGTAAGTAAATATGGCGTGTGATTACTTGCACGGGTCATCGCCACCGGCACTCTAATGGGTTTGCATGTTTAGGGTACCGCGCAACCCTACGGTAAATTATAACGCAGCCAGTGACCTCTTTCCACGCTACTGCGTTTGTACTCTTTTTAAATTTATATTATTACATGCCGACATCATCGTTTACAAAAAAAAGCTTGTTAATTATTTTCGAATTAATGAATCCCGTTATTTTCTCATGTTTAAGGTTTCGGAGTGCGTAGTAGGTTTTTTTATTCAGAACTAGCTTCCGCCGCCTTAGCTAGTGCGAGAGTAATTATTTATACTAAATTCGTATTATATCATCTCATTATATGTAGTTGCTTCAGTGGTTTTATTGTAAAGTAGTACTGTCGGCGGAGTCGCGCCCGCCTGCGTGAGACCGTGGTCGGAACGGTGGCTTGTATCGGCCGCGTGTGTAGTGACTGTTCATGCCATAGGCGGTGAATTATACATTGTGCGTTATCGTAGTAGGGTTCGCATATGCACTGTCTTAATTTGACCGTTTCTCGCTGGGACCCTGGCGAGCCATCTGCCATGCGGGGAGTTGAGCGGGCGCGCAAAAGGTGTGACCGTCCGAGCATTCGATTCGGATCCACATTGCATCAAATTGCTGGTCAATTTGACTTGCCACACTAACCGAAGCTTAACGGCTGTCCTAGCTCATAGCTCTGACACACAGTATTTCCGATTGCCCTAATATTAACTAGGCCTAAGGCCTTTTTGCTGGAGCGATAGGATCATCAGTTTTGAAATCCGTGAACATTCAGCGGCCAGGTTTGGGAGAGTCAAAAAATGCCATACTTATTTCAAATTACAAAGTACATTATATACTTGTCCTATGCAACTGAAAGCCTAATTCAAGGGCTGAGTTACGTCAAGGTACTGTCTCTATAAAACAAACCACTTCACTGCAATCATCTTCATCAATTTTCCCGAATTGCTGAAGCAATTGATCCTTCTCATTACACAAAAGTCATCTGTTCATAATGTGGTGGCTGGTAAATGTTGTCTTATTGGATTTGTAGTTTAGAAAGAATCCTCGTGATTTTGAAAGAAAAAAAACGTCCGACCGAATGACCATTTTTAACATGTAGAGTATTCTAAACTGCATAATTTTGCTCTTAACTTGTATTTGTGAGTTACACAAAAGTTCCTGTGCGCCCTACAAACACACATTAACTGAAATATAAACTTTATTATCAAATTGATCGTGTTTTATCAGAAGGCGATGTTATGAGCTGCAGAAACCGGCGAGCGTACCTACATGACAGGAGCTATGAATATAAAAGAAGCGAGTGAAATACGTAAGGACCGAGTCGTGTGGCACTATTTTCTCTCTGTCTACTCCGCAATGGATTTTACGTAAGATAGATGATTAGTAAATTATTCATTCGCCTTATGTATCATTTCATTAGTTATCGTATATGAATAACAGCTGTTACAACTGCGGGCGAGAGTAGATATCTAGATTTTTTTATTAGTGACCAGTCTCTTATACTAAATTATAGTCCGATGAGAAATTAAAGATTCAAGGCGCCAGTGCTTTAGCGCTTTCAACAGCTGGCCGATACATTACAAGATAATCATTGTGAAAGTGAAAGTTGCTATTATTGAATGGAGTCTGATCAGGATGTAGTTTGGCCAGTGATGCTGTTCAATGAAAGTCTGCTAGCAATGCAAACATCATATAACATAAGCAATGTCAGTGATCGAATGAATATGATGACTCGAGTTTTTATACTACACCGCTGCACAGTGTCGCGACTTCATACAATATTTTAACATAAATCTTAGTTAAAATCTTAGCTAAAGTTTTTGTGTGATATGTTTATATGAAAGTACACACATAGAAATAAGAAATTAATCTCTTCGTTACATAATGTTTTATTCTATTAAAAAAATTTTTTGCACTATTCTTAATAAATTGAGGTTTCTCTTCAAGTGTACAAAAGCTTATATTGACGAGCTCTGCATTATTTTTCCTTTTTATCTGCTGAACGGCATATCTCGAAACATTTTTTTTTCAGTTAAAGCCAGAATTCACCAATACCCCATTACGAAACAAAGAATCTTTTCGCGAGAAATGAAGATTCCCGCTTCGAGTCTGTCGCATATAATAAAACAAGACCTGCAGTTCGGCGCTTATCGTCGATATACAGGACATGCCCTAAATCAATCCCTACAGTTGAAGAGAGTGGATCGATCAAAACGCCTTCTGCCGCGATACGCAGGGCACAGAAATATCCTCTTTACTAATGAAAACATTTTCCCGATTGAAGGGCACTACAATAAGCAAAATGACAAAGTATACGCACACAGTTCTTCAGAAGCCGCCCAAGTGATCAGAAAGGTACAACGTGGTCATCATCCTGCGTCTGTAATGGTTTGGTGGGGGTGTCTTATCAAGGAGTCACAAAGCTTCATTTTTGTGAAAAAGGAGTAAAGACTTCAGCCAAAGCGTATCAAGATCTTGGGTCTTGGATCGTGTAGTGAAACCTTTCAACAATACACTTTTTAAAAATGTACCGTGGACTTTCCAGCAGAACTCTGCACTTAGTCACAAGGCACGAAATACCCAAGCCTAACTCGAAACCAACGTTGCGGACTTCGTAGCAGCTGAAGACTGGCTCTTGTGTAGCTCAGATCTGAACCCCTTAGAATACAAATTATGGTCAGTTTGGACATGGCCTGCTGGAATCGACATGGCGACATTGTGTCTCTTAAGAAATCTCTGGGATTTCTTAAGGAATTTCTTAAGAGACACAATGTGACAAAATTGAGCAAAATTGAAGAAAAGTGAAGAATGCTTAAATCATAGATTTGTGGCCAGACAGATTAAAGGCCATCAAAGGCAAAGGTGGTCATTTCGAATAGAATCATTTTTAATTTTTTGATGAAACTTCCATAAATAAGTACATGCAAGTTTTTTTAACATTACATTGCTTCATAAAAAATAAATGCATACGTATATACTTTTAATATAGTGTAAGATTGATCTTATTGTAGTGGCAATAAAGTATAGTGCCTGATTATTCGAAAGTAAATACCATAGTTTATGGGCGCATGCAACACAAGGAGTATAGCATATACAAATAAATTTGTAATAAATTTTAAAATTCTAAATAAAATCAATTTTATTTATTTGTGCGATTTACTATCAGAAACAAAGACTTTTATATACTTTGGTACTCGGCCCATTGTGCATTGGTCGAAATTCAACCATTATCATTATTGAACATTTGAGAAAAACAGATTTTTTTCTACTGCTAACAAAAAAATCGGTTAACTAAAAGTTACATACGTAGGTACATATATAAATAGCCAAATAGGTTTTTATCTATGTGGCTATTTATATATATATATATATATATATATATATATATATATATATATATATATATTATATGAAACGTTCAGAGTACGTTCTGTAGTGTAGTCATTCTTAACTTCGTAATTGGAATGGAGCACAGGCAATTTAAATATGCAATGTATATATATAAGGTAGGTACAGTTATGTATTACCGGTTTCTTGAGCTAACCTAAACAATGGACAATCGCCATATTTTTTTTTGCAAATATCGTGTTTCACGGGGGAACACGAGGACGGACAGACAGACATCTACTAAATTCACATTATAAAATGACATCTTTTAATTGCATTTTTAGAAAACCAAACGGGAAAACTGAATCTAGTTTAAAATACTGCTACGCTTGTCACCTTAGTGGTATAATATTCTATATAGCCCTTTCCGACCTGGTGTTTTTATTTCCAAAATAATAAAAAAAAAAAAAATATTAATACTTCATAAGATGTGGTGTTACGGCCTATACATATATTACAGACTAAATAGTGAAAAAAAAACATCACATTGCGTTTCAGGACCAGTTTAAAAATGAAATATCAAGTGTCTAAATTATATTCCGATAGACATGTGACTAACAAGGTCTGGTTTTCCCTCTCGGTTGTGGAGGTCTAACGGCAGTCGCTCCATGTTAAAATCAGTATCTTCGCCAAATCATTAGGCTTAGGTAGCGGACCCCGTCAATCCTAATGGATTAGGCAACGAGATAACGCTAGGAAAAAGAAGTGACTATCCGAGTGTGGTTTTGTAACCATCGAGATCTACCTGAAGAACCGGCTTCTAAACAGACTAGTGTTGGTAAATGTTCCTTTGTCATACGAAAAATTAATGATGCAATAGTTATTAGTCGATGTCCGAATTTCAATCGTGATACTGGTTGAGTGCTACCAGCTGCTTGAAAACCGGCTCTGTAAGTAAAACCTGAAGGGTACAACAAGACCTCGGCTATAACCACACTCAGTGAGAATACGGTCAGCTACTACCATTTTATCCATCGAAGTTTTCCCACCATCGTCATTATCGTAACCCCAACCTACAAGTCACGTTTTTTAACCACCATAACACATATCATCACGCCTGCCTTTCATTCGAGTAGGCAGAGACTATGGATCGCCAGGTGCACTGATCCAAACATACCTCTCTCGGTTTCGGGTGCTTTTACTTGGCCTTTTGTCAGCTATTTGATCCATATGTGTACGTCTACGGCGGCCCCTGCCGATATCTCCACTCACTCTTGCTCTCGTATACTCATTGATTAGAAAACTTTGCCATATGTAAATTTTGGTTATGCAACAATCGTTCTGTGATATAAATATTTTGCAAAAGCCTACATTGTTGCTACTATACCGCAGTTCATTTGAATCACAATCGATTGTGCATCCTGTATTTATTTACGTAGGTATATAGGCGTTGTAACGAAACGCACGCGACCTTGGCTAGGTATTGCAGTAGGGCATAGTTGGAGGTGCGGTTGAAGCGGTCGAATGGCACTGGTAACCCAAGCTGTGTGTTCTAGATGGGCGAGCGCGCGCGGCGAGCGGGCGGCGCGCCGGCGGCGTCGAGTGACGCGCGCTGCTCGACGCTTGTGGCATCCAACGAACACCTATTGGTCCGGTACGTATACACATTGTCCTACTCATATAGTCGATCACGAAACTCCTTTACCACCCCACGATACCAGCCATGCAATTCTCTAAGCGACTCGTAATGTCTGTGCGCGTCGCTGTGATCACAGATGTCACAGCTTTGACATCGTCTACTGCGATCACGGCTTTTTATTTGGTATTCTATAATGCTGTAAGCGTGTACGCGAGGCTGTTTGCCTTGTAGAATTCCAATTCCAAATGCAGCCTTGCGGCGCTAGTGTCGCACAACCATGAAAAGCGACACTAAGGAATTGCAATTTTGTGTTCAAGGCTATAACAGCCGATGTTTCCGAGGATGTAAGGATGTTTGCTCTTACAGAATTGCATGGCAGTTGAACACCTTATAACGATGAACTCTGTAACGCCGCTTTGATACCAACGCTCGTAGGTTCGATTCCCACACAGGACTTACATTTGTGTGCATGAACATGCCTGTTTGTCATGGTCTGGGAGTTTTCTATGTGTCATAAGTATGTATTTACAAAAAAATTTATTTACGTATGGTTATCAGTGATCTAGTACCCATAACACAAGCTTAACTTACTTTGGAGCTGGATAGCGCTGTGTAATTTGCCGATAATATTTTTTATTTTATAGCTAATTGATAGTGTATCTGTGTCGCAATTATTATTTCTTGCTTATTATAAATGTATCATATCTCTAGGTTTAAATTCCACAAGTATGAGTTATCTGAACCGCTAAAGAACTTTCTCGGTCGACTAAAAATTCTACATTTTTCCACATATTAGTTGGTGATAATTGAGATTTACTTCTGCCTAAGCAAAAACAGTGCGAAAGCTAAATACTGAGGCATAAATTCATCTACTATCTGTCTAGGTAGCTAACAGCATAACAAGCGATTCGCCTGATGGTAGCAGTTAGAATCAAGCAACAGTCTGAGCGTTCATGGAGATACTCGTACTTGCACATGGAGATAATTATAATCTTTTTTAAATCCTACACCTCTTCGCCTGTGTAAATTGTTTGTATTATCCAGATATGAAGCGTAAACGAAGAGCAGTGATAGCCCAGTGAATAACGAACGGGCCTAGTGATCAACAGGTCCCCGCCTCGAATCCTGGCGTGTACCACTAAATTTGTGTTTTCAAATTTATGTACATACTAGCTGCTGCCCGCGGCTCCGCCGGCGTGGTGTCAAATAACATAGCCTATGTGTTAATCCAGATCATAATCTATCTACATGCCAAATTTCATTCAAATCCGTTCAGCCGTTTAAGCGTGGAAGAGTAACAAACATCCATACATACAAACTTTCGCATTTATAATATTAATAGGATATTTGTAATTATCATTTGCTCGGTGGTGAAGGAAAAGCATCGTGAGGAAGCACGTCCAAGAAATAATATTTAGAAAGACGTGTGACCTTACCTACCAATGATGTACCTGTATTTCCCTCCTGGGTGTGGAGGTCTGACGGCAGTGGCTCCATGTAATAATCAGCATCTTCGTTGAATCCTTAGGTTTAGGTAGCCTAGGCCAATCCTAGTAGATTAGGAAACGGAATAAAACTAATAAGAATAAGGATCGCAAACGAAGTCGCGATAATAGTTATTAAATATGCTTGTGCGTATTCCATGTTAATTGTTGAGGACGAAAAGTTTGAATAAATATACATATTATAATAAATTGATAAAGTCAGAAATATTTTTATTCAATACAATAGTTTTAGTAGTACAATTCCATCTATATATATATAAAAATGAATGTTTGTCTGTATGCCCTCTATGGACTCAAAAACGGCTGTGCAGATTTTGATGAAATTTTCAGTGAATCTTCAGGTTAGCCCAGCAGGTGATCCTGTGAAGTTTGGTAACGATTGGATCGCCCGTGCGAAGCTGGGTCGAGTAGCTTGTGTAAATAATTGTACACACTTATGTTACACATAACAGAAGTGAAATAGTTTGGTGTATTTGGTATAAGCAAGTTTTGTCAGAAAATTAAATAATGTAACTATTGTAATTGTTCAAGAAAGTATTTTTTTAAACATACATCTAAAAAAATGAAAGAAATGCTAACTGTTTTGTGTGTAGGTTACGTAGGAAGTGATATAAGATTTCCTTTATATACTGAAAGTTACAAGATGCGCCCGCAATGATTTTTGCTGAGGGTTGACTGTACCTTGCTACACAGTAAACATATGTAGTAGGTTGACTTCACAAAGGTCACAAATCGTTGCACTGTCACAGAAGAGAAGTTCGCAGTGATATTAGTAGCTGGCACTTCGAGTCGTGCTGGTCAATCAAACAAAAAAGAAAAGTATAAAAAGTAAAAACTGAAGTAAAAAAAGTACGAGTCAAAAAACAAAAAAGTGACGACCGCTGCTGCAATGGTAGTAATTATGTCAACAAAGGCCTAACCGCTAGTCGATCTACTGTTATATCTCTTTACTGTGTCTAACAGCACTAACCACCTCAATGAATGGGCTTTAGCGTCACATGATACAAAAGGGTGATTATATATAGTATATACATTATAACAACGTCGGAGGGAATACAAACATACGGTCCACCTAATGTAAAGCGGTTACCGTAGCCTATGAACGCTTATAATACATTAAATATCACTCGCGCGATGCCACTTCTGTTGCTAACACACAAACTCCTTAGGAGCTTACTGGTGACCTCACTCACACGCAGGAACACAAGAACTCTCAAAGGAGTTGTTATTTGGCTGCGGTTTTCTATGAGGCGGAGGTACATCCCCAGTCGGGCTGATTGGATGCGACCTACCTCTCTTAAAACATCCAGGCTAATACAAACAGACATGTTCATGCAAACAAAATGTTTGTCTTGTGTGGGAATGTGACGAGCGTTGGTGTCAAAGTCGCGTCTCGTCGTATATACATAGGTATATATTAATATAAACTATCTTTTTCAAAGATGATATTTGATGTATATAATATACAGAATGGACAAGGTTGACGCCTGTGACATTGGAACGAGCGCACGATGTACCTACGATTCTAACGTAACTTCAAACAATAAAATAAATACGATAATCCATATGTTATTCTGGTGCGGTTGGATCGTGACTTCGGCATCTGTCGGTAGGCCATTCTGTCATTAGGCCCTCCTCGGTGATGTAACCATCGGTGTCCACGCAGTAGAACACGTCGCCCACGTTCTGGTTGGGTTGGTAGTTGCCATTCGCCTGGCACACTTCAGTCACCATCATCCCCCTCTCAGGGAAGTACACTGCAGTGTCGCGGGCGCAGTCTGTTAGTAGCATAATACATAGTATATTAGAATATGGAAATAATAATAGAATGGAATCATACAACAAAAGCCTCCCTATATAGGTTTTTTTTTTATACAACTTCGGAAGGCATACGGCCCATCTGATGTAAAGTGGTTACCGTAGCCTATGAATTGCAATACATGAAAGATCGCTTGCGCGATGCCAACTCTGCCGCTACCACAGCAGAGCAAGAGCTTACTGGTAACAAAACAACCCTTCAGGTAGTTATTATTTGGCTGCGGTTTTCTTGAGGTAGAGGTTCTTCCCCAGACTGGCTGCTTTGATGTGCCCTACCTCTTAAAAACACTCAGACTACGTTCATGTACACAAATTTTTGTCTTGTCTAGGAATTGAACCCGAGCCTTGGTGTCAAAGCAGCGCTACTGCACCTCTGAGCTCGTGAACGTATTATAGTACCTACCGATCATATCACAAATATCATACATCTAAAATTAGTAAAATGCCTATTTAACTACCACTTTCGAACACCTCACTAAAAATAATGTGTGATGTCTATTATTCTATTAACATAAAATAATAGAGATCACACAAACATCTACATACAACACGTGTATAGTAATGCGAAAATATTAAATTAAATAAAGATATTCACACCAATTTGTGTTTGCTATCCGTCGTAGTATAAAAAAAATCGGCCAAGTGCGAGTCGGACTCGCACACGAAGGGTTCCGTACCATTTTCTTTAAAAACGGCAAAAAAATCACGTTTGTTGTATGGGAGCCCCCTTAAATATTTGTTTTATATTAATTTAATTATTTATTCTTAAAGTGAATATATAACTAAATATTCTGTGAATATTTCAAGCGTCTACCTGTTGCCGTTATCAATATCGAGCAAAAATGAGCAAAAAATCACGTTTGTTAAATATTTATTTTATTCTATTTTTTAGTATTTGTTGTTATAGCGGCAACAGAAATACATCATCTGTGAAAATTTCAACTGTCTAACTATCACGGTTCATGAGATACAGCCTGGTGACAGACGGACGGACAGCGGAGCCTCAGTAATAGGGTTCCGTTTTACCCTTTGGGTACGGAACCCTAAAAAGGACATTCGCAAAATATCAACAAACAAAAGACGAAACTTCGAAGTTCACATTACTTAGTAACGAGTACGTACGGAACAGAATATGAGAAAAATATGATTAAATTTGAAGTTGTCGATACCTATATAACAAATTACCTTTACAAATGAAGGATTCGATATCTATGGAAATCTATAAAAGACTGTTTAAACTACATATTATATTAAATAAATAAAAAATAACAGTACAAAACATACATTTAATTTTAAGAACCATTTTAACCAAATTTTATACACTTTACTATTAAATATATAAATAAAATCATATCGTGGATATTTCTGCCTACTATTTGGCGTGAAGGTGTGGCGCGAAATCCAGCTTCCAGCCGCTTATTACCGCCTATATCCGTGTTTGTTGATGCAGTTTTACTGACGACGTGACGACCCACTACCCACAGTTTAAATCTGTTGGTGTAGTCTGAGTTGTGCGTTTGTTGTATTTTAGTTGCATAAGTTTATTATACATTTATCAGTAAGTAAACATTATTTGTAAGCTCTTAAATCAGAAACCAGATATATCTAAAATTTGGAGGAAACCCTGTTAAACATTTTTATTATTTATGTAAATACGGTTGTGTGAGGTGATTGAACAAGTCGTTTTTTTTATTATTCGTAAATATTGTGATGCCTAGTACATTGAATAAGTACTAATATTTTTTTTATAAATGGCGACAATGGTACGCCGTAGTACAATTTGTATTTTAACGTTTACGATTTTCTCCCTAATAAACCTCGACATTTGCTTTGATTAGATTTTTGTCAGAATTTTTTATGTACCGGTTTATGTATCACATTTATTTAGCGAAACACGGTGCCGTTTTTCGTATCTGAATCAGCCATTATGTATACTACTCGTATCCCATGTTACCAAACATGGTAAACTGTTACGCCTGCGCATCTTGTTCGTTACCAACAGATACGAATGAGATCGTAAAACACACAAACGCGCAAATATTAATTTGTTCAATGCCACACTGATTTGGAACGCGCCTAAATAAATTTATCGGTTAGTAAAAATTGTGGGTCTCATCAAAAACACTTCTGACGAGCTCGGTGGCGCAGTCGTGAATGACGCGACTTCGACACCAACGCTCGCGGGTTCGATTCCCACACAAGACAAACATTTGTGTGCATGATCATGTCTGTGTGTCTTGGTCTGGATGTTTTAAGAGAGGTAGGGCGCTTAGCAAATTCTTGAATTGTAGCTACGAAAATGTGCAACTTAACTAAATTTATTTAAAAGAAATTTTACTATTTTAATTGATATCGAATTTATAACTTACTTATGTATGTCCAACTAAATGTTTATAGTTTAAAATAACAAGTACTACCAAATTAAATCTTGGCTCGCATTAAAACATCTCTCGACGGCATAACAGTCGGGATACACGGCAAAGTTTCGTATTTCTAAGACTTCAGCTGTGCATAATTGTCAGTCTGATTAGTCCCTTCATAAGAATTTTTGTGTAATTAGATTATATGAAATATGTCCTCGGCCCTTGTGAACGGGAGGAAAGATAGATATGCCGGCCATATCTGCCCATAAAGTACACGTATTTTACATCATTTAGTCGTTTATAGACGTCGGAGAAGTGATTTTCATCTATGCCCAATTCAAGTGATGAGAAGGTAAACTCGTGTCGCATCGGTAATCAAAATGTCACACCACTAGCAACAATGATTAGAAGAATGGCAATCTCTACTGACAAGGCACCATAACAGTACTTTATCATAAAGAAATTCTTTCATGACACCTTCCCTTATTGTTCTTATTAACACGAATATATAATGAATTAAACAATTTTTAACGGAAGTATCGCGTGTTTTGAAGAGGCTCTTCCTGCGACCACGGACGCTGCAAAGCGTTCGAAACGTCAGCTTCAACAAAATAAATAAAACACGCGATACTTCCGTTAAAAATTGTTTAATTCAATGTGTAACAATCGCGAAAACCTAAGACAATACCAATATATAAGTCGCTAAACAAAACAGCTTGTAGCTGTTTACTGTTTGATTAATAAAATACGCCGACAGCGTAATTACTGTACGGAGACTTATTACACCCACCTCATGAGAACCTCACATTACATTACACCTACATCACATATAAACAATTTATCACATGTTTACAATTTATAATCACGGCACTTGTTGACTTAATTTGTAATAACACCGTCCTAGTTAGCCTAGTCAAACTGAGATTAAAACTACTACTGATACTGGGGGTGAATTTGGACAAGACAAAGTCGTGTATAATGGTTTTGACAACCCTATGTCTATGTCAACCTCAGTGAAGCAATAAAGTTTGATCGGGTTTACTTTAACAAACAGGTAGACCCATCGGACCGGGCTACGGAAACTTCGCCACATTTCCTTGCAAATACCTCGATGGTTGAAGACTAAAGTTTTGAACCGGTGCGTTCTCCCCGCTCGGTACAGACAGAATCACCTCACCGTTGGAATCCCCAACTATCGTTGCGTTTCGCTTTCTACTCTAAGGGATATTACCTGCATAATAAAAAAGGTGGACAACAAATTCGTCGACAAAAGTCTCAGTTTCAGCAAACTGAAGTGGTAGTGGGCCGGTCATAATGGCAGATAAGGGAGAACCGTACTAAAATGGAGGCTTCGCAAGAGGATGAGTCGACAAAGAGTTGGGCGTCCGTCCTCTAGATTAAACAATGACGAGAAGACGAAAATGTCAGGATACTTAAAACAGCTCATTTCCAGCAGACTGTTGATATTGATGATTGCTGATTTTATTTATTTACCGACTATACATTGGGTTGTGTACAGAGGAGTTATTTGTACAAATGCACTTCCTTCTATAAACACATCGTTGGCTGTCGAGAGTGCATTGAGTCTCAGAGATCGGAACCAAAAGACGGCCACGTATTGTGCGATTCCAGAGAGTTATCTTTCGCGAACGCTTACGTTGTGGAATAAAATCAAAAAAGCGTGAAGAGGTCTTCATATAGTTTGTAACACCTGAGCGATACAACAGATGTTACAAACGTTCATATGTTACGGTAACCGGTTCACACGGGCGGGAGGCATACAAGGATACGGCCTACTTGATGTAATGCGGTTACCGTAGCCTATAAACGCTCGCAATACATTAACTATCACTCGCGCGATATCACCTAGGGAAGTGTAATTTGGCAGCGGTTTTCTGTGAGGTGGAGGTACTTCCCCAGAGAGGGTGCTTTAATGCGCCCTATCTTTCTTAAAATTTGCCAACTCACAAAATTTTTAATTCGGAACTGCGAATGTGCGAGTCTAACGTTTTTGAACGATTAAGGCCATATTAGATACTTAATAGGAAAACTGTTTCAGTATGTCATGAACGAACGAACCATATTACTATGTTACTAGTAAACTACGGTATACACGGCAGGTCGGTAGTTCTATACTCTATCCTTCCTCCCGCGCCGCCCGCGTTCGCCAACATACCCGCACGATTTACTTATTTATTAACCCTTCGAAACCCGGGTGGTCGTATACGACCGCGAAATGTATGGGAAAACGTATATAACGGGTTCTGACTGCTCAAATTATGTTCCATTTTGTTGGTTGCGATCACACAAGTGTCTATAATCATGACGTTGGCAATAATACAGACTACGCAAATTTTCAGTAGAAAACATAATTTTTTAGGATCCCGTAGGTCAAATCAAAATTAGTTGCAACTCAAAACTAACTGCAATAGGCGTATTGAATTGTTTACAAAAGAAAAATCACATTTTAAAGTATATATTATATATTTTTATATTGACTTTCTAAGAATATAGTATTCTCGCAATTAGCACCACAATTTCTGTTTCAGCGTTATTATTATGATCTAAGATTATCTCAGTTTTCACTATTTTACTAGCGAAGTTAAGTCATATCCATCCATCATTTATACGAATATATACAGAGAAAGAGTTTATTTGAACGCTCCAATTTCTGGAATTACCAGCTAGATTATTAGAATTTTGCTTTTATTTTCATTTGATAGACCATTTCTTGGGGAAAGTTGTAAGCTATTCAATATTACGAAAGGACCTTTAGAAACAGATAATAAAATAATGAAGAAAATCTGCTCCTACAGAATATATACTGGAATACGTGCGGACGAAGTCGTGGGATGCTGATAGTCATAAGTCATAATATATATCGATGTACTAAAAATCATTAGTACCACAATTAATAAAAAATGGTGCTTTTTTCACCACAGCGAATGACATAACGACGACGATGCATCAAGGGATCTAGGGCATGTTAATCCATTCATTTATCATGTTATTCTGCTAGCGCTTCGAAATGCATGATGAACAAAACTAAGAAACACTTATAGTGTCTACGTGCTCTAGTTGACAATCGAATACAAACCCTAGGCACGTCCAGAGCTGCACGGGTTAAGTAGTGTTTCTACTAAACAGCGTATTGAAGTACACGGTGTCTTTAGCCGGGTAGGAAAAAATGAAGTAAATGATAATTAATTGAGTGCACAAAAATCGGAGAAGGTCGATGTACCACTAACGACGGGCCCTTTAGAAAAAAGGTGTTCCGAAAACTGAACAACTTTTGTCTCACCCCGAAATATAACGAATTTATTCCGTTGCTGCGATGGTAAGATTCTCCCTCCCTTCAATCCATTGGAGGGTTAGTGTTCACAAATTGTCCGGAACTCGGAGAGAAGCTCGTGATGATTAATCCCACCTAAACACGACCCATTAACAACGTGATCGATTAATCGACACGCACAACGAGTTCTCGAATTTTTCGGAATACGTGACAGGTGTGAAAAAGGAGAAACTATAGAAGCTTTAATATAATAACGAGTCACAATTGGTCCTATTTTTTTTCAACATGTACGTCACACCGCAATTTCATTGCATTGTACTGCCCTTAGATATTTCATGTCAGGAGTACAAACCAGTATCAGACTTACATACTATCGCGTTATTTGAGAAGCATAGTAGTACAAAAGTAGTTTTGTTCACACCCGTGGTAGTACAGTGGCCGGCAATACGGCAACTAGCCGCGATTGTATCTAACGGCAATGTACAACAGCATGGATGAATGAGATTTTTATGAAACAAGTGGTACGATCTCCGCATTCCAACAGATCTGTGGGATGGGTGGGCCCGTACGGCAACGGGAAACAGGGTCACGGCTCGCGGCCGACCGGTCGCCGTGAGTGCCGTGACACAATGCGAATGTACACGATAACGGTACGATGGTGTACCTTTCCCCCCTCCCCACATCTCAATTCAAGTATGCAATATCAACATAATGTTTCTTCTTCTTGGCGAATGACTGCGGACGACTGCAAACAAGCGTTTTGTCCACCTGTTTGACGCGAATACCGTAGCGTATACTTGCAACACAGCTACCGTACGCGTGTTGCTTACCTCATTGCCTCCACGACACCTCGGTAGATATCTGGTGATCTTGCTCACTTGTAAGAATATATGACATTTTTTTTACAACATTTTCCGTTAGTGGCCAACGTAAAATGTATAAATACCGATCAAGTGAGAGCTCGAGAGATGGACTCGCGCTCTGAAACTTCCGAGAGTTCTCTACATTTTTTCATTTCTGGTGTTCCTTGATCGATCTATCGATGAAATGAAAAAACTTGTATGTACTATTGACATTAATTTAAATGCCTATTTTTTTTTGTTTCTTTTACTAACAAGATGAAGCAAAAATATCTGAATAAATAAATATTAATAATAATTAATATTTTTATACTTCGCAAGTAATTGGTATTACTATTAAATTTGGACTTGTGTCATGGGAGTATCATTTATTATTTTAATGTATACTCAAGAGCTATAAGCGACCGAACCGGTTTTAACTACATAGCCATTTTTATTGTGTTACTCATCCATATTTGAAATTAAACGAGACGATGTAAAGTTATGTAGATTGGGCATTATTTATACTTATTTACATTTATTATGATATATATTTGTGACTTCTATCTCATCTACAAACAGCTATTGCACGGTGGTTCCTTGGAAGAACCACCTAGAAATCCTACTCTGCATTATAATTTGGGAAGCCCCACGTAAGCAGCGTGTCGATATTTTTTGATATAATTATCGAGTTATTAATATACAAATAATAGGAAGGTTCTAGGAACCGCCAGGTCCTCTCTGCCCCTGCCTTGCGGGCAAAGAGGACCTGGCATGAAGATATACATACATATATTAATATACAAGATCGCGAACAGTGAGCGGCAGGCTACACGAAAAAAAAAAATAGAAGATTATAAAAAAAAATAGTAAATTTTGCGCACATTTGCCCAAGTTGTCCCACAGCGAATTGAAGATTTTCAGTTCTGGCTGAACGCTAGACGCACGCCGAGGAGTTGTGGGCAACATCTAGTCCTCGGATAGATGTTTGAACAGTTTGTAATGTGGTTTCTCATTTTCTATTCTACAGCGTTAGGCGAGATTGCTTAGGGCAAATTTGAAAATATTGTAATATTATTATATTAGATTATTCACTTGTTCACCATCGTCTAAGCCAAAAAATATATATCCTACTAATATTATAAATGCGAAAGTTTGTATGTATGGATGGATGTTTATTGCTCTTTCACGCTTAAACGGCTGAACGGATTTGAATGAAATTTGGCACGTAGATAGATTATGATCTGGATTAACACATAGGCTACGTTATTTATTTTATTGTATTTTTTAGTATTTGTTGTTATAGCGGCAACAGAAATACATCATCTGTGAAAATTTCAACTGTCTAACTATCACGGTTCATGAGATATAGCCTGGTGACAGACGGACGGACAGCGGAGCCTCAGTAATAGGGTTCCGTTTTACCCTTTGGGTACGGAACCCTAAAAAGAGCGGGAGAATCATATCAATGGACTGGGTTGAAGATTTGAGAAATAGAAGCGCGAAGCGTTACAGATCAACGGTGGGGAGGGAGCAAAGAAGGAATTCAAAGGAAAATAATATTGAAAATGTCATGCGGGCTAATTTACGGTGAATGTTTTATAGGTATACTTACTGCAATTCATTCCTGCCATGTCACTGGATTCTCGTTGCCAGGAGCCCAGGATTTCACCATCACGGCCTGTACAGTACGCACTGAAATCGAAACGTTTAAATGTTACATATACCCCTTTGATATAGATATTTGATAAACCGTGGTGCACGGCAGTTGAGCTTCACATGACTAGGCATCTCTTTGAGGTTTTATTTGTCATATTGCTGTCTCTAACTTTGCCGAGAGGGGAAGTCAATACCAAATCTTCCTACTCGTACAAATTTCTTCTGATTAAATTTGTTGTGAGTTCCAAGGCAGCTGTAGTTTAACCCCCGGGACAGAAATTAACTTCACTGTTCATTGCCTTTTTGTGGTCGCCGCTGTTAATTCTGGCTACACAGGAGACACAGTGGTGGGTATGAGTGGTGGGTCTGTCCCGACAAAAAAAAAATACCCTCTGATAGTAAATTAAGTGAGGTAGGGTGCACCAAAAGCAGCCCGACTGGGATCTTGCTCCACGTCACAGAAAACTGCAGCCAAATAACACCTTCCTGGAGGGTTTTGGTGTTCCTGCGAATGAGTGAGGTTACCAGTGAGCTCGTTATTAGTTGCTGTATTAAGGGCAGGGGTAGCAACGCGCGAGTGATACTTCATGTTTTGCAAGCGTTCATAGGCTACGGTAACCGCTTTACATCAGATGGGTCGTATGCTTGCATGTTTCTCGACATTGTATAAAAAAACTATTTTATTTAGATAAGCTAAGACATATAACCTAACATAGGTCTAAGAGAAAATGGAATAACGCGAAAGAAAACCTTGCATAGCCTATGACACTCAAGATCTGAAACTATTTAGGCTACAGGGTCGGCAACGCATGAGTGACACCCCTGGTGTTGCAAATGTCCATACGCTACGGTGACTGTTTACCATTATACAGGCCGTCTGCTTGATTGTCACCTTGGGGGTATAAAAAAAAGGTAGGGCGCATCAAAGCCGTCTGGTGAAGTTCCTCCACCTTATAGAAAACCCACAGTCAAATAACAACCTCCCTAGAGGGTTCTTGTGTTCCTGACTGTAAGTGAGGTCGCCAGTAAGCTCCTGAGGAGTTGCCGTGTTAGCAGCAGATGTGGCATCGCGCGAGTATTACTTAATGTATTATAATCGTTCATGGGCTACGGTAACCGCTTTACAACCGTATGCTTATATACCTCCCGAGTTGTACAAAGTAACGGATACAAGTATGCATAAGCTCGAAAAACATGACATTTAAAAAAATATCCTCATGAATTATATATATCTTCTGACCATAGTACTCGTAGCATGGTAAGCGGAAAGGGGAGCCCAAATTGCAGCGGCAACTGACTAAAGACTACAGTGCCCTGTTAGTTGACGCTGCCATGCTGAGGCGGATGCTTTTTCACTCTTCGCTTGAAGAATCCCATATTGTAGGCAGGTATTATATTGTTTGACTAAGGCGTCAAACAACCCAAGGTTGTACCAAAACGTTTGAAATAGATTATTGTCTAAATTTCTAACAAAACTTACATTCCATTTATTATTTGGAAAGATCCGTAGCTTCCATCGTAGTCGCAGTACGTTGTCGGATTGCCAAGGAAATTGGTGCCGTGGTCGGATTGTTCTTTGTGTATCATAGCCGCGGCGTGTACAATGCTTTCACATCTTCGCAAGTACTGTTCGCCTATGACCGCTGAACTGTCTGTTTGGAAAACAATATTATACATTCATACAGTGCGTTACAAGTAGTACCTTAAAAGACTTAGAACTCGTTTCTACCTCCCGGTTCCAATATAATAAAGTTGATAATTGAGCAGCGATAGCGCAGTGGATAAAGAACCGGCCTATTGACCAACTGATCCCCAGTTCGAATCCTGGCGGGGCATGTACCACTAAGCTTGTGTTTTCGGATTTACATCGTGAGGAAACCTCAAGAAATTATATTTCGAAAGACCTAACTAAGAACGGCCTGGATTTCCCTCTGGGTTGTGGAGGTCTGACGGCAGTCGCTCCATGACAACCAACCAGTGTCTTCGCCAAATCCTTAGGCTTAAGTAGCGGATCCCGCCAATCCTAATAGGATCAGGATAAAGCAAAGAAGATGAATGGATATACAACTTAGTAATGGAGACCGAGAAGCAATCAAGGAAAAAAATGAGGAAGCAAGGAAAAAAATGAGGAAGCAAGGAAAACTGTCGTAAGGATGAATTGCTTTTTCAGGGTAACGCGCTAAGGTTGCGTACAAGAGTAAACTTGCGATGGCTGTTGTTCAAAAACACAGCTTCGAACCATTTATTTACACACTCTGTTTGTTTTGACCTAGACCCCAGCAACTTTTATTTGGTCCCGAACTTAAAAGTTGCAGAAGAAATTTTAGGTTAAATTTTAAGTTATGTTATATATTACTTATTCTTTTGTTGCACACACAATGTGCCAGGTATATAAATAGAAAGCAAAATAACTTAATATGAATCACATTTAAGTTACAAAATGATCAGCCGGCTATATACCTTTCCTGAAACTTCGCTAGTAAATTTATTTTATGAACCAAACAAATAAAAATACTGATCTTTTTGTACTCTTTTCTAAAAGTTGCTAATAATCTCAGTAAAACCCAATTTAAATAATTGCGGTACAAAACAGAATTCTAACAGAAAAACTAGTTTGAAAGCAAGTCTTTTTTTTATCTGCGGTGTTAGAAATAGATCAAAAAGAGTTTTGCTTAATTTTTATCACAGATCATGTAAATGTTTCATAATGTGAAAGCGAAGGCTAAAGAATGGCCTATAAACAGGCATTTTTCTATATTTAATAACAAAATTAAATACTGTTAAAAGGATGAAAGGTATATGAAGCAGCTATTAAATAAATGTTACGTTACTTTGACACCAAGGCTCGTGGGTTCGATTCCCACACAGGACAAACATTTGTGTGCATGCACGCGTCTGTTTGTGTTAGTCTGGGTATTTTAAGAGAGGTAGGGCGCATCGAAGCAGCCCGTCGGGGGAAGTACGTCCACGTCACAGAAAACCGCAGCCAAATAACAACTCCCTGCCCTAAGGAGTTGTTGTGTTCCTGCTTGTGAGTGAGGTCGCCAGTAAGCTCCTATGGAGTTGCTGCGTTAGCAGCAGAGGTGGCCTCGCGCGAGTGATACTTAATTTATTGCAAGCGTTTATAGGCTACAGTCACCGCTTTAGATCAGGTGGGCCGTATGCTTGCCTGCCTCCCGACGTTGTATAAAAAAAAAGTTTGAAACTATAAAATTATTCTGGCAATCAAAAAATCAAAATACAAAAATCAAAACATTGAATTGATAAAAATACTGTATTTTTTTAATTGAAAGTGCCAAGAATTTGACTTGAGGTACCTACATGAGCTGTGATGTAATTAAATAAAGAATAATCCTTTTCTTATGAAGCTATATTATGAAGGCCAGCGTTATGGCCTTTTTGCATTGGCCGCTTTGCATGTTATCTATGAGGGTGTTTATGATCTAGTGGGAAGAAAAAAAAAATTACGTTCATTCACATTTTGGTTCTGATCCTAGGAAAAGAATTATCAAAGCGAGGTCTTGTAAATAAAGGTTCGACCTTTGTTCTAGACGAAATATTATTAAATATTCTACGCAGACAAATTCGTGAGAAAACTGTGGTATGAGATATTGTGGTATATGAGAGTGATATAAGAATTAACATTATAGTTATGTCTGGGACTGTTGAATGAGGATCAATACAGGAAGAATATGACCTTTGTAGGGGTGGCTGGCCTCTCGTATGACGTCATAGTCGCCCCACTATGCGTCGGCCACACCTGATGCAACTGCTGGCTACCTATATGAACCCGTGGGATATGTGAAATTAGGTCAATTGTAGTAGTTTAGCATTTCTGTGCTATCGCTGACATGAACACTACGATCAGGGCACAAATAGGTTTTGACACAGGTTATTGAACGTTTAAAACGAATGTCATGTATGTATATGTATGTATATCTTCACGCCAAGTCCCTTGCGGGGTAGGCAGAGAGAACCGAGCGCCATAAGACGCGGTCCTTACATACTTCACTCGCTTCTGTGACAGTCATAGCTCTTTTCATGCACGCTCGCCGGTTCCTGGGGCTCCTGACACCACCTTCTGATAAAACACGACCAATTTGGTCATGGTAGGTTAGAATGTCATTCTATCACGAAACCCGACTAAACGTTGAAATAAGTCTTTACATATATGAGACTTTTCCCATGAAAAATACCTTCATTGAATACCTGAATAATTTCTTCTGTTATAATTTTGACAGCAAAATCATAACAATAAGGGTTCCAATGTAGTCCTTTGATTACGGAACACTAGATTTTCGTCGTATAGCCGACCACAAATCACGCGATACGTGAGGTGGTATGACCATTTTGCAGTGCAGCTGTTACTCGTGATATGTAGCCCACTGTATCTAGTATATTAAATACTCTAATAACTAATGTTAAGTCAGTGGGTATACTTCGAAATATTTTTCTGGGTTTTACAAGTAAGTAGGTACATAGAACTCTATTGAAAGTAGTGTACTTGTATAGAACAAGGCAACAAACTAGTTGCTTACACAATGCGTTATTTACACAAGTGCACCGCGTTTCTTTGTGATGATTCGTTCCAATTGCCTTTGGCCATCGACCAAATGATGCGCTTGTGAATTGGTCGTCATATCATATCCTGTGCTTGGATGATGCATTGGCTCTAAACCAGTGTACAAGGTGGCGGCAATGTCGCATTACTTTATATTTTCTGTTGCCGTTGAGATACTTGATGAGCTATGTTCCCATTTGAGATAATTTTACGAGAGCTAAGTATATTATTTACTGCTCATAAATTACTCCGATAGTCCAGTGGATAAAGAACCAGATTCGAATTCTGAGCACCAATAAATTCATGTTTTACCCTTACCTCTCTTAAAACACACATACCAAAACAAACAGACATGCACACAAATTGTCCAGTGTGATAGACGAACCCAATAGCATTGGTATTAAAGCAGCGTTGTTTAGCACTGCACCATAGGGCTCGTCACTCTGTTTGTAGATTTTGTTGTGTCATTAAGCGGCAAGTCACAGTCATATAGAGACAAAAAGAAAGGAAGGACACAAAGCAACTTATATTTCTGTTAAATCCTTTAAAATGTAAACGTCATGATACGCTATATATAAATAATAAGATACTCAATATATAAATAATAAATAATTCACGTAGACGGTAACGAAATTTCGCTTTCGGTAGCTGTGCCTTTATATTGAACGACGCGACATTCTAAAAATAGACCATTGGGTAATGTAATTTGGTATGTTTATGTTATCGCCGGTTATTTTGTTTAATTCCTACTTACCAAAATAACGTAACCATTGTCATATACCATATATGTAAGAGTGTTAAACATACAGCAAGGCAGTCGTTCCATTTCTTCCTCGAGGATCGGTATGGTTGTAGGCTGGCCGGTTCTGGGTTGGGCGCACCAACACATCCCATTGTCGCACTGTAAAGGCTCGTAGTCCCCGGATCGAGTGCAGTGAAGCGTCACACCCCTTGTAACAGACGCCTCAAGTTCCGCCCTCCTTCGGCTGCACGCTAGAAGATATAAATAACATCGTAACGCACGTGAGCTTTTGGTGGTTTCGTAACCGTCGTTTATAAAAAGGTTCACGACAATGAGGGCTTAGAATGTTTCATTCCATACCTTTAATGAAAAATATGTAGGAAGTAAAATAATTTAACATGTATTTTCAGAATTAATAAATAGCATGTCGTTATATAATAGAGCAGTGATAGCCCAGTGGATAAAAATCCGGCATATTAATCGACTGGTCATCGGTTCGAATCCTGGTGGGGGAATGTATCACTAAATTCCTTTTTTCTTTCGGATTTATGTACGTACATATTTGTACTTATCACTTGTTCGACGATGAAGGATAACATCGCGAGGAAACCCGTACGTTCAAAAAACTATATTTCGAAAGACGTGTAAGACCTAAGAAAGATGTGGTTCTCTGGGTCGTGGATGATGACAGTCGCTCTACGCAAAAATCAGTATCTTCGCCAAATCCTTAGGCTTAGGTAGCCTACTCCGCCAATCCTAATGGATTAGGGTACGATAACGCTAGGAAAAATAATGTTGTATATAATAATTATTACGAATTCTTCAGTTATAATATTGCAACATTGAAACCTAAAATAAAAATATATAGATATTAACCTATTCGATGTCAAACTCTTTGTAATTTTATCTTCTCTCTGACTGCTCAATGACGTTTGGTCACGTTTTTACAGATCACTTTTTTATAATGAAGTTTTAATTTCGCATTGTATTTATGTAAATTAATTTAATACAACATTCGTAATAGCTACGAGAATGATAAATAATGACAAATTGAAAATAAGTCACATTGAACAGTACCTTTCTGGTGTTCTAATCTATAATTATAAATATATGTACTTGATTTTTTTTTGGCGGATGTAGAATGATAATGATATTAAATTCTTTTGAAAATTAATCGAATAACATCATAAATAAGGGAAACAAGATGTCGGTTGAGGTAAAACAATGCTCGGTTTCATTTTTCTTGTGTTTGCTTATTTTAATGTAACCGTACCTATATTGTCGGAATCCAGATATCCGTCACAGTAACAAATACCACTTACCGCAAGTCATTTCAGTTGCTTCACTGCGCCACATTTGTCCAAATATTCTATTCCCTTCCCCGTCAGAACAGAAACACCTGCGTTAAAAAAAAAATATAGTAAAGATGCGTGTGAGATTTTACTAATACCAGACACATTGGATAATTTGTACTTCGATTAATAGAGTAGCAGAATATTGGTTTGCACATTTATTGTCAAGGTTTGAACCTTAGTTCGATGATCGTGTGGCACAAGTAAGTGAATGCAATGCATTTTTTGTACCTCTAAGGTGGCAAACAAGTATCTAACAAAGATAATTTACTAGAATAGTGGTGGAAGGGAACTGTGTATGATGTCAAACACCTCTTTAATAACCGATTGTAGAATTAGTCATCAACATATCATTTAGTAGATATGCTTTCTTTAATTATCTTTCCGTGGACATGTCTCCTTTGTATCATACTACGAGTAGTACACATACTACTCGGTTGAGTGAAAGAGCTCTCCAGCGTTACTTTCTGCGATCACTGTGGTGATATTACCGTCCATTCATAGATATAGCACCCTTAGAACTAACTATAGATTCCCCAATGCCTTCCACCATATGCGATCCTCCGCTTTCCGCATCCAGCCGCTTCTGGCCGCTTTTTTTATGTATTGTTATTTTATGTTTTTGTTTATAGATTAGGTTGATTATATATTATTTTAATCTTAAATTTTTTTTTTTATACATAAAACAGGATTATCCAAAGTCAAGTCATTTTATTATAACTAATGAAACGACTAATTTGAATGACCGAAGTACAGGCGGTCTCTTTTAACTTATATTTCCGTCTTTTTCTCACTAAAGGGGCGTAGATAACGCTTTTTAAAATCGGTTTATAGCAAAATCAGAAGTTACCTAAATTTTGAGTTGGATAATTTTAGTAGATGTGCTTTCTTTAATTACCTTCCTGTGAATGTGTCTCCCTTGCACTGAAACTGGTCATATCAGCTATCTGGTAGACAACTAGGTGGTCCTGCAGTTTCTGTGGTGACTGGTAGCGGTGTTGGCTGACCTGGCATTATTTATTAGATACGCATTCTATAATTACCTTCCTGTAAACATGTCGCCTTTGCACTGGACTGGCGCATACTGCCCGTCCGGCAAACAATTTGCTGGTGGTGCACATTCCGTCGGCGGAGGCGTCGGTCCACCTGACATGATTTATTTGTTAATTAATTTATTAACCTTAGGCCACTTGTAATTTATTATGATGCTGATTATGTAAAGGGTACATAGTCTTGGGGACTATACGCGGTTAGCGGCAAATATGCTTTTTTTATACGTCGGGACGTATACGACCCACTTGATGGAAAATGGTTACGCAGCCTAGGAAAGCTTGTAATACAGGAAGTATCGTGCGTTGCCACCTCTGCTGCTAACACTCCTTAGGAGCTAATTGGCAACCTCACTAACTCGTAGGAGTACAGCTAGGAGCAGATAATACTCGAAGTGCGATTATAACTCGTTATCACGAACGACATAAGAACAGTACGAAGGTCAAAGTGTTAAGCTTAGCTGCACTTAGCTGTACAACAACCCTCCAGGGACTTGTTATTTGGTTGCGGTTTTCTGAGATGGATATACTTGGCCCGTCGGGCAGCTGTTATGTACACTACCTGTCTTGAAAACATCTAAACCAAGACAAACAGACGTGTGCACACAAATGTTGGCCCTGTGCGAGAATTAAATCCACGACCGTTAGTATTAAAGTAGTGTTGTTAATCACTCCGCCACCGGGCTCCTCGTATAATTATATGAATAATTATTTATAAATACATGTACGCTGGATATCAGCGAATTTTCTTTGCGTTATCGTATTTGTCGTTTTTTTTTTCATCCTTTTCGGTGGCGCATACCGCAACCTCATAACTTGTTAAGTCCTTGTAAACTCTATGGTATGGGGGTGGGGAAATAATCGTTGGAGCCAAGAGAGGGTGGCAGAGCATGACCCCTTTGGTATGATTTATAAAACTTTGTGATATAAATAGCTCTCCTTTTATTGCACCAAGTGCCTAATCGTAAATGATCCTTTAGTAAAAAGAGCTAGGCGACAGTGATATTTATGGCTTTGGAAGTAGTAATTACTAGTGTTGCACCGAATATGGTTTCTGCCGAATGTTGAATTCGGCCAAATGTTCTGTTTAGATATGCACCAAAGTCGAAATTCTACTGAACTTCGGTTCCTATGAATTGTTATAAAGAGACTAAAAGGAAATGAAAAAGTAATAAATTTCAGGGCTCATGATCTTCGATCATTTTGTGATGAGCCGCTATTTCGTTCACGAAGATATTTCTTTGCTGCCTAGTCAGCGCTGTAAACAGTCGCAGACTTTTATGTATTCAGAAGCGGGGAAAAAATATGACAAGAAACGAGATCATTTATGATGGAGTTGAAATGTTATTTGATGCAAAACTTTAATCTACCACTAGTTAATAATATTTAAAAAATCTAAAATTCTATAAAATATATTTTTATGATCATTTCAAAAACCAATGAAGCATATTGTGATATACTTATAATCTGGTATTATTCATTTTGTTAAAAAGAAAGCAAACATTCAATCCAAATCTAATTAAATTTACTATTGGTGTTGTCTACAACCTAATCCAGTTATAATGAGAAAACTTACAAAGATCTTATTTTACTTATATAAATGTTAATGATAACAATCTTTTTTTAAACACAATAAAAATAATCATATATACATTTTCAAATACTTTGATATTGGTTGCAAGTAGAATTGAAGTGAAACATAACTGTTTATAACTCACACCACCGTAGTTCTGTCAAAATTTGAATTCGGCCGGAAACGATGTTCGCTAAAAGCTGCCGAACTTCGGTTATACCGAACGTGAAACAAATTTCGTAACATCGCTTCTAGTAATTACAACAATTTGATGTTCCTTCGATGTTAATAGGTGAGGATACGATAAGCAATTGTGGAACTACTGCGTTAGCAGCGGAATGGTAACTCGCGCGCTGTATTCTTTGTACCTACTTATTGCATCGATTGATTCGCTACACATATGACTGGCCGTATAATTGTTTTCCTCCCGACACGGGTCCAGATTCCAAAAAAATGTCTAAATGTTAACAAATATAATCCAAACATTCTTTTTATCTGTACGAGGTTTGTCTATATCGTACATGGGTTTCATTTTTGGATTTTTGTTTTTATTTATAAACTCGCATCAGATTGAGAGATGATATCTCTACAGGGCTAACACAGGAACGGCTAGGAGAGGAAGAAAAGAGACAATATGTAAGAGAAGCATAGAGGAACTGATAGGCACAAAAAGGATAGGAGAGAGGGGATATATAGGGAAATGAAGAGACAATTTCGGATTGCGACAAAGACGAGATTTGGCCATAGCAGTCGAGTCAAAATGATCCACTTGCATTAAATTTACAACCCAAACGATAATAAAAGAATAACATTAATGTGGCATGTAGTAGTAGTAGTCTGTTTTTTCAAGTCTCTTAAAGAACTACCTTAGTAATAAGTTTTCCTGTAACCTCTTATAAGTAAGAAGATAATGACGTACCTTTTGCTTCATTTTTGAGAAAGAAAGGCTCTTTCGTGTAAACAAAAAAGTATCGTTTCGTTACAAACCACGAATGTCAAACAAGTATCATTCTCACTGGGTTCATCGCATTTTAAATATCAAGTAATATTTATTTGTTAGCATCAAAATGCTACACATCTTGTTGCATTACAGTTCTTATAATATACGAGGTACTCATATAGTTTACAAATACGGAAGTATTACTTTAGGGAATCTCTTACAGCCAATCCATTCCTTTGGGGTTCCTGAACGGAGCGATGTATGGCGGTGTGGAAATTAGGTCAAAAAGAGAAAGATCATATGAAATAAACAAAATGAAATTATGTGATTATTATACTGACTATATTAATGCCATAATATAATAAATCGTTGCATAGGCGCCATTATTACGAAATGGCCTAGTCTGGTATATTGCAAAACTAACAAATAATTTCCGCTATTTCGAGAGACACGTTGCTTTTTAGCTGATCTCAAAAAAGAGGAGCTTCTATTTGTTTTTGGTGGAGAATTGATCATTACCGAAGTTATTTTAGATAAACTTTCAACAATCAGTTTTTATTTGTTTTGTTTGTAATCCAATTTTGATTATGCTTTAAATGCATGTCGTGATTTGACAATTCAATGAAATAATTGATGAAAATTAATGAAGTTATGATGATAAACTTATAGTTATGAAATAAGAATAATAAAAAATTTCAGTTACCGATTTTATTTAACTCGACGCCAATAAAGATTAAGCATCAATGCGAATGTGTGTCGACTTGAATGATGTCAGTTTACCTTGTTTATTTAAAGTTTATTTTAAATTGACCGATCGATGTAATTAATACTATGTTACGTTACGTCAAAACAGGTTATGTGCATGTATACACAATATGTCTCCACTCTTGCGAAATCGTTCGATACGGGGATATAAGATAATGACGTCCGGTCAAAAATACGAAAGTGGTTGGCGTGATTATGGACTTGTTCTAGATTGTAGACTTCTTTCTATTCATAACAGAATATACGTTCTTTCTGCAGTATATTTTGTGTATACCAGACGTTTTTAATTATAATTATCGTTAACTAGTGACGCGTATATTCTGAACGACGCCATATGCAATCAAAACTCATACTTTCAAGAGCCTTTATATATATAGGTATATTACGATCGGAAAAGTTACTCGCTCATATAAACTTTCTTCTAATGATATTGGATCGTCATATCTACTTAGCTTTTACTTGATAAGAGTTTTGATATTGACTAGTTCTAGGTACAAATAAACATAAGAACGGGTTTATTTGCACTTTCAAATCAATTCAAAGTAGACTGCTATATTGAGGAACGAATTTAATATCGACCGGAAATTTTCTACAAGATAGGAAGTCTTTTCCTGGAAATCGAAACGGCGATTGTGCCATTGAAAATTGGTCGATTTAATGTATACCTACGAACTACACGCATGTTCCGTTGTGTTATTGTTACCTGTATCGAATTGACAACTCGGACAACATCCCGATATCGCCGAATTCTGCACTAAGACCATGAAGCTTGCCTCGCAGTCGGCCGCACTGAGATCAGTCACACATTTGTCTGCCAAGGGACACGTCGACGACGCTACCTCCAAAAAACTTAACACTAGGATATTAAACAGCAAGATGGCTCGTTTTACCATGTTCGACTCTAACTTTATACTTTATGTCGCTTGCTTATACCATTGCAACTGAAACAATAATTAAACATTTGTCGCTGATCGGTGTCATTATCAAATGTTATCAGGGCGATAATATAACAAGAAACGGATATCTATTCATCGGTACTTTAAATAATCACGGCAGTATTTTCATGATGTATGTGTTGAAGATAAAAGAGTTTTATTATTATAATACGTGTTCTTGTTATATTTTTGGTTTGCCACTTGCGGCAACTTTGCTTCGTTAAATAAGAATACGGCCTTATCAGCGGGCTATCGCTATCTGAAGTCAAATTACGCGGAGAACAATCAAGTCAGGCCGCGGTTAGCGCTGTGCGTCGCGCGCGCCAGTGCCCGCCTTGAGCGCGATACACCTGCGCTCGTTCACACTTCGCGCGGCGCTTATCTCACCTTATCATTTTCCTACGAACGCGTCCCAATTGTTATTCCAATCTCATGGCGTTTATAGTGTATTTACATTGAGAAATTCCTTTTCCAGATTGGATTAAAACGGGCGTACCCGGCTAGCATGGAGGAGTGCAAGAAGAGAAATTCAGGGACTAAAGTTTCAAAAATTGCAAATATTTTCCAAGGAATGCCGTCTAGAGAAGAAGAAGAGATGCGTGGAAGTGATGTGACAGTTGTGCGAACGGAGAGTCATCTGGCGCGGTTCAATAACGCCAGAGCTCTGTTCGAGAAGCTGGGCGAGGAGAATCGTGGTTTCCGAATTGAGAAGTCGCCATCGGCGGCGGCTAGTTTTGCCGGCACACGCGGGGTCACGCCCCCGGCACCTGCGCGGTCACGTTCCAGTTCCGCGGGCTCTGTGAGCCCGCCGCGACGGATTGTCACTCCAACACCCATCGTAGCGACGGCTGTTAACGGTGATCGCCTTTCAAATGGCGCTTCACAACCGCCACCAAAACCTGCAAAGCCTAGTGTTTTGCCCAAACCAGAAAAGCCAGATAGGCGGTTCAACAAAGAACTTATCGAGAAACAAAGAAATTGGACTGCTCATTTTAATAAACCGCGGTCATCCCGGTCAGAACATGAACCGAGAGTGGACTCTAAATATCCTAGTGGTTATCAAGATAGAAAGTCTCCAGAGGCAGCTGAAAGATATGTGGTTCCTTCGCGAGTGTATTCTCCACCGTTATCGCCTTGTGCTGGTGATTCTCAGATAGAACGTCCTACTACTTTACCTTCTAGCTTAGTTAATCGTAATGTAACCGGTACGAAATCACCTAGTCCTGTAAAGACAATTCCCCCAGTGTCACCCTCAACTAGAGTCGTTAACTCAGTGTCTCCCACCTCGAGGGCCGACATTCCATCACCAGCTGTGAGAAAGGAAAGTTCTTGTTCGCCTCCTAAAACAAGCACTGAATCGACACCCCAGCGAATAGAGAAAAGAATACCAAAAGCAAGGTCGTCAATATCGCCACAAGCTGACAGTGGGGATGGAATTACAGAAAAAAATGATGTTCCATTGGCAGCAAAAGGTACTGAATATTTACAATCTCCTATATTAAAGAATGCGGATCGAATGTCGCCTACATTACCGTCGTCTGACATAGCATCAAATAAAGTTGATACTGCTCCTAGAATGCCACCGCCATCACCCCCACTCAGGTCACCAAAGTCTCCTATATTGCCAATAGTACCTCATCACGAAGATAGTACATTTGATGTCGATCGTGACACTTCTATATCTCCGTCGCCATCACCTAAGGGTGCAGAACAAAAGATTATAGATGACTTTGATAATGCAGCAAATTACACATACTCTGTAGTTACTAGATCACCAAGATCACCCATTCCGTCGTCTCAAATCAGTGAAGAAAACGCTAAAAGAAGTACAAGTGATCGGGGATCGCCGGCTCCACAAAGTCCGGAACCCTATGACTATGTTAAAGTGTCACCAAGACCCTCAGAGGCTACTAGTCTGGAAGATGATGGATATGAGGCTATAAATTACGATGACCGATGGGAAGACAAGAGTAAACGCCGTACTTCAACTCCTGAGTCGCCGGCCGGCACCGTAGAACCTAGTCCGGTGGAGAGGCAGTCACCGCTCGCATCTCCATTAGTGTCTCCGGTGCATCACCACACCTATTCTTCACCATCGCCGTCGCAGCAAGCTTCACCTTCGCCGGGTATGTATTGTATTTATTAATATTGTTTTTTTTTTAATTAATATTATATTTTGAATTTGTGTAATGAAACGATAAAATAATATTATAAAAAAACATTTTTAATTCAGAAATAATTTATTTTTGTCGATATTATTTGCTTTGATAGTGAAAGTTGTTCGTTAGTTCTGAATTAACAATGTTCACGGCTTCGACTTAGTCCCTCATAAAGCACTCGTATATACTATAATTTCCTTATTTTTTTGAAATACATATACCAGAATGAGATTATAAGCCTTCTGTTAATATGTGTAAAAAAATGTTCTTCCTAAATATTAGTGAAACCAACAACAATCTTCAATGTTTACGATGAAAACGTATACATTTTTATCTATCAATGTTGCAGCGCCTTATCTTTTTTTATCTACATAAAAAAATATGGGGCATTACATTTTGTGTGATGGTTTAGGTGACGTATACGATAAATCAGAATGAGTTTGACCGTTCTTTTACAAGGACTAGATCTTTGCTTTCGACATCGTGGGAAGTAAATTATCTTAAAGGAGTTCTGTGGGCGTCGATTGACGTACGTTTCGTACGTGGCGGTCTCGTGGCCGGTGGGTTCAATGTAATATTGAGGAAGTCAAGGTATTTGAGTCGTTGCGAGACTTGCGAGTCGATCCCGATTTAGATGCTCCGGCGCCGCCTCCTCGGCCGTCGCGACGCAGTAACCCGAGCGGCGTCGTCCTGCGCGCTCCCCTTCATTAGCTTCTTCACATCGCTAAGTTAACTGGGACATCCGTTTTGCCAAGTGCATTGTTCCCCAGCTCTCGGTTCTCTATCTGTGTCGACTTTGCTGTGACTGTGTTTACGTTTTCATGCAAGTGTGCGTAACTAGCGCGCGTTCATAGTACTTCGGTATGTTAACAAAACATCAAAATGTTCTCGCTACTTTGTTGGAGTGTAGCCATTTAAGTCTGTGTTTCTACGTGAATACTAGTTTTGTTCGGACGACATTTGTGCAACAGACACTTAAGTTTACATCTTACTCTCCTCGGATTTATTATGAATTCCATTATTGTAAGTTTGCGACGCTGTCGGTATTTTATTTTATTCTTTGTTCTCTCGTGCTGACCGGCGCGGCGGGCGTCTGTTCCCGACCTTCTACATATTACATTCGTTGAGCAACGTCAGACTTGGACTTCATGATAAAATATTTGATGAACACATAAATTGTCTTAGACGTGCCGTTACTTATGTTAGCAAATCTGTGTTTATTATTATGATCATTCAAGCTATTGGCTTCTATAAGAATCTGTGTACGGTACAGTTTATTGTAGATTATTTTGTCTGATATTTCAGGGGAGTCGTAAATACACTACGTCTAGTTACGTTGCTAAATTGCTTATCTGTGGCGGTGTTTGTTTACGTAACGCGCACCGGTGTCCAGTGATGTTTCGCTCGTAAACTATCCATTCAGGTCTTCTGTATCGGACTGCAGTTTCCTAGACGATTATATGGACTGTTTTTTTTATGTCTTCGTGATTCAATGAGATTATGAAGTAATAGAAAGCCGACAAAATACGTCGATTCGAGTTTAACGTGCGCGTCAGTGTGCGAGGTGTGAGCCCCGGGAACGCTGGACAATGCTGCGGCGATGAGCAGGGCGCCCCTGCCCGCGCCGGTAGCGCCGCGCGCTCCCTCCGCATGCGCTCGCTCAACATGCGCCTCTGCGGTTGTTGCCTCGGTTAGTTGCCATGATGTTATTACGCCTTGTGGATTCGCTTCTCTGTTACGGTTTTATTGCATGCGGCGAACGAATTTTACGCCTTTTTAACACATGGCCGTTTTGCTAGTTATTAACCTTATATAAAGTCTTGTAACAGAGATTTCACCTTCTTCGTTTCTCTGGATGTTCTCGAACTTCTGATTCTGCTCCTTACATTGCTAGTTAATCTGTTTGTTTAATATTGCAAAACTTGTAAATCTTCGTTGTAATCATCCTCATCATCAGCTCGCATTTTCTCACTGCTGAATGTAGGCTCTTACCTCAGTGCATTTCACTTCAATTTCACAATAACCGTAATATGGATTAGGCGATGGGTAGGGACGAGGAGACGCCTAACGCTATATACGCGGCGTTGACTCTAGTCCTTTACTAGTTCCTCATCTGCCGTTGCTAGCTTGTCAAATAAATATTCCTGACAGTAGTGCACCATCTAACGACGTGTGATCTGACCTAAGAAAGTTCTTGTTTTCTCTGGTACGCGGAGGTCTGACGGCAGTCGCTCCATGTAAAAAATAAGTATCTTCGTCAAATCCTTAGGCTTAGGTAGCGAACCCTGCCAATCCTAATGAATTTGGAAACGCGATAAGGCTAAGAAGGATATACTTATAATACACTAACTACTCGATGAGTGATCGAATCGTTACTAAACTTCACAAATCACCTGCTGGGCTAACCTGAAGATTCACTACAAATTTCATCAAAATCTGCCCAGCCGTTTTTGAGTCCATAGAAGACATACAGACAAACATTCATTTTTATATATATAGATGCAGCCAAGCTACCAAGAACCAGTCATGTACAAAAATGTTAGCCTGTTGCGGGAACCGTGATCAGTATGTGTATATCTATACAGATAAATAAAATTGGAGTGTTTTTTGTCTGTCTGTCTGTTTGTTCCGGATAATCTCTGAAGCGGCTGGACCGATTTTGACGGGACTTTCACTGGCAGATAGCTGATGTAATAAGGAATAACTTAGGCTACTTTTATTTTAGAAATTTTATTTATTTTTATTAATATAAATAAATAATATTCCACGCGGACGAAGTCACGGGCACAGCTAGTTAAAAAGATATTAACTGTACTGATGTACAACGTCGACGATCGGTACAAGACGCAAATTATTGAAAATCTATGTTCTCAACTAAGTTCGCTGTCATTTCGTCGCGGCTGGCACCTTAAAAAGCCTAGCCAAGTGTTACATATCGTGGAACCCTACCGTTGTAACGCTAAAGCTGGAAAATGTGGCAAAGTGCATTTGTCGCCTATTTTTATATGTCTTTACTGTGAAACCCTTGGTGTTGAAGTAGCAAATGTTTTAGAACGATTATCGTGTTCGTCACAGGCCGAGAAGATGACTGTTGAATTCCCACGTTCTATGTACTATTTCTTAGAGAAGCCCCGAGAATAGCTCTCTCTGTTATCCGTGGAATAGTTTAACGATCATGGTCTATATCTCTGCACCGTGAACCATGGTTACACTGGTTAACGACTTTATCTTCATACACTTAGGTGTAGGCTTCCAAATTGCTGTCTAACCCAGGCCTATTACCCTGATCAAGCTGCATTGCTTATCTAACTTTCGAATACTTATACGAATGACTCATAAGACTAGTAATCAAATATTTGTAATAATTAATATTTTTTTAGAATGCGTTCGTCAATCCCTTTCATATATTGCCCCTATGTATTTATAATATAAAAAAAATAATATAATATAAAATATTTAACTAAAACATAGCCTTTTATATATAATTTAACTAAAATTAATATCCTACTAATATTATAAATGCGAAAGTTTGTATGTATGGATGTTTGTTTCTCTTTCACGGCTTAAACGGCTGAACGGATTTGAATGAAATTTGGCACGTAGATAGATTAGGACCTGGATTAACACGTAGGCTACGTTATTTGACTCCACGCGGGCGAAGCCACGGGCAGCAGCTAGTGGAATATATAGGAGTTATCATTAACTGAGCCTGATTTCACTTATGTATGTCAAAAACTTTATGAGATAAATGTCTGTGATATGACAGACAGACTTAGTCATATGTGATGTTATAAGGGTTTTAGTATTTTTATTTTTGGCTGCTGAACTTTAAAATTGACTGGACTGGAATCATAATGCTTAGGGGATGGATTTTTATACTCTGCAAGCAATGGATAAAGTATAGTATAGTCTAATAAGGTAACTAATGGCGCATCGATTCTATCAATCCTTATCATACGGAAATGTGGGTACAAATATATAGGATTTAAGAACAGGGAGCAGTAATAGACTAGTGAGGGCATTACCACCAAATTTATTGTTTTTTTTTTTTGCAACATCGGGGGCATAGAAGCATACGGTGCACCTGATTCTAAGCGGTTACCGTAGCCTATGAACTCCTTGGGAGCTTACTGGTGACCACCCATGCACGCACGAACACGACAAGCCTCTAGGGAGTTATTATTCGTCTGCGGTTTTCTGTGAGGGGGAGATACTTCCCCTGGCAGGTTGGTTTAATGCGCCCTACCTCTCTTAAAAACACCCATACCATACCATACTATGTTTTACCTGTGTGGGAATCGAACCCACAAGCATTGGTGTCAAAGTAACGTAACAGCGCGTTACACCACGGCGCCACCGAGCTCGTCAAAAATCATCGTCGTCGTGTTTTCGCATTTATGTACATATTTGTAATTATCACTTGCTCGTTGGTGAATATCTATCTATTTATAACTTCACGCCAAATCCCTTGCAAGGTAGGCAGAGAGAACCGAGCGCCACGCGACTCGATCCTTACATACCTCACTCGCTTCTATTCATTGCTCTTCTCATGCACGCTCGCTGGTTTCTACGGTTTAAGGAATATAATTTGTGGAATTGATGTCAGGAGCCCTAGAAACCGGCGAGCGTGCATGAAAAGAGCAATGAATGTTAAAGAAGCGAGTGAGGTATGTAAGGATCGAATCGCGTGGCGCTCGATTCTCTCTGCCTATTGATAAAGAAGTATTCCGCCGTTCATTGCTCCATTCAGGAACTCTAAAGCAATGGTTGGCTGGAAGAGATTCCTCGAAGGAATAAGCCCGCCTTTACAAATCATGTAATTTTTATACTTGTATTTATAATTGTAAATAATGCAATAAAGTTATTATAAAAAAAAAAGTATTTTGAGGCCTCTTAAACATATTATGTTCCAAGGCTATCCAGTTTTCTATGTTTATCTGGAACATATTTTTTGAATGTGAACATGTAAAAAATGACAATGAATCGGCACTACTACATGGCCATGTTTCTTTTCACGCTCAGACACGGTATATTATTTTGGAGTAATTCTACAGATAAAACGATGCCTCAGAGCAATGTATAACTTATCTACTGATTCTTGTTGGCCTTTATAAGTATATAATATAATAATAATAATAAATATTGTCGGACAAATTACACAGCGCCATCTAGCCCCAAAATAAGCGAAGCTTGTGTTATGGGTACTAGAAAACTGATAAACATACGTAAATACATTTTTTTTTTGTAAATACATACTTATCATACATAGAAAATACCCAGACAAGGAAGTATATAATATAATAATAATAATAAATATTGTCGGACAAATTACACAGCGCCATCTAGCCCCAAAGTAAGCGAAGCTTGTGTTATGGGTACTAGACAACTGATAAACATACGTAAATACATTTTTTTTTTGTAAAATTCATACATATCATACATAGAAAATACCCAGACCAAGGCAAACAGACATGTTCATGCACACAAATGTTTGTACTGTGTGGGAATCGAACCCACGAGCGTTGGTGTCAAAGTAGTGTAACAACGCGTTTCACCGCTACGCCACCGAGCTCGTCAAAAGTCTGCATGCCTATTTAATTACCGCACGCGTGAACGCATGAAAGATAAAATATGTATGATTCTTTCCAAAACAGCCTTTTTGAGTAAAAGTGTTTTCTATATAATGATTCTCATATGAAAAGTGTGTCGGTGTTAAAATAAGAAGAGGCATGCTCCGTTGGTTCGGACATGTAGAAAAAATGCAGGATGAAAGAATGACGAAGCATATATACAATTCAAAAGTGGAAGGATGTAGGAGCCGAGGAAGGCCAAGACTTACCTACCATGATCAAATTGGTCGTGTTCTATCAGAAGGTGATGTCAGGAGCCCTAGAAACCGGTGAGCGTGCATGAAAAGAGCAATGAATGTTAAAGAAGCGAGTGAGGTATGTAAGGATCGAGTCACGTGGCGCTCGGTTCTCTCTGCCTACCCCGTAAGGGATTTGGCGTGAAGTTATAGATAGATAGATTCTCGAAACTACAACAAAATCCCAACGTCCATACGTGCGACGGTTGAAATATACAACTTCAAAAAGAAACTCTTGTGATCTACTGATAGTTAAATGTTACTGTACCTACACATGTTTTTTTATACAACATCGGGAGGCATACAAGCATACGGCCCACTTGATGTAAAGCGGTTATCGTAGCCTACGAACGCTTGCAACACATTAAACACCCACAGATTCTCACACAGGACCCGATCCCGACCGATCGCAATACATTGTCACTCGCGTGATGCCACCTCTGCTGCTAACGCAGCAACTCCTAAGGAGCTTACTGGTAACCCCACTCACACGCAGGTACAGAACAACGCCCAGAGAGTTATTTGCCTACGGTTTTCTGAAAGGTGGAGGTACTTCCCTAGCCGGGTTGCTTTGATGTGCCCTATCTCTCTTGGAAACACCCAGACCAATATAAACAGGCATGTTGATACACACAAGTGTTGTAATCTGTGGGTCCTGTGTGAGAATCTGTGGGTGTTTAATGTGTTGCAAGCGTTCGTAGGCTACGTAAACCGCTTTTCATCAGGTGAGCCGTATGCTTGTATGCCTCCCGACGTTGTATAAAAAAATAAAGCTGACCTCTAAGAAACTTGGGTGTGCTCAACGGAGCCAAGCAGTACTGTCAAATTAATGCTTTTCGTTGTTTATATTCGGGGCAATGCTGTCTGACTAAGGCTTGTATAACATGTATAAGTCTCAAGTCAGACTGCATATGGAGTACTGTAGTCACCTTTGGGCGGGGGCACCTGGATACTAGCAACTTGTGACTCTGTGCAAAGACGATCAGTGTTCGAAGTAGTTGTTCGACATGATGCCAATGGCCGCATTTTACAATCACACCTCTCGCCTACAGCTGCGAGTTCATCCTCATACAATGGAGCGGCAATGGTCACGTACTGTGCGGTTCCTGAGAAGTTTTCTACCGAGAACTCTATTAAGTTGTGGAATGAGCTCCCTGCCGAGATTTTTTCTGATGACTACAGCATGGGGTTCTTCAAGAAAGGCGTGTGGTGGTTTATACAGGCTCTGACACTCCTGGTGTTGAAATGTCCATTGGCTACGGTAACTGCTTACCGTCAGGCAGCCACCTTAATGGTATAAAAAAAATGATATCCATAGTAAGTAGATCTGAAATAGATATAGGTAGATAAATAATATTTTTCAATTAATAGAAAATTAAACCTGTGCAGGTACCGCTTGCCTGAGAATATTACAGCAGCGTAAAAATGACATGTGCTTAAAAATCTTAGCAACGAAACCTATCGCGATATTTTTAATGGTTAGCTTCGTCCACGAGCTGTGATGTTGCCTTTATTAATGGTGGCGCAAGGGTCAGTGTCATAACAGCCTTAACCCAGACCACGTGGGTTTGCCTATGTGTGCTACGTGTAATCGTTAACTGCTATAATATCAAGAGAAATTAATAAACACCTACGTAGCAGTCAATGCGTTCGCGTATAACATGTATTCAACTGATGGTTGGTTGGAAACATGTCGCGCACTCGTGGTTCTGCACATCAAAGCGCCTCCGCAACATCATAAAACAGCGTGGGGAGATCCAGTATATATAATCGTTGCCAAATGTTAATATGACCATCTCCTATTTAGGAAGGTCGTGGCTCAAATTAATGCTTTTCGTTGTTTACATTCGTTACCAATTTCAACTATGTAATTTTAAGCCATTATCATAATCATGAAGACGCACCGACTTTGGATAAAACACGCAACTTGGTAGGACAAGGTTGCCTCTATGTGGATATATTACTTTATATTTACAAGCGAAATTACAATAGAATACTAGCAAAGAAAATAAAATATTACTGCATAATAAAGCGATGATTATGTCCATCTATTATGTTGTGTCAAGATGACTGTCCTCGGAGCGCCCTCACTATTTTGAGCATGCAAACGGTTCTAAACTGTTACACTAGTCTTAAAGAACCGGTTCTCAGTTTCGAAGTCTTTTTCAAGTTCTTTTTATCTTTATTACCAGCCCTAGACGTCAACGGTTCATCATATTATGGATTATTTCTTATAAAAACAAATTTAAATGTAAGTTTTTAACAAAATAAAAATGTTATATAAGTACTATACAATAATAACTGCTGCAATTGTTAAAAACATTTGTGGAATCAGAATTTGTTTTTGAAATAGGAAATGCGTCTACATCACTTAATGCGTACGTACTTATGGACATACGTACTAATTCAAAAATACGTACAATTTAAGAACTGCACTGCTGCGCGACGTGTGTCGAAATGCGCATAATGACGTTTCGTTATTCTAGTAAGCGATCAGTAGGCCGATTCGACTAAAAAACAACCAACAACTGCAACTGCACTGCAGCGCAGCGTGTGTCAAAATGCGTACATTTTGACGTTTCCATAAACGTCGCTGCTGTCAGATCGCTTAACGAAACGTCAAAATGTACGCAAGTTTTTAGTAGAATCGGCCTACAGGCTGCAGTGATATTGCAGCAATGAAATAATACATGCTCTAAAAAATACGTGTATACATAATTATAATTATCTATACACGTATTATATGATATTCATTATAATTTGTATAATATAATATAATATGTGTATACATAATTATAATTATATATACACGTATTATATTAATTATAATATAATTTGTACATGCTACTAACATAGGTTATTAGTGTCATGGTTACTAATATTCTGAGTCTTAGCTACTTGAAATAAATAAATTTAATTAATATTATTGATAATACAGGCTATGCATAGCTCCTACGAGACTCAAATGATGGGAATAAACGTGCAATTGCAGTTTTTTACTATATAATTGATGAGGTCACAGTTCTGTCTTAATTATAGCGCCACGTGATTCAATCCATCAATTACACTTCTTTGATATTTAAAGATCTTCTCATGCACGATTTTGAAAATTTAATTGATTCCAGAACTAGAACAGGAGAATCCTATTCATTTCAGAGTAGTTTGCTATTATCGATTATCTGAATTAAGTCTCAAAAAAAAAATAATGTCATCACGTATGAAATTGTATTATCAGTACAATTTCATACAATTTTGCCATTGAGTGTTGTTCAAATGACTTAGACTAGTTGAAAGTACGAAAACATGATTAATTTGTTTAATGAAATTTGAATTATACCGCGCATTTTTGAGAAAAACCTATTTATAATAAGAATTTAGTTCTAGTACTCAAAATATAACATTGGAAAGATGCAATCAAGACTTGTAATAATTTACAATTTACATTTGGTTTTGTAATTTAGTTTAGAATCTAAACTTTAGATGATTTCGTGCTGGTGTGTATTGTGGGACGTTTGTATGAATTTTCCACACTTCTCTAATAAACGTTAGACTTGACCTTGTCCAATTACATTATTTCGCCGTCGGTCATTCCAGGTCGCCGAATAAATTGTCACCCGTAATAGCTCAGTTGGCAGCTGGTGTTATTTTGGTATTAACCGCTGAAGTTATATATCTTCGTTTTTTGTATTAACTGCTGACGTTATTAGTTTATTAAACTTTCTATTCTAGAATATGTTTTTATTTTTGGTAGATGCTCTGAGCAACAAACTGATTTATTTCAGAAAAGTGTAGTGAATTATTTCAAGGGCCGAAATTTTAATGGCGAGACGACGCTGTCATTGTATTTTTGTTTTAAATTACGCTGGTGATATATAAGCATGCTCCGTCGGTTCGGACATGTAGAAATAATGCAGGATGAAAGAATGACGAAGCAAAAGTGGAAGGATGTAGGAGCCGGGAAGGCCAAGACTTACCTACCGTGATCAAATTGGTCGTATTCTATCAGAAGGTGATGTCGGGAGCCCTAGAAACCGGCGAGCATGAGAAGAGCAATGAATGTTAAAGAAGCGAGTGAGGTATGTAAGGATTGAGTCACGTGCCGTTCGGTTCTCTCTGCCTACCCCGCAAGGGATTTGCCGTTATGTTATAGATAGATATATGTATAATTAAAGAACAATGTAAGTGTAGAGACTGAGCAAGCTGTTCTCAGCTGAAGCTTTCATTGGTTGACTAGTTTAAATTTTAAGTTTATAGTAAAAATTTTACTTCATTGAGTAACAATTCAACCCCATGAAGACACAATTTTGCGCGTTCGCCGTTAAGGAAACCCCATTTACTGTGGTTCCTGAATTCCAGAACTCCCCTCTTAGTTCTTACCATCGCCAATAGCATTAGGGTGCTTGGCGTCGAGGTCTCCAGTGCCGTCCAATATCGAAGTCACCTGGAGGAAAAGGTCAAGCTGGTGTTAAATAAACTTGGTGTGCTCAACAGAGCAAAGCAGTACTTTAGCGCGGGGCAAAGACTTATGCTACTTTAATATTATAAATGCGAAAGTTTGTATGTATGGATGGATGTTTGTTGCTCTTTCACGCTTAAACGGCTAAACGGATTTGAATGAAATTTGGCACGTAGATAGATTATGATCTGGATTAACACATAGGCTACGTTATTGACTCTACGCGGGCGGAGCCGCGGGCAACAGCTATTGTTATATAAGTTTCAAGTCAGATCGCACATAGAGTACTGCAGTCACCTTTGGCGGAAGCAGCTGGATACCAGCTTGTACTGTGTGATTCCGTTCAGAGAAGAGCTGTGAGAATTGTCGACGATCCTAAGCTTACACTCGATATTGAACCCTTAACTTTAAGGAAAGATTTGCCTCCCTTTGTGCGTTCTACCGATTGTACAACGGGTTGTGTTCTGAAGAATTATTCGATATGATGCCGACAGATATCTTTTATAATCACGCCGCTCGCCGACGGCGAGGAGTTCACCCTCACACGTTGGAACCGCAATGGTTATCTCATTGTGCGCATTTGTGAAATTAATAAAGTGCTAGTTATACGTCGAGTGGGTAAGACGGCATACCGGTAGTGGTGCTGAAGCAATATGCTCCCGATTCGTTTTCTGTACTGACGAGGCCTTTCGCGCTTTCATACTCCATTGAAGTATCGCCTGGAAGCCTGCTAATGTGTACCCGGCACCCCAAAGGTTTCTTATCATATCATAGATTGAATTAAACAATTTTTAACGGAAATATCGCGTATTCTTCGTGCGACCACGGACGCTGCAAAGCGTTCGAAACGTCAGGTTCAACAACTAAATAAAATACGCGATACTTCCGTTAAAAATTGTTTAATTCAATGTGTAACAATCGCGAAAACCTAAGACAATACTATATCATAGATTCTATGCTGGAAGACGCGCGGCATGTTGACCTCATTTATTATTCAAAGTGAACATACTAGAATAAACTAACTACGCGACAGCAGCAAAAGCGTATTGTCAGCGTAGTTCAGTGGTCTGCGGAGCGAACAATGACCGACCAACATCTTGCCGTGTCAACAGATTAACAAAAATACAGAGTGAGAGGCTATATCTGTCCACTACAAACTCGGATATAGGTACAACATAGACACATACAATATTACACTCTTAACGTTGGGCACTCAGCAACACATATATATGATTATGTTTCGAGTGTTAGGCCTATTAGGGCATAGTAGGGAGTTTGTTACCTTAATGTAGCAGGGAGCTTACAGGTAGTCCAGGGTAACAATTCCCCTTACAGTCAGTGATTACCTATACTGAGGCGTGTGCACTTCTTTCTTTGTACTCTCTCTCTTACCCTGCCTTACCAGTTTGAAAACATATACCATATGTACGCTGTTTCTAATAGTCTGTAGTCGTCTAGCTCCGGATATACCATTCCTTGAATTTCCATTAGTTTTCCCTCTTTGCATATCCACGTTCTGCAATGAGTATCGAAATATCTTATCCTTTGTAGATAGATATTCATGGCACGCATAATGGCTAGTCACGAGACATTTACAAAGAAATTTGGATAGATCTACTTTATCCATTGCACATACACATTAATGGGTAAGCTACGATGGTTTGTCTCGCTGTATCCATTACCATTAATCATGATTGCGTTTTTATAGACACCTACAAACGCTGCGTCGTGACATGTTGCGACGTCGTATACAGGCACAGTATTCCGATTATATTTATATATATCCTAAATGAAATCACTTTCATACGTTAGTGGTCAATAAAATGAATTTATGTGTCCAAATAGGGAGTTTGCCAGAAGAGCGCCTATAGCAGCCTCTACCAATTCAGCAATCCTGTAATTCCGAACCGGATTCGTGACAATGTGCGGGTTAGATTACTCCTACAGTACGCGCACTCGCCCCCGTTGTTGCGAAAAACAATGCATAGGGCGGCGATGTTTGGCCGCCACCCATCAAGCAGCGCACATTGACGCACGTCGAGGGGAGCTGCTGAGTGCCGTATATGTGTGTGGGAATGTATGAGTGAACTGGAGAATAAAATGAATCATTCCAGTACCATGACGTTTGCAACGTCGCCGAAATATCGGGAAAATGTAAAAATAATTAATGATAAGTGGCATATTTACAATAGTTTGTAAACAACCGTGAATTGAAAAACATAAGTCTTGTACAACATAAGTCTTTACCGCGACACCCAGAATCTCAACAGTCTCAACGCTGACGTTTCGAATGGTTTGCAGCATCTGTGGTCGCAGTAAGACTAGTATGTTCACTTTGAATAATAAATGAGGTCAACATGCCGCCTGTCATCCAGCATAGAATCTATGATATGATAAGAAACCCTTCGTGTCTTGTCCTATAACATATTCCGCATGATCTATTAAAAAAAACACTGGGAATAATTATAAATAGTGTGGGACCGTTACTATTTTGCGTTGATTATTTATGATATAAAAAACACGGCGAAAAATTTGCGATTAATTCATTCGTTGAAAAGTGTTATGATCGATTATACCAAGAATTTATGTGTAGCAACCAATGCTGGTCTGCACGAGACTGCACTGACGCGTTAATATGATGTGTGGTTTCCAATTAAGGCAATCTAGCCGTCAATTACGAGGAAAGAAGAACCATTTTGGTTACTAATTAATCAAATTTTAGGCAGGGTCTGCTACTTTCAAGTGATCATAGAAGGTATTATGATATTAAGCTATTATTACGATTTTTTCCATTTTTTAAGAAAATGTGGTAAAAATGAGTCGAAGTTGCTTACTTTTTTGTGAAAAAAAACTTGGACCTAGCCAAGTTTTTTTCACAAAAAAAGTAAGCAATATATTTTGAAAACTCATTAATATTAACTACCCTACGTTACCAACCGATACACGCAATAGTCCTGCTATGACGTTTGGAGGAGAACGACTAGTCTAAGCCTAGGCCGTTATTATAAGATTAATGTAGGCCAAAATTTGATTTCCTAAATCTAGTAATAATTTCGGCCATTTTGAAATCGATTTAACACGCTGATGGTATTACATCTGGGGCTAGAAGCGCCCTAAATTAAGGCAGCTGTATGTATGAGAATATAATGTACCTAATTGGTAATTGAGTAGGGTCCTGTAATGAACTGACATGTTTCAACAGGCCTAAAGTAATAATGTAATTGCTGTCTCTCTAGTAATAGCAACACATCGGACCTAATTTCCAACAACGCTCGAGTACGGGCGAGTGTTAATTAATAAAGTGGATATGCTTCTGCTTCGCTCTCGCTATCTCAGCATAGCGTGATCGTTCCGGCGGCTTATTGCGAATTCATACTTGCATACATTATGGATATTGAATGCTCCGCTGATCGTCGCCGATGTAAGCGTTTCTGTTTGTAAATTAACTAGGATGTTACGGTTAACAAAACAAACAGGCGTTTCAATTTGATTACTACGTCGCTTTCAAGGTCAGCGGATTAGAAGATTGTTGGTGTGATGTCAATTTGTAATCGTGAACATTGTATATATGTAATTGACTGCAATTCTTTTATGCATATGTAAATAGGCGAAGACAAAACTGTTCCGTACCCTTTTTCCCTCTGTTTATTAATCGATTTTTTTTTGTTTAGCTATTGACGAGATTTATTGGTCAAATTCAAAAAAAAATATTGTGGTACAAGCAGTTGGCAGTTGAAATACATATAAAAATTATGTGACCGCTGTGTTCCGCCACATAGGCATACAATAAGAAATCAATTTTAAATTTATCAATGGAAAGAAAATTATGACGTACACTTTAACTTATATTTTGAACTTTGCTATAAAATCTTACGACCGTTCTATATTGCAAACCAAAGTAATGAGTAATAAAGGTAATGTATTGTCAAGTTCACGACGTTTAGTCTGTCAAAAATTCATCCAGTCTAATAAGATTTTTGGACTAACAAGTCACGGGGTTTCCTTTTCAAGGTACTTATTTCTGGTTCTTCTCGAATAGATTTTGGTACTTTGTTGTATATTTGTGAAGCAGTGCATAATATATTTTTTCTTCCACCCTCATTGGCATCATGCGTAACCTACCTGTGAGTGTGAGACGAACACGCTGTGAAACTCAATTGTCCCTGATAAGATGACATATAATGAATTTAACACTTTCGAAAATGTATAAGCACGGCAGTGTCAAGATTGGTCTGTTATCTGTCAGTCAGTCATACATATTTACATATATTCATTCAGTCAATGGTAAGTATATCATGTAGATGATTCTGAAATATCGCATATTGTTGCGCATGTTGCAAGACTGTGGTACAGTAGATAATAAGTCTACTGTGACAATGGCCCTCGGGCGGCTTGAAAATACTGGCCTCGGCAAATCCGCATTTGAGCAGCGTGGGGGAGTATACTCTAAAACCCCTTCGGTTGAAGGGAGACCTGCAGTGGGATGAGTAAGGGTTGATGTGGTGGATGCGGTTGCGGATTTTTTTAAATGACAATTGTTTCATAAATGTATTTATGCAGAAAATAATTGAATTCTCTTGAACTTACGATCACTATTCTCGAGCACTCGTTTTCTGATTGACAGAAATGAAGAAATTCAAGGCCTTTGGATTTCTGACAGATTGTCATCATTAAGTGTATTGACACACTTGCAGAAAATACCTCGGTCTTGACCTACAAGCTCCCTGTATACTTGGAAGTCCCTATGCTGTTTACATTCTTGGGACAAATATTTGTATGACGTACAAATATTTGTCCCGTATCTATGTTTTGTCTTGTCGCGCTATAATATAAAACAATACGTTTATTCCACAAATAGGGTAAGTATTCAAGGTAGTTGTTAATACTTTTTTTTAAATAAGAATGCCAAAGTGGCCACGGTCACAGAGTAATAAAACACTAGAGGAAAATTGATAGTCGAAAAAAATACCTAATTAATTATTTTCGTACTACGATTTTTTTTGTTAATCGTATATAATTATTTAGGTGATCTCTAGTGAAAGTAAGTCATGTTTGGTTTTTGGATGGTTTCTAACAGAAAACATGGTAAACCTTTGCTCTTGTTGTATTCCGTTGTATATACAACCTCCAGAGGCGGATTACAAACAGCAAGGAAGTTAGATAAGCAGAGGGTCTACCAAAAAATCTCTGTCCTAGATCGATGGATCGATTCCGACAAGCTTTCAAATTGATAGAAATATGCATATATTATAAGAAATATAAATATATTATTATTGAAAGAAATATACATATATTATTTCAATGTGAGCTTGTTTAAATCGAATGGTTCTTAAGGAATATTTAGTGTAAATAGATCACTGTTTTAAATACATTAATTGTAGCAAACAAGCATACGGCCGTAGCCTACGGACACTTGCAACACCAGGAGTATCATAGGTGCTTTGCCGATACTGTAAAACATATTCCAACATATCGAGCAAGAAATCGAGAACCTCCTAATTTATATTTTTAAAGAGTGGTTTGAAGCAGACTGCTGATAGATGAGTTATTTGCACAACACAAAGTAAAATTACATTTGCCACTGATAAATTACAGACTGCTATACACAACAAGGCGATTTTATTGCTGAAATAATCTAATTAATAATGATTAATGTGGATGTTTAAGGGACTATGTGGACTAATTTACAGAATAATTTAATAAGGGAGATAGGGCGCATGAAAGCAGCTCGTCTAGGGAAGTATTACCTCCACCTCACAGAAAACCGCAGACAAATAACAACTTTGGTGTTGTGGTCCTGCGTGTGAGTGAGGTCACCAGTAAGCTCCTAAGAAGTTTCTGTGCTAGCAGCAGAGGTGACATCGCGCGAATAATATTTAATGTATTGAGAACGTTCGTAGGCTACGGTAACCGCTTTCCAATAGGTAGGGCGTTTGCTTGTATGCCTCCTTGCTTTGCATAAAAAAAACCAATAGACTTATTATGAATATTGATGCATGTTTATTATTATGAATAGTTGGCGGAGGTCGCAAGTCGTCAGAGGCCGAGGAGACGCCGCGGAGGGTGCGGTCGCGGGCGTCCAGCGTGTCCGACGAGGGCGGGTTTAACGAGCCTTCGCCAGAGGTGGTGGCGAGGCTGCGGCCTGCCGACTACCGCGAGCCCCCGCCGCCGCTCACACGAGAACACAGGGACGCGGAGCGCACGCGCTCCGACCCTGACACGCTCTCTGTCCTGCAACAGGTTGGTGATTTATATATCTTTTTTATACCACTAAGGTAGGAAACAAACATGAAGTCTGCCTACAGGTTAGCAGTTACCGCAGCTTACGAGTTACAACACCAGGGGTGTGACACGTGCCTGTCGACTCTGTAAAAACCTCTTTAATGGATATGTCCACCTAAGTATTATCTCTGTCTATATGTATCTTGTCGGGTCATGGCGGTGTAGTTAAGAGTATCAGGCGCCACATGACTTGGCATGTACCACCTCACTCGTCTCTTTAACTTCATAAATTCTTCTCTCGTCGTTAAGGCTCCTTACATCACCTAATAAGACACTACTAATTTGCTCGTCATATGTAAGGCTACGTCTTCCTCAATTTCTACCTTCTACCACTTTTGTTTTATATTTCTGATTCATATTTTTTTTACTCCGCATTTTTTTACATATCTGAGCCAATGGAGCTGTTCGTGTTAGCTCAACATCGATCATTTTCTTCCAGACGTTCTGTATGTTTTTATCTTAATTATATTTTATTTTTTTACTAAGGATACTACAACAATGAATCAAGTAGTTATCCGACATAATGAAGTTCCTCCTATTGCTAATGCAGAAACTCTTCAAAAGGTTATCTTAACCCACCCTAGAAAACAATAACCCTCCAGACATTTAGTTTGCCAGTGCCTCGTTTATCAGTAAACAGAGTGCACCTCAGTGCAGATTGGCTTTGATTCTAAACATGATGGTGAGCCACTTGTACTCCAAAAAGTCACTGTTTTGTTTAGACACGATCTGTTTTTTTATACAACTTCGGGAGGCATACAAGCATACGGCCCACCTGATCTAATGCGGTTACCGTAGCGTATCACTCGCGCGAAGCCATCTCTGCTGCTAATACAGCATTTCCCTCTATGGAGTTGTTATTTAGCTGCGGTTTTCTTTGAGGTGGAGATACTTGTGCAGACGGGCAGTGCTGCTTTTGATGCACCCTACCTTTCTACACCCAGATCAAGATAGATAGACATGTTCATGCACCCAAATGTTTGTGGGAATCGAACCCACAAGCGTTGGTGTTAAAGTCACGTCATTCACCACTACGCCACCGAGCGCGTCAAACTGTACATTCGTCTTAAATTTATTCCAGGATTCTGGCGTAGTAGTGAGCGAGGCAAGCCAAGGCTCCATAGAGGTGCTCGATAAGTCGACCACTAGCCAATGGAGCGTATCGGAGGCAGAGAACGCAATCGGCGACCGCGGCGGAGACGCCGGCGACGATGCGGCTGGGGTTGCCGATGACGCCGGCGACGTCGCCGACACGCGCTGGGACGACGGCGACGGCAAGCAACCCGACAGCATGACACCTGACGAGGCAGAGATACTGCTCAGCTCCAGGTAAACTATACACTATTTTACTAGTGTTGGAATAACCAGTTCCACTTGATGTACTTGTAGTAAATTCTATGTCATATTAATCTAGGATTAATTCCAGAAATTACGCTGACATTTTTCTAAAGCAGCGAGATTTCGTGCCGTTTTTAACAGTTTAATTAAATTTGACCTTTGCGGCCAATTGGACCTTTGATGATGCTCATTTTTTTCTTCATTCACCGTCTATAATTTTGAATGGCAATAATTTATATAGAAGAACATATGTATTCAAATAGCAGATAAAAAAGGTAATGAAACATTCCTGTAAAAAACTTTATTGCTCTTTTTCTGATTAAATGTCCAATTGTTGTTATATAATCAAATATTTTATTTGTTTTATTAAATTGAATATTTACAAAATGGCTTAGAATTTAAAAAATGTTTTTTTTCTGCCATAAATTTAACAGACTAAAAAATATACAATCTAGCTATCCCGAGAGGGAGTTGTCCATTTTATCATATTCATAAATAGCAAGCGCATAAAATAGAACTGCCTATTCTGAACTCTGCACATGACATTATCACCGTATCAAATGTTTAATCTGCCTACACTACTCTGACTCACTGTATACTAGTTGGTAGTCGCTTTTGTTATCGCATGTTTTTGATAGATAATATTATGCATAGCCAATTTCTCTTTTCGGTTTCTTGTATCCCAATTAACCGTTGCCTTTTGATAATCGTTGACGAATTTTGCCAATGATGCAATTTAGGTTACATTTTTAACATTATCTAAAATATAAATGTATGCAGTTTAGCCTGCTTCGTTTGCTTCCGCCATTAATTAGTTCATGCGAACTAACGCCGGTTGGGCACCCACTCTTTATCGTTGGTAGATGCTTTCTGTCGCTGCCATGGCTGCTCCGGTCGTCTCTGCCTCGATTGGCGGAAACACACAAAATGATTAGATCAAATTGCATGTAGGTTTGACTTTTTCAAAAAAAGAAATTTTTAACTATGTACGTGATCATAATGTAAACTATTTTGTGTAATAGGCTACCAAAAGTCACGTATAGGTATGTAATGGTTTACCCTACTGCATTTTACCGCGAAAATGAAACCGAATCTGAACAGTGATCCCTTTAATAGGGATCAATGTTCAGATTCGATTTCTTAGTAATTAGAATCTCTGCAACCTACCTTCTACTAACGTGATTGAATGTAGAGCGATTGGAATTTCTGGTCAGAGCCGCAACAACGGCGTGATTATGTTCTCTTCAAAGTCCGCTTACTCCGTGGATTTCCCAATGTCATTTTCACTTTTCTACTCAAAACCACACGAAATAATCGTAAATGCCAAGTGCATTAGTGCTATTGGCAAAATAAACTTCGAATGCGGAAATTAAAATTAAAAAAAGGTGCGCTTCCCAAATTGTTCTTACAATTAAGTACCAATAACTGTACGAAACACTTGATAGTTTTATTTTTAAATATAATTAGGAAATAAAAACTCACAAGAAAATATACCATTCTCGAAAATATACCATATTCAAATATCATATCTTTTCTGTGCTCACGTCTGTGTCTTTTTATTATTTTCTGCAAAATATTAGCACAAAACATTAATATCTTTGTTATATTTTGCTTATTTTTACCTTCCTTTCCTTGCAGTTAAAAATCTTGATCATACTATATTTTTCACTTAATTACTTTCTACCTGACACTTTGTGTGATGTGTCCCTGAGGTAACCATCTAAAATTATGCAATTCTGTTCTTCTGGGAAATAGAACATTAGGAAAATACTATTATTAAAATAAAACGCATTTTTGTATATGCATTTGGAACCTTGTTATAGTACAATACGAGTGTAAGTGGTACATCATCCTATTTCGAACCATACAAGTATACGGCCCACCTGATGTGGATAAAGTGGTTACAGTTTTATGTGAGGTGGAGTTTCCCTAATCGAACTGCTTTGACGCACACTACCTGCTTAAAAACACCGATATAGATACACATTTCATCCCCACAAATATTTCTTGTGTGTTAATCTAATTTATAGAAGCCTCGGTGTTATAGTAACGTTGCTACTCTCTCAACAATCGGGCTCGTTAATTTACACGTGCACCTTAATCTGCGACACCGTATACTTTGACGATCAGCAAACGAAACTCTGGCGGAAGAAGGATATGAAATTATATTATTTAATCTAGAATCAGAAGATCACACAGCCAGACAACCATTTCCGACGATTTGTTTTCTTCTTGCAATTGATTGCAAGCTCAGGAAGCTTTAAGGAGGTGTAGATTTAGCGTAAGGGTGGTAATGTACGATACTCATTGTGTTGTAAACTAGTATATATAGCAAATCGATACTTGTTCTTCACAACTGTATTATAAAAACTATCTATGTCCTACATTTTTTAAAGAAATAAGTGTATCTAAAATCTGCATAGAGCAGAACTAGAAATTCGTACAAATAATAGTTGGTAGTCCATGCCTAGCCTCTGTGTAGTTTAAACTTTGGCTCTTATTGCATGAACAAACTTCACTGTACTTGTATAGTAGAGAAATATAAGCAGTAGAATAACTTCAAAGAAATTGTTACACTTATACGTGGTACGCGCGATGTTATACGATTCGCTGTCAAATTAGTAGCGACTTATCCTGCGAAAGAGCTTGCCATATTTTACTACGTACCTATTTTGTAACGTGCTTCTCACTTTTCAAAGAGTATCGGCCTGCAGTAAAGAAAATCCTAAATGCACACTAACTTTATTTACTGCTTACATCACTCTACTTGTCAACACGTTGCATTTTGACAATAATATCTATTGTATTTATCGCACATGAGTAGAAGTTATTGATCATTATTATACTATTTTCTTTATATTCAAAACATTATTTAATAATTATGCTTATTATATTATTATTAAATGTTGAATTTTTATCATTTGCATGCTGCCTGTCCGCACAACGCTTCATTCTTGATGATCTGATCATATTTGCAGTATTCTGGAGAAAAAACTTAGGTAAGCTCGCCGCATTTGTATCGTATCTATAGTTTTATCTGCTTCATTCTTAACGTGCTACTGCAATTTCAGCTGTATTTTTATATGAATATTCGTTTCATATTGCTCTATCATTACATGTGTTGGCAAAGTTGTTGTTAGGATATGTATGTATATATCACTATCGGTAATGAATCGGTGACCGACATGGTTTTAGCCTTACATGTTATGAATACTTTCGTAGCCTTTTTGTGTGAAATAGTAATGAGCTCGTTACTACCTTGCATGAAAACATCTTGATAAATCCCTAGTTTGTTCGTACTTATTGAATTCTCAATGATCCTTTTTCATATGGATGGTAGGAAAAAGCGTTTACTGAATACGCATGTACACGGGCTAAAATCACGCTAGTGTCATTTGGTGCCTGCAGTATGCCTGTGAATTATAAACGTACCTAAATATTTGCCTGCCATAACATTAATTTTGTGTGTATTTTCCCGTGAAATTGAACGACTTTCTTCTAAGTTAATGTCCTCTTCTCCAGGTTTATTTCCTTTTATTCGCGTATAAATGTCTGCCGTGCGCACATAAAGTATCGACAAAGGATTCCACATCTTTGTGCAATTTTGCAATGCCCGTCTATTGCATACACTATTTTGTTGTTCATTCACTGTTTCATTAATTTTCTGCTTTTTTAAGCTTTTATTATTTATTTGTTATATTATGATGTAAATAAAACGACATTAACATCGAACCTTAAAAAGTAACATCGTATGTAAAATACTTGTGTGTACATATTTTCAGGCAAGAAGCTCTGCTGTCAGACGAGCAGGCGCAGGAGATAGTAGCGATGCTGTCGCCGCACGCGCTGCCTCACGATAATGGCATATCGCTAAACGACAGCTACCAGTCCGTACTCTCCTATGAGAGGTGAGTTCTATTATCATCATTTTAAACAAGAAGTTCTGCTGTCAGATGGGCAGGTGCAAGAGATAGTGGGGATTCTGTAGCCGTACGTGCTGTTTCACGACAATGACATGTCGCTAAACGATAGCTACCAGTCCGTACTCTCGTATGAGAGGTGAGTTCTATTATCATCATTTTAAACAAGAAGTTCTGCTGTCAGATGAGCAGGTGCAAGAGATAGTGGCGATTCTGTAGCCGTACGTGCTGTTTCACGACAATGACATATAGCTAAACAACCGCTACCAGTCACCATCTTTTCAGACAAGAATGTTTTCAGAGGAATTATGTCGGCACCCGCACTGCATTACGACAACGGCATGTTGCCAACTACAGCCACCAATCCATACTCTGATATGATAGGTGATTTGAATCAACATCATTATGTCAAATAAGAAACTGTATTGTCAAGACAAGCAATGCAAAATAGAGAATCTGCGCTGTCAAATTCACGAAATTTATGTAATAAAGTCATCTTAAAAAAAGTACCTTATCTGTAATACGCATCATATTTTTTCAATTACACGAATCAATAGTCAGTTTTTCCTACTATATAAATATTTCTACTTTAATTCCAGTATGCAGTCAGTGGATGAGAGCTACGAATTTGTTTCGCTGGAAGCGGACAATGGCATGGCGGGCGGCGACCGCAAGATGCCTCAGGAGGATGCTGAACGTGAGCGGGAACGCGAACGTGAGCACGAACGCGAACACGAACCTGAACCCGAACCCGCGGCAGGCACCGTGTTCGACTACTACCCTCCGCGTTCGCTCAGAGAGCTCGGTGAAGAAAATGGCATACATTATTTCGAGGACGGCCATTTCTACACAGAGGTATGTATTGTGATAAGGTTACAACTTATGTCAACAATTTACTGCTTGTGTTTAGTAGTTTGCCGTTATACAACGTCGGGAGACATGCAAGCATACGGTCCACCTGATGTGAAGTGGTCACTGTAGCCTATGAAATATATTAAGCACGATGCCACCTCTGCTGCTGACACAGGAACTCGTTAGGAGCTTGCTGGTCACTCACTCGCAGAAACACAACAACCCTCCAGACAGTCGTTATTTAGCTGCGGTTTTCTGTGAGGTGGAGGTACGTCTCTAAACGGGGTTGCTTTGATACTACCTCTCCTAAAAACACTGAGACCGTGACAAATTGACATGTTCAAGTACATTAACGTTTGTTCTGTGAGGGAATCGAACTCGCGTTCATTGCTGTGAAATTAGCGTCACTAATTACTCCGCTACCGAGCTTCTGGTTATTAACGAAACAGAATTTTTCTACAAAATGCTATGATAAATTTTATACTTTCGATTACAAGTATTTTGTCAATCTTATTGTGTGATTATTGAATAAATTGATCCGGTATAAATAAAAGGTTCAGATTCCTTTTGCTATTTAAGAGATCCACTTGCAAAACAAGGTACTTAAATAACTTCTCCTTTCGATTTATGCTTTCAGATGGCTGGTCTACCGCCCATTGAAGAAGACGAAGACGATGATTATTACCCAACAGTATTTGTTAAGAAAAACACCAAAGTCAAATTCAGGTAACTATAATTGATGTGCGTACGTCTGATCTAACTTGCTTACCCACCAATTGGTGGCAGAAGCGCACAAAGCAGGTTAGAGCAAATTGTATATCTAACATGACATGTCGCTGTGTCTACATGTCTCTGGTATTTTTATACGAGGTGTCTAAGAAAATCTATAGCCACAATATAACAGAACTATTTTATTGTTGTACTTTGTTGATATAATAATCAGAAGGCAATCAAGGGTAAATGATGTGTTTACCCAAAGATTGTTGTGAAGAGACAATATATTTGGACTTGTTTTAAACAGGTGTCCTGCATTGCATTGAACTTTTCGAAACGACTGGTACGAAGGAGGTATATTTTATCCGTTTGAATTACCAACAGCAGGAGGAGAAAGTCAATTAATACTTACGGGGATGTCGTTTTTCTTGCGATTTATAAGTAGATCTCATATTAATTTATTGGTATGCAAGACAAACATTTATCACCTTTATTATAGTAGTATGATTTAAGCATTGAATGTGCTCAGGACAAACCTGTGAAAGATTCTTTGTAGATTGTAAAATAAACCATGTTAAATATTTTTTATATGTCAACGAGACATGCAAGTCCACGGCTCACCTGAAGCCTATGAGCGCTTGAAATACAGTAAGTAATGCTCGCGCGGTGACAACGCGCGTACCTCCTTAGGATGTTATTGGTAACCCCACGGAAATTGTTATTTGGTTGCGATTTTCTGTGAGGTGTAGGCACTTCCCCGGTCGGGCTGCTTTGATGCGCCATACCTCTCAAAAACCCCAGACCAAACTAGCCAACCCAGAAAAACAAATATGTCATGTACACAAATGCTTATCCTGTGTGGGAATCGAACCCACGAGAGTTAAAATAGCATAACCGCCTTGGCTGATTAAAAATTTATAAAAATGTGTTATTACAGTACGAATCCAATGCGCGTATTCTCGACGCATTCTATCAACGAGTACGACCGTCGCAACGAGGACGTGGACCCTGTGGCAGCCTCCGCGGAGTACGAGCTCGAAAAGCGGGTTGAAAAAATGCACGTCTTCCCCGTGGACCTTGTCAAGGGAGCAGACGGACTGGGACTGTCCATTATCGGTATGATGTTTTTCATTTTTTATATATACAACGTAGGCAGGCATCCAAGCATACGATCCACCTTGTGTAAAGTGGTTACCGTAGCTAATGAACGCTGGTGGCAACTCCTTAGGAGCTTACTGACGACCTCACTCACACGCAGGAACACAACAATCCTCCATATACAACGTCGGGAGTCATACAAGCATACGGCCTACCTGATGTAAAGCGGTTACCGTAGCCTATGAACGCTTGTAATACATTAAATACCACTCGCGTGATGCCTCCTCTGCTGCTAACACAGCAACTCCTTAGGTGCTTACTGGTGACCTCACTCACACACGCAGGAACACAACAACCCTCTAGGGAGTTGTTAGTTGGCTGCGGTTTTCTGAGTGGTGGAGGTACTTCTCCAGACTTATATACTTATTATATAGTTCTCCAGTTCTTCTTCCATCCTGCTTTGATGCGCTTTACCTCTCTTAAAACATCCAGACCAAGACAAACACGTGTTCATGCACACAAATGTTTGTCTTGTGTGGGAATCGAACCCACGAGCGATGGTGTCAAAGTCGCGTCATTTACGACTGCGCCACCGAGCTCGTCGAAATCCTCCTCCTCCAGGGCGTTTGTTATTTGACTGTGGTGTTTATCTGTGAGGTGGAGACACTTCCCCAGGCGGGTTGCTTTGATACGCCCTACCTCTCTTAATTACGATTTGGAACACCTAATAAGTGTAAATATAACAAATTTCTTTAACAGTATATATATTTTCGAAGTGGATCAAATCGATTCATGTGTGACCCTAGGCAAGGGTGCAAATGTTCTACTGAGGTGTGAAACAAGCGTATGGCCTGCCGCGTAGTAAGCAGTTACTGGATGCTGTGAACATTTGTGGTACCTATGAGTGATGCTGGAATTGCTCGCGCATTCTCGACCATGTAAAAAGAATCTACTTTCTGCCCTTTTTTGAGGAACTTCATGTTGGAGGCCCTTGGGAAAGCCTCTGCAAGTTGTTCATGTCACAGGCTTACGATTTTCAGAAGAAAGCTCTTCAGAAACCGCGCTGTACGCTATCGCTATTGCTACATTCCACGTTATATCATACATATTTTCTATTTATTTTGTTCTTTCCATAATTAAAAACGATCAATTGTTTGCGAATATGTTTATCCACTATGTTCTCAAATATTTTTGATCATGTTTTGTTCGAAATCGATAGGTACCTGTATCGTATGAATATTGAAGATCGATGATTGTAATGACGTTAATAAGTTTTTCACCAATAGTTTGATTTTTGTTTGTTCCGACTACACGTCGTTGATAAACAATAAGAATGAAATAATAACTTAAATTGCACATTTAAGTTATTATTTTATTACTTTTTCATAGAAGTCGACTTCCATAAAGTCAATTCTTAATACTCTTTTTCTCCTGTACTCATCTTCGAATGTGTGTACGCAGTTCAACTAATTAGGTAAAGTACAGCATTCGTTCTCTGATCTGATACTTTGATAGACATGTTCCGAGTTTTAAGGAAAAAAAAAATAAGTGAGTAAACATGTTTACACTTGGCACATGCTAAAAGATTCGTACAACATAGCTAAGTTCTACCTTACTCATATGAAAAATGTAATTCTAGGGATGGGCGTAGGTGCAGACGCCGGTCTAGAAAAACTTGGTATTTTCGTGAAGACTATCACGGAAAGCGGCGCGGCTGCCCGAGATGGACGCATACAGGTCAATGACCAAATTATCGAGGTCGACGGCAAAAGTCTGGTAAGTCATATTCTTAAATTCGTGAGACATATACATTGTTTCTAATATTTGTCGTTTTAAAATCGTTTTGTATAGTAATACGACTGGCTGCAGTTAATCCAGCCATTAGTAGTCTGGTATAACATCGGCATAGAGTGCTGCACTACACATAAAAATTCGGTTTGTAGGATTGTGCCCGCTATTCCTACCATGAATCACCAGTAGGATTTTTTTTATATTGTCTGACAAATTACACAGCGTCACCTAGCCCCAAAGTAATCAAAGCTTGTGTTATGGGACTAGACAATTGATAAACATACGTACCACTGCGCCACGGAGCTCGTCAATATATAAAGTATATTATAAAGTTTTTCTCATCATTTCTATTATGAAGAATTATGTGAAAACCATATATCAATATCCCTACTATTCCACCCATTCCTTGTAATGATTAGTACTATCAAATAGTATATCAATGAATAAACCCACTCTTATTTCGTACGTTGAGGCGCTTCTTAAGATTACACTTGATGTATGGGCGTCTGTACGTTCTCCTCAGTGGTGATCTTCAAGGATTCTGTTCACAAATGTACATGCCGTGTAAATAAGCTGGTAGGAATGTAGGAATAACGACATAATAAATGTCACCTACCAACCTGAAAATTGGTCCTAGCATTGATGGCAGGTACAGCACAAACGATCTGAGATAATTATAATTTGTAAGTGATACATTTGAAAAAACTTAAATTTACCTTATTTTAGATTTTTTTTACTTTTTAATACGTTTGCGCCATAAACTACAATGGCAAAATAACCAGAGCGAAACTGCGTAACTCCATTTTCATTATTTTTTTTGTGTTATGATTTTGGCAACATTCTAAAACTTTGCATAAAGTTATACTCGTATCGTGAAGCCAACTCTCATATAGAGTAGACAGAGAGTGCCGAGCGCCATAAAATCCAACCCTTTACATTTCACTCGCTTTATTAACATTATTTGAATGCACTCCCGTCTTTTAAGACTTCTGCCCACTTTCTGATAAAACACAATTAAATTAATTGATCGTGATGGGTTTAGGTATTGGCTTTCTTCGGCTCCTCCCCCATTTTTTTCCGTCATATTTCTGTTTCGTCATTCTTTCAACCCGCATTCGTTCTACATGCCCGAGCCAAAGGTGTATTTTCTTACCGACACTCTGACTCTTTTGATTCAACATCATCGTTGCGAACGGTCAGCAAGCACTGCACGGCACATTTTGCGTATTGTTCGCATGCCATCATGTTATCTCTGCCATACCCAGCTCTCACTCCCATACATGATCGTTGTATAAATAATAATATTTAAATAAATGTATTGTCAGGTTGGAGTCACGCAAGCGTATGCGGCGTCAGTCCTTCGTAACACGTCAGGACCAGTAAAGTTCCTAATCGGACGAGAAAAGGATCCAGAGAACAGTGAGGTGGCCCATCTCATAAGACAATCTCTTATCGCCGACAAGGAGAGAGAAGAACGGTTGGTTTACACATTGTCTCTGTTGTTAGGTTTTCGTACATTTTTGGATAATGACGAATGTTGTGCAAATACAATGTTTTGACTGTGTGGTCCAAATCTCGTCACACAATTATAACATTGTTTGTGATTTTGTTTATAAATGTGTATCTAACTCAGTCTGAGTTCCCCTTACTATGCCAAAAGTGTTCATTAACAGGGGCATAACCCAACCGTTAAAAGCCCGAACTTTGTTCCCACCTGACGAAAGACTTTTCAGAACTCTATTCTTATTATTCTTTATTATTATTGAGGGTATACCTCATAGTAAAAAAAGCATTGCTAGCCCCATGTATAAAAAGACGGCCTGGTCCCCGGTTCAAATCTTATTACCATTGGTGGTTTTGGATTTATGAACATATTTGTAATTACAAGTACAAGAAATTTATATTTCAAAACACGTATGGCCGAACCTAAGAAAAGTCTGGTTTTCCCTATGGGTTGTAGAGGTCTGACGGCAGTCGCTCCGTGTAAAAACCCTTACGCTTAGATAGCGGATCCCGCAAATCGTAATAGATTAGGAAATGGAATAACGTTAAGAAGAAGAAGAAAAGCGGGATTAGTAATAGACAGTCAACGGCGAACTACACCAAGCACTCTGAATTCCCATCCCTGTATCTTTCAAACAAGTTTTGCTTATGATAGTTATTTTTTGTAGGGCCACACGTGATCGTCAACGGCGGCAACAAAGCGAGGAAGAAGAGGCTACCCAGCAAGCACCAGCAGACCCCGCGGCACAAGCAAGACATCCGGAGATCAACGAGCTGCGATCGCTGTTACACGAGGTTTGTGAATACAATGCTTCGCAAGAGACATTGCGTAAATGTATAGCAATATATGTATAGATAGAATGCCAGTCACTTGTTCACGTTTCTGATTCATACCGTTTCTCAGCGATTAAACAGGATATCTATATTATTATTAATCCCATCGAGAGGCTAACAAATCGTATATTTGTTTTTGCCCAACTGATGTAAAGCGAATAAGGTAGACTACGAAGGCTCGATCAAGAGCTTACTAATAACCTCACTCACTAGAAACCTATGTAACTCCATAAAATATCAAATGAATATAAACTTATCTTTTTTTATTTATAGGTTTATGACTAAGAGACAGAAGAGATAAGCTAAACGACAAAAGTGTATGTTCACGAAAAATAAATTATAAATTTACACTAACTTGTAAATGGCACTTTTGTTCGCGACTGTATTCTGAAAGTTATTTTTTTATATGACGACGTCATATTCTCCTCCCTTTCACTTTAAGTTCGGGTGTGTTAGTGAGTGGTTACTTCTAATGTGCGTTCAGGTAGATAATATAAAGAATGTATAGAAACGTTAAGGAGCGCACAACATATTTTTAGTGAGCTTAATCTTCTTCCTCCAAGCGTTACCACAACTAGGTTTTCACTACACTTTTGTATGGTGTAACCTGTTATGTATTTACTTTAACAAAATTGATGTTAAAAGCTGAAACCTGACTAGTACCAAAAATTGCTTACATACAGAAAAGACACAGATAAGACGTCAAATAAGGCATATTTTTTCATTATACATTCTGTGTACTAAGTATCGGGAATTTGTCAATAAAACAAAAAATACAAATTATTCATGTAAATTTATTTTATCGCCTTCAAAGTAGGCCCCATCGCTTGCAATACAACATCTCCACCGCTTCACCCAGTCTTCCATACATTTTTCATAGGCTATTTGCGGTATGGCCTTTAGCTCATTCAGCGAATTTTCTTTTATGGCTTCTATCGACTCAAAACGTTTTCCTCGAAGTGGTAATTTTAACTTGGGAAATAAAAAAAAGTCAGACGGAGCCATATCAGGTGAATACGGTGCTTGGTCGAGAACTTTTGTTGAATTTTTCGCTAAAAACTCTTTCACTATAATGGCTGTGTGTGATGGTGCATTATCATGGTGCAGCATCCATGAGTTGTGTTGCCACAAATCTGGACGTTTTCGGCGGATACTCTCACGCAAACGCTTCATGACGCCTAAATAATATTCTTTATTCACTGTTTCTCCCTCTGGAAGGAATTCGGAGTGAACCACACCACGGTAGTCAAAAAAAACTGTCAGCATCACCTTGATTTTGGAGCGACTTTGCCGCGGTTTTTTGGGTTTCGGCTCGTTTTCGAGACGCCATTCTGAAGACTGTTGGCTTGTTTGCATGTCGTACTCATAAACCCATGTCTCGTCGCCAGTTATTATACGTTTCATAAAGGTCGGATCCGTAGAAGCTCGGGAAACCATGTCTTCAGCGACATGCTTTCGCTGCGCTTTTTGAACAAAATTGAGCTCTTTTGGAACTAGTCGAGCGGCGACGCGTTTCATGCCTAAAATGTCAATGAGAATGTTGTGGACGGACTTAAAAGATATGTTCACCTCACTAGCCAACTCTCTCAGACTCATACGTCGATTTTCGAGCACTAGCTTCTTGATTCTGTCGATGTTTTCTCTGGTCGTAGCGGTTGAAGGTCTACCAGAACGAGGCAAGTCTACTACTACTTCTCGGCCTTCTTTAAAAGCCTTATACCATTCATAAGCCCTTGTTTTCGATATACACGATTCGCCGTAGGTATTTCGCAACATTTTTAGTGATTCACCACATGAAATATCATTTGAAACACAAAATTTAAGGCACACTCTTTGTTCAACAATATTTTCCATTGTAAAAATCGCCGAGGACTCAAAACTATGACCAACAAAAAGTGTAGTTTAAAACAAATTAAATGACAGATCCCGCTCAAATTTTGCGCGCTAAATCAGTACAGTGCTACCAACATGCAGTAAAAAAATTAGAACGACCTCTTTTACGCGGGTCTTTTTATTGACATATTCCCGATACTTTTTACACAGAGTAGTACATTGACAAACAATAAAAAAAATGAATAATATTGTAATTGAAATAAAGATCGGGTTTGTCCAGCCGTAGTCACATGTCATTACTAAACATATAATAATGTCATGTATCTTACTTACATAGGCATAGATAAATAGACTTTGTTGTTTTATTGTTAGCTTTTATTAAAATTAAATTAATTGTCGACTTGACCACGTAAATATGGCTTGGCCTGGGCAAATGTGAAGAATTCATGTCATTTACAATTAGCGACAGTTACGTCGCCATTCCTGCCTGCGAGAGAAAAGGACGGGGATACTTATAGCTTGATTTGTAACGAAACTCGGTAAAGATGTTTACCATTTGCACCTCGTCTCGTTGACCGTACTTTACATGTTTTGTGGTATATGTTGTCGTTAGTTGGTGGGCATGGAGTCGGGCGGCGGCAGCAGCGCGGAGATCAGCGCGCGTGTCAGCGAGTGGTGCTCGGCGCGCGCGCCCGACGACCAACTGCGGCGCGCGCTCGCGGCCGCTGCTGACACAGCGCACCGCGCACAGCGCAAGTATGACAAGGTATCAACACTTTCAAACATACTTAGTACGTTATATCTTATACAGCGTTGGGAGGCATATGAGCTAACTGATGTAAAGTGGTTACCGCAGCTTATGAACGCTTGCTTATACTAAAAGTATCGCTCACGCGTTGCCACCCCTGCTGCTAATCCTTAGGAGTTTACTGGCAATCTTACTTTATTTATTTAGTTTTAATTTCTTATATTATGTTTTAATTTATATATTTGAAATTAAATAGCTTTATTTTTATTCGTTCATTGCATTTTTACTTCGACAGGGGACATAAAAAAAGATAAAAGTTCTTTATTTGCCTTTAGACCCTCACGGGCACTTAGATACGTCTTACATTTTCAATATTATATCTTATCATTATTTTTTATGTTTTTCTCTTTTTTAATCAATCTACCAGCATTTCATACATATTACAATAAATATAATGATATGAGTGTACATATAGTGATATCAAGTGGTACAATTAAAGTTATATTAATTCATGTGCTGAATCGTTTCCATACATCTCTGTCAGTTAGATATTCATCGATTCTATAATAACCCTTCTTACATAGAGTATTTTTGATGTGTCTTTTGAACATATTGTCAGGCAAGGACAGAACTGTTTCAGGTAATTTATTATAGAATCGAATACAATTTACCACAAAAGATCTATTAGTCTTAGTAAGCCGATGTACTGGCATACGCAATCTATTCCTGCTCCTAAGATTTTCAGTACATTTTGAAAACGAATTTATATTTTTACGAGCATACATTATGTTCTCATAAATATATTGAGAGGTAACCGTGAGGCTATTTATTTCTTTAAATAGTTCTCTAAGTGATTCCCTGGAGCCCATGTTATAAATAGAGCGGATGGCTCTCTTTTGTAATATGAAAATAGTTTCAATATCAGCCGCTCTTCCCCACAACAGTATACCATATGACATACTTAAACATACTAGAGAATTCCAATGTTAATCAATTAAATACACTTACGGGGTCCCCTATGCATATTTAACATAGTGGTACAAAACTGATGTCCTTTTCAATTACCTTCCTAGCGTTTCCTGAAGATAGAATACTCTTTATTGCACCAATAACAAATTCATACAGAACACACGTAAAAAGAAAATAAATGTACAATAAGAGGCCTTATCGCTAAAGCGATCTCTTCCAGACAACAGACAACCGTACGACACGAAAAAACAATCATAATGTAAAAAGTAGGTAGGTGGCGCATTTATGACAGTACAATTTTAATTTTTATATAGATTATATATCTAAGATCAATGGCGTCAATGGCGTCCCGCGGCAGACCAAGCACAAGAATACGAAACATTATCATTGCCATCTGGGTGACAATACACGCGCGATTCCTACTTCACCGTTCTCTTGCATTTCAGATAGTCTTCGTCACTGGCTGTGCTTTGACACAGTACTTAAATTCGATCAGCTTGACGCTTAAAACGATAGGTAAACAGTACTTGACGCTGTCACAGCAAAGACCTAACTAATGAATGTATATAGGCTCGTCGTGCACTGCGCGAGTGGCGGAGGACGCGGGCGTTGGTCCGCGCACGTGAAGAGTGGTGGAGCGGCGCTCTCCGAGACGCACACAGAGAGTACGCATGCGCTCTCTCCGCTCTGCACGATCGCGTTGCCAGACTCGAGGTACTGTTGCTGGTGAGTACACAAGCTGTGCATTATTTGTGAATACAATATGGCTTATCATCATTCGTGAATATGGGCAGTGATAGCCCTGTGCTTCTAGAACCAGCCTGTTGAGCAACTGGTTCCCGGTTGGAATCCTGGCATGTACAACTAAATTCGTGTTTTCGGTTTATGCATATATTTGTAATTATTACTGGCTCGACGGTGAAGGAAACATCGTGAGGAAACCCGCGCGTCCAAGAAATTATATGTCGAACGACGTGTGACCTTACCTAAGATACGTCTGGTTATCCCTCTGGGTTGTGGAGGTCTGACCGCAGTTGGTCCATGTAAAAATTTGTATCTTCGCCAAATCTAGGCTTAGGTACGGACCCCGCTAATCCCACTGGATTAGGAAATGGGATAACGCTAAGAAGAAGATCATCATTCGTGAATACTGATGATCTTGGTTGATGTTAGCTTGGCTTGTCATCGTGTGTGCATTAAAATGATACGCATATTACCACAGGAGACACAGAAGAAGGCCGGGTTGCCGGTGATGTTGCCGCACGAGCCGTCGGCGCGCCGCGAGACGCCGCCGCTACCGAGACGGCCGGATCCCGACCCGCTACTTATCAACGGTTAGTTGACAACCAAACCATCATGGTTTCATGGAGTTCACCATCATGTTTAGAGTCATACGTAGGTGTAGTATGTAGTCATATCATACGCCAAAAAGGTGGTTCGCAGCTATGCTTAATAAACAACCCGACTAGTGAAGTACCACCTCTTTATGGAACCGCAACCGCATAGTAACTCCCTGGAAGGTTCCTGAGGTGTTTCTGAGAATTATTGAGGTTGCCCGTAATCTCCTTAGGGGCAATGCACGAACGTAGCAACGTTCTTGCATTGCTTCAGATCAGGCGGAATTTATGTTTGTTTGATATCGGACGTAGTAACAGTGAGGTAGCTTTTGTTTATTACTAAATTGGGACAGACTTTTCATTTTAATACGTGAAAAATTCACATTTTGACACTACTACTGAGCCGATTTAAAACTAATTAACGCTTAGATTAAATCTTAGACCCAGTTAGTTTTAAATACCTACGTTTCCTCGTTTATGACATTCCTGCAGAACCATTTTGGGTTACATTTAGGCGGATGAATCCGAAGATAAATCATGTCTAAATACACACCCCTCGTGGCTTATGGGAATGTCTATAGTACGTAAGTATATAGGTATATGCAATCATACACCTAACACTGAAATAAATTTTGTAGATTAGATTTAGTACACATAGGGAGGAGTAAAAAGCTTCAGCAACAGGCGTACATAAACTTAGGGAACAACATAAACTATAGTTTGTAACAATTATGTGTACAAACTTATATGTCGGCAGAGCAAGAGGGCGTGTATTCGGAAAGAAAGTTAATAATCTAGTTTGTTTCAAAGACTATTATAGATAAGAGAAAGAAAGAGCGCCACCTGATTTAAATCTCGACCTCTCAGGCAGTTATAACATAATAATATACAAACTGATATAAAGAGTATGCATTAATATATTTAAGCCAGAAGGCACAGCTCGCTGTACATAGCGCGGTGTTAATCCCAACGCTAACTTATGGAAGTGAGAGCTGGGTATGGCAGAGAGAGCATGAAAGTAGAATAAATGCGGTCGAGATGCGAGCACTGCGAAAAATTTGTGGCATAACGCTTGCTGACCGCGTTCGAAATGATGACGTACGAAAGAGAGTTGGACTGAAAGAGAGTGTCGGTGTTAAGATAAGAAAGGGCATGCTCCGTTGGTTCGGACATGTAGAAAGAATGCAAGATGAAAGAATGACGAAACAGATATACAATGCGAAAGTGGAAGGATGTAGGAGCCGAGGAAGACCAAGACTAACCTACCATGACCAAATTGGTCGTGTTTTATCAGAAGGTGATGTCAGGAGCCTTAGGAACCGCCGAGCGTGCATGAAAAGAGCTATGAATGTGAAAGAAGCGAGTGAAGTGTGCAAGGACCGCGTCTTATGGCGCTCGGTTCTCTCTGCCTACCCCGCAAGGGACCTGGCGTGAAGATATACATACATATACATTAATATATTTATTTTTACAGTCGCTTCCAGATACAATTAGTAGGAAACTAAGTTGACTTTCAGATGTCCATACTCTATATGGCACATTCAAATATAAATTAAAGATTAAATAAATTTCCTTTCATATTCATATTCGCATACTCCATAAAACAGGTGTACATCTGTACAGATCTAATTACTTTTTGAGTGCATCATTGGGTCAAAATGTTTATCTTAAAAAAAAGGAGTTAACCTTTTTTTTCTTTTGTAAATTTCCTTTCATATTCGCATACTCCATAAAACAGGTGTACATCTGTACAGATCTAACTGTCTGGCAACGGAACAAGTTTAAGACTTCACCTTGGGGTTGATATCTGCGAGACGTTTCCCTGGGGTTCCCTCAAACGTTGTAAACATTATGTTGTTAAGATTTGATGTTTATGAGACGTTACCTCCCATAGACATTATGTTTGCACTTTAGCCATGCATAAACAATCTTTTCAAAATGTCCTTTAAGGACTATCAAAATGACTCGTTTTTGGGTATATGCTGAGTGTTCGCTGCGACCAGAAAATCTTTCGTGATCCTTAATTTTATACGAATCCAGAGAAGTCTTGTTATTAAACCGTTTTTGTTATTTTCAGACCCTTGGAGCTCAGATAGTGATCTCTCGGATTTGTCCCCCGTGGAGGACGAATATGCGAAGGTTGACAAGTCTGATCGACGGCGAGAAGCACCCGACATCGGCGACGTCACGGTCACTACGGCGGGCGGTGTGGAACCAGCAGTGACGTCGCGTGACGTGGGAAGCGTTGCGACAGTCACTACCGTCAACTACGCCGTGCCGACTCCTGTGTCTGCCACCGTGACTACCGCCGCAAGTGTCGCTGGGTCCGTCGCGCCCGCTGTTCCTATTGCTACATTAGCAACCACTACTTCATCGGATAGAATGTAAGTAAAACGCTACTCCCGGTAAAATAAATGAATTAATAAATATTGTTAGACAAATTACACCGCGTCACGTAGCCACAAAGTAAGCGCAGCTTGTTTTATGGGTTATTAGAGAACTGATATACGTAAATACATTTTTTTTTGTAAATACATACATAGAAAACACCCAGACCAAGACAAACAGTGGTAGATGTCACTAGTTAGCTTACTTACCGATTATTTCGGATGGTGTGCTAGTGCCACCATCTTGTTGAATTATAATGGAAAGAAAATAGTAAAAAATGACACTGGCATAAAGTAGCAACACTATTGCCATATAATAATAAAAAAAAATAGTAAAAAAGTTAGAATTAGGAAGGTGACAAATCTTTGTATGAGATTGGATATCAGTACTGTAGTATTATATTATTTTTGATAAAACTAAGAACAGGTTTGTTTGAATGTTTGCAGAATCTCATCGTCAATGTCAGATACCCGCACTATAGAGAGTCCGGCGGTAACAGCGCCGATGTCGGCTAGCACGCTGGCGGCGTCGCGCGAGTCTGTGTCAACGGTGGCGTCGCGGGAGCTGGACGCGGCCGTCCCGCGCGGCACGCTGCTCGACACGTCGGCGCACCGCGCGCGAACCGACCTCGCCCGACATCGCCACCACGCACCGCACTCACCACACTCGCTCAGCAATGCCAGCTCCGTGAGTACATACATAGGGCTTAGCCTAGTGTGGGGTCGTAGTAATTATGTGTCCTTTATGTTTAATAAAGATTTACTTACATCGTAGCAAACTAAATGATTTGCCAACGTTGCTCGCTCTAACGCACCCAAGGCGAGTTGGCTTGCAATGGCAAAATTTGATTACACGTTTATAAACAACAGAATGCAGGCTGACCATGTAAATACAATTAATTAAAGGCACACCTTTCTCAGGGTTTTACGTGGTAGAGAAAATTCGTAATGAAAATATTGACAATGTAAAAGTTCCTGTCTACCATTCTACGCCGATAGACATACCGTAATCTTTTATTAGATTTGGCCAAAACCAAATGTATATAATTCAGCATTCCAATTGTAAATAATAAATTAGAATTATGCTATTATTACTTATTGTCTCGTAAAAATGCTCTGTTTGCCTACATTTATTGCTTTATTATTACTGCACTTTATTGTACGGTAAGGCACTGGAGATCTAATTGTCACGTAGATAAAATTTGTATACAAGGGAATTGCCCTGCAATACGCACGGCGGTAATGTGCCATTTGTAATGAACGACGTGCTCTGCAAATTAGATGGGTTCATAAAACGTGGACATTCCTAGTGCTCTGCAAATTAGGTGGGTTGTTAAAACGCGGACATTCCTTCATCATTAAAGAATGTAACTCCACTATGTTACTACTATTATCTGTCTTATAATGTACTCTGTTTCTAGAAATTACAGTCTCCATATTGCATTGAGTCTCAACGTAAACAATTGCCAGTGGGTTTAGTTCTGTGCATGCAGATGTAATCGGGAGAATTAGGCAATTGTCGACGTTGATCCACTGCGCTTATTTAATGTCTATTTTACAAAATAGATCCGCATTAACGCATGAGTTAGTAACACTTCTCAGTATTGGGTTTAGCTCCTGCACATGCAGATGCTGTGATGATATATGATGATTGTCGGACGTGGGTTCCGCGCGCTAAATAAATTTTTATTTTACAAAATAAAGCCACCCGCATTAACGAATGACTTAATAATACTTTTCGACATATTTACATTATGTATGATACTAAAATATATATAGTTGTTTTCAAAATTTTACTTTGTCTATTATAAACTCCGATGGCAGCGGTTTCGCGTAGATAAGTGAACGTGATTTTGATCAGTACTATCAAATCCTTCTACTGCTTACATATAGGTATTTTTTTAGTTTTGACGTTGTTGTAATTTTTTTTTGCAGGATTTTTGTGTCTGCGAATGAGTAGAGTAGGTCTTTAGTATTCGTATCAGTAGGCTTTGAGTCTTAAAATGGGAGTCCTAAATTGCGCAACGGGGATGGCGACCCGCAAACGTTTCTTTTTGTATTACAAGAATTTAGGACTATTGTGCGCTATACCTCAGTCTTTGTATGTACAGTACGACGGCCTTGACGACTCATACAACGACTCGGCGGACGAGTCGCTCAGCGAGTCGACCTCCGGCGCGCCGCCTCACACCGGCCACGGCACGGTGCGTATTCCTTCTTCACATTCAGCTTCAGTACCTGCCTTAACCTCGAGTGTCTATATCTATATAATCCACTTCACTAAACATTTAAAGTCGGTGTGTGATCGATGTGTAACTCGTTGCATTGTGTTAGCAGCGGGAAACTCGGCAAAGTTGCGGGAGCTCGGTCGGCAGTGGGACCGACGACGGGGTATACTCTAGAGACCACCGCCACCACCCACTGTCAGGTATGTATTGTACAATCCTCGACCACAAAACGCAGTAGAAAGGTAAAAGAGGGAGGTAAAAGAATTTTAAATTGATGTTGCCGAAATAAAGGCGTCCTCACTGCATTCTCATTAGATGAGCCAACATTGACATTGGCCCAATGTTCTAACTCACATTTCCTGCCACTAAACCCATTGGTTAGTGGCATTTGGTGGTCGAGACGTTCACTATGTCGTATAAGTACCAAACAAAATTGTACGCGTTACAGTGGTACGCAGTAATCGTATGGAAAATGCAAAGTTGGATTAGTAGTAGAAAATATGTACGTACGAATTCAGTACAAGTTGATTGTATACTGGTATATTATCTTTGTTCTATAAATTCATTAGTGATAAATCTCTGATGGTAGGGTTGGCATGTACTATAATATAATACCACTCTACTAGTTACGTGTTCGAGTATTGCCTACCCGCGCTATATAACGCCACTATCATGCATTGTGTTTAACACACGTCAGCATCCCGGAACACTACACCTTGCTTCATACCTGCGTAGGGCTGCCAGAGACGTTAATAAAAATCAGTAAGATTGAAAAATATTTCTGACATAGTAAATATTTGCATGCATCTGGCAACCCTAAACCCACATAATATAACATTAATTGAAAAAATGAATACTATTAAAACTGGTCCAGACACTTCACATACATGCTTACACTAAAGTCACGTTTTGTACTTGTATTTGTAATTGTGCGTAGCATATTAGCTTTACGTTTAATAACCATGTATTGTATATAATACCCGCTTTATCTCCCAAGTAAAGTGATTGTATCATAGATACCATTTATAGATGCCATTATGACTGGGTCTTGACCGAGCTACCACCTGGTAATTCATATTAGTAGGTCCTATTTCCAATTTATCAGATCGTATGTCCCGATTAGATTATCAAACATTTATGAAAAAATGTCAATACTCGTAAACAATAAAGACCCGTATATCCGTTTGTAATTCAGCATCTGAATTTTCTAGCTCACTTGTTAAAAGCAAGCCTTCCTCTAGTTTATTTTGGTATTTCTTTTTCGGTAATCGATGGACGTTGTGAGTCATAAACGGCTAAAAAATGTAAGAAAGCCGTGACAAATAGAATATAGTCTTATAAACTGCAAAAGAAAACAAGAAATTAACATCTGTCTGGCGGGTAGACAACATTAAAAGTTCACCTTGTGTGGAGTGACCGTATGATTCATCACAAACTAATTATAAATAATGACGAATATGCAACAACTACGACAAATGTACATATCCAAATTATTCTTTTATATTTTGGCACGAAACTGTATAACATAACATTAGACAACCGATGAATATTCTTACGAATGCCAAATACGCTATACTTATATTTACACTCCCATTCTAATATCAGTTTCCGTCCTACTTCATTAGGGTTGGTGGGATCCGCCGTTCTAATGTTTGTATTTGTCGATAAATCAAAAATATCGCATTTGTATTATACATGCACTAGCTCACCCGGCAAACGTTGTTCTGCCATATAAATAATTTCTTATTTTTTTATGAAATATACTTTACGACCTATTTTAATACCTAACAAATATACATAAAAAAAACATAAAAATCGGTGGAGCGGTTTTAGAGGAGTGCGACCACAAACACCGTGTCAAGTAATTTTCATAGGTATATAACAAAACAAGGTGTAATTAAACGAAATTGTACGAAACATATTACTTGCTGTTAATTATATATAATACAAAAGGAAAGTATGATCTTACAAAATACCTAGAATGTTTTTGCATGGACGTATCACCGACATGGTCCAATACTGTTGTTATATAACATCAGTTCATTTTATGGCGGAAAATAATCTCCAGTTTTGGAGTATGATACAATAAATTTATATGCAATAAATATCCCCATGAGAAAAGCTTAAAACCGGTCCGAATCCATGTAATAAATGAATGAACCATATTACTGTCATAAATGTGCCTTTTTGAACAGGTACTTTTAAGCGACGTTATATGCTTCTTTACGCGCCACGCATAATAATATTATAAAAAGAATTATGATTTTAGTTGCTTATTTATTATTTCTGGTAAATTATTATTTTCGTCGTATTATTTTCAAATAAATTTATTTGTAAAATATAATTCATTTTTAAAACATTAACAACGAAAGTATACCTTAATTTTTTATCTTTGTAGTAAAATATTGTTTTAAAAGATGGCAGTTATAACTTTATTTCCTAAATATTTAGATAGATAGATAGATATTGGTCAGGTCTGGTCTAAATTTTTTTAGACCTGGCCTGATGATTTAGAATTTGATCTAAACTTGGCTACCGCATTAGGAAGTACGCCGTATAATGAAATGATGATTTCTTCTCTTATGAAGGGTCATTAATTAATATTGGATAATGTTATTAAAATGGGCCCCAAATGATCCTTTGCCGTTCAGTTGATAACCTAAATGGCAACGGATCATAATATTTACAGATTTATTTCAAAGCGTTACGTATGGACTTGAGGAATACTTGCGGTATGATTCAGTAGTAAGTAGTAAGTTTATGAGCGTATGGCACGCCCCAGCCAATGTTACGGGTATGTAAACGCGGGTGTGGCGCTAGGTCCGCCGGCGTCCCTGGCGGAGCAGTTGAAGCAAGTGTTGGCGGAGCGCGAGCGACGTCTCGCGTCGGGCGCCTCGCCGCCGCAGCCCGACCCCGTGCAGCTCACCAACGACCTGGTCGACGAAATCCGTCAAGCGGTCAGCGAGGCCAACGCCCGAGGTCCGTATACTCGCCGATCGTGGGGATCGCTTCAGGCTGGAATCCAATGCTATATAATTGTAATTTATTTTGACCGACATGGAACATTTTAGAACGACTGAATTAACGCGTGTATTTAATACCATATTTAGTTACACGATATGATGTCCATTGATGTGTTCACATCCTATTGAAAACAATCTGAATAAAACTTTTTAATGATTTCAAAGGTTCCAGCGATAAATAATCATACAAAATAAACCTAATAATATAACAAAAACTGGTAGTCTAATAATATAATAAAAACTGGTAGTCCTAAAACAGCAACAAGTACAGGAATTATTTTCTTTAAATTTATTTTTGGCGTTAGTGTGTGGGAATCACACAGTGCGAGTGTGGGTGAAGGATTTCTCCATGAAGGAGTGCTTTAAATCTATAATATGTACCTAATAGCGTCGTGGAAGTCGTGGAGCACTACATGAGAAGTCAACTTTGATGTGCTAAATCCAACACACGTTGAACATTCTAACTAGCGAACTTTTGTTCCGCCATTTGATTACCAAGATACCGAAACCATACATTTTAGCGAATTTCTATGGATGCTTTGTAGCACCAAATCTCGAATGATATCAGGATATTGTACAACGAGCACAATATATTTTGATATATAAGTCGGGATCTCGCTATTTTGATCGCGATGATTCGACGACGTAACCCCGTGGTTTGTTTTCAAAATACATCACTCGGCGCACTTTTTTTTGAGAGAATCGAAGTAAGAGCTCTGGCAGTTCATTGTTTTAGCGGGTAAAAAAAATAACTCAGTTTCAATCGGCTATTTAGATTCCAGCCTGAAGTTCACGTTCACGGTCATATATTTTTAACGTCAACGAAGCGGCGAAGCCGGCGAGACTCAGACTGTCGATGTCGGTAAACTGTAGATTACACATTCCCTAACTGATTAACTAAGAACTTTAGGTATTTCCTATTAAAAACATGCCTACCTGTCCTCGCATGGGCATTTTACTAGACCTTGCACGTTACGCATTTGCTTGCGTAGGTATTTATTTGTCTTACGTAATAGAATTTTTTACACAACGCAAGCTCGCAGTTACATTTTATCATTAATAGACTGTTGCATATATTTCCAAGCCGATGAAAATTTCGCCCAAATTAAAATCAGTCGTGCACTAACAATATTGTATTTTCATTGACTGTACAAATAATTATCTTTCTACAGATAATTCTTTATAGATACTCAATAGTGTAGTTCGTTGTCACAAATTCACAAAATTTTGTTTTTGCATATCAGAAGCCACATTGCGATGGAATGGATGCCACAAAATGTCATATATAAACATATTTATACGACAATATAAATCAAGTCATAATCGAGACTATCATTATCACGCTTTGTTTAATGTATAATACTTACGCATAATTTATGTTTGGGCTTAATGTGCTACAGATCATTTTGTATTCAATTATCATAAACTAATTCAATAGCAAGTAGTTTTAGATGAAATATATAGCGCAATCAGCCCTAATCTAAGCCAAGCTACGGGTGCTAGATAGTTGATAAAATATGTAAATGGTTTTTGAAGTAGCCATTCTAGCCATTTTAGGTCCAGTAGGCCGATTCTACTAAAAAACTGCAACTGCGCTGCAGCGCGGTGCGTGTCAAAATGCGTACATTTTGACGTGTCTTTAAGCGATCTGACAGCAGCGACGTTTAACAAAACGTCAAAATGTACGCATTTTGACACACGCCGCGCTGCAGTGCAGTTGCAGTTTTTTTAGCAGAATCGGCCTACTGGTAATATTGAGTTGTTTCACAAAGTAGACAGACGCTGGTTCTAAACTAAAATAGAGGCTGGAAACTGGTCAAAAAGTTCAATTTTACTCGATTGGTTACACCTGGGGTAATATATTGTTTATTAATTCAGTTTTGTTCAAAAATGTAGCATAGCGTAAATGAATCCTATGTTGAACTTTAGTATTTTACGTCACAATCCAGTACACAAAATGTTTGTGGCAAAGTGAAGAGAATCCTTAATATTTTACCTTTTATAAAATACTAACAATGTAAAATGCTTACATAAAATTTCGTTTATATTATAACAGCAGATGACAAGCGCACCTTGAAGTGGTTACCTGTCTACCGGTGCATATGGACGCTGACATAATAGTAACATTCTTTATCTTTATTGTGACAATTTTCGTCATCAAGCGAAAACGTACATACTTACTGTATTCTTTCTATGTTCTGTCTTCATTGCGCGCATATATATTAATAGCGTTCATGTGTGTGACCCTTGCAACATTTACAAGCATTGAATGGAATGCTATGTGTTTTTAGTGAAAAAAGCTCCAGCTAGCGTAGTCGGCGGCGAGGTACCATGGCAGCCGCTGTCCACCGCGGTTTCCGAGGCGAGCCTGTCGCCGTTGCCAGCTCAACCCGACCACCGCGTTAACAACTGGACCAAACAACAGGTACTTGGAACGTATTATCTATTGGCTACCCCCCCAAAGGCTCCGCCACCATGGAGTTTGGTTTTTCAAGTTTTTCCCAGGAATCATTTCGGGTATAGAAGTAGTAAACCAGTAAATCGACAAAGTAGCCAGCCAAAAATAGAATCCGACAATTTGCCTGAGGTAGAAAAAAGCGGCTACCTGAGAAAGTTGAATAGATAATGAACAATGAATAACTTCTCCCGTTGCCCAATTGGGGGAGCGGGCAGGAGTGAGTCAGATGGACTTGATCGTCGCTCTAAGTGCTCGTAAAGTTTCTAGCTAGACAGTCAGCAGAGTGTGCTTGGAAAAAATTGTGATGGATTCTACTACTGTAGATATGGATGCATATCCACAAATTTCCTTTTGTATAAGTATCAAATCATTATATGAGTTCTGATAAGTTGAAAATCATGCTTTTAATTTTTATAAGATTTTTTTTTGTATTCATAAAGGTTTTAGTTACTTCCGCGTGCGTCCCAATAATTATATTAATTATAAAAAATCGGCCAAGTGCGAGTCGGACTCGCACACGAAGGGTTCCGTACCATTATCCGTTTTACCCTTACGGAACCCTAAAAATAGAGCACCTTTACTAATAATATATAACTAAATTAGCCGTGATTCCAAAGCCTTTAAATATGATAGAGAAACAAGAAAGCCAGGGAATCTCTTAGAGAACTATTTAAAGAAATAAATATCCTCACGGTTCCCTCTCAGTATATTTATGAGAACATAATGTATGCTCGTAAAAATATAGTCATTTTCTAAATTTAGTGAAAATACATCGGCTTGCTAAGACTAGTAGATCTTTTATTGTAAATTGTATTCGATTCTATAATAAATTACCTGAAACATGAGAATATGTTCAAAAGGTACATCAAAAATACTCTGTGCAAGAAGGGTTATTCGAAGGGTTATAGAATCGATGAATATCTAACTGATATCTTTAATTGTACCACTTGATTTCACTATATGTACACTCACATATATTTATTGTAAAATATATTAACGATGAAAAAAAAGACCCATATTGGCAAGTTTCTTTTGGCATTTCTTCTTCGCCAATGGTAATTTCTGAAATGCTGGTAGGTTAAAAATAAGAGAATTAAAGTAAAAAAAAAGGAAAATTATTAGGATATATATGATTTAATTTAAAGAATGTAAGACGTGTATTTTTACCTTTATCTTTTTTAAAGTAATTTGGTATTTAATTTCTTTTATTTTTAGGGTTTCTTTTTTGTATGTGAATCTTCGGGTACCTTCGGGTATCGGCAAATTTTTTCGCGAGTGCAATGCAATTTGGACGTCTTAAATAGATTATTACTTAGCTCAGGTCCCCTAATATCCAGCATACGACCAGAGCCAGAAAATGTCTATGTCGCACAGTAAAGAAGCAATCGAAATATTTGTCTCTGCTAAGCCCTATACCAAAGAAGAAAGTTCCTCTGACGAGGGATCCGCCGTCGAGCAGTCTGAAAACAAGACGTCTTTTTCGTCATCAGCTGAGACGTGGAATTCTCCACCATAAGAAATATTGCATTTACGGGTTATTTTATTAATTTTATAAAAAATATTCTCATACTATTTTTTTTTATAAGTCCTCCAGAGGTTTATTACAATTTTAGACAACAGCTGAGTTTTTTGGCCGGCTAATTCACTGATTTCCCCGTCTGTGCACCGAGTAGAATTTCAGCAAAATCAGTTCATTTGTGCGATGCGTGCTCAGCGGAAAGACATTTCTTAAAAATGACTGTTGTTGATGATGATGAATGACTTCAAAAAATACTATGTTGGACCGACACATCTTTATATTTATTTCAACTAACGAGAAAGTAATTGTACGTCCAGGTATGGCAGTGGGTCTCCAGTCTGGGTGAAGGTCTGGAGCGGCACGCAGGCGCATTTGCAGCGCGCGGTGTGGACGGCGCACTGCTCCTAGTGCTGAGCTCAAGCGACCTAAAGCTACTAGGGCTGGGTGGTGACGACCGCCGCCGCATGAAACGACGTCTGAAGGAACTCCGCTCCGCGCACGAGAAGCACCTCAAGGCGCTCAAAAAGGCCGAGAAAAAGGCCAAGAAGAAGTAGACACTAGACTATCGGCCGTCGCCGCACCGCTGTCGCAGAATGAACACACGCGACTACACATTTTTCAGGGCTCGGCGGTGCTGACATGTAATACGGATGCTTACAGACGTTTTGATATATGAATCCTTCAAAGTGATTAAATTGAAAACGCTAAATCTTTGTAAGCAACTGTGTTGTTCCATTTAGTGGCACAAGTATAATGTGATTATTTTAGAATGAGCGCTGACATATTTATTTATTAATCGATTTAGTTTAATTCAGTAACCTTTATTTTCCCTGTACCTAAAGTGTCAGCACTCATCCTGAAGTAGCTCGATCTGCAGTGTGGAATAAATTATGAGATAAACTGTATCGGCATCGCTTTGTGACTACGTAGACCGTTTCTGTTAATTTCTCGTCTAATCTTTTTAGGCATTTATCTGTTTAACTGTCTGTTTGTCATTCTAGTATTCTGTCTATTTTCTCAGTAATCTCGTAAAGTTTTAGTGAGCCGTAAAGCGTTGTTCATTACGTCGTAAGATAAGCCAGTTGTGTATGTGCCGCCAAACGCCGGCGACGGACTGGGTGGGAGCTATGTCTGATCGCGTAGAGAGTGCCATCTGACCCATAGCTTAGAGCATAGTGACGTTAGTGCTGCTTCAAACGAAGAAACGAATAATATTAATCGAAAATTAGAATTAAGTGAATAAGGAACTGGTAAAGTAGAACTCGTTTATCTAGACTGTCTTATCTAACCTATTTATGCTGTATTTAATTCTTTAATTGATGTTTCTTTGGGATTCGTAAATTTCTTGAGCGTTCCTACATTTTGTATTAATTGTGTCAGTTTTTCTTCAAGTTCGACGTGAAGTGATGGATTGTAGGAAAAGCACTGGCTCAATCTAGTCATAAGATGAATTGTAAGCTGATTGAGAGTCGTGAAATATTTTGAACATTATTTCTTAGAAAATTTCGTATATTTAATAAGGTAAATAGAGTGTAACTTTTGGGTAACCGTCGTCGACTACGTATTAACAAGATGTAACGCTATAATTTATTTAGATTCTTAATCATAATGCAATGCAAATTGATGTTGGTTACTTCGGCATTTATTTATAAAGTATATTGCACAAAATGTACTTAGTGTATCGGTGGGCCGACGTCGCCGCCCTGTTAGTATTTAAAATAGCGAAGTAACTTCATGAAGCATGTGATCTCATTTCATGTAACAGTCAGACCGTACCCTGCGTCCTCGTTCCAGTATGTATGCCTGTCACCGCAGCTCTTGTCTTATGAAATGCAATGTCCATGATTTAATTTATTATACATTCCAGTGTACTTGATTCTTGATTATAGTTATTTCGGCGTGAGATTTCGATGATTTATAGAAGCTTTATAGTTTTCCTTAGGCGACAACGTACATATGGTTTATCTAAGTGTTGTTTTGTGTATTCGTGTTTGTTTTGGTTCTGGGTTGGTCTTCACCCTGTAAATATAGTCTCAAGCGTAGACTGAACGAAGCTAGCGAGGCACGCTCGGAGCCCACGTGTGACTGAATGTACAGCGTACATTTACTGTATTTATTTCAATTAAGAAATTAACATTTAATGTAAGTAGAATCCATTAACCATTGCCAAAATTGAACAGTAATTTTATTTAATATTGTTGATTTTTTAATTTACAATTTCCTTAAATTATTTTAATATTTATTTTGGGACCAAATTAATTTGTTATGAACTTGCTTATTTTTATGTATTTTGGGTGTGAAAGAAAGATTTTTTTATTTATATTTTAATAAACAAACCAAAGTCAAGCATCATACTGTTTTTTACTGTTATTTTGTGTGAGTAACTTGTATATTATGTGAGATGATGGAAATATAATCTGCCGTGTAGATATGAGTTTTCTTGTGTAATGTACGACGTTAATAATTAATATAAAAAATAAAATAGTAAATGAAATATATTATATCCCATAGTATAAAAAAGGCGCCAGGAACTTTTTCCATGAAAAATATTTAGATTAAATTTGTAAATAAAATGTTTGGTTCTGGCTAAAAACTACACAAAATATTAAAATTATTAGGTCAGATTATGTCGAGTTTGAGAGACGTGTGCAGAGAATAGCAATTCGGAGCAGGTAGTTTTACAAGCAAAATGGTCTTTGTTGAAGAAAAATGACCATATAAAAGAAAGACCAGAGAGGAAGTGGTTCGTCAGCATCCAGAATGGACAAGATAAGATGTAAAGCTGGTGGCATTCTTGCTAACACTCAGGAAGTGTTAGAACGGTGGAGTGAATATTTTAGAGAAATGTATGATTATGTCCATGACGCTGGCATTGTGAATGAGTCTGTGATTGATTCGGCAGTGCCAGCGTACCATGAAGACATTACTATGGATGAGATTGAATGGTCGATACGAAGTTTGAAAGATGGAAAGTCAGCGGGAATCGATATGGTAACAGCTGAGATGATCAAGCTAGGTGGTACCTGCGTTAGGGACGCCTTCTGGTTTTTGAGCAAATTATGCTGGAGAACCGGAAGGGTCCCGAGCGATTGGAGACGCGCAGTCATCGTGCCCTTGTATAAAGGCAAGGGCTCACGTATGGACTGCGCCAACTATAGGGCCATCAGTTTGATCAGCTTAGCAGCTAAAGTGTATGGAAAAATCATTGAAAGGAGAATGAGGGTGAAATCCGATGGAATGCTTTGGGAAGCACAGGGTGGATTTCGAAGCGGCAGAGGATGTACGGATCAAGTTTTTTCACTCCGCAACATCGTAGAGAAGCATCTGGCTTTGGACCAGAAGGTTTTCTGCGGTTTTGTGGACTTTGAGAAAGCATTTGATAGAGTCGTGCGAAAGAATCTCTGGAACATTTTGCCCGGATATGGGGTTGACGGTGACCTACTCCGTGCTGTGCAATCCACTTATGAGGATTGTACAGCATGTGGACGGCAGCTTGTCGCCCTGGTTTGATGTCAACATTGGTGTCAGACAGGGATGCGTGCTGTCGGCTCGGCTGTTCATCCTGTATCTGGACAGTTGTCTTCAGAGAATAAGAAATATGAATGTGGGAATGCGAATGGGTGACTCAGTGGTCAACTGCCTGCTTTATGCAGACGATGCGGCATTAATAGCAGAATCACCATCCGAACTGCAAACACTAGTTACAACAATGAAAGATGATTGTATGAAGAAAGGCTTACAATTGAATGCGAACAAAACCAAGATAATGGTATTTGAAAGAGAGACAACCAGAACGAACACTAGGATTATGGTTGATGATGTAGTGTTGGAGCAAGTGAATGAGACTGTATATCTTGGAAGTGCTTTTAGCAGCAATGGAAGGTACACCGCTGATGTGGAGAGACGAGTGAGTGCCGGGAATAGGGTGAATGGAGCGTTGGGTAAACTTCTAGGCTGCCGAAATCTAAGCCAGAAGGCACAGCTCGCTGTACACAACGCGGTGCTAATTCCAACGCTAACTTATGGAAGTGAGAGCTATGTATGGCAGAGAGAGCATGAAAGTAGAATAAATGCGGTCGAGATGCGAGCATTGCGCAAAATTTGTGGCATAACGCTTGCTGACCGCGTTCGTAATGAAGACGTTAGAGAAAGAGTTGGTCTAAAAGAGAGTGTCGGTGTTAAGATAAGAAAGGGTATGCTCCGTTGGTTCGGACATGTAGAAAGAATGCGGGACGAAAGAATGACGAAACAGATATACAATGCAAAAGTGGAAGGATGTAGGAGCCGAGGAAGGCCGAGACTAACCTACCATGACCAAATTGGTCGTGTTTTATCAGAAGGTGATGTCAGAAGCCCCAGGAACCGGCGAGCGTGCATGAAAAGAGCTATGAATGTCACAGAAGCGAGTGAAGTATGCAAGGACCGAGTCTTATGGCGCTCGGTTCTCTCTGCCTACCCCGCAAGGGACTTGGCGTGAAGATATACATACACCAGAGAGGAAATCATCCGCAAAATACCCATGAAGTAAAAATTATCATGAAAGCATGGTGTTCTTAACCCATTATATCGATTTATAATACAAACACCTAGTAATTTTAATGCAGTAACACAGAATGTTGGTTGTACATTAAACAGCACGCTGCAGATGGAAAAGTTTCCTTATTACTTTGAAAAGCATAGTAGTTCATTGAAATGTTACAATTTTTGGGCTTAACGTGCAAAAGCACGCAATTTTATTTTTTGGATGTCAAAAGGGGGTTTAGTGTAAAGTTAAATCCATATTTGTGGGGTTGCAACGACACGACTTCAGCTACATTTTTTTTACTACTAAGGGGGCAAACAAGCGTACGGCCTGCCTGATGGTAAGCAGTTACTGTAGCCTATGGGTATTTGCAACACCAGGGGTGTCACTCTTGCGTTGCCGAGCCTAATATCGGCAAAATGGAATTTCTGACAACGCTGGAGATACGGGCCGAGTTAGCTAGTGGAACAGCATTATTCCTCACGAGAGAGTCGATCCTACTTTGTTCACTGCCGTTGGCGATCGTTTTTTTTATCTCTATATGGTGGCAATAAAGATGATGATTCTCTTGACAGTCTTAGATATAAACGATTGCCAAGCCAGTGACAAAGAATACATTTAATTTGCCTTCACTTCCTCCAATACAAGACGCAGCCCGCTTGCACAGCCTCCGAGTCTATCATCAGGTCCAGTCACGGCTCGGGAATTACAACTACCCTCAAAACTGGGGCTGAAAAAAGTATGGGCAAACATTGATGCCTGTTCTCCTCTAAACCTCCAAAAGAAACTCTCTAGAACTTAAGCGACGATATACGCTATTATATACAGAATTAGGCTAAATTGATTCGAATTACTAGAATTGAACCTAAAGCGAAAAAAAGTCAAACTGGACATCACCGACGTTTTTTTACCTCGCCAGAACCCGACTTATCGAAAAAAAAAAATCCAAACTATTATATTTATGTGCATCCTCAAAGTACGATAAGTAACGATTAGTTTCGTATACGATAATGCCAACCTCAAAAAATCCAAATAATTATAGCCGACCTTTCTCGTAACATAACAAAAAAATGGTGATTTAATGTTTTATACACTATTGAATATAAAGAAAGAAGTTAAGTAAAGTTAAGCCCAAATCAACGATGTGCAATGTTGATTTGCTAACTGAAACTAGGGTATGCGAGGTAGTTAGCCTCGACAAAAATGAGTATCACATCTTTTGTGTTTTTAAAATGGGTAAATAAAACGTTTGATTAAGTTATGTCACACATTCAGTATAAAGTGCTTAAAAGAAGTAAACGTGAAAACGCTGAAGGTCAAGCTTTCCTCCATGAAACTTACTGTGCTTAACAGACCAACAGAAACAGTACCTCAGATCTGAGCAAAGACTTAGAAAAGATATTTGACAAGAAAATAACATTACAGAATACCTATATCCAGCAGCGGGTAAGTAGTCTTACGATCCACGTGCGACGTGGTGGAATGGATAGCAATGTAACTTTAACAGCAAGGCTTATGGTTCGATTCTCACACAGGTAAAACATTTGTATGCATGAACATGTCTCCCAATAAGCACAAAATTGCATTATAGGATGTCACATAGGGTTCACATCGGTATCTTTAGCATTTATGAAGACTTATTAGAGTACACTCGAACTACAATAGCTGAAAATTACGCTTTCACCTGTATATTAACACTATTAAGCGTCACGGAGACAACACTGTAATGTCGCAAGCATTATTATAGGTGTACAGTACAATGTTACACAGCTTTTAGCAACCGATAGTACTGTCAGCTGCAATATAGCATTTTTAGGGACTTAAACTAAGCTGTATTCTGAATTTAATGTCACAAGTGTACACTTAAAACCCTTGCATTTTAAAAAAGAGCATGTGAAATACTATAATGCAATCAGTTATTGTTTGACTTCAATTAACAACGATATAATGCGTCTTGCTACACATAGGTGAACTTTAATATTATAATCAGCTTGTTACACACAATCTTAAAATATCACCTATATAGCCCACATGATCACCATGGGTAAATTTATATGATGCTAAATTACAGCAAACTACTATAAATTAGATCACGTGTAACCGAGTTTTACCTTTAATAATGCTGATATAATGCAATTACCTACATTTATTCAGCTGTTAGCTGTTTAAATTGTGCCCAAATCAGAGTTATATCAGCTGAAACAGCGCTGCTAACGCTCTTATTCAGCAGGTTTGTACAGCTAAGGATTCTATTGTGAACAGTGATTCGGCTACTATAAATCGTTTGTGTCACTTGGGCTGTCTTTGCCTGGGTCTTAGTGAGGATTAAAGGAACCAGACTAGTGAAGGAGCTCTAGCGCATAGAAAATCGCAGCCAAATAACAACTCTCTGGAGGTTTATTGCGTTCCTGCGAGTGAAAATTCCTAAGTCGGGCCATACAGGGAGTTCTATAGTCATTTTTGGGCGGAAGCAACTATCGGATTCGGACTTTGTGGTTCGGTTTAGAGCCGAGGTGTAAGCATTATCCTACGCTTACACACCGCATTAAGTTTAAGAATATGCTTTGAGTCCCATTGTTTGCCTACCATTACATTTGGTTGTGTTCCTAAAAATTGATCGATATCATGTCAAATTCCTTCCTTCGACCACTTCGCTCGTCGGCGGGTAATACATCCACACATCCGGAACCGCAATAGTGGCCTAATGTGCGGTGTCGGAGAAGTGTTTTTCCGTGAACTGTGGATTGAAGCTCCTTGCTAAAGTTAGACGGCACGACACGACGACAGCATTAGGCGACTATACTTAATAAGGCGTGAACAGATGTTTACAGCGTCGATAACTGATTAGTGACGCCTTTGATGTTGCAATTGTCCATAGGCTACGGTAACTATGTCCTATGATTCTTAGCAATCTTAGTGATATACAATATTTTATTTTTGTATACCACTAAGGTGGAAATTAAGCATACGGCCTGCCTGATGTTAAACAGTCACCGTAGCCTATGGACATTTGCAACACCAGGGGCGTCACGCATGCATTGCCGACCCTCTAAAAACCTCTTCGCGCATTTCTTGAAGAACTCCATGCTGTAGTCCCTTAGAAAAACCTCGGTTGTGAGCTCATTTCACAGCTTGAGAGTTCTCGGAAGAAAACTTCTCTGGAACCGCACAGTACGCGACCATTGCGGTTCAAGCGTGTGAGGGTGAACTCCCCGCCGTCGGCGAGCGGTGCGGTTATAAAAAGTAGCTATCGGCAATATATAGCACTTGGAGCATTGACTCTGATCTTCATTTGTATTAGTCAAGTTCTTAGTAACTACAGTTGCGCCATCCCTTTCCGCATTTAAACTGCTTGCTGCCCCGAAGTCTACGGGACGGAATGAAGTGCACGCTTTTGCACATGTCTGTCTAAAGTTTCCTCATCGATATAGAGAAATTTGAAGCATATTACGAGCAATCAAAAGCTTCCGTCGTAAATTTTGCAGCAACCATAACGAAGTTCGTTACTATGAGTTGTTATTTGTGTGTTAGCTAAAGAAACGTGTCTCCAGCTGGCACATGCCGTTAAGTGTCTCCTAGAGTGATATGAGCGGTACGTATAATTAATACGTAATCTGGTGTAAATGTGCGCCACATAACAAAATTGTGCGTGTAGTCGTTTTGGGAAAACAATTCCTACTGGAGTAACGTTGTTCCAGCAGGAAAATTCTATATGAATGATAGGAGAGAGAAATATTGTGCATGGGCAGAGCTTATATTCGTGCAAAAATGTGCACCGAAAATATAATTTATACTACACCTGGTCGGAAAGTAGGTTGTTACTTGCGTAAGAATGGGTCAGAAAGTTCTTCTTTATAGCCCTAGAAATATGCGGGCGGCAAAACTGTATGAAAATCCATTCATTGTTAACCTATTGTTTTTTTTTTTTAATTTTGACATTAATAGAGATTTTGTTTTATACTTTACTCGCAGGTGTAGTATAAAGTACTATCTATCACTCGGCGAGAAAGTGCGATTCCCAACTTGGGCCAATTCAGGCCCTTCGCTACGCGTCGGGCCTAAAACTTCGCCCTCGTTGGTAATCGGTCACTTTGTCCCCTCGGTGAACAATGTACTATTGTGTCTTCAGGTTTTTGAGATATTGCATTTCCTGCTGGAGTAACGTTTTGCAGAATCGTGTATCTCTAAAACCATTATATGTACGCCTGTAGAATAAACATTCATGAGTAGCATGAAAACTGGCATTTAACAATTGCCTGCTTCAAACAGGATATGAAAATATACATTTTAGATGCGTACTCAGCCTCAGTTATTAATCCTTACACTTGTCAACTTTTTAAACTCTCTTTCCTACTGAATGCAGCGTGGATGGTAGTGATAAGAACATAATACTTATAGTACATCTGCCTTTTCGAAAATCGCATTAACTATGTGAGGGTAGACTACTTATAACATAATTTGACGAGCTCGGTGGTGCAGTGGTAAAACTCGCTGTTACGCTACTTGGGCATCAACACTCGTAGGTTCGATCCTACACAGGACAAACAGTTATGTGCATGAACATGTCTGTTTGTCTTGGTCTTTTTTATATAATAAGTTACATACTTATGTATATTATATATATTAAAAATGTATTTAAGTATATTTATCAATTGTCAAGTACCCATAACAGAAGCTTCGCTTACTTTGTGGTTAAATGGCGATGTGTAATTTGTCCGACAATATTTAGGTACTATTACCCTGTTTTTGCTGAGAATTTTTAATTAACATCGACTTTACCATACATTTATGATTTTCTGACGGATCCGGGTTCTGCTGCGGCTTTGCAGAGTCCGGCACAGTAATTTTGACTCTCAACTCAACAGGAATATCTGCTATATTGCGGAGACTTGTAATTAGCATAGGCCTATTTATAACATACCATATTCCATTGTTATTTAGCTGCTAGAGTCCCAAATAACAAATAAACTACAATTTTAGATTATCTAAATAAAAGAAACATTTTATTTTTGTATAGTGGTGGTGATTTTTTTATAGAAAAAACACATATGTCCCTGGTGAATTTTAAAATCTACTTTAGTTTCAGGGGTGCCAATGCACTCTGGCCGCCACCTGAATAATTTGGAGGAAGAGTCAAATCTTCCTTATTAATATAGGAATAGAAGACGGGATGTTTTTATCCATAAATTGCTTAACACCAATCGATGGTAGAATTACAAGGAAAAATGTATTCGAAAAATTTCAACCATCCATCAAATTTATTTGCTTTCTTTATTTTAACATTTCTTTGAATATTGAGCAAAAAAATCACGTTTGTTGTATGGGAGCCCCCTTAAATATTTATTTTGTTCTGTTTTTTAGTATTTGTTGTTATAACGGCAATAGAAATACATCAGCTGTGAAAACTACAACTGTCTAATAATAAAAATGTTAGCCTTTTCAGCACTTTTAAAACTCAATGTCGCCCTGTTTCTGCCAATCTTTATTTTGGAAACATATTTTTGCTATTAGCAAACAAGGCTCCTACAAAATAGAAATAAGCCCAAAGAAAATAGTGTTACTAGTACTCCCATAGAAAAGCTGTCCTGTGTAATTAAAATAGAAACTACAATGTATATTATCACTGTTTATTTTTTTGTTTCTTGTTTCGTTTCCTTTTCTTAAACTTCTTTTTAGGCGGAGATGCCTCTTCAGGATTATCATTATCGTCACTACCGTAACTAATCTTAACGAACGCTCCAGGAATCCCCTTCTGTGGCAAAAGAATCTTCTCTGCAGGGTGATCGTCATCTTCACTTAGATCTGCCTCAACATTATCTTCCTTTGATTGCTCCGCATCTGAGTTGTCTTCTTTCTTGATCAAATGATTCTGTCTATTCAGTGTCACACAGGTCAATCTACATCCAGCGTTGCTTGAACATATCTCTTTCAAGTTGGTGTCAGCTGACCACACTTTTAACTCCCCAGCACTTGACGCTGAATATAGCATTTCATTCTCATAATGCAAACATTTCACTCGTTGCTTATGTGCTTGGTATGTCAAGGCCTTTGTGTCAGTAACAGACAAGGAAATAATGTTTCCATTTTCTAAACCCACAAAGATCTTCTCATCTGTTACCCATTGGACCGAAGTTGGTTTTGAATTACATGTAATGTGTTTCTCTAATCCTGCTTTACTAATTGTCCACACGTCTACACATTGCTGATAAACTAATGAAAACCTGTCACCGCCCGGTGAAAATTGAATCTCAGTTGGCATTGCTATTCCTTTGCTAGAAAGATTGATAGTGAAAGCTGGGCGACCTTTTATCAGGTTCCATGTTCTCAATGTTTTGTCACCTCCGATACTTAACGCAAGCTTGTCTGATGGATGAACAGCTATTGCAGTAACTGGTTGCCCTGAAATTAGTAAAATATAACATTTTCAAAGTTAAAATATGTACATAATAATAATATGTACAAAACGTCACAAATGGCAAAGTTCATACACCGCACCTCTTGACAACCCTCGCACGCCTTTAGTGCTATCTTTGTCCATCCTGTGCTATCTTTGTCATACTCACCTTCCTCAAACTCGCACCTCATTTGATAGCAGGCAATATAAATGCATGTAACGAATAACAAATGAATGAATGTTTGTCTGTATGTCCTCTATGGACTCAAAAACGGCTGGGCAGATTTTGATGAAATTCTCAGTGAATCTTCAGGTTAAACCAGCAGGTGATCCTGTGAAGTTTGGTAATGATTGGTTCACCCGTGCGAAGCTGGGTCGAGTAGCTAGTATAAAATAAAAATCATGCCCAGAACTAAATATATTCAATTTGTGTGTGTTACATGTTTATCCCAGCTTCACTATGCCCTTTATTCATTGCAACACTTGCAACAGAAGGAGTATTCATTTGCACATTGCCACGGCTGCTACTACAAACTCATTAGGAAGTCAATAATTTGCTCATTTGCAGGATTTCACAAAAGATTCGAGGGAGTTTTTATTAGGCTGCAATCTTTCTGCGAGGTAGAGATACTTCCCCACTTGGGCGGTTTTGATTTGCCCTACCTCTAGTTAACAAATAAGGCTCTTTGGTATTTCCCCGATTGTTTATTAGCAGGATGCAGGTGAAGTTGGTGATTACAAGTAAGTCCAATGAACATTTGCCATTTTAATGGAAGTTCACCGATACCCCTTGATAGAAAATCTATGTATGGTTATGGTTTTTTTAATAATACATTAAGATGTTGGTAGTAGTATTAAGCTGTGGAATGAACTCCTCTGGAGCAGCATCAAATTTTTCAAAAAATGAAATGTATGAAAAGTTTTTAAATGGTCTACAACAGACAAATATTGTCACTAGCATTGCATGTGTCTTTAGGCTATGGTAACTGCTTAGCATCAGCCAGGCTATATGCTTATTTACCTTGGTGGTATAAACATAAAAATTAAGTTTTCCCTGTAAGCAGCTATCAAAATTTATTAGTTGATAGTCTAATTAGTTAGTATGGTCAGTAAAATTTCAATGTTTGTAACTCCTATACTATTGAGATGACTCATTGTGCAGAAGTGTGGATGAGCATGTTGTGAAAGAGTGGATCACAGCTACGTTTCAGTTCTTTGACAGTGAGCTTGTCCATTATAGTGATTCTTCACAATAATTGTTGTGCCAGGTCTTTCATTAAAGCTTCTTATGCCAAGTCTCGAGAAGCAATTTAATGAACAATACCAACACAGGTCTGCCATACATTCACATAGTTATATACTACCTATTTAGTCATACCTAAGGTCACCTTTTTATCACAATAGAGAATCTAATTCAAAATTTCCTTTACAAGATTATAAATTTTAATTACTGTAATTACCTAAAAATTTAAATAATGTTAGAGACAATTTTGTTGTTGTTCAGGGATTGCATACAGTACCCACTGTCTAACCTTTTTAACATTTCTAATTTGACGTACATGAATTAGTATTATTTTATTGTGTACTAAAAGTGCATTCACTTGCAGTACTGGTCCATGCAAGTTGTCTATAGTTTATCAAACAGAGGCATAATTAAATGATTTAAGTAATGTTACAGATAAAATTAATTTATCTTAGGATTTTAAATAGAATGAAGGAAATAATCTATGTTGAGTGAAAGAGACCTACATACTACATAATAACTCCATTCATCATATGACCTGACACATACTACTAAAATCCTGCAGCTGCATGTTTATACTTGTCATACAAGTTGTGCAGGAGTAGTGCAGTGCCAATATATGTATTCTATTAAAATTTCCTGCACTGCAACTACGCTGCAACTGTGTATATCCTGCAAATGACTCAACACCTGTCGTGTGCCATATTTCAATCTAATAAATTGGATTTTTACTTAATCCTGTAGTTTCAAGCCCAATTAACCTTGGCAGGTAGTTCTAACTGAAAAGAAGCTTTAATTAATCATATATTCCCACAGACATCTCCCAAAACAAAACAAATATTTTGTAATATAAATCACCGCTTCTCAATATTAATTTCACTTCGCAAAATTTGCTTAACACTAACCTTAACATAACTGCAAATAAACTCCTTCAAAACTTCTGTCACCACTGTACAAATGTCAAAACAATTTATCAGAATACGATTATATTGCAGGAAAAGTGCAGGTGCACTGTAGGTTTTGTAACAGAATAGTGAGTAATTTGTAGGGATGTTAAAAAATAATCGATTTTTCTTTTAATCGATTATTATTTTCGTATAATCGATTTTTTATAATCGATTTTCAAAGTAATAATAATCGATTTTTAATAAATCGATTAAATAAATTACGCGATTAAATCGATTTTCATAAATAGCACCATCTATGGGCCGAATGAAAAAACTCGAAGCATGATTACTTACAAGTTGATTATATAAAAAAGGCGCCATCTGTAGGTATGTATGTGTGTAAATTAGTTTCATTGTAGTGAGTGAGATCTGAGATAATATAGTTGTTGGTAAACAATATAAATGTCTTCTAACCGTAAAACACATAATGTCGTCGTTTAGTTTTTAGGGTTCCGTACCCAAAGGGTAAAACGGAATCCTATTACTGAGGCTCCGCTGTCCGTCCGTCCGTCCGTCTGTCACCAGGCTGTATCTCATGAACCGTGATAGTTAGACAGTTGAAATTTTCACAGATGATGTATTTCTGTTGCCGCTATAACAACAAATACTAAAAACTAGAATAAAATAAATATTTAAGGGGGCTCCCATACAACAAACGTGATTTTTTTGCTCATTTTTGCCCGATATTGATAACGGTAACAGGTAGACGCTTGAAATTTTCACAGAATATTTAGTTATATATTCACTTTAAGAATAAATAATTAAATTAAAATAAAACAAATATTTAAGGGGGACTCCCATGCAACAAACGTGTTTTTTTTTTTGCCGTTTTTATACATAATGGTACGGAACGCTTCGTGCGCGAGTCCGACTCGCCCTTGGCCGATTTTTTAATTGGCATTTTAAGTATTTTATTTTAATACTAGTCAAATGTAAAATAGGGCGTGACATTTGTGACAATAATTATTTATAATTTTGTTATTGTTTATATTTAAAAATTAACAAAAGAATTGTTTTATATTTTTGTTTTTGAGACCATACCGTCGTCGTTTAGTTTTTTTAATTGTTATTTTAAGTATTTTATTTTAATACAAGTCACATGTAAAATAGGACTGGACATTTGTGACATTTTTTTTTTATTTGATTTATATTTTATTTTTTGCGACAATAAGGTTGTCATTTTGTTGGGGTGCTCATTTCATTTTCATTATGACTGAGAACAAATTCTCAATCAATAATGTTTGGTTTCAATACTCCTTACCTTGAAAGTTTAAATGAACATTTGCTTTGATTTTTAGTTTTGGTTATTTTTTTATTTGATTTTTAATCTGATTAATTGTTAATATAAATCTCTTTATTTATTATATACGGTTTATTATTGGAATATGAAAAACATGTAGGATTTAAAATAATAGAAAAAATCGATTTTTTTCGCAATAATCGATTATTTATTTTCATTAAAATCGATTATTGACAAATCGATTAATATTGAATAAAGAAAAATCGATTTTTATTAAATCGATTCTTTTCCATTAATATCACATCCCTAGTAATTTGCTGCAGCGTTTTTGCAACGTCGCTGCTGTCAGATCGCTTAACAGAATAACAAAACTTCAAAATGTACACATTTTGACACACGCCGAACTGCAGTGCAGTTGCAGTTTTTTAGTAGAATTGGCCTACAGGGCTCAAAGTAGAATGCACATCTATTGGCTAGATTGCGGACCGACATCGCAACACTTATTTATCAGCTCAAAAGTTTGTAAAATCATTGAAATAATTAGTCAATAAAATACCTACCACCATGTGCTTTTTTCCATATTTTCTCAATTTGCCAGTTGCCTGTACGAGTCACAATAATACATCCATCATCACTGCCAGTCAATATATGTGATCCGCTATTAGTGAAGGACACAGTATTTATAGTACCGTCATGGTTCATCAGAACAGTGTGCTCTTTACGGGTCTTGAGATCTATTACTACGACTTTATCATCAGTACCGCCTGAAGCCAAAAACTTCCCTCCAGTAGCCACACATCGAACTGACGCCGTGTGAGAATGTGTAGCGAATGTCTGTTTTAATTTACTAATCTGAGAAAAATAATTAAAACGGATATTTGTAATAAATCGGAAAACCAGGTAGGTACACAAACCACATTAAGTAGGTACTTACAGAATCATCAGTGAATACTGAATACCCTAGTAAAAATCCTTCATATGTTCCTACAATTAATTCATCCATGGCTTTACTCAAATTAAAAAGTGTTATTTTAGTTTGATATGTTTTCTATTGGAAAGTTCGAGCACATGTATGAAATACCCGAAAATACCTAAATAAACGTAGACAGAGTATATAGAAATAAAGTACCATCTGTCAGATTTTTTTTTTTGGTTCTTTTTATCCCCGAGGGGAAAGGCAAAGGGGTCTAGCCCATACAGCCAAGTCTTCAGTATAGAACCATGTGAAAATCTTAATTCTATGTTCCAGCTTCAGGAACTGTGCTGAAAAAATACTTGGGAAGGGTACCTAGACCCAATCAACCCAATTTAAATACCACCCGTAAAACGATAGAGATTTTTACAAGGTTTTCTTGAACTTATTCAGGTCTCCCAAAAAGTGCATAAACGTGTTATATTTGAGTTTTTTCATCACTGTATAATTTCACTAGCTAAGTGCTAGTGAAATTATGTTACAAAATACTATCGAAATTGTCACACAAAACAAATTTTATACTGAATTGTAAAAATTTCAAGTAAAACAACAATGTCACTCGCCAAAAGCGCGGGAAGAAATCCCATCTGTCTGATTATGGAATTGTCATCGAATCATATCTGTCATAGGTTGTTTTTTATTTTTCAATCACTTAATTTTACGCCAAATTCTCAAGCTTCTTCTTAAATTTTCATACTGCAATCAAGTCACGTAATCTATTGCAGAGCAGCATTAATACTTGCACTTGTACAGATTCCACTTCACAATTCCACCTCAAAATTCCACCAAGCGCCTACAATCAACAGTATCAACATAATCCCCTTAATATTAACGCGATGTCATTAAGGGGATCTTTAAAAATACTAACTTGAAGAGTCACGCACGTGGCGTGACGAGAACTCCTAGTATTGCAAGTGCAAAATTCCATTAGCTACGGTAACTGCTTACCATGTCATGTGCTTTTTTACCACCTTACTTGCATTAACCAATCTTGCTGCAGTTGAAAAAATCCTAAAAGGTAGGATAGTGCAATATTCATCATCCACATCATCATTTCAGTAGAGGACTGCGTCCACTGCTGAACGCAAGCCTTCCCTCTTAGACTTCCACAGGGAGCGGCCCTGTGCCGCTTGTATCCATCGACTCCCTGCGATCTTCTCAAGATCGTCAGTACATCATGTGGCTGAACTTCGCTGCGTTTCCCGATTCATGGTTGTCATTCAAGAACCTTTCTGCTCCAACGGCCGTCGATTTTCCGAGTTATGTGGCCTGCCTAATGCCACTTCAGCTTGCTAATCCTCAGAGCCATGTCGGTAACTCTAGTTCTGCTACGGATGTGTTCATTTCCGAATCCATCTCGCAGAGACACTCCGAGCGAGGCTCTCTCCATTGCACGTAAAGACGACCACGTAAGTCCATATCAAGGGACCACTTTCTGTGCCGTAATTTTACTGACCACACGCACTTGTCGAAGATTTTCGTCTTGTGACATTGAAGAATTTTGGACGAGAAAATCATTCGCAAAATCTTAAACAACATGTGCATGTATAACAAAATGCTTTTGTTCAAAATTTTTAATATTTTTGATTATTTAAATGATAACTTGATAACTGAACTAGTATTTTATCAACCGCATAAGATGTGTGTATTTTTCTGTTTTAATAAACAATGGAACGGAATCCTTCGCGTATGAGTACAAGTCAGTTTTATACAGTCTGACTTGTATTTGGCTTGTCTTTCATGTCCGGCATCATGCAAAAATTAGGGAACGAAACTTGATGAAAATTTATTCATGTATAAATCTCGCAATATTCGCAACGCACGTTTTTCTTAAAAAATAATTAGGATTAATACGTAACATTTCTAAACACAACCTCTACGCGCTTAAAGTATATTATAGTTGCCATACAATGATCGTTGTAGCAAAAGCCAAACGCGCTTGCACGTGGTGCACCTTATCAATTAGCAAATAAGGTTCTGACAAAAAAGAGGCAGGTCACAGCTACGAGTATATTGAATACGCAGCCGACTGACCGAAAAGCAACAGTCGCCTTGGTACCTATCACCCAAGAATTTAAAGAGATTTTTATACGTCATCATTCATGTATGAAACATATATGTATGTACAGGCAAAATGTACAAAAGTAGTGTGAAGGTTACAGAAAAGAGAGCTCTGAAAAGTATGTGCGGAGTTAGAATGATTTATTTATGAAACGGTGTAGAACGAAAGATGTTGTGACAAAAATTTAAAAGGGTATACTGAGATTTTGCATATTTGGAAATAATGAATGACAAACAGTTACGAAAAACGTGTATCGTGCAAAAGTCCGTGGAGGGACTGGACTGAACTGGCCTAGACGTACATACAGCGATCAAATAGTTGATGTGTTAAAAATGGCCACATGAATAACATCCGAAACAAAATATTCATGAAGATGCTGATGAACTTAGAAGAAACAAAAGAGGTATGTTTGAATCAATGCGTCTGGCGTTCCATGGTCTCTGTCTCTGCCTACCCCAATTGGAGACAAGCGTGATGGTATGTACCAATAATACCAAATATGTATGTAATACGCATATGCGATGACAGAAACTATACATGTTTAGACTTCGATTCACTACGTAGGTACTTTTAATTAAAAATCATTTTTTTATTTTATATATATACAAAATAAAAATTTAATGGAATTTTCCTCATGTGACAGATAAAACATAAATTCATGAATAAGGCATTTTTTGGATTCATTAATTAATTCGTAAATCTTCATTGGGTTTTTTGTTTTTAAGCCTAACAATTTGTAGCTACAAGTATGTCAGTAAAACGGGTGAAACACCGCCGTTGTATTGTGTTTTAGGAAGTTGTAGAATGTAAGTCCCCTAGTGGAAAGGGGTCATTCATACATTTTTTTATGGCTGGAGGCGGTGGAGGTGGGAGGAAGCAGTCAAGGTTAGAGAAATATGCTGCGGCTAATTTATTAATAAAATCGTCTATCCACGTGGAGGGGTCATTAGAATGTTTATTTCGTACAGAAAAGGAACGGCGAAATCTTCTTCTAAACAAGAGCAGAAGGTGTTCTAGAGGATAGGGATTCGTAGAACTTATGTCAGCTTACTTTTTTTACATTTCTTGGCAAACCAGCGCGTGCGCGTTTTTTTATAACCTAGATAATTATCCATATGGCAATCAGGTTTTCAAATATGGTTTTCTTAGTGCATTGTCGAGGAGGAACAGTACTTACAGAGTAATAACGTGGAGGGCTTTGAGATTGAGGGGGAGTAAATAAGTGTTGACGCTGGGGTACATCCTACTAATATTATAAATGTGAATGTCCATTTGTTTGTTACGCTTTCACGCGAATACTACTGAACCGATCATCATGAAACTTTGTACACAAATTCTTGGAGGTATTAGAAGTAATATAGGATACTTTATATATATATATATATATGTTTTTTTATAACCTAGATAATTATCCATATGGCAATCAGGTTTTCAAATATGGTTTTCTTAGTGCATTGTCGAGGAGGAACAGTACTTACAGAGTAATAACGTGGAGGGCTTTGAGATTGAGGGGGAGTAAATAAGTGTTGACGCTGGGGTACATCCTACTAATATTATAAATGTGAATGTCCATTTGTTTGTTACGCTTTCACGCGAATACTACTGAACCGATCATCATGAAACTTTGTACACAAATTCTTGGAGGTATTAGAAGTAATATAGGATACTTTATATATATATATATATATATATATATATATATATATATATATATATATATATATATATATTATCAATGCAAGCGAAGCCGCGGGTAAAAGCTAGTAGATCATATATGCATTTGTTACATTGCTAATCGATGTTCTCCTCTGATATAACATGTTTTATGAACTTCGGCCTGTCGTGTTCTGGGCACTTAGACCGAAATCAAAACTACTTTAGTAAACGGAACCCGTTAAACATCAGATACAGACACAGATCGTCTTTTCACGCGGCATTGAGATGCCCTCCACCAGATCCTCCAAAGTTCAATAAGTTGAGATAGCACGCACAATTTTCACAGATTACATTGAATAAATTGTGCAAATTTAAATAGCACGATGAGATCGATATCTTTTGCGCGTTACGTAGATAATGATTGGATCGGGATTGGTATCCGAATGTTTGAAAGAGGAGTCATCTTCAAGACCAGGTCTAGTATCTACAAACTATTAGAGGTAGGGTATACGTTTTAGACTATAACCTGTTACACCTTGCTTGGTTTTGTTTAGATATCGGCGTATCTGTCTCTAGACAGACAGGGTCGGATACTAAAACTACCCCGTCAGATACTATAACCGACAATAACACAAAAGAAATACAAAATACAGAAAGCTAAGCAAGAAACCGCAATAAAACAAGAATTTTATCTCAACTAAGTGTGTTAAACAATATAGTAATGAACCTAAAAAACGGCTTCTGAAATAAATCAACTAAAACCATAAGTTCCTACAATTCAGGATTGCCAAATGGTTCGGGATCTTCAAATATCTGTTATTCTGCGTGTGGTTTTCCTCGTTCTGTTCGGGCATCTTTTTTTTATATTAGTTCAGCATAGTGGTCCTCTTTGCCTGATGGTAAGCGAAAGAGGAGCCCAAATCGCAACTGCAATTGACAAAAGACTACACAGTATCCTGTCAATTGATGCTGCCTTGCTCACCCGCAAGATGCTTCTTCACGCTTCGTTTAAAGGATCCCATATTGTAGAAAGGAGGGAACACATGTGCAGGCAAGGCGTTACACTTTTTAATGGTACGACAAAGATAGGAGTTGCCGAACTTTTTAGTACGTGAAGAAATGTTCTCAACAGTGGAACGATGACATCGCAAGCCACGTGTGGTTCTATCACGGAAGGAAGAGGGTGGGATAAGGGAAAATAGTTCTCCAGAGCACTCACCATGGCAAAGGCGGTAAAATACGCTTAGAGAGCCTATGCCCCTACGGAGTTGAAGAGGTTCTAGGCTTTTGGTGACCTTTTCGTCGTCGATTATGCGGATAGCCCGTCGCTGCAACCTACCGAGAGCCTCAAGAAGATACTGTGCGGAGCCGTACCAGAGATGCGAGCAATACTCCACGCAGGCCCGAATTTGTGTCTTATAAAGCAGACAAAGCTGGTCCGGCGTGAAGAACCGGCGCACCCTGTTCAGGACTCCAAGTTTTCTTGAAGCTGTTGAGATGAGGCCCTCGATGTAATTACGCTGGTTAAGGACGCAACGTATACCCATACCTAGCATATTCAGGCTATCTCGCATACTGAGGGAAACGCCCTGAAGACTGTGAGTGGGAAGGAAAGGGGACATTTTTGTTGCAAACGCGCAAACGATCGAATATAAGACTGACAAGATGCTACTCTTTTACCTTATTAAGATATGGGGAAATATGAGTACGTGGGGGAATGTAGAAGCAGAAACGGTAGCACGCGTTTTGAGGACGTTGTATCAAGCGTTGCGTCCTGCTTAATAAACGCGGTCCATACAGGAGATCGCCGTAGTTTAGCCTTGATAATATTAATGATTCACAGATCCTCATACGTGACTTTTCTGAGAGAAAGTTGGGGATTTTACATAAAATACTTAAAAAGCAATTCTTTACGAGACCTAGCACGTGATTCTCAAATCTCAACTGGTTGTCGGAAAGTATGCCTAAATTTCTCACTTTCTCCACTTGTTCTATGGGTTGATCATTAATATTCACGACCAAATTGCCATTTGCTATTCTACTGATTTGTAATTTTGGGCCTATAGTATTAAATTTAGATTTAGTGGGGTTCAGCATTACGGAATTACCTAGAGACCAATATGAGATTTTTTCCAGATCCTCATTTAGTAGACGCGTTGCATCTACCATATTAGCCGGTTTTTCTGATATGTATAACTGTACATCGATGGCATAGCAATAAAATGTACAATGCTCGATTACTTGAACCATATCAGCAGAATACATAATAAAGAGGAGGGGGCCAAACAACGAACCCTGTGAAACACCACGGTGAATAAGTTTTGACTCTGAGACCAAGGTGCCACTGTTTCCCACCACGCAAGTGATATTTGATCTAAACCATAGTAGGAGAGTTTGGCAAGAAGTAGATCTATACTTAAACTATCAAAAGCACGTGAGAAGTCTAGCAGAGTGATTATAGTGACTTGGCCCTTGTCCTGCGCAGCTAATATGCTGTCTGAGACATCCGTAATGCCGTGATCGTGCCATGTCCTTTACGAAATCCTGATTGGATGGAATAGAGGCAAAATATTATTTTTTTCGACAAATTTTGACAGTATTGTCTTAGGTTTTCGCGATTGTTACACATTGAAATTAAACTATTTTTAACGGATGTATCGCGTGTTTTATTTGCAGCTTTGCAGCGTCCGTGGTCGCAGGAAGGTCCTGCGACCACGGACGCTGCAAAGCGTTCGAAACGTCAGGTTTCAACAAAATAAATAAAACACGCGATACATCCGTTAAAAATAGTTTAATTTCAAAATTTTGACAGCTGGATAAAAATAGTTTTCTCCAAAAGTTTTGATAGAAATGGCAATATGCTAATGTTTTAGGGAGAGGAGTAACAAGGGAGTTCCTCCAAGCACTAGGCACTTTACCAGTGACAATCGACGATAGCAGTTATAACGTCCAATGTATGAGGAAGTGTGAGGAGGATCATATCTCTGCTAATGCCATCACTAATTTTTATATATAAACACATATAATTTAAGTACCATTATATATCTACAGATTTCATATGCACTGACCGGTTCTAATTGTAGTCTTGCCTGAAAAAACGAGAGCATGTCGGAACAGACTGCGTTATTACCAGGAACATTAAGAAAGTGGTCTATAATCTTATTAGGATCATTAATATGATTAGGTAATATCCTTTCCTTTGTTGAATCTGTCAAAATATGATCTTTTAAATTTTTCCAAAACTTTTTGCTGTCATGAATTTGTGAATTAACAATGCGATCAAAATAAGCGCGTTTCTCACCGGCAATAGCCGTACTAATAAGTTTTTTTAAGTCTTTATAATACCGCTTGTCAACATCTAACTGAGTTTTGTGATACTTCTCAAAGGCCAAGTTAAGTTGCTTTATCATGAGTTTGCAAGCGTCTGTAACCCACGGCAATGGCTTTTTGTTTTTAGTTTTACTTGTTACAATCGGTGCATTTTGTTGAAACGTGATAAAATCAAAGTATTAAATTTTCCAACCATCTGATCAACCGTAGCCAATTCAGTTACTTCTTCCAGTCAACAGAATTTAAGTTCTTTTCAAAATCTTCCCTTTTTATTCTTTTAAAGTGATCTATAAGAGAATGATCTAAGAGGTAGCTTTTCTATTTTTAGTGAAAGAGTCATGTTGACCATTGCATGGCCATGTCTGCCTATGATGTTTTCCACAGCTACATCTCTAAATGGAGCATTAGTACATACTAAATCAATAAGAGTTTCCGAATGTGACGTATAATGTGTGGGTTTACATACTGCTTGTTACAGACCAGTGTATTCCATTTTATAACGCAAGTAGTTTTTTTACACACAATGAATCACATTATCTTGTATGTACATGGTAGAGGGGAATGAAATAATCCTACGAGGCTAGTCCTTTGGTTGAAAGGACAAAGTATTTTCCAGACGGATTATCCAGGGCCTACAATAATAGCGATGGACACCAAATTAACACAATGAAAATTAAAGCTTACTATTGAAATAATACTGAAATATTACTGGCTAAGTCACGTAAGAAGAAAATATTAAGGTCAAAAACTAAGTGACTTGAAATAAAAATACGGAACTATCTGCCATTGTACAAGTTAGAGAAAAAGAGTAATCCAGGGAATTAAAGGCCCGTCGTAGCAGTTTACCAACTTTTGAGTAAAATATGTGAAAGGATAATCCTTGATCAATCGCAGCTTTAGTTTGTCTAATGAAAATCATGATGCGCAATACAAGTGTATCCGATGACAATTAAACAATGTTTATCGTTGTCTAATATTTACCTCTAAATCATTCACAGCACTAATTATTTTTTACATGAGACCAAAAATTCTTGAAAAATTTTACGCAATATGTTTAATTTTAATCAATCAATCAATCAATAAATCAATAATATTTATTTGCGCAAAAATATAGGTACATAATAAGGTGACATTTGAACTATTTCCCGTGTACATTTTGCCTTTTGTAAAGGCATGCAAATTATAAGAAACTAAATACTGCTATTAGTCTAAATTGTTGTCAGATATTAATACATTGTAATGTCCAATATAAATCAAAGAATGTCATTTAAATAGTCATTAATTGAATAATAACATTTCTGCGATAAAATTAAATACAATTTTTGCTTAAATTCACTTATAGTCAATTCTTTGATATTTTTTGGTAGCTTATTATATATTTTAGGAGCCATTCCAAATACGCTCCCGCTGAACATAGTTGTGTTGTGCGACATGTGTCGAATTTTGTGATTATTTCGCACGGAACTTATAAAATCGAATTTGTTTAAGTTTGACTTTACAAAAACAGATAATTCGTATATATACATTGCAGGAAAAGTAAGAATATTTAAGCTCTTGAAATATGGTTCGCAAGATTCAGTATGCTGAAGCCTACACATTGCCCTGATGCATTTTTTTTGCGCCTTGAACACTTTTTCTTTTCCTGTGGCGTTACCCCAAAATATAAGACCATATCGCAAAGTGGATGCAACGTATCCATGATATGCTGTAAGAACTGCAATTCTATTAGCTACTTTCTCTAGCATATATAAAGCGTACGAGAATTGATTGATCTTTGTACAGATATGATTAATTTGTGATTGCCATGTCATGTTTTTGTCAATATGTATTCCAAGAAATTTCGTAACGTGTGTCTCATTAATTAAATGTCCTAAGTATTTGATGTCAATTCCGATTGCATTTTTGCGTGGTCTCTGTATAAAATTCATTGATTTTGTTTTGTCAAGATTTATAATTAAATTGTTCCTTTGCAGCCACTGAATTACACTACTTAATGTCTCATTTATTTCATTTTCAAATGTATTAGCATTATTGCATTCAAACACGATAGTGCTGTCGTCCGCGAATAATACCATAGGGCGATCTATAGATTTTGGTAGATCATTTATATATATAAGAAACAGGAGTGGACCTAGCACGCTCCCTTGCGGGACTCCATATTTTATTTCCTTTACATTGGAAGTAAATGTTTCCTCCTGTTTTGTTCGGAAACATATTCTTTTGATTTGTGTCATTTGTGTCCTATTACTTAAATACGATTTAATCAAATTTAGTACATTGCCTCTAATACCATATTTATATAATTTATCAAATAGACAGTCATACTCTACAAAATCGAAGGCCTTAGTCATATCCATGTACAATGCTATAACTTGTGTCCTTTTATCCATGCACGATAGTATTCTATATAGAAAGTCATAGATTGCCATATTTATAGTTTTATTTCTTCTGAAGCCTTTTTGTTCTTCAGCAAACAAGTTTTGGGTTTCAAAAAATGTATAAAGTGCTTCATAGATAACATTTTCGAATACCTTCGAGAGTACTGGTATTAGGGCGACGGGTCTGTAAAAGCTCATGTTTTCTCTATCCACCTTTTTAAAAGCCGGTTTGATAACTGTTAATTTCAGTCGTTCAGGATATGCTCCTATGCCTATACAGATGTTTACGATATGAGCCAATACAGGGGCAATGATATCAGCGACGTATTTTAGGACCTTTGTATGGATTTCATCGTAACCAGTACTGTTAGTGTTTTTCAAAGATTTAATTATTTGGTAAATATCGTGTGCTACTACTGGTCTCATAAACAATGATTTAGCATTGTGGTTGCTCAGCGTCATTTTACATTGAGTACTTTTTTTAAAAACAACATCATCAATAAAATAGTCATTGAATGCCTGTGCTATATCTCTTGGATTGTCAATTCTTTTGTCATCTATTTTGATATGCGTTATGTCGTCTCTAGGTAGGTAATGCGCGTTTACTGTGTAAAGCAAATTGAACAAAAAAAGTGTACATAAATGCGAGCATGAATATTTGGGGTCTGTTTCGTTCTCACGATATTTATATAAGTACACGGTGTAGAAAAATCGACTCAATAACATTGATTCAAGATAATTTCTATGAAATAAACATTAATATGTTTGTAAAAAAATGTAAGTATGTCGTGTTTATGTGCCTCTCATTTTTTTACAAATGATCTAGAAATTGTTTTTATCTTTTATCTCATTTTATTTAACTATCTATACTTATATTTAGGACCATGTCATCTCTTGTAATTATAAACATATGTTTACGAAAGAAAAATATGTTGTTTGCATTTATATGACTGCCAGGTTTGACCTATCATCCATATTCCAATGATTTTACAGATCTTATTTAAACTAACGCAGGGTTACTATTAATTAATAGATCTATGTAGTCAAGGTCAACACGGTAGTCCTATTTGCATAAAAAAAAAACACTATTCTAATAATGTTAAAGTGCAAAATGAGTTTGTTGATCTATTCAGAGACCAGTTTTCATACGTATGTATAGATTAATTTATTATTACTTTGTGTATAAAAATGGCTGTTTGACTTATTCAATTTTTTTTACAATGTTAATATCATATTATAGCACGCAATACACATCCTATGCAAGTTCCTTATTGTAAACAGTTATTAAAATTGCCAATACGCATTAGTGGGGTAAATATTATACAGTCTGGTATCCTTGTTATTGAATATATTTTGTTGCCGTTCCTTACGGGTGTACGCGCTAGTCAAGTCAAGGTATGATTCGTCTGAGTGAGGAATCATTAATGTAGATTAAAAAATACTGTCGTAGAGCATGCCATTATTGTTTGGTTTGAATTTTATCTATCTCTACACATCGAATTCTTCTTTCGAGATATTTTTTAATCCAATCACAGGCATGCCCTCTAATTGATTGATTGATATGGAAATATACCTTTATCCAAATTGGAGACAATAGGTGTCTCCAATTCGGATAAATTTCATGACGAACAAAGCCAAAAGCTTTTGTCATGTAAGATAGTACTGGCGATATAGGAACTTTCCAATTCATGTGGTGAGTGAGATGTAAGTAATAAGTAATATGTAGTACAATTGTAATATTATACATACCTTTGTTCAATTTGGGCTACTTAAAATTTCAATTTTGACGACTTAGCCCGCGCGCGTTACCTATATGGCAAGCCTACATACAAGTCAAAATCAAAATCTCTCTAAATCTGTTTTCAGCATTAATCATAGAGTTTATTTCATGGATTTAACTTTATTTTAATACTAGTTAGATAAATAAATTGTGTTTTCCAATAGTTAGGTCAAACATAATAATCATTCTGGTGAATATACGTTCTGTAAAACTTTTATAGGTGCACGAATTTTATTATCGCTATCGATTTCCAGTATGACATTGCTTGCTCTGTTTGTTTTGATCAGGATTCCCAAAAGAGGACTTACTTGGACATCTACAAGATGGATTTGGCGGAGACAATGAAGAGCGTGTTGGCTAAGAGCACCGGTGGATCCAGCGGTGCGGCGACGAGCACCAGTGCGTCCACACCGCATGCCGCCGAGGGCTATGTCACCGAGAAATTGTACATGCTGCTACAGCTGTACCTGCAGAACAAAGGCTGGAGTCCTAGTATAGAGCTCCTACAATGTTTTAGTGATCTGAAAGAATCATCTATGCTTCCCAGTGCAGCTTATTTGCAGTGAGTTTGAATTTATTTATGTTTTTAATATGCCAAGTGCAAATTGTGTGCTAACTGAAATATGTAGCTATTTGGGTTAACTAAGCTCATTTTAGGGTACTAAAACAATTGTAATTACGATTTGTCTAATTGAAATTGTGAGAGTTTTCAGAGGGTTTGGCCTATTGTAAAATAATTTTGGCTGCCAGTCTGGATAACACAGGCTGTTCCAAAAGTACATGTCTTTCACCATTTTCTACAAAATTCTGATTATATCATAGAAATAGAATATTATCATATGAATAAATTTTGATGAGCCTGGTGGCATAGTGGTCAGCAATGTTACTTTAGCATAAAGGCTTATGAGTTTGATTTTGACACAGGGCAAAGATTTGTGTACAGAAATATGCTTGTTGTCTTGGTCTGACTGTTTTCAAGGGAGTTAAGGTGCATCAAAGTAGCCTGAATGGCGAAGTACCTCTATCTCATAGTAAACCACAGGCACCAACTCTCTGGTGGTAGTGCTCCTGCAAATATGCTGTGTTACCAGTACACTCCTAAGGAGTTGCTATACTAACAGTAGGCATGGCATTTGGTGCACAATACTTAACCCCCTTTAACATCAGTTGGACTGTATGGGTATGGTCAGCTGTGTTTGCATGCCTTCGAATGTTGTATATATAAAAAAACAAGAATGCAATACAAATACTCGGAAGGCAAAAGTATTTCCATACTGGTTGCTTCAGTTAATATATCTTTTATATGGCAAGAGAAAATACTGATTATGTTGTGTTTTCAAAAATTCAATTCAGTATTTGTTTTATTAGTAGTAGCAAAAAATGACACAAAATTTAATATACTATAGTTTTGAACACACAGTGGTAACCGTTGTTTAATGCACAACAATGCAATGACTAACACACTCTTGATTTTTACATCTAATTGAAGCTACTGTCTTCCTCGAGGCGGTGGAAGTAGGGTTCCTTGCATAAAACTGGGCATTATTAGTGGTGGTCGGGATTAAATAAGGTAGCGAGTATGAGAAACATGAAAAACATGGTCCTTCTCAAATACCCACCTAACTTTATTTGATAGGGCAATAAAGTAGTTACTTGAAGCATGTATGTTCAATTTGAAAGTATGGGGGAGGTATGAGTCTGACTAGCTTATATAACCATATTAAAAAAAAAGAATTATTTAACAAATATTGTTTTGTGGAAAATTCCACTCAGGAAAATTCCATTTTAATTATTTGCCATAAATGCCACCATAACATAGAAGGCACAGGATAATTAATATATGGCAGATAGACTGATGAGTGAATATAGGATGCCTAGTTATTACTAAGGTCGGGTGTGCAAATAGTATATACAAAAACTTACAAAAAATAAATGTGTATTTTGTTAGAATATTTTACATTAACTCAACAGTACATATATAACCTCTCAATGTTGATTTATACTCAAAGCATCTCCAAAATTTTACAGTACTTTACTCCATATGACCTTAGTCTGATTATGGACACTAAGGTGTTACAAAATGTAGATGGCCTTTAGCAGTTTTATATTATTTTTAAGCAAGTTTACAAGAAATATTTACGTAAATATCTTAACATTTTACACATTTTAAGTAAAACTTTTACATGCAAGGAAAACTAAAATTAGGAAATCACAGTCAAACTCTTAAGGTATCAGTGCAGCACATACACTCTCTCAATACCTCGCCTGCAACTATGAGTTTAGATTCGGTAATCAGTGGATACGTAGTGGTGGTCCATCCCGATTATGTCGCCCTACCTGTAGGGTTACTATTGACGCTAATTCCAAGGGCAATTCAATGCCAATGTCAAAGTTTTGACTAATATTTCCTAATTTTGTTGTCAATGCTACCTATTGCTCTCTCCATCTATGCAATGTGAAGATAGAGATAAATACTGATTTATTCAGTTTATAGTGCTTGTGCATTGTGGTACAACTTACGAAACTTTACATTTCTAAGTAGGTACAGTTGAGAGCAGTTCAGTCTTGATACTTGATTGTAATTGTAACTTTTATTACATACATCATAAGAATGGTGCAAATGTATAAAGCTGGATCTACGCTTAGATGTACACATTAGATCTCTACATATTGTATAGTACAGGTTACTGTAATGCAGGTGTGTCATTTACCTTGTGTTGAGTTTACGCTCGTAATCTGCATGCTACTTGTAAGAAGGGGTTGTGTTAACACAAGCCTACTGTGTCCAATTTGCAGTAAAGACGTACAGAGATTTGATGATATTCTTTTAGTTAGCATATTAGCCCCTTAAAATCACATACTTTAGACCTGGTAGATATTTTATTTGTGCATTCATCATGTTTTATGAAAAGTTATGTATTCCATTTATCTTAGTTATGAATCATCATGTACATTAATTATATTATGCATTAACGCGTATAATCATTCTTGCTTGCTACTTCATTCAAACGCTGACAACCCTCAGTTTGGCATGTTTTACATGGGCAACATTATTCCATCATGTCGAAGTCAGTAGTTGTAATTTTGTGTATAAATAACCTCTTTAAACCTGGTAATCTAGAGGTTGTTCAGAAAGAAGAGAAGGAAACTGTTTTTATAAATGTTTATTTGCTCATGAAAACAACTTATTCTTACAGATTACCGATGACACTTCATTTACCTGCGATACAATTGGGTGCAATTTTCTTATAATTTACAGATTTCCTTTTTTTGTACCTGATTATAAGGTCGAATGGCAAGATTTTACCAACAGGTTGCCTGGAAAAATCTGGCCATCCATTCAGCGTCATCTGTAAACTTTCCATAATATTCGGTTAAATGATAGGTGCACAATATTGTAATGGGATCTTAATGTATAATCATACCATGTCTATCTTTTATAGAATGATGGCATCTAGAGTAGGTTTGGACACACAAGGCAGACTAATACTCCGTGAAAATGGAAAAATAATATTGCCATATGAACATTTTGCTAATGCAGTGATGCTGAAACACATGAATGGGCCCCATGGGCTTCACCTTGGTTTGGAAGCTACAGTTCGGGCAGTGAGTATTATTTATTGTCTAAAGGGAAATATAAAAAAAAAATTGTGAGCTCATTTGCGTCATTGCGCGTGTCATTTTAACCGAACACGCAGGTCAAACAAGGTCAACAGCATGTCTATGGATGGGTTTATCTATCTCGAGCTTCTCCGTGCTCGGAGGGCGCGTTATTGTTGATAGATGACAGTCGTTAAGCATTAAGCTTAGTCAGTGGCCTTTGGGTGACTAAAAATACTGACCTTCGCCAACGCGCAATTGAGCAGCACAGTGGAGTGTGCTATAAACCCCTTCGATTGAAGGGAATCCCGTATCCCTGCAGTAGGATGAGTTAGGGTTTGGTGTAAAAAATGGGGAAATTATTAGGTCTTTTTTATGTAGTGTCCTTCCCGTCCCTTCCACTTTTTGTGAAATAAAACTGTCAGATTGCAATTGTTTAGAACTGGGTTTTGGTTGAGAGGTGATAGGAAAGTGCTTACGAAAGGTAAATTAAGTTACATGTACTACTTGAGGTCCTTTGTAATTCTACTAGTGAACACATATGGCGTATGGAAGCTTAGGTATCACTCGAACGTTACCAATCACAATATTTGGCATTCTTTTCTTCGAATGCTATAAATGACATTAAAAAAAAACTCTGCAGCTCGCGCTCTTCGCTCCTGCATATCCTGGTATCTTTTGAGATCCGCCTTTTATACTTACTTTCTTGTTCCTAAACCCAGGGCCGTATTGTCTATCTATAACTTCACGCCAAATTTTTTGTAGGGTAGGCCGAAAGAACCAAGTTCCACAAGCGAGTGAGGTGTGTAAGTGACACACCTCACTCGCTTTTTCAACATTTATTATTGTGATGTTAAATAGCATATAACCTTCCTCAAGAATTGGCTTTTCAAATGCAAAAAGAATTTTTCAAATCTAACTTGTAGTTCCCGAGATTAGTGCATTTAGACAAATTCAATCAATTAAACAAGCTCTTCTGCTTTATATATTAGTATAGATTATGATTTTGGTTTTAAAGGTTTTGTAATTTGTAAATGTATTCATTTTATAAATGCCCATTTGACATTTTACAGGTTGTAGAATCATACACAATAGGAAGAGAACAATTTGGTATGGAGAAGGAATTCATAGTGGAAGTTGTACAGAATTGCCCGAATCCCGCCTGCCGCTACTACAAAAATCAGCTGGAAATGACACAGAAGACTATACAACAACATCTATCACAACAGCCCACATATATTCCTGGTAAAATTTATCTTCTAATATTAGATGCTAAGTATAAGACAATGGCTATATTTTATTTAGACAATGTCTGTAGATAACCAAGCGTACGGCCATACTTTTTACGCCTTTTGTAGCTTACTGGTAACCTCGTTCATTTGTAAGAACACAACTACACTTAGTGAGTTGTTATTTTGCCGAGTTCTGCACTGAAGAAATTCTGAATTTCATCAAAACAAAAGTATTAGTAAGTAGTCATTAATACAAAGTCAATAATATCCCTTACTTTTACGAACTTGGAGCACTATAAAATTCGGTTAGATTTCATTAGGTACATGTACATGGATAATGGCAATGGGTATAGTAGATTTTTTTCTTGAATATATACCAGTAGTCACCATGGTAGAAAAGCGTTATTTTTTAGCCCATCTAAGTGGCTACTTAAGTTATTAAATGTCTTGTGAAAGTTCATGATGATGTTTGTATATTTAATCACAAGTATGTGGATTTTGTGTCACACTCATAAACGGCTGAAACACATGAATGGATTTTAATTAAATTGGCACATAAACAGAATATATTCTAGATTAAAACATATACTAGTTTTATCCCAGGAATGTTTGTGATTTTCAGGTAAAAAAAGCGAACTAAAGGAGAATGCCCATTCGCGGTTTCAAGTTGTGCACGCTTAAGATTAACATTAAAAATCGAACCCAAAAAAATTAAGCCTTAATTTCTTTGGAGAATAAATTACATATAATTTACAATACTTTAATATCATATCGTAACTTACAACTTCCTGTTTGCAAATTGAATGAAATTATTGCCAGTACTCAAAGGTAAATGAAGTACTCGACTGAATAAAGGCAGTCAATATAACATAATCCACCATTTATTGTGCAAAACTTATACATATTACGTATATTTTGATGATAATTGATAACTCTTCCTGTATATATTTTTACTGCTTACGTTTATTTAAAAGAAGAAGTTTAAAAATCGAGAATCTCATTTGAAATAATATACGACAACATTGATGGGAGTTTTGAATTTTATTGACAATTGTAAAATATGTTTGATGTTTCTGCTTTTGTTCTGTACTATGCGAAAGTATACCTATAGGTAGGTAAGGGTGTAGGAATGCTTTAAGTTGGTTGCTGACTAGTAAAAAACGTTTTAAAAGTCTTTAATTATTTAATGAGCACATTGGATATAGTGTGATATAAATAGTTCTAGTTTATTCATCAAAGGACAATCCATGGGCATGCTGGGATTTACCCACTGTTTTATATTGTAACTTTACCTTTACTATATTATTTAAACTTTTATATCAATTCGAAAGTTACTATGAAACTTATTCTTGTAACACATGTGATACCATATAGTTTCTTTGATCACACAATATGATTTGAGGAAACAAGTTTGACGTAAGACTCAGCCAATGTAGGCGAATGACTACTTTATGAGATTTTGTATACTAAATAGGTGTAACTAGTATTATAATCATCATCATCCTGTATTAGGATCGTCTGCTTTACGCTTCTTGCCGGTCGCTCGTGGTGTGTGGATTGTGAAATAGCACGAGCTCTGTGGCTCAGTAGTAAATGACGAGATTATGACACCAACGGTGGGTTCGATTCCCGCACAAGGCAAACATTTGTGTGCATGAACATGGCTGTTTGTCTTGGTCTGGATGTTTTAAGAGAGGTAGGGCGCTAAAAAAGATTTACAGATCAAGATTTTTCATTCGGCAATATCGTAGAAAAGCATCTGGCTATTTACCAGAGGTTATTTGCGGTTTTATGGATCTTGAAAATGCAATTGATAGGGTTGTACGAAATGAATTCTGGGTTATTTTGCCCACATAATAATATGGGATTGACGAGTGATACTAATCCGCCCAATTAAATTTAGTTTCCAAATAATTTATTAATCACCAGAGTGTACAGGGAAACAAAACTACAACCTAGCCGCAGCCTAATTATCTAATTGTTCCCTAGCCAAGGTTATTACGACACAGATGTGGCAGCAGCGGTCGGGCGCAGCTCTTACGTCTCCCGCATGTCGTTCCTCCGTCCAATTCGTAGCGTTTATATCTGTTAACGCCCAATCTCAAAGCAATTCCAGCCCGACACGCCGCATCACATTCGCGCGCAGGCGCAGACGGCATCATAAACCAATTAAGGATTCTTCCTCCTCTCCTCTCCACTCTTCTTTCTTTCTCCAAACCTTAGCTCCTACGCGTCTTTTAATGGTGACTTGCTCAGTGTTATCCTCATAAGACCACTTATGACAAATGTACGGCATGTGTACGGGTGCACGATACCTTGTCGCCCTGGTTGGCATCAATATTAGTTCACACAGGGCTGCGTGCTGTGGGCTCGTCAATCATCCTGTATCTGGTCAGTCGTTTGCAGAGAATAACATATGTATGTTGGCATTGCGCATAAAACGGTCTGTTTTATGGCAGATAATGCCGTAATAAATGTACCGAACTACAAAATATAGACAATGATGAAAGATGATTGAATGAAGAAAAACTTACAATTGAACAATTGAAGAGGAAACCAAACGATCTTGTGTATTTTAGAGAAGCTTTTAGCAGGGTACGCTGCTGATTTGGAGAGACGAGTGAGTGCAGGGAATAGAGTGAATGGAACGCTGGGTAAACTTCATCGATTTCGAAACGATGATGTAGCGAAGAAACTTGGTTTGAAAGAGAGACGAAACAGATATGCAATACCTAATGAAAGTATGAAGGAGCCGAGGAAGGCCGAGTCTTCCACCAAGCACGGTCAATTTGGTGTTTTATCATAAGAAGACCTGAGGAGCCGGCGAGCATGTATGAAAAGAGCTATGATTGTTAAAGAAACGAGCGAGGAGTGTAAGAACTGCGTCTTATGGCGCTCTGTACCCTCCGCCTCCCCGGCAAGGGACCTGGGATAATGTACATTCATCTTCATTAGACAGACAAGATCACTTAGTGATAAGGTGCATTTTTATATACCAAATGGGTCTGGCGAAAGAGAGGTTAAAGAATTATTTGATCAGGATTTAGGAAATACCATCACGTCACATTAAACTGCAGAAAAATAACAATACTAAGTGTAATGATTTAGTTAGTGAGATCACCAGGAGGCTCCTGATAAGGTTTTGCATTAGCAGCGCGGGTGGTAAGTTGCCAACGTGTCTTTTGTTGAAAGCATTTTTTATTCTTCACATCGAGCGAATTGTATGCGAGTTTGAGTCCCAAACAAATATGTACAACACAACAAATAAAGCATTCAACTAACACATAATTGTACTAAATGACAAGGTATTGTGTGAACCCTTCCTGAAAGATTTATTACCAAGAATTCGTGAGCGACAAAAATTCAAGATCAATCAATTATATATGCATTACATTCACCTGGTGTAAGTTAACCTTAACCTCCACACACTTTCTCAGATGCGGGTGCTTCTAACCTGTCAGATAGCCAGGCCGTGGAGCGCCTGCTCAGAGGGACAGCACTAGCGCAAGACTATCAGTTGCCGCTTGCGCCGCATTTAGCCGCTCTTAGTGAGTTATTAAAAACCAATAATTCTGTTTCTTTTCTGTCCGTTATTTTTATTCAGAAAACATTTGTACTGTAAAAGTAATTAAAACATGTATATAGTATTTTTTACACTTTGTGTATTTTAAATAAAGCATAGCATATTTAAGTAACATAGTATTTAACAAGAATATGTATTAAAGCATGGTAAAAACTCATTTTTACCATACTTTGTGTATTTATAGTTTTATTAATATAATACATCCTTCACATATTTATCTAGGTATTTATAAGTGTTGACCACAATTTATCAATACATTAGATGAACTCGGGATTTCTTCATCGCCAATTGTAATTTCGAAATGCTGGTAATTAATTAAAAAGCAAAATAAAGCTGTGAGAAATGAATATATTAAAATAATATTTTATTTAAAAAATGTAACATGTGTCTAAGTGCCCAATGGCAAATAAATAAATATTTCTTTTATTCTTTATATTTACACCTCTGTGGCAAGTGTACTGTTTCTTAACAGTAACTGTAAATAAAGTACATTTCATGGTTACCCTTCAGCAAGCTTAACGGGAGAAAAGTCTGACCGTCGCGCCCAAGAGAAGTTGTCTCAACACCAGCAGATGTTGCTGCAGCACCAAAACAGATCGCTGGCGCACCAGCAACCGATGGACAAGTACAGTCATTCGCAGCAGCGCTCATCCAGTTCCTCGCAGTCAACCATCGAAACTAAGTCTAAACATCACTATTCTGATGAGCATAAGTTGACTGACTTTCTAAGGTGAGTCAGATGATTGTATAAATTTAAGAGTAGTAACAAAGATATAGGTAGTCCATAAAGTTACGTTTTGACGTGAATACGTGTTTAAAACATCGACTTATTCCAATACTACTAATATTGATCGCTTGTACAAATCATTTAGGATGAATTTGAGAGGTATAAAGTAGAGAAAATTATTGCTTACTTTTATTTTTTACTTTAAATTTTTAATTAGTTATTACCTGAAATATTTTGGGGTTAACAATAATGCGGAGTCAACCGATTTCGATTTTTCCACTTATTTCACTTCTGTATATCAAGTACCACTACGTAATAACTTTTATTACATTTGTGCTCTTCCTATTTACCTTTATACGTAAAGGCATTATGTCTTTGAAATGTGGTTAGAAAACAATCATAGATATTCAAAGAATATTACAATATGTAAGTACTTTAGCAGGTTCTACATAATTCACGACCGCGAAGGGTGTAATTTAATAATTTTTATATACACTTAGAATCATGAAAATTTTTTATTCTTTGTGGTTGTATATTGAATTTATGAAATGAAGCGTCCTTAAAACAGATAAGAAAATCGTTGGATGCAGGTTGGTGTTTATTTTTTATAACTAAAATTTATTACACCACTTGATAGCTAAATAATTCGTTACGTTGCGTGATCGCGCATCACGCGCAACGAGAGGAAAGCGCCTCCTTTTTGAGATCGTTTCGCACTTAATTCCGTTTACCCGTAACGAAGATATTGTATTTAGGTAAAACTCACGGCCGTGTTCACGACATAACCACACCTCGTTTTTTTGTACCACGGTGGGTGCAGAGTTGACCTAAGCCAAAAAACGTATTCAAATCAAGGAGCATTGCTTACACAAAACCAAGCTGCTAATGCAGCTTGTTTTCGGGTGCGTTCTCGTGGTTTCACTCGCTGATCGGAATCCAGCCCCCCAAGGAATTATTATTATAGTGCGATCATCTATGATTGGATTATTTGTTTATTAACACAATTGATAACTTGGTACTAAAGTTTTTGTATATAACTCACTCCCGCCCCATGGGTTCTCCCATAGGTTGATGGAACGGGAAGACTCCTTTAACCAGGCTGCTCCTCTGTGGGTAACTAGATCAGTATTTTTAAATACTGAAATCGTCTCGCTTGGTGTTTGTTGTATCAAATAATGTGTCACGTAGCTTTTAAATGTCTTACCATAATTAATTGCTGTTGTTACTATAAATGTAATTTTGACAGAGCGAACCTGGAAAGCTTGGAGTCGCTGAGTAGCGGAGGAAGCGCGGGTTCGCACGGCGAGCGAGGCGGCGGCGGCACGAGCGCGGCACCCGGGCCGGCGGCAGCAGCGGCGGCGGCTGCGGGGGGACAGGAGCGTGTAGTGCGGGCGTTCGCGGAACTCGCACGGAACCTGCAACGCATGCGACCGTGTGTGCGGCCCGCCATGTGCAAGCCCTACGGCAAGCAGAGCGAGCAGCTGCAGAAGAGTGAGTATACTAGCATTGTGAATTCACATGTCTTTATACAGAAATTATGTAGATGACAGGATTATAAAAGAACACCGGATAACATATCAAAAAGTGATTCAAATTAATTATAATGAATATTTATCACCGTAAAAAATAGTGACGAATATATATTTTTTAAGAAATAAACTTAACACAAATATCATCACAACAACAATACGACAAATCACACATGAAAAGCAAAATAATAATATATAGGAGTAGGCAGAGAGAACCGAGCGCCACGTGACTCCATCCTTACACACCTCACTCGCTTCTTTAACATTCACCTTCCTACCTTTTTCCTTTAAGTTTTATGACTGTTAAGTTTATATATTTAGCGTGCAGAGTTACAAACCGTTACCATAATAATTGACGCGCACTCTTTGTATTCCTTAATCATTAAGACCTTCAGCGATAGTCTTAATATCCCCATCACATTATTACGTTATTGAATACCTTTATGCTTACTTACATGTTTAGTGTGGAACCCTAACTATTATTGTCTTAGGTTTTCGCGATTGTTACACATTGAAATTAAACTATTTTTAACGGAAGTATCGCGTGTTTTATTTATTTTGTTGAAACCTGACGTTTCGAACGCTTTGCAGCGTCCGTGGTCGCAGGAAATACTAAGGTGGTATTTGTCTTACATTAGTTATTCAATTATTACATCTACCGACATGGATGGATTAATTATATATGTTTCGATTCACACAAAAATCGCTTTTTTAGTAGATCTTTGGATTTGTGACTTGATTATTTTTAGGACTGGATCCCAAGCAGGTGGTACTTGCCAACCATCTTCTCTATTGAAATTGGGGTGTTTTCTTATTTCAATAGCCTCGCGCAATATTCTCGGCATGTAGCGATTCTCCTTGGCGAGGATTTGTGGTTTATCGAACCGGATGTAATGGTTTGGTTGGTCCAGTGTATGTTCACATACTGCAGAGTTTTTATCGCGCCTACTCTTCATGTCAGCAACGTCAGGTTTCAATAAAATAAATAAAACACGCGATACTTCCGTTAAAAATAGTTTAATTTCAACCCTAACTATGTTAAAATACTAGTTTCTTCAGGGCTATTGTTACGTTGATATTGGCATAAATTAATCATCATGCATCTCAAACTTGCAGTTTTGCTCGACACAATACAGCTGGTCCAGTCGTTGCGTAGCTATTTGCCGCCTCCACATATTCAAGTAACGTCGTGGAAAAATGATGACAAACTACGGTAAGTGCATTTTATAAACTCGTAGTTTATTACAGTAAAGTTTGGATTAAAGTAAGGCGCAATGACTGCTTGCTTGTATATTGTTGTACGCTTGTACGCAGCGGTCGTAATGGCATATCATTACTAACCTCAAACGGCATGGGTTTAGCTGTACAATAAATACTATTCGATCTAATGGCTAAAAAAAGAAAAAATCGGGAATCGGTAAACGACGTATCAAAAGGTAGACACGTTCTACACGAACATTATTGTATTTTAAAATGGTGCAAGTACTATATCTACGTACAGTTATTTATTATGACACTTTGCTCTGACAAAGAGACAAATGAATATATATTTTAAGACATTTATGCTTTGTGACGAAGTACGTATAGCCGCGATGCGAGAACGTGGCCAACTGAATGCGAGTTGGGCAATTACCTTACTTTCGTATTGCCATTCTAGAGCGTGTACGACGTATCTACAACTATGAGCACATCTTAGGGATCGGTGCAGATTTTTATGCATGTTTGCGTAAAATTCAGAACGAATAGAATTAATATGGCAGTCGCTCCGTGGCAACATGTTTTGTTCTTAGCGTTACGCCGTTTCCTAATACAATAGGATTGGGCTCACTCAAATTCGATGAACAACACGCGGGACACATTTTGAAAGCTTTCCTTACATTGCCACAAAACCACTGCTTTCCGAGGTAGTTTTAGATATTTTTACTACATGTTGGAATAACATCCCGGCGCCTAAAAGACCAGTAGGCCGATTCTACTAAAAAACTTGCAGTTTTTTAATAGAATCGGCCTACTACTACTGGCCACCTTTGGCTTTGATACGGGTCTTCAATCTGTCTGGCCACGAATCTATGGATTTACGCACTGTTTCCATGGGAAATTTAGCCAATAAGCAGTGGCTAAATTTGACATGGAAACAGCTTCAGAGATTTCTTAAGAGACACAATGTCCATGTCTTCTAAAACTGACCATAATTTGTAGTCTAAGGGGTTCGGATCTGGGCTAGACGAGGACCAGTATTCAGCTCTTATAAAGTCCGGAACGTTGTTGGTTTCGAGCCAGGCTTGGGTAGTTCGTGCCTTGTGACCAGGTGCAGAGTCCTGTGGGAAAGTTCACGGTACATTTTTAAAAAGTGTATTGCCGAGAGACTTCACAACACTATCCAAGACAGTCTCTGATACACTTTGGTTGAAGTCTTCACGCCTTTTATGATATATCAGTTAATCCAGTAACATATAAACTAGGAGACAAGTTGTTACTAAAAATGAAACTGGAACAAAGTTAGATCGATTACACTATGAACCATATTTACGAGTAGTTATAAAATAAATAGAACCTAATGTTGAAAGAATGACGAAGCAGATATACAATGCAAAAGTGGAAGGATGTAGGAGCCGGGGAAGGCCAAGACTTACCTACCATGACCAAATTGGTCATGTTCTATCAGAAGGTGATGTCAGGAGCCCTAGAAACCGGCGTGGGTGCATGAGAAGAGCAATGAATGTTAAAGAAGCGAGTGAGATATGTAAGGATCGAGTCACGTGGCGCTCGGTTCTCTCAGCCTACCCCGCAAGGGATTTGGCGTGAAGTTATAGATAGATAGAACCTAATGTAGTTATATAGTATTGTGAATAATAAAGAAATGATAATACATAAGAATAAAAGTAAGATGTACACTACCTAACTTTAAATTTTTTATATCGTTATATTTAATTTAGTAGTAATAATATTAAAATATATTTTTTACGTATACTCTTATGTAAAATGAAAATATATTTTAAACTATTTTTTTTTTACATAAGATATACTCTTATGTAAAAAAAAAAAATATATATTAATATTGAATTAAACAATTTTTAACGGAAGTATCGCGTATTTTATTTATTTTGTTGAGTCTTCCTGCGTCCACGGACGCTGCAAAGCGTTCAAAACGTCAGGTTCAACAAAATAAATAAAATACGCGATACTTCCGTTAAAAATTGTTTAATTCAATGTGTAACAATCGCGAAAACCTAAGACAATAATATATTAATATTTTTTTAAATATTAAAAAAAAAAATACTTTAATATTTTTTTCCTCAAGTCGAATGGTGTATAGTGTACATCGTTCTTAGTTTATAGTTAATGTAATTGCTTCTTAATAATAGTACGTTTTATACGTGAGTTAAGAGTTTATGTTAGCAATTTATCTTATATATATATCGATGTCTCAGGAAAGAATATATACTTTCATCCTATATCGTATGGCGTTCAGCACTGCAGTAGTTCTAATAGCACGCGGTCGCCCCGATATTTTATTGTTTTTCAACAGGGGAAGTGTTGGTATATCTGTCGATAGTACGATATACGAACATACGGCTGACACCAAGTTTCTGAAGTGCCTTGAATATGACCGACGGCTCCATGCCCACTTAGTGCAGGGCAATCACTGCAATCCTACTTTCTTCAACATCTCATATGTCTGTATCCCATATGTACCATATGAAATATATGGTAATTTGATAATAAACGCGTTCCAAATTCAAAATAATTAAAGAGTTCAAAAACAGTAAAGTTTCTATGTCACAGTATTTATGGCCAGACTAGTTATGTTTGAGTTAATAATGTCTGTGTTGCCAAATTTGTGGTTATGGACAGTATTTTTGTAACTTGTATCATATTTTTCTTTAAACGCACATTACTACGGTCGCCACCGTTTGAAAAACAGCGTCGTGGCTCAACTGAGTTACGGCATTATGCTGAGACGGGGACAAATTTCTGCTGCCATGTTTTTTTTTAAATTGGTTGGTTGGTTGGTTTTGTAGAACTTAAAAAAAAAAACAACTTTTATTTTGTATTTTATTTATCTTGTTAAGCTTCTGTCTAGTTTTGTTGTAGTCCATGTAAAACTATGTAATGTTTTATATTGCAGCATAAATAAACTATTTCTTTCTTTCTTCTTTCCCTCTAATCCTAATGGATAAGGAAAGGAAAGGATAGGAAACGGAATAACGCTAGGCAGAAGAAGATAACAAGTATAATAACGTAAACATAACTGAACAGATTAAGGGCTTGTAACATATAACTAAATAATACTTAATTCTATTTAAATTTAAATTCACGTTTAAGTCATTGCAAAGTCTTGCACCACGCTAAATAGGTAGATAAACCTGTTTAGAGAACTGTCAAAATAAAACACCCTATATCGGCAATTTAGCAGAGCTAAATACGTTTAGCGCCATATAAACTTAAAGTTTTGACGTTTACATTATGGTTTTTTGTATAACCTATTGTTTCGAATTTGTTACAATAATGGATATTTGGGGTTTCTCTTCGGATGATGATGAAGAAATAATAGTGTTTACAAGTAGACCTGTTATAATAAAGGGAATTAATACAAGATCCTATTTATTCAAGACCCTGAGTGATAAAAAAAAACACTTTGTGTTCTATCACAAGCTCAGAAGAACAATGCAACAAAATCAAGAAACAAGCAAATAAAATGGAGGCTAAATACCCACTTTATATCAAAAATTTGAAAGACTGGTTCCTATGCTCGCATGCTCGAGTCGTGGAAAAGAAATATTTTGTTCAAAAATGGCGTCAATCGCGGTACATATGTAACGCGAAAGGGGAACAGTTGTACCGACCAATAAACATGTTTAGTTAAATGATTTTCAAAACTGCTTCGTGCAAGAAATCACTAAACGCAATCATGTTAAACACATTTAACGATTTAAACGTAAATACGTTACTAAATAGTTAAATTTATTTTGGTTATATTTAAGCGAAATTTGGTACAAGCCACCCTTAGACGTTTAAGCTTAGCTGTACGTTTAGAAGTTAAGAAAGGAAATATGGGTTCTATGGACCAGAAGTAAGGTGATAAACAGGATAGAGCGTAAGGAGACCTAGTCAGGACGATGCTATGATATCGAATGAAATAGAGTTACTTTAATGTAAGCGTAAATAAGTGTCAACTTGATCTATCTGTATAGGCACAATGATGACTTGTTCACTGATCATCATAAAAAATACATGAGTAATTTTAGACAATTCGTATAATTACCAGTCTAGCAAGGGATAGACTCAACTTACATTTCCCTTACAATTACAGTTCAAACAACATGGAGGAACTCGAGAGCCGCAAGATCGTGAGCGGCAACTAGCCCCCGGAGGGCCAGGCCGACGACTGAGCGCCACCGGGCACCCTCACCACAGGTTACCACTACGGTTTCATATCTCATTCACTACTATACGTAGACACTTTTGTATGTCTGTTACAAGTAATTATTATAATTGTAATTTTATTAGTTGAATTACAGTTTTCTCGTGCATACGGCGATGTAAGTAGTATGTATTTTCATTTATTTTTATCTAATACTTGTAAATACTACTCAAATTCATCTTTTTTGGCATCAATTATGTTTGTTGGTTGACTAAAATGTATTCAGGCTTTTGTAGCAAATTTGTAAGTCGACACATTCATGATCTATGCTTTAATCACAAAATAGACACAGAAGGCCTGCTCCTCACTAACGCACGAAAACTTTCTCGTGACGGTCGCACCCCAGCTACGCGGCTCACGCAGTATATAATTCTTTGTTCGAAATCAAAATTTGAGATCACCTTACGTTGCTAGCGGCGCGGCACGAGAATCTTTTCTAGGTACATACCAGAGAGCCTTCTCTGTATTATCTATTTTGTGGATTAATGTACCCGAGCATTTATTAATTGGGTAGTCATATAAATATCTTTTATTTGACTGTACTTCGCAGAGAGTGGATTGTATCAAATAAATTGTTCATTTGTGGCGAGAAGGCGTCGAGTTGATATTTACGAATTGAAATCATCGCTGTGAAACCGTATGGAAGTGGAGGTGGGTAACGCACTTGTTGTTTTAGAAATACGTATAGTAATAGTGAGCAGTGATGCTTACACTAAAATAATCTATTTAAACGATATATTGCATGTATCCTTATAATGTAATTTATTTACTTTCAGCACAAACGAGTTTCTGAGTTTCGTCCTGTCTTTTTGTTATATACATATTTTATTTGTTGGTGTTTGTTGTCTTTTACATTATGGTTTATTATGGCAAATATTTTTTTTTCAATAGGTTTCTTGTTTATGCGTTACATTACGTACGTTTTACGTATGCTGCTCTTAGTTTTTAATGTTTTTGCAGTTACTATGTTTTATAGCTCGTCGTAGTTGTAATAAATTCAATCTCAGTTTATTGTCGTAAGTGCATTATTTACACTGTGATAGAAGTGTAATAGAAATAGGCCTGAGCGAAGTCTTGACATGAATGTAATATAGGTACATAAATTATTTTGTAGTGGAATTGCGTTACATAAAGTATCCCGCTATCTTATTGAATACGCCTATAATATGTAAACAAATGTCGGGATTAATAATATTAGGTAACATAACGTCTACCATTAAATAGGTCATGTTACAAATGTACGCATTTTGATAAACTTTGATCGCCATGTCTTGTCTTGTGAACCATAGGGAGGTTAGTATCTTATTGAAGACTGCAATTTTTCACATCGTGTTAGCTAATGTTGCCTGTGGATGTAATGAATTAGGTTTGGTATGTTGTAACATTAAATGTCAAGGGCACACTGCAACTACACACACCGCGATTACATTCTATGATTTCGATTTCCGACGAGTTATCGACACCGGCAAGATAAAATATCGTAGTATTATTATAACAATCAAGAATCCAACTTTTTTCCTTCGGGCGAATATCGAATCAGACCGAAAAATCCTATTTCTTATATTTGCATCAGTGTTTCATGTAATAACAATACTAATTGTTAAAATTTCATTTTTGGTAACGACGTGGCTGTAGGCCCCCATAAATGGCAAATAAATAAACAAAAATGAATACAAATAAACGTATTTTTTTGTTTTCAAGTATGGCCCTAGCGTATACACAACTTCATTTCATGACTTACATGTCGAAACATTTTTTTGTAATTTTTGTTGTATATTATAAACATATGAGATATTAATGGCTGGCTGTCATATTTTGAGATTCTATAAGTATACATATAATAAACTTCAACTGTAAATCATTATTACTTTTTTTTTGTATCGCTGAAGTTCAACAACGGGCGTAGAAATCATACGAGTATATGAAAAAAAAAATATGTTGGAATCTTGTAATATTCAAGTTTCGATGTTTTTCTTGCCAATAATGTCTTATTCTATGTAGCAGAGCGACGTCAAGTTTACGATTAAATTTAGTTAATTATTGAATGTATATAACTTCTAAATTAAATTTAATGTCATTTATTTCGGAACAAATTATCAATTTAAAACATTATTATTATTAATTTTATTTCCAAAATATATTGTTTCTAAGTGTTTATATTTGCTATGTGCATTTGACATTTTTTTATAATAACAGAATAATTAATGGAGTTTTGATCGTGTAATTGTCGCTGTATTATGATATGAATAGCTTTGTACGAAATTAATAAAGATAATGATGTATTGTGCTGCCACTAGTAGTAATGCAAGCTAGTAAAATTAAAATTTTTAATCACACGTGGACAGCCTGTAATATGTGTGTACAGTGGTCTTTAATAGTTTTTTTTTAATTTACTTATATATAATCTTACGCACATGGCAAGACAAAAGTTTTGAATGTCAATACAAATTTTCTTCTCCTGTTAGCCACAATAACGCTCATAGGAGTCAAAAAGGCCCGAAAAAGACGATAAGTGGAAAATGATTTATAGTTTTACTAAATTTATTATTTATTTAAATATTTTTTGCCGTTTTAACGATTTATAAATAAATATATTAACGAGGAAGATTGGATAAACTTAACTAGAAAAACAACTATAAAGCAAAAAAGCAGCGCTATTTTTTATTGCCATTACAAATTTTCATTAAGTTTTGTTGTATTTGTGATTTACAAAATATAATGTTTCACTTAATGTCTAATACTAAGTGTCTCTTATATAAAACCAACTACTGTTCATGGAATAGCACAATACGTTATTATGTTTGAATTTGACGACAAAACCAATAATAATATCTGCGATCATAGCTATATACTTCCAAAACATCATTTATATTGTGGAATTAAGGACTACATAAGTATGTTAGTGCAATAATAGGCAAAGCCTACTATAAAATTAAATTTTTGTATCTTAGTACTGTAATTCTAAATTATAAAATTAAAGTGTATTTGCATCGCGTTGAGGTGTGCAAGGTTGTATTGTAATGTATGAACTTGGTAGGTTTGGTTATGTTGTAGTCTCCATACATTGGATTGTTGTAAATGACATCACGTTTTGTTTGTTTATTGACGTATAAGCCGCTTTTATTATTTATAGTAAGTTTATGTACTGTTTCTGAGATGTGTACGTAAATATATAATAGTTGGAAACAGAGTAGTTCATCCACTAATATTCGGGTACGTTTCTCAATGCAGTATGCAAATAGTTAGACGAGGCTACAATTTTTCAAACTAACAATGCACCTAGTGTTAGATGGTGTAACTGTCGATCATACCAACTCTTGGTGAAGTATTATAACTCTAAAGAATCTCTCTGTATTAGAATAAACTTTCTAGTCAAAAATGGATTTGCTATGACTTTTTAATAATTGGAAAATCTTTTTAGTTATGTATTGAAATTGAGCGATTATATATCTCTTTATTGCGTTGGGTCATTTTGAAATAGTACACTTTTTTGAGAATCGACTCGGTGGGTAGATAGATTATATTTTTTTACAAGTGTATTTACTCTGGAAGCACGAAATAAATATTTGCCGGTTCATATATTTCGAATAATTTTATTCAAGCAACATTTTTATCATAATATCTGAGTTAGTCATGTAGGAAAAGTTGTTCAACTAGTCGATTCAAATTTCGAAAAGTACGTACTATATCGAAACGGTTCCTGTATAAATAACGCTGCAATTAGTGATGTGCAGTACTCTGCTATGTATCATGTATAAATACACGCTTTCATAAATTATCCTATCAAATATTTCTCAAAATACATTTTTCATATTAAACGTACATGGTAGCGTCAACTGACAGGACACCGTAATCCTTTGTCAGTTGCCGCTGCAATTTGGGCTCCCCTTTTCGCTTACCAACAGGCGAAGAGGAGCCACTATGCTGAGCCAATATAAAAAAAAAGTACGTTTTAGTTTTTTATTAACCGTATTTAAACGCTGATGTTTTTTGTGTTTACGTGATTATATGTTTAGTTCTCATTTGGCAAGAGGGCTTACTCCAATATGCCCGCTAATATAGGGGCTATGAATTCTGGGTTTTTTTTAGTAAATTTATTGCAATGTACTAATAAAAATGAAAAATACATTATGAGAAATAATATAGACATGGTAGTATTTATTCATCTTGAGTTTTTATCTGGTTGGAACCTCATCACTAACTGCACTGTTTTGTACTTGTGCTCATTTCGACAAATATTTTTTGATAAATTGCATCTAAAATGATCTCAGATTTGGAATACTGTAAGCAATGTGAATAATATTTTTAAATAGTCCGTGTATAGTTCCGATATTGCATCAACGGTTTGGTGAGATGAGGGCAACCATATTATTTCTCCATTTATATACACGTTTCACATCCTTGTGTTTCTATGTTTCTTAGTAAAATTTCTGATTTTCTGCATATTTTGCAATTTGTAAAAAAAATATAAATTGTCTTAAAACTTATTTCGTTGGAAAGGGTATTATTAATAAATTAATATACACGGCCGTTTATATCTTTGATTTTATGAAAATTTTAAACGGCATTGTCATTCGGGTACTGTGATACCCGATGAACTTTAGTGTCCTTGTGACATAATCCATACATAAATGTATGGATTCTAAAATTATTTGGCAATATTTTTTGATATATTTTGTATCAACATTATTTTTATGTATTGATTCGACTATATTGATTGGCCTTGCCATGTAATTTATTTGCCGAAATTACAATATTATAAAATGGTAATTTAGTGGATCGACAAATCAGTGCTTAGAAATAAATAATATGATTCATTTATCTTTGCTTTCATTTCACATTCCTCTTTGCTTTCCATCAAAATTTGGGAATTATATTTTTTGTGTTCTCAAAAATACGTTTCTTTGCAGAAAAAGAATATATTTTTTCCTTTATTATGTATTTCATTGAAAGAGAAATAAAGACTATATATGTTTAGTTTTCTTTAAAAGCCCATTAGGCAGAATTGCATCGTTTAAGGATATTGACAGATATCACATGGGCACCCTACGAAAATGTAGAAACAATTGTAAATATTGTACGGCCTGACATCATTGTACGACTTTGGCGACATCATTCTACTCGATATTGAATCGCAATGTACGTTCATATGCAATGTTGCCCACATAGTTTCAATCTCAGCATCACGTGAGCACTGCGCGTTCAATTCTTATGGCTCGCTGGTCTGATATATTGATGAGTGACATCTGTTGTGTACCTTCGAGGGCGTTCAAAGTATCAGTATTGGGCTATTTTACTAATGAAGGCAAATCATTTCATAACTTCATTAACTAAAGTAGGACCGATTTAATAGATCACATTTGACACTTTATAAAATTCAACAACATAACCTTGTAACGGCGGGCATAATATTATTTATTTTTTCAAAATTAGAACTGCAGAATTGTTTAATTTTTCAGTTACAAATATGTATTTATTGTAATAATGACCAAGTGGGTAATTTTATTATTTACTTTTGTTAATAAACCATTCTAAACAATAAAAAAAATGTTCTAAAAAACTAAACGTCGTTATAAGGTTATGGTTTAACCCTTTTTCTTTTTAAACAGGTACTACGGATGTTAGCCTAAAAATCAAAAAATCGAAAGTATAATGTGATGATTACCTGTGAAGGAATATTTCACCATAAATGAATAATCACATTGTGATTATAATAAAACATGTTGTTCTTTTGAAAAAATACAAAAATTATTAAATAGAAAAATCATTAGTTAGGTACATTTTTAGGCCAAATCTTGTGGGATGTTCCTGAAAAGCTGCTAGTCAGCTTAGAAGACCCATCGAATATTATAGTGGAATCCGTATCACTGTACTAGTTCATAAGCCACCAACGCAGGCAAATAAAAACAAGAAATGGGGTGGAAGCAAGTTCAGCTCTGTTAAAAGTTGAGTTGTTAAATTTGGTAAAACCAACTAAGCCGTCTAAGTCTCGCTATGTAATCGATGCACTAGCCCGAGAGCATGAACACGAAGTTATTTGATTGGCTCCCTACCACTGCCAGTATAACGCTATCGAGCTTATTTAGGCACAAAATAAAGGGTCATGCAGCGCATAGCAATACTGAGCTACACATTTGCTGTCACAAATGCTGACTGCTACAAATTGCTTGTGCTGTTATCACTACAGAAAACTGGAGAAAAGTTGTAGAGCTAACAAAGAAAATAATTTTAGTAATAGTAAGTTTGTAGTCGCATTATCTGAGCATATAAATTTTCATGTAGTTATCGTAATTAATTATCTTGTAGAAAAATTAAATTGTTCATACAGCGCGTGCTCCGAGACTTTCTGTGAGAGATTGCAGACTAGACCTGGTTTGTAGTCATTATTCTGTTCACAAATTTTAAAGAAAGACCTTCGTGGAAAACATTTTTCTGATGAAGAGCACAAGGCGGATAATAAATGCATATGTTACTAATAGGGAGCAAAATTACTTTTAACACATTTATTATATTTAGAATTTAATTCAACTAAATTTTATTTTTCCTTTCATAAAAAAATTTCACACTGATATTTTTGTTGTGTAAAATGTGTCTAATAATTGTTATTTCGTAATGAACAACAATAAAGAAACGGAAATAAGCAACAATTTTAATAATCACGGTTATTAATACGGAATATAATTGAAATTTTATTGGGACCGATTATTTATACCACAAAGGCCTGTACCTTATTGGTATATGATAAGTTTAACATATAGAAGACACTTCACTTCGCCAGGGCCACTCCTGTGCTGATCTTGTAAAAAACCTAATCACAACTCTATGGTTCTATACTCAAAGGGCATTAACAGGACAATATTACTAAGGCTTTGCTGTCTGTCCGTCCGTTGGGTTCCTTTTTCGACTCACATTTGGCTGGTTTTTGAAGAGCCTCATGCTGTATGTCTATCTGGGCGTGAACTAGTTATAAATAAATCCATCACATCATCCATCAAAAAAGTACAATTGCAATACTATTTGTATATATTTTCATAACTAAACGCTTTCAATATAATTATATAATTCATATTTAAACATCATGTCACAACTCCATTCAATATTTCTTCATTTCTGTACCTATTCAACAAGGTAACACAAGTTTCAACGCGAGTTTCTTTCGGCAGATCTGTCAAATCATGAGGCACCCATTTTTCATATTTTATTATTGATTTGATGCAAATGAGTCACTATTGTAATTTAGTAATAGGTAGGGTAATTCCTGGGTACTTTGCCTCGGATCGGCTTCCACCATCTCTTTCTATTCAGCGTTATTCACCTGTGTGGGCCGTCTTCTACGTAATTCGTTTTTCAAGTCGAAGTTTCCATTACGAAAGCGTGTAAACCACAAACGCACGGTGCGTTCATTAGCAGTCTCCTCTCCAAACGCAGCATTGATATTGCGAGCCGTTTCTGCCTCGTTAGTTCCGCGTCAGAATTCGTATTCAAAAATTACTCAGGATTCTCGAAGTATCCATCTTTCCCGTTTAAGTTGAATAAAAAAAAACAATTAAAATTGGAAAATGAAATTTTGCACATTTTTTAAAAGTAAACCTCAGGTATCATGTGTAAAAAGTTTCACACGAAAATATCACACCATGAAGGTTTAGGGTCAATTCAAAGTATCTATTACTATAAAACGGCAATTTCATACTTTAACCCCTATTATTATATTGTCTGCTCAAAAATAAATGAAACCGTGTAGTTGTCTTAAAAATGGTGTCTTAATAATGTTATATTTTTATTATATATTTTGTTCGTTAGTAATTGAATTAATATTCGGCCAGAGGAAATTCTAGAACAATCGTTGAGACCGAATTTAAACGAGAAATTTCAAGATAGTTCATTCAATCCGGCCCGATATATCAATCACCGTTCGATCAATACTTACGGTCGAGTAATTTGGCACTTTATGAAGCAATCTTGAAATAATAATATTGAATGTCAAATGGAATCTAATATGATTAAGATTACTTATAATGAATGTGGATAAACTTTTTATCAACACATTATTTCAGTCTTAATACTTAGTTAATATATTTAGTATTATTGCTATTTGGGTGGATTTTTGTACAACAAAACGAATAATAAACTTTCTATCGACTTTTCCAGCACATATGATTGTAAGCTAAAAGTTCAAAATTGGTTAATCACACTCAATTATGACAAGACTGAAATGTTGCTCTCTAGGCACATATAATATATCTTAAACGCACACTAATTACTAAATTTACATAATGCATAGATACTGACTATAAATCTGAATTTAAATTTTTATTTACTAAATTATAGACATAATGGCTTCCAAAATTGTATTACCAAACAATTCTCCTAAAACTGTATATTAAAGAAAAATATTCTAAAAACTATTTATTGCGTTATATATAGTGTAACAAAGCCGAGAGGTGGGAACCTGGTGACCTGTACTACAGGCTTTCCAAAGCCTACCTCAGGCACCAGCTTCTCACACGACACGATGTATCTACAAACTATAAGTTTCCTGTTTATTGTCACTGTTTATTGTTGTTGTGAGAAGAAATAAATAAATTTTATTATTATTTATTATATAAAAAAAAGATTTAAGGTATCCACATGCCAAAATTCGACTATTGGCTATTGGCACATTCTATTCCCAGTATTGGAGTCCTATTATTTGTCTAAAAATGATATAAAAATATAAATAATTAGGCAGGTGCCAACGTTTAGACGGATTACGGTAATTTAAAATTTGACTGCTATTAAATTAAACAATTTTTAACGGAAGTATCGCGTGTTTTATTTATTTTGTTCAACCTGACGTTTCGAACGCTTTGCAACGTCCGTGGTCGCAGACTGCTATTCTTTTGTATGATTGAAGTGCAGATTCATATTGAGCATATTTATGAAATTATGCACTACTAAAGTATCTATTGAAGTTCAACACCGCCACTAATATTTTAATATAAAATCTGAGTTTGAAGAAATATTAGAAGTAATTAAATATTCCGAGCTTGTTGATAAACTCAAAAATTTTTTTTTTTATTAACGTCGGAAGGCATACAAGCATACGGCCTACCTAATGTAAAGCAGATATCGCAGCCTATAAACGCTTGTTATACATTAAGTATCACTCGTGCGATGCCTCCTATGCTGCTAATACAGTAACTCCTTAGGCTTACTGGTGACCTCACTAACAGGAAATACAACAGCCCTCCAGAGAGTTATTTGGCTGCGGTTTTTCTGTGAGGGGAAGAAAATTGATCATATATCTTTTTTAGATGCTAATGTTTCTTTGACGAAGTACCTACCTACTTGTACCTATTCTATAAAATTCTTACTTAAAAACTATATCTATATATATATTCGAAATGCTGGTAGATTAAAAGAGAGAGATTAAAGTTATGAAAAATTAATAAGATACAATAAAAACTGATTTAAAGAATGTAACACGTGTGAGGTGTACCCGTGGCAAATAAATATTATTTATCTTGTCTTTATTAACTTTAGGACTCTTGTGGAACTTAATCTATTTACCTTAAAATGTCTTCGACTATATATCCTATTGCTCATGACTATAACAATTTTTTTTTCCGAATAATATTAATATTAATTATCTTAATAATTACACTATCACTGAATTAGCTTTAGATTTAGTTTTTAACTGCCTAAACAAGTGCAGCTTGACTACAAAATTGTAACTACGATAAGATAAGACCGCCCGTGAGGGGCGGGGAACTACGTAGGCGTTTAAAAGGTTTTGCTACAATGAGCGTATTATCATTAAATTAAATGGTCTTATTCAGAAGGTTGAACTATTTATTTTAAGCTCACAGGCAAATAAAAGTTTACTATGTATATAACCAATTTATTTACGAGTAACTTCAAATTCAATAAGCTCAGTACAGTTCATTAAATGTAAGAAATTTGTTCTATAAACTCATCTACTCTAGGATTTATTAAGAAAAACTTGAAAGCTCTCTGGGCTCTGCCTCATTCTAACTCGATGAGTCAAATGTATTTCTTAGATTTGATGGACTGTGATTGACATAAGCACAGGCGACACAGACGTGCACGACTTCTGGTCGAAATATATAGAAAATGTATCAAATACACAAATAGCATATTTTTGCACCATTTAATAAATATCTCGATGATGAACACAGTTACACAATTTACTTAACAACAATTGACATGCATATAAAGATCAACAACAATCTTTCACAAAATAAAAATAGTCAAAGAATATCGATTATAAAACCCTAATGGAATGACACAATGTATTGTTATTTCATACATGAATACACACAGACTTTAATATACATAATAGATATACAATATAGACGACAATACAGTTTAATTCTTTTCATAAAGTTATATTTTAAGAGGATATGCGAAAATATTAAATACTTTCGAAATACAAACATTTCATCCATTCAACGAATGTACTGAGAATAGAAATTACATTCGTACGGTTCTCTTGGTCTAATCTGTAAGGGACTTTAGGTCAAGTTATGGATAGATAGTGAAATTATGTCCTTGACTATTCAATTTACTAATTAATTAGCTGTGGGGATGTTGTCGTTTGCTCGTTGCTAGATTCCTAAGTAGCGTGATGTTAAACGTATAACTTTCCTCAAGGATTGAGCTATCAAAGACAAAAATATTTTTTCTAATCCGACTGAGACCAGAGATTAGCTCGTTCAAAGAGTTCTTTAGCTTTATAGTTTAGATGATATAAATATCTTGATAGAGAAAGTTAAGTAATTTCATGTGTTTTGTAAATATATAAACAGTGGTAGTAACAGCAGAACATGAATGTGCGTTATATGTATGCGTTTAGTTGTTTCTTACAAATTGAATGTTGTAACACACAAAGCAAGTTAGATCAAATTGCATGTAAATTTGACTTTCGCAAAATAACGCCTGAATCTATTAACTATAAATTGAATGTTACCAATTGGACACTTATATTGTGTACTTCCAGATCGCAAACACTTGAATTTTCTTCATCCCATCGAAGATAATGTCGATAGTACTTTATTGCGCTGCGCTTGTCTATGGCGTTTTTGTGGAGGGTGCATTTATTTCGCATATCCTTTTAAAATGCTTCGAATAATAAAAGGAAGAAGATCGAACTACAGCTAAATAGTCCCTAAGTTAGATCAGTCAGAGTAGGCATGGAGTCCTATAATTAAAGCGGACGCGTCCGTGTTGGCCGGACAAAAATTGTTTCAAGAATCAGTATTTATGAAGAGTTACACTTCTTGCCAAGTTCGCACAAAATGTTATAACTGCAGACAAGTTTCAAGCCCAATCATTCATTTCATTCAGCATAATAATCATTGTGACCACTTCACAAGAGCTTGGTAAAACAGGTCATCATTTCATACAATTAGAGACTGTAAAAGCTGCTGCTGCCCTCTTGTCTGCTTCTATATACACTGGTTAAAAACTTAATGCGAACAAAGATTTCTATCTATTTTTAGAAATGCGGCGTGAACAATATATTCTAATAAGTAGGCCTAAATTGCAGTCAAGATCAGTTAGTGATTTATTTGGCACACATTAATTGACATACAGATTTGCTGTCAATAATCATTTTATTATTTGTTGTACTTAGATCTACATAGTTTACTGCTTGTATTGGAAACGTTCATAGACTTGACTTTTATTCACATATGACAATACATTTTTTTTTATTAGGATTGTATGGAACCAGAAATGCTAGGAGTTGCAGCAAAGCTGTGGTACAAACCATTCGATCTTTTCCGAAAACAGTTTTGTTGTTGTCAGTGATTTGTCCAAGCGCAAGTTGTACGTAAAAAATGTTTTTTTTTTTACGGATCGATTTAGTTTCACGAATTTTATTTGCATCGAAACAAAAGAAAATCAGCTCTGTTTAAATTAGTCAAAGTTAATACGAGTACAATTAATGTCAGTTAACAACACTACTTTAAGAGCAGTGATAGCTTATACACTGTCCATATTATAATTAAACTTAAAACACGTAATCATTTTGATGAGTCCGAAAGAGACAGGTAGATATCAAGTATTGCGTATCTCTCAAATCCGAAAGAGATAGAATGATCTGTCAAAAGTAGCTTATTTAAATGGACGCAGTATAGTGGATAAAGAACTGACCTATTGACCAACTGTTCCCGGGTTCGAATCGTCGCCGGTGGGAATACATGCCCCCGTACCACTAAATTCGTGTATTTGGATTTGTATATTTTATCACTTTCACGGTGGTGAAGGAAAAATATCTTGTGGTAACTGGCACGTCAAAGAAGTTATATTTCGAAAGACGTGTAACCTGACCCAAAGAAAGATCTGGTTTTCCCTCTAGGTTGTGGAGGTCTGACGGCAATCGCTCCATGTAAAAATAGGTATCTTCGCCAAATTCTCAGGCTTAGGTAGCGGACACCGCCAATCCTAATTGACTAGGAAACGGGGTAACGTGAAGAAGAAGATCAGTTAACAACACCACCGTTTCGTTATACACGTGTTTTTATTTACGCATCTACTAGTAAAGTCACAAGCTTTGGACGAAGACGCTTGAGGAACATTTAAATTATAAAAAGTAGCATCTCTAACTCCTGTGTTGTGTCGTATTTCACAACCTTGACCTCTGAAATAAAAAGTCATTTGACATCATATTGAGAAAAATCACATTGAATAGACATAGAAGTAGAAACATTATATTTTTCAGGGGACTACTGACAAAAGTGAAATTTTAAAACTTGATATTATAGTACTATTATCATTAGCATATAGGTGACGTGATTAAGATTATCCCCTACCAAAAATTTTTACAAAAAAAGTACATTTTATTATATTTAAATAACTTCTGCTGACAGATATTTTCTTCTGACACCATTTTCGAAACATAATTTACATGAAGCTGAGTCGATCTGTATAAAATGTATTAATAAATTTCTGCTTTGAATTTTTTTATAGAACATCAGAAGACATCGAAGCATGTGGCCCACTTAATGTAAAGTGTTTATTGTAACCTATAAACGCTTCTAATACAGGAAATGTCGCTCGCGCATTGTGACCCCTACTGGTAACATAGCAATTCCTTAGGAGCTTTCTGATAACCTCGCTTACTCAAAGGAACACAGCAACTCTGCTTATTATTTGGCTGCAGTTTTCTGTGAGCATGCATTGATATACATGGAATGGGCTATTAGAGCTATCACCCAAATTATTATGAACTCTATGGCAAATGTTAATAATAACTTAGTCAGTAATGTATAAAACATCCATAATATAAAATGGTGCCAATATGTACAGTGCGACAAATAAATAATAGTAATACAATCAATGTCATTTTTCGATGTCCACACGTGTGCGTTTAACAGCCTTGTATCAACTAGAAATTGCAATTCCACATAGCATTTATGTTGTTGTATACTATGTACAGTCGACCATCTTTACTACGATGTCATTAGGACGGTTCAAAGGTAAACGTATTTGTCAACATTTAAACATGAAGTCGACTGTACCAATCTAAGTCGCTTGCATAGTTGTCTCAAATACATCCCCTATTTGTATGTAATTTGAATTTGTTTAGCTGTAGTTATAATTATCAGTCGGTAATAAAGCATACGGTTTGCTTGATGGGAAGCAGTTACCATGACTATGAATAAATGAAAGATGTCTACTGGTAGGCATTTAGTTCTGTATCACCCTCTATTCTATAACATATGTTGAACTCAATCGATCGTAATATTGATTGGGTCGACTGTAAGTGGATATTTTAATTTGTAAATAAAATGACGAAGTAGTACTGTAGAACCTTAATGCATTTTTATTTAACACTTGTTTACAAAACAAAATTATTAGCAGTATTGGTAGATTATTTAATATATTAATACTTTAATATCATGACAGTCAATTTGAATACACCTATCTAAGCGTTCATGCTATCTATTCTAGCGAAAAGTTGAACGGGAAATTCAATTCAGAACAGGTTATGAAGCCGGGTCTAGATGCGGGGCAGTAAGACATTTTACATATATATTTTCAGGAACACCGTTCCTATATAAAATCTGTTTGTCTGTGCGTGCGTTTTTTTCGAATATTCGAATTTTGACTTCAGATTCGGATTAAAAAAGTAGAATAGGAATGTTCAGGAACACCGTTCCTATCTCTTAAGGAACATGGTCAAAATGGCCGACAAATTAAAAAAAAAATAATGAAATTGTTATATTATTGACGAGCCAGGTGTTCCTCTGGCAATGCAAGCTTGCGCATTCTCAACTGGTTTTTCAATATGGTTTCCCCCCGAGTTCTGGGAATGCTTCGTTTTAAAGAATTAAGTACGCCGTCGTTCTTATGTCAATGCGCCGGAATTATACGTAGTTATACATCGTCAAGAAAACTCCAATGGTTAAAATAATAATTCCAGGTTTTGCACATTTACTATAAAAATTATAAGGGTCTAGAGCTAGAGGCTTCTTAACGTGTTCCCTTATTACTTCAAAAGAGCAATTCTTGTATATATATAAATACATTTCGTGTAATTCGGAAATGCTATACACAAAAAAGAAATCATAAAAAACGCCCAAGTACTGATACCAATGTATACAAACTGTTATCCTAAGTTTCAATTTTTGTATAACTTAAGCAATAAAAAATACATTATAACCAAAAAATATATCTCTCGTAGTTTTTAAATATAAAAATAAATAATTAAGTAATATAAATAAAACTTGATCAGATATATTTCTTTATTACTAGGATAGGTATGTGTTTGATTGAAGTATAAGATACGTGTTCAATTAACGTCAGAAAAAATAAATTAAGCTCTGTTCAAGCTCGTTTTCAACATCAATTGATTTTTTTAGGGACCATTTCAAGAGATGGGCTGAATGGGTGTCGGGGTGAATACATATATGGAGTCGTCAAGCCAGTAATACGCTTGGGCAAAGTCACCTTCGCAGAGGTAGGGCGTTCGCGACCACGAGGATAGAGCAAACCCGGACTGCTGCATAAAAGCCACGAAGGATGCTACCTGCTCTTCAAAGGTAGCGCCTTGGATCGGAAGACGTTCTTCTGGCTTGTGATCTGGGGTTACTGGAATTTAAAAATAAATATATTTAAACGGGCATTGCATTTAGTTAAAGACATCCAGTAGGATCACTTTCGAAGACAAATTCTATGTTCATTCATGGTCTAAATAATGTATATAATTTCGTGCTGTCAATCATTATTATTATTTTATCAATAGTATTTAGTGTCGCACTCAGCCATCAAGATTTAACCTGGTGCAACTATTTCGTACACTAAATACGTCGGGTGGTAAATAAGCATGAGACCCGCCTAATATGGAGATATTAGTTCGCTTGCAATACGGCCGTTGTTAACTTCGCCGTATGTTATAGCAGTAACCTTACCTACTGGTAATCTTGTTCATTAGCAGGGACACAATCACCCATCTTCACCGTCACCTCTCTTTTGACAGAGCCACATTTGCTGGCTGGTAGGGTGCTTGAGCAGTTTAATTTAACTTTGGCATTGAAGATGGGTTGTGGTTCCAAAGATGATGGTGACTCACTTACACCAAATGTGATTAGTGCGAAAACCGCATTTTCGCAACATTTTGAAGACAATAATGATAACGAAAATGTACGGGTGAAATTATTGTCATAACGTTTTTATTACCTTCGACATAAGGTTTGTACGGCAGCACCAATGCTATTAGTAACACACCACCAGGAGTTAGTGCAGTCTTTGCCTGCTGGAGCATGGTTTTCGGCTTGCTGCAGCGGTCGAGCAGATTCAACATGCATACACAATCGAATTGCTGTCCGCGCCACCAATCGTCTGTATCTAGCAGTCTGAAAAAGGTAAGTGCAATATTTAGTTAAAATTGGGAGCTAAGTTAATAGATGCAGGATAGCAAGCTAGCACAAGTTACCTTCAAATTTATAAATCTTTTCTGACATAAAAAATATCACATACCACAGAATCTGAATTGTTTCAGTTCGCACTCTAGGCTAAGCCTGTCCTGTGGGCAACTTTACAACATAATTTATCGGAGAATACATAAACTCACAGTACTAAAACTACAAAACATGGTGGTGGTCTCTATTCTATCATTATACTAATATTAGGAATGAAATAAATAATGATTTAGTGCTATTCCATACAGTGCAATAGATCTTCAGAATCTACAGGCAATTTGATCTAAACTACTTTGTGTGCTTCCGCTCCCGATTATCCGATCGGGAGCGGAAGCACTAAAATGATTGATTAACTAAAGACAGCGTCGGTGTTAAAATAAGAAGAGGCATGCTCCGATGGTTCGGGCATGTAGAAAGAATGACGAAGCAGATATACAATGCAAAAGTGGAAGGATGTAGGATCCGGGAAAGGCCAAGACTTACCTACCATGACCAAATTGGTCATGTTCTATCAGAAGGTGATGTCAGGAGCCCTAGAAACCGGCGTGCGTGCATGAGAAGAGCAATTAATGTTAAAGAAGCGAGTGAGATATGTAAGGATCGAGTCACGTGGCGCTCGGTTCTCTCTGCCTACCCCGCAAGGGATTTGGCGTGAAGTTATAGATAGATTGATAAACTAAAGTCAAGTAAAGATAAAAGATTACGTTCAGTGAGAAAATGTAGAAGTCCTGAATGTAACATAACTTACATATATCCCTTACTGCCGAGTGCCTTCCTCATGCTGGCCGATATTTCAGTGGCGTACTTCACTGAGTAGAGGTTGGCGAATCGGCGGCTCACTTCACCGTCGCCGGCTCCCACGTCCACCACCGCGCCCGACCCACTGCCCGACAACCTCGCATCCCGCAGCAACAGCTGGGCCTGGGCCTCCGACAGCACGAACATAGACCCGCGACCGAGCCATCTGGAACATGAGGAAACGTATATGGATTATTAAGTGGTACAATTAAAGTCACCACATAAAGGCACCATTGCTGTCTAATAACACTAAAGATCAATTGATATGTTGAATTTAATAAAACGAAGTTCGTAATATTGGGTGCTACTTATAATGTCACATGTAAATGATATTTTACTTTATGCTTACACACTAGAAAGCAGCGTTAAACTATTCCTCAGTGGTATTTATTTTCTTTATTTTATAATTAATAATTTTATTATTATACATCACCTTTAAAACTATAATACTTATAGTGTTCTAATAAATAAAGTTGTTGTTTTAATCACGTATACCAATCATCACCCTCCACTGTACATGATAGGGTAGATGCTTTTCCAAACATTCGAATTGATATTCAACGTTGTCAAAAGGGTAAATATTTATGTCAGCTGAAATATGGCTACTTAAATAATCATGACGAATCAACATGAATGGAAGTCGAAGTAAAATCTGTTTACTGACATCCTAATTAGATACATTATAATATGATCTTATACAAATACAAATAATCGAAGCTATACAATGACGTACTAATTGTTAACACAGCGTTGACTTTCTGAGGTGGACATTTCCCGAATGTCGGACCGCATAAATATTTCCTTTTTTTAAGTTGGGTTGTAATAGTTATTTTCGTTGTTTAATCACTGATGATAATACTAAGGAATAAAGAAAATAGTGAATATTTCGTGATGCCTCTAAAATTCTATAAAAAGTTTGTGTTCATGAATTTTCAATTAATTTCTTTTCCGGAGCTTTTTGTAAAATCTAATAGTCGTTCTGTACTAGAATACACATAAAGGAATGTTTATACATTTAATAGTGGTAGAAAAGGTTGTTGAATGAAGTTGTGCTAATAAACTATGAAAAGAAAGAAGTGACAACTGGGTATCCAGTTAAATAATCTGTCTGTTGGGTCTCACAATTTTATTCGCCAATATAAAATTAGAGGCCACATACTAAGTGAACGAACGAAATATGTACATCGCTCTGTCCACAGTAACAAGCAATCACCGTGACGCAGCAGATTGCAATGCGATATTTACACCATTATATCAGGAATGTATTCCTATTTGCTCTATGGATTATGTAGGACTATATAACGCGTGAAGTAAATAGGGATATATAGAGATCAACTAATCAATACCTTAATTTCGCAGTCCATGTGAGCAGGAATATCCGAAGCAATCAAGAGTAAGTGAGATTATTTCTAAATTCTGAATAAACAATAAGTGTTTTTTAAGGATTATACTGAAGGATTTAGTATTATTTTAATATGCAATTACAGGGTATTTCAACAGGTTGAAAAATTGTATAGAAATGAAGCGCGGAGTGAGGCGGTCCTGTGTTGTGTCTTAGAACGATAAATTATGCTCATCTAATATCCACAATGTGTTTTCGAATTTCCAAGGTCTTGAACTGGAGTAAGAGTTGTGAAATGTTTGTAAATGAATTAACATGAGAACATGGAGGGACGTGGAACAGAATCAAGCAAATGCACTCTGAACTTGTTGTATCGATCTCACGGGTCTTGCTAAAAGACACAATGCAACTACTGCATCGGATGTTGGGTTGAGTTTGGACAGGCTAAGACTTGCAAAGTTTTGAGAATAAAACTTTGTGAGATTGATCTTGTCAACCTGAAGAGCCGTCGCTATAGACGTTGATAATTGGTGTAATTGTGCGGGTCAGGTAGGTAGGTCATCCAGATTTTCAAATGACTGTACACTTACTGTTGCTGACTCCACGCCTATCCCAAACCTTCCACACATACCTAATTCCTTAGTCCAATAACATGCCTATTGTATTCAATTGCATCACAATATGGCTTTTGACATCCGATACCGAGACATGATCTAGGGTAAAAGACATGTAAGGTCACTACACGACGCATTGTTATCTTTATTCCTGTTACTGCTTGTCGGATGATTAACTTAAGATTATTATCACAATTTTGGGGTATAAATTATGGGGTATTTTGGGGTCGGTATCAGAAGCGTGCACGCCGCGACCCTGCCAGTCCAACACTGTGGATTGTAATCCTGGACGGAAACGTAAACCCTAATCCGCGCGTCTGTGTGCGCGGATTAGGGCGTGTCCCAGAGGCAACACGCACCTCGGAACAAGGATGATCATGCCAGCGCTGGCGTAGGTGTCGTACTTTCATCTCGCTTGGCCGCTGGTGCGAAAGATTACTTAAGTTTAGATTTAGTAGGCCCAAGACTTCTACGGGTTAATATAAAACTGGGGATTACGCAAGTCATTTTGGTTGCAGCATATGCTCCTGTAAGCAATACTATTCTCCAGGAACGCGAGAAGTTTTGGGAAACCGTAAAGGGTGTTCTGGATTTGGCTGATCAGTAAAAAACTTGCGAACTTTTTAGGGAAACATAGGTTCTTTTCTTTAAGGCAACCATATCGTATTTTATCGGGAATACCGCTAAGGGTAATTTATGCCACAATTTCATCGTACGTGGTAGAAAATGCCTCAAAAAGCGTACTGTTGTGGATTGCCAAGAAGATGATGCGAATCAAGATGGTGATAGTGAGGGTGAAATTTAAGTTTGTGGCGAGTGGTACGATATTATGGTACGGTATTAAGTTGAACAGCTCCTCTGAACACTCACCATGATGCAATTTGTACAGTACACAAAGAGAGGCAACGTCTCTTCGTGTACAAAGCGAGTCCAGCCGAGCGAAGATCACTGGGTCGTCGACGATTCGAACTGCTCTACGTTGTATGTGAAACTTAAAAGGAATAAGCAAATATTGTGGCGCACTGCCCATAGATGTGAACAGTACTCCATGTGAGGCCGGACCAGGGTCTTATAAAATTGAAAGGCGATGTTGAGGTGCAAAGTATGTTTAGCCCTGTTGATCACACCAAACTTCTTGGACTTAACTTGAACTTCGCCTTGCTCTCCAGACGAAGATCTCTCTCTCTCGTATCATCTTTACACCACAGTGACGGTAAGAAAGAGAATAAAAAAGAAATACGAATATACCGTCGATGCAAGAACGAAACTAAAGCTATAGTGAAAGAGAAGCGTGAAAGACTACTTATGAATGAGGAAGAGAGGCTGACGAAGACTTTCGAGGCTAATATCAAACTCTTCTGGAGAGAAGTAAAGAAGTCTAGAAGTGGTTCGTCAGCATCCAGAACGGACAAGATAAAATGTAAAGCTGGTTGCATTCTTGCTAACATTCAAGAAGTTTTAGAACGGTGGAGTGAATATTTTAGTGAAATATATGATTATGTCCACGACGCTGGCCACAGAGAGCTCGATGGCGTCATTGCGCGTGTCATTCTAACCGAACACGCAGGTAAGCAAGGTCGACCGCAGCCTGTCTATGGATGGGTTTATTTATCTCGAGTTTTTCCGTGCCGGGGGGAGAGACGAGACGTTAAGTCGTTGGTCCTTGGTTAGTGCCCCTCGGGCGGCTTGAAAACACTGGCCAATCCGCATTTGAGCAGCGTGGTGGAGTATGCTCAAAACCCCTTCGCTTGAAAGGAGACCTGTATCCCTGCAGTGGGATGAGTAAGGGTTGGTGTGTCATGTGGCTGGCCACAGAGCCAGTGACTGACTCGGCGGTCAACTGCCTGCTTTATGCAGAGGACGCGGTATAAATAGTAGAATAACATCCGAACGGCAAACACTAGTTAAAACAATGAAAGATGATTGTAGATAAGATAATGGTATTTTAAAGAGTGACAACCAGAACGAACACTAGGATGACACAGTGTTGGAGCAAGTGGATGAGATTGTATATCTTAGAAGCGCTCTTAGCAGCGACGGAAGGTATACCGCTGATGTGGAGCGACGATTGATTGCAGGGAATAGCGTGAATGGAGCGTTGGGTAAACTTCTAGGCAGCCGAAATCTAAGCCAGAAGGCACAGCTCCCTGTACACAACGCGGTGCTAATTCCAACGCTAACTATTCACTATGTTTCAGAAGCCATATATAAATGGATTCGAGAAGTTTTCACTCAGATTCGGTACGTTTTGAGTGCAAACATTTCGATTCGAATATGGTCTCACAATATAGCCCAGTAGTATGGACCTACAAGTATCCATAAAAATTAAACAAGGGACAGGCCTATCCATCTTAAAAAATTGGTCGCCAGACGCAACATGATCTACCAAATCTGTATGTGGATAACTGAGACTTGTCTTATGGGACAACTAGTGTACACCTATTATTATTTCACTGTAGTTCTTATAACAAGTAGGATCTTTTACAAAAAAATGTATAACATGAAGTGGATAATATTTTCAATCATCGACGTCAAGCTAAATAAAGCCGTGCTTTCTTCGTCAGGACAATTGACAGTTCAAAACGAGACGAGAGGTGATACGACAATGTTTCAAGATGCGCTTGTCCGCTGTTGGACTGCTCCTCGAATGCCGTAAGACTCATTCCAACCCCGCACAGCGCATCGTAAGCCCTGAGAAATTACCTGAACTGCGTCAACTATATACTATATATGCGAAGCCTGAAACATTACACGCCGGTCTCCACGAAGTCTCCGGCAGTCGCAGGCATCGCGAATAGCAGTGCGAAGCTACAAATAGCACTTCAATTGTCCTGTGTAGCTTTTCATGTTGTCGATAAATTCTATATTATATTGCTATCGTAAAACCTGTACACCGCGTTTTGGTATGAACTGTCCCTTAGGATAGGATTCAGTGTACAATAGACTATGTCTTTTATATAATTCCATAATTAATACATTCTCAGCCATATGCGATCAGCATGTGTCTTAAGATATGAAGAAGGAAACTGGCAATTTTCATTTATATGAGAAAATGACGTGGTGTATTTATTATAATAAAATTAACGGGGTGTGGTTCCACCGCATCGCAGCTCGCTAAAGCGCACTTGTAAGAATTATTACCCGAGCAATTTCAATGTACCTACCTATTAATTTTCTTATCTAACTTAATTGTCGAAATAACAAAGTTGGCTTGTGATGTTTAAACCTTCTAATTTTGTCGAAGGTAGGTAACTTCCTCGAAAGCGATTTGTGAGCTAGTCGCCGCGGAGCTGAGCAACAATAGCGCAATTATCCACTACCGTTGGTCGTGTGGTGGCCGTTGGAAGGTGGTTCTCGTCCGGGCCGCAATTACCGAGGATAAAACACAAAGCGCGCTGCGGGCACCGGCGTTGGGCGTCTGGCGCGAGCGCGGCGAATTGTGCGCCGGCGGCGGCGCGGCCGCCCTGCGACGTCTTCATCGCGCCCCGGGCCAGCGGCGAAAGTGGATAATGACTAGTAAATCCCGCTCTCATTAGCTGAGACCGAGCGTCGCAACGATCGATACGAATTCGTCTTCGTCGGGTAAAGGGATAATCGGCGCAAGGCTCGAGCTCTGTTATTAGCCGTAGTACCATATATCACGCGCTGCATTATCCGCGGCCCCCGGCGTCCGCTTCGCAATTACTGCAGCGCAAACTACTCGCCCAGGCCGGTCACAATGCCCTATTAGGATAGCCTTATAGGCGTGAGTGTCCGCTCGGCGAGAGGTACCTAAGTTCAGCGTGGCGCTACACCGGCGTATCTATACGTTACCAATGAAATGTATCTGAAGTAAGGTCGTTCCGAGGACTCGCTGAGCAATAATTGTCCTACACGAGTGTTATTATCAGGTATCGGGTGGCGGTCGCGTCGCTAGCAGCTCGTTTGCGGCAGCGAGCGGTGCGGATTGATTGCTTTATTGTCCGGCTAGTGGTGCGCGGCCGGTTCGAGACGCGTAATACATGATACATGAACCGGCCGCGCGTCCGCAACTAATGAGCACTGCACCGCGTAATTGTCACCGTGCACGGCACGCCGTAAACTCACGGGATTCCTCCGTGTTCAAAGAGTGACGTGCGGCGATTGAGTCACCGTTCACCGCGCAAAAACCCCGCGAGAATATGACGCTGTTTACTCTGTTGCTCGGATGGTATGATGGATTTATTATGAACATAACGAGTTTAAACAGGCATTGTTGTCGACGTGTTTCTTTATGTTCCTTGGTGAAAAACAGTTTGAATGGATCCGCAGTCAGTTTTACTTCGACAGCCGTAAAAAATACACCTCCATAAATGTTGTATTTCAAACAGTGCTTTAATAGTAAGTACCTATACTAATGGGGTTCAATGATACGTACGATGAACTTTGTAAAATATTTGGATATTTCACGTATAAGAGATATCACAGTGCAGACGGTAATATCAATCGATAGACATCTCAATTCTCAATACGTAGATGGTATTTATAGAATGTGTGTCTGGTTACATAAAGCTGCAGCAAATGTAAAGGTTTCCATAGAGGACACGCTCTATCGCGTAGCTGAAAATTGTGGTGCCGCTGGGGTGATGTGTAAATCGAGTAGAGCGGTAGGTGGATAGGCGGGCGAGGAGTAGGTATCTATTTCAATAGAATGCGGTGGCTTGCAACAAGGAATCCGATGCGGTTATCGACGACGGAGGTGAGAGATGTGTCGCCGGACAGGGCCGAGGTGCGCGGGGTGCGGCGGGCTCGTATCGCGATTGCATCGGAGAGCAAACAAGCGGGCGGGGTGTCGCGGTGGCCGGGGGCGTTCAAATCATATTACCCCCGGCCTCACACCCGGCTCACGCCACACACGTCATTTGAGTGTGCGTCGCTATGGCGACGGCCCGGGCCGTGCATGATATTAGTACGTGTGGGGCTCATCTCCGGCCGTTTAAACTTAACGCGCCGCCGCGCCGCGCGGGAAATTAAAACCGGCTCCGGACCGGAAGGCGCGATCGACCCTCACCGTTCGCGCCGCTTCGCCTCGCCCCGGACTCGGCCGGCTGCTCCGCAGGTCGCATCACTTATGCATAGCATACATCCAGTACTCAAATTTAGGTGTACTAATATCATTTTACAGTGAAAACAGTTTGGACAAATTAAATAAAATACCTTTGCTAAAATCATTCAGATACACCCAACTAAGACTAATAAGTCTGGGCGACATGTAACAGTAATTAAAAATAACAAGTCAACTTACTTGTTTCCATCAAAATTTTGATAAATTTAGATGAACAATGAAATATATAGATAATAATACAGAGACTTGATTATTTACTAATGAACATCATTCTCACTCAACTCATCAATTCACACTGAAAAAAAAGTTTTATTATACATAGCTAAACTTTTGTCTACGTATAACATAGAAAAAGTGACTACATAACTAAAGCAGTACGTAACCAAATCAAGTTGGGTTATTTTTCTAACTAAATTCTTTTGTAATAATGTTCACACTATTCTGTCTGAGTCTTACAAAGGTGTTTAGTTCAGATTTACCAATTTTGTTGTTACTTTGTGCTAAACTTTCAGCAACATATAGGCCTACTTATATGCAGCTAGTAAGCCAATTCTTTGTTCATTTTAGCCAATTCATTTTGCTGTTACTAACTTGGCTAACTCGGTATTGTGTAACAAAATTGTTACTTTACTTATAACCTTATAAATAATTTAATTTAGATTATTTGATTTGTTTATTGTTACAAAACAATTTGACTATTAACAACAAAACTAATTGCTTGTTTTAGCCTTATAAATAATTTAATTTAGATCATTTGATTTGTTCATTTTAACTAAACAGTTTGACTATTAACAACAAAATTGATTGCTTGTTTTAGCCATAGTTGTTTGACTGTTTATCTCCAGTTGCAGAAAGCTCCATTAAAGTTAAAGCTTCTTTATATCTATTGCTGTTCTACTTGTTGCGAGAATCAACAATAGATTCAAAGAAGCTTTAACTTTAATGTAGCTTTCTGCAACCAGCGCGGAGGTTAGCATGGCATTAGCGTCATTGTCCTTTTGTAAATATTTCGCTAATTGCCATGCTAAAACTACCTTAATGGGGTTTGTTCTGACTTTCCTAACTTAAGGTTGCCTGGAAGAAATTGCTCTCTAGCAATAAGGCCGCCTTGTTGTACACTAAGTTCTTTGTTGTCTTGTTTTTTTGTCCTTGTGTGCAAATAAAGTATTTATTGTATTATAAAACGCTCAGACTATAAATGTAGTAAGTAGCTTATTAAACGGTAGATAAATAAAATGCAGTTGTTTTACAAATGTTATTGTTTTATTGGACCTGAATTTTTTCATATAAGCAAGCAAGTAGGTACAGCCGTGCACTGGTGATTCTTTTTTGGGGATCGTCTTGCAACTCGTTCCTAATAATTATATTACAAAGTCGTCTTCGGTCAGCGTTATGAAGCCGTTGTCTTTGTGTCTCAGTAAGAGAGATTTACCCTCATTACATGAATTAAGAATTTTGAATGATTCCTGGAACAAAAATATTATTTTATAAATTAAAAATATTATTTGTAAAGAGAATATTTGTATATATACCAGTAGAATCTTTGACTTTTCATTAGTCAAGAATGAGACTTATCCAAACATAGAAGGGTGGATTTTAAAAAATCGGCCAAGTGCGAGTAAGATTTACCCACTCTAAGGGTTTTCTAACATCGTGCAATATTCAAATACAAAAATGCCACAAATATAATATTTTTCGTATAGTATTGATAACTCCATGCAACCTGTTCTTGCGAGGTTAACTCATAGAAATACTAAACGCCTCTTTCTTAGGTTTACTAAACTTCAGGGCGGTCACTATTATTCTTTCTTAATTATCCGTGATTTGATAATGAAAAATCATAGAACTACATGAACCTACTTCATAGAAAAATATAAGAATACCTCAAATCGAAAGCTCTTTTATGTAAAGGCACAAAGGTCTCATTGCACTCAGACTTTTTTTTATAAAATAAATCGACATTACGCCTCCCCCATAACTGCACCCTAACCTTATAGGTAATAGTTTTGGCGCGTTGGCACCATGCTCGGCCGTGTCCGGCAGGTGGGTAGGTACCACAGAACAATAACATATTCCGTGGTTGGTACCTACCTACCCCATGCCGTAGTTGCCGTATTATTTTGCTTTTGATTGGCATGGCATTCGTCTGTAGCTTACCATATAACAATGAAAGGAAATTATTAGGGAAATACCTACCTTTGAAAGGTGCAATGTATATTTCAAGCCCTCATTGCCGCAGGTAATCTTCAAGAGGATCTGGGTTCTGCTCGGCCATGTTTCTCTTTCGCAAGTTCACTAATAGTTTAACATACATAAAACACTCACAACACATTAATCCTTGTTAATTAAATATCTTTTGATGGCAAAAAACAAAACACATAAATTAAAACGGAGATAGTGTGCCCCGGTAAGCGAAAGCGGCAAAATGAACAGGAATGAACTTGCACGCGTCGTGGCGTCGTCGTCGATCGCACTCCTAGTTCGACATCACGTAAACAAAAAAGTTTGGTTACATAAAATCAAAACACGGCTATCACAAGATAACGTGTATGTCTAGCTTAAAATATTACATTGCTGTTTATTACATATATTTTGTTGTATCGTAGTTTTGTTATAAGTAAATGCATAAATAGGCTATTTGTTTCAATCATATGTGTTAAAATAACCAACTTTATTCGCATAATAGTAGCAATATGTTTCTGTCGTGTTTAACAATAATAATTGTTTAATAGTAAAACGTGTTTGTAGTATATGGATAGTCTAAGAAATAGCTTAAATTAAGTTAACTACTTTCGTAAGACGTTACCGTTCTGATTTGTTGTCTTCATTATGGTTATTCATAACAAAAACTTAGATTTTAAATAACCGAACTGAAAATAACGAAACCAGTTTTGTGCATTGTAAATAAAGCACTTTCATTATTTTAAATTAAGTTGGTTGACAATTAACAAAATTATGGTTAAAAAGGCAATAACCGAAATAGTTTTGCTATTTATTTTTTTCAGTGCACTACGGTCAAAAAGCTTTTGTTTACTTTCATCATAATTAGGTACCTATATTAAGATTAAGATGTCAGCTGAGATACTGAAAGGAGCATATAAAGGGAGACACTGAAGGAAATGGGTGAATAAAAAAATATTGAAATATAAAACTAATTTGCAACTGATGGTTAGCTCAGCAGTCAATTTAACGAAGGGAATCGACTACAATGCAACCCATCAGCAAATAGCTTAATATAAAGTAGTACAACAATGGTACGTGAATCATTTCATTCACTTCTATAAAGCTAATGTTTTCCTGCCATGGGAATTACATTACTTTTAATATAATTAAAATACTTCTCATTTATATTTTTGAACAACAACACATATTACACTTAATTCATTTTGACTATTCATTTTGATTTATAAAAACTGAATTTATTTCACCTAATAAGTTAACACAACATTTATCGATTCTGAGGCGGTACGAAGTTCACCGGGTCAGCTAGTAGATACATGAAACTTAGTGGGTTGCGGCTACACATTTTATAATATTATAACATAAACTCATGAAATTCAAGATGGTATAAGTACTTACATACATATCGACGCAGAGCGAGTCACAAGTGTGCGATAAAAATAAGCGTAAATACGCGTATGCTCATGCATGTAGGTATCGCTTGCGGATTTGCTCCAGTAACACCAATGGGTACAGTTTAGTGATAAATTATAGCTACTAAAGCCAAAGCATGCCATAATCCAGAAATGAATCTCCGATGACGATGATGACGCTCGTCATAAGTCATATATTTTAATCGCTTTTGGCTTCATCAAACTTTCAAAGCTCGCTTATGTAAAACACGTTCGAAATGTACGATTCGAAACCAGGTTTTTTTTTGTGGTTACGTTTCAGGTTGCGTCTGGACAAAGCCGTCAAGTGCGACTCCGACTCGCGCAACGAGTGTTCCTTAAACAAATATTTCGGCAAATTATTTTTGTGATGTAACTGCAAATTTACGGTTTTCAGAATTTTTCCTTTACTTGTGCTACATGACCTTTCTTCTTACCAAATTTCATGATTCTAGGTCTACGGGAAGTACCCTATAGGTTTTGATTCCCTTGCGAGTGTCAAAATATGCGTAAAAACGGGACATAAAACGGCTGTATCTTTTGATAGCATTGACTTAGAAGTTGGATTTTTTCAATGCTCGAAGGGAGACCTGAGTATTTTATATTAATTTCAGCTTGATAGCTCCACCCGTTCCTAAGAAAAGGGGCCTTGACAGACAGACAGTCGGACAACAAGTTGATCTTATAATGGTTCCGTTTTTCCTTTTGAGGTACGGAACCCTAAAACTGGCACCAGGTTCGATCTTCTTCTTCTTAGCGTTATGCCTTTTCCTAAAGCATTAGGATCGGTGTGGGACAGAGGGAGGGGGAGCTACTTAACCCTAAGGATTTGGCAAAGATACTGATTTTTACATGAAGCGACTGCTGCCAGAGGGAAAACCGGACTTTTGGAATATAATTTCTTGGACGTGTTTCCTCACGATGTTTTCCTTCACCGTCGAGTAAGTGATAATTACAAATATGCACATAAATCCGAAAATACAAATTTAGCGGTGCATGTCGTTCTATTCGATGACGTCGAACGCACGGCCTATCACTAGTGTTTAGGAATACCCTCGATTGATAAAGTGTACATTTGGTCAAACATTAAGCAAAGCTCAATAAACAACATTTATCCAAAGACTACAATAAACGAGGCATGGCCTCGTAGCTAGCGCATTACAATGTGAAGTAGAGATAGGAAGATCCCCTCCCCGTATGTAGATACCTACACGTTTGCTTTGCTCAAAGACATTGTCGCTTTCAGGCACCTCATTAGAGCTCGTCCCATGTGAGCCTACCCACACTCCCGCCTGCCTTGCCTCCCCCACCTCCTAGAGGCGAGCAATTCTTCCTCGGCGCTCGCAAACTCCGTTGGATAATTACACTTGGATACGAAAAGGTTCTTTGTCTTCCATATATTGGAATTTAATTGTAACTAATGTAGGTCCTTCTTTTTCTTTTCTTGTTAGTTGGTTAGACTCGAAGGACTTATCTGGCAATGAAATCAAAACATTTGCAGTAAAATGTACCATTTTTATTATTTCTACCCTTTTCTATTCGGGAGGTGGCAAGCAGCATGTTATTTATGTTACCTTGTGATTGAAGATTGGCATTACTACTGCCATTATTGTGACTCTTTCAATACATATCTACTAGGTAGCATTACATTAAATCAAATGACCACATCAAATGACATCTACCGAATTAAATGAAATCTAAGTCGGTAGAAGTCATTTGAGTCGGAAGTTTCGCCTTCACAAACTAAGTTATAATTTATTAGCAGCATCGCATTGTCGCGAACCCACCTTTTATTCCATCTACGGCGGAGGTAAATGCAGTATCAAATAAATCAGAAACAGAAGTTGGAAGCGATATTAGTCTGCAATAAAATCAACTTTGGATGGCATATAATCGAACGTTACACGATCGTACGCGTGGTGTCGTAACCGTGAACAGCACTCGAGCTACAATAAACTATAAAAAAGTGGATAGTAAAATGTATAAACAATGAGAGCACGGCTAAAACGTTTTAGTGTTAAGAGTGGGCCCATAAACCGTTGACACGCACCCGTAAAATATTAACGATGCCTACAAGAAAAATGACGACTATCAATGTACGTACGTACCGATTTTCGGTCGCGAGGACGCGCTACAAATAATGGCGGGGCCGAATTTATACGCGGACCCGAATTGCCCCGATTGAATATTTTACCAGGCCACGAATGCGTCCGACGATATTTTTCTATTTCACCGCCCATTTTTACTATCAATTGCTTAGTTTCCCCTTTAATATTATTCGTTCGTTGACTCGGAACTTGGGATTCCTTTTATGGAAAAGATTTGGATAAACAAATGGCATGATCAATTAGACATTTCCATACCTCGTGCGTGGTAAATAACTGTGGAGTGCTTTGTTTTATCGTAAGAATATAATAAAAGACACAATGGATTCAAAATAATCGTTAATGTTCCCCCGCCGAATTTTGGTAGTGTTACATGCTGATCGATTTCTTCAGTGTGGTATGTTAATTCCCTTATATATAATATGTTCTGTGTAATGTTTATTCGGATGGTAGGTACTATCCATAAATCACATAAATAAAGTTTTCTAGGGAATAAAAATGATTTATAAACAAACTTAGCTATACGATCAGCAATTTTATAACTTCTAAAAAAATGGTAGTAAGTAGTTTGTAACCTTTTTTTTTAGTAATGTAAAACTTTAACATATTTTTTATAGCGTGTAGTTATTTCGAAATCTTTTACTATACGAGACAAGGTAGGAAGTGCATAATTTTCAAAAAATAATTGAGTATAATTCAAACGGTACCTAATAAATTTTGAAGTTTTACAACCTTTTTCAGATCCAATTTAGTTATATACTAAACATGTCCGGGAGCTACATTAAGAATTTATCAGGTATCATTAGCAAATAGTACCTACGAGTAGTGGCGGCGCTAGACGAAACGTGGACATCGGCGACATCAGCTTTGCTAGGCGGCGATCCTTATTTTCGAGTCAAATACAAAATGTCAGGCGCGAGGCCGTACGCGGTCGCCCACGTCGCCTACGCCTAGCACCGCCACTGCCTACGATTATGCTACTTTCTGCGCTATGCAGGCTATTTACATATACTAAAAATAAAAACAACGCAAAAGAGAACCCCGATTTTCTTAGAAACTTTAGGTATTACATGTTTCCTGTTATATCTGCCTATATGTTCACGCGAAGTCCCTTGTGGGTCAAACAGAGAACTGATAACATTTACCTATATAAACATTTTTCAAATGTAATTGGTTCGCACTTTCAGGAACACCGTTCCTATATGACTTCTATATGTTTGTCTGTGCGTTAGTCTGTCGCTTTTTTTCGAATATTCGAATTTTGACTTCAGATTCGGATTCAGCACAAAAAAGTAGAATAGGAATGTACAGGAACACCGTTCCTATCTCTTAAAGGAACATAGTCAAAATGGCCGACAAATTAAAAAAAAATTGAATTGTTATATAATTGACGAGCCAGGTGTTCCTCTGGTAATGCAAGCTTGCGCATTCTCAACTACTTCGTTTTGCATACTTAGCAGATGTAGGGGAGGAAAGGTATACATATTTTTGATGAAGGCTTTTAATATCGAAATAACTGTACTTAGAAACGTCATTATCTTTTTCTTGTATCTAATGTATACCTACCGGACCTGTACTGTTTGTAATTATTTCAAATTGATAGCTTTATAAATTTGGGAAAAAGGAGTGGAATGGTATCTGTGACGATATACAAACAGACTTTTTGGTACATAATCCTAAAAAACGGGTGGGCATCATTTTCTAAAAGACTTTGTGAAGATTGGGGAGTCTGTTTATTTACTACATGTGTAAGTAAGTGAGTGATGTCTGCAAAGCGTCTGACGGTTATGTTTAGCGTTTCGGAAACACAATAACCTTTAAAAGGTGTAAAGGCGTGGGCTCAATTCGAGTTCCAGTCAGAGTTTAAAATAACTTCTCAGAGGCGAATGGTTTATTGCTTATTGAGTAGGTCTGACGAAATGCGCCTCCGACGATAAAACGCGCTCGCAGTGGAATCTCAGTCAATATCACAATATACGTGGCGACATTGAAATTATCGCGAGGTGGGAGGCGCGCGTCGGTACGCCGCCGGCGAGGTGGACCTAACTAAAACAAAATGAGAACCGTTTGAAACAATGAGCATTGTCGCGCGATGTCTGTGCGGTGCGCGCGCGCGTCAGGGTTGCCAGGCTCCTGGGAAATAGATCCTACCAAACAACAAACAGTGATAGTAGAACGTAGCAGAGCAAATAGAGTCTATTAAACGGTGAGTGCAGGAAACAAACCATTACAAGTCTACAAAAGAAACGACGAATATAAAAAGCGAAATTCCTCGATCTCACATAAATCATGTAATACATACAATAGTACAAATTTGCTGCAACGTATTATTTACAATTAATTCTCATATTTCTTTGTGACAATCCATTCGATCCACCAATCCATCTAACAATTTCCGTAATCCATTTAAGGATGCTAATGTATTTAACTGCTCCACTAAAGCCTTTTTATTTATGCTTTTATTTTATTTTTTTATTTATGTACTCATAAATAAAACAAGAACAAAAAATATATTTTTTTATTAACAAAATAACTATAAAATATAAAACAAAAAATATTTCGTAATTTTTGAACTATTTCATATTGAACTTATTTTTAAATATCTCTGATCGGACTGCATATTTATACGAGTTTATTTAAGCCCGAACTATATGTGTACCGTACCATCGCTATCTTTACAGAGTGTAAAAAACTAAGTTTAATTAGCTTTGTGTGAACATTGTTATGGCGTAATGTAGCTTCTCGGTCATCTTTCCCGTACCTTTTTACGCACACTAAGTATACAAATGGTACTGTACTAGTCAGCATTAACATTTCTTTGATCTTCAAGTGAGGTTGTGGGTACGGGACCCGGTACAGTTTTGCTTATTTGTTTTCGATGTCAAATAATGTCGTCTGTGATAATGTCTTAAATAGCATTGGATATTTCGTGGTTGAATTTCAGAAATAACCTTGTGCAATCAATACGAGCTAGTTCCTGTTCTGGCGTTAGTTGCAACATAGACTAGACGACGTAGACAATATAATTGCCTAACTTTTAAATATTCACGTATTTTTTTTTAGTTCATACTGATTTCTGAATGTCATCGAATCTCCTCGTAGGTAAGCCATTGGTTTGTTTCAATTAGCCGTTTAATTTCCTAAGTGATCATAGTTTAAAGGAGACATTCATAAATATCGACATTAAGAAAACGATTTTCACGCTTAAATTTCATATACCAACGACTCCTTCCCTCACGGAAACACTTTGAAGACGTATAAAGAAATCTAGCGGAGACAGTTCTTCAAAACTTAAAATTAGGAAACATCGTCGCCCTTAAAATTGCATTTTCAATTACTGATCGGGAAATTCAATACAAGATAAAAACAACACGCATGGGATTTTCCGCTAGTAAAAAATTACCACGGTTTTGTGTATACAAAATATACATATTCCAAATTCAAATAGCTATGAGCTGCCAGGAGCACTAAATTAGCTCTGTTAGTTACTTGTAAGCACTATTACTGGTGCAAATAATAAATAAAATAATGTTAAATAATCACTCATTTCACTTACTCCGACTGTCTGTCAAAGGATTCTTTGAACGGATTTATTAATATTAAATTTCTGTCGGTTATATACCGGGTCTAATAAAGTAGCCTAAATATTAGGCGACGTTGTATTTATTTGTTTTATTTAGGTTTGCTAGGTAAAACTTGAATAAACCAAACTACACGCAGGTGAAACGGCAGACAATAGCCAATAGTAATAAATTGCTGGTTACTAATAAACGTGTCTCGCTCAGTAAGATTGTGGTAGAGATTTGGTTTATTTGGTAACCTCACATTAAACTATTTGACGAGCTCTGTAGCGGAGTGGTTAGAAATGCTACTTTAACCAGGTCCGATTTCCAGACAGGACAAACATTTGTCCATGAACAATGAAAGTGTCGAACATGTCTGTTGTGTGTGAGCCTGGGTGTTTTTAAGAGAGGCAGGATGCATCACAGTCCCTCGACTACAGAAGCTATATATCCGCCTCACGGAAAATCACACCCAAATAACAACTTCGAGATGAGCTGATGTGTTTCTGCGAATGTGCGAGGTTAGCAGCAAGGGCGGCAACGAGCGAGTGATACTTCCAGTATTGCTAGCATTCATAGGCCACTGCATCAGATGTGCTGGATGCTTGCGTCCCTACCGACATTGTACAAAAAATAACTTTGTTTTGCATGGTTTTGCTTTTTTTATACAACTAGATTGGCAAACAAGCATGCGGCCCGCATTAGATGGTATGCGGGCACCGCAGCCTAATGACGCTCGCAACACTATGGGGATGTTACTCGCGCGCTGCTCATCTTGTGACCTAAGGCTGTTTCATCACAGTATCCAGTAATTTCTCTGCCATATCTCACCTGTCAAACCGGAACACAGTCATATAAATATAGCTGCTCGGCGGTAGAAATAGGTGAGATAGAGGTACCCACGCAGAAGACTTTTGAAAAAAGTCTCCCTTTGGTTACTTTAGGAAACGTACTGAGGAAATAAATACGCGAGTACCAACACAACGAAATATCTACTACACTACCTACCTACCTTTATAACACGAATGAATAATTTGTGAAGATGATTGTGAGATATCACCATAACTTGGTTTAGACAATTATCTGTGTGTATGATAAGTATCCCGAATTGGGTTCGGGTGAAACCTGATGCTGTCGGCTTGCTGGCAACCCTGAGCAAGTGGCGATCGCAGGCGCGGGCGCGGGCAGCTCGTTAGCGTGCGGCGCGCGATTGGCCGCCGCGCGGTGGGCGGGGCATGCGACAAACTGCGCGCACGCAAATAGCGCACCCGCACACAAATTAAAACAATAAAATGAAAGTAATAAAACAAAGTGAGCACTGAAGAGTGTCTACTATCGAGAGGCTTAATGGCCGAGCGGAGGCGGCCGCATTACGATTTATACGTATGAAACGCCAAACCAAATCACGGTACCGTTGAAAAAACCGCGTCGATTACCTATACTAACTTATAAATAAAACTTATGAATAAATTTGAGAACTTTATTTATTTTTATTAGATAACAACTACAGAATCGACTATTAGAGCAGCGATAGCCCAGTGGATCAGGAACTGGCCCATTGACCAACTGGTTGCCGTTTCGAATTCAGGTGGGGGCATTACCACTAAATTCGTGTTTTCGGATTTATACATATTTATCACTTGCACGGCGGTGAAGGAAAACATCATAAGGAAACAAACGCATCCAAGAAATTATATTTGGAAAGACCTGTGAGACCTAACCTAAGAAAAGATCTGGTTTTCCCACTGGGTTGCGGAGGTCTGACGGCAGTCGCTCGAAATGTAGGTAGGTATTAGATTTTTTTTTAACAGGGCCATCCTAAATGTTTTTATTAAGCTCCATACCGTTTTATTACAATTACAACTAGTGGTCGCCCTGTGGACGAAATTCGACTATAGGTCATATTTCTCATTCATAGTTTGAACGTATGAATAACTAATATATATATATAAAGCACAAATATATATGAGAAAAACTATGAAATAAAAAAAATAATCATAACTGTGATAATTATGATTATTTTTGATAATCTGCAAGACTATAGACAAATAATAGATACTAAAGACCAATAATAATATTAATCTCTTCTCAGTTTGACCACAGACTTCAACCATAAACAAAAGAGTAAGGATATATTTGGGCACATATGTCTGTATTTATGTGTCAAGGGCATGGTAGTGTGTAATGTTATTTTTTATTTTGAATTAATTTAATGTATTTTCCAAGCATTGTTATAAAAAAAATTTCATAAAGATAAAGAATTTTTGCCTTTATCTTTATAACTGATATAATTTCGTTACTGTAATGACTGGAATACATGAGTTTTACTCCCACGTCCTCACTTCCGCTGTTAAACAACAACCCTTCAGGAGCTTATTAGAAACATTACTCGCTCACAGCAACACAACAACAGTCCCAGAGAGTACATTTAGCTGCGATTCCTGTGAGGTGTCTAATTCTCCAGTCGGGCTGCTTTGATGCGCCCTACCTCTCTTTTTTTTTTTTTTATTTATTTATACACAATAATAACAATACATACAAAATTATATTTCGACCATTAGCAAAAACCCGCAATGATTCATCCGCTAAAGGAATCGTGGTGGGATCACATGCTCGACACGAAACAGTGTTTAGTAGTCTTAGCTATTAATGTTATTATTAATATCCTTTTGATAGTTGTTTCAACTACCTACTTAATGAAAAGTAGGTATTGACTATAGCTAAACTTCATCGTAAGGTTAACTTTTGTGCCCACAGTCAAGTACACGTCAAGCTTTACACTTTGACCTATGTACCGTTATTATACGTAATAAGAGTCATAATAAGACTTCGTGTTAAGCGTGACCTGCGCTCAGCTGCACAAATAACACGACAGCAGTCTAGATTGTAGAACCATCATAATTTACAGCGTTAGTTGGTCGACATAACCCTCTCAAGGTTTTCAATGAGGAAATTCTAACACCGGCCGTGTTCAACGCTCGTAACGAATGTCGTCTCATTTACTAATGTGTCACATGCAGGCGTCGTTGTTTCACGAGTTGTGGAGCTAGGGGTGCACCCGTTGGGGGCAGGGGTGCCGACGGGGAGGAGGGGGGGGGGCAGGGTACAGCCTTGTCAGATGACCAATGGCGTGGTCCACTCACCCGTCCTCGGACGATGCAACGTTAATTACGATGTCGCGCTGAAATCTCGCTATAAAGTCATCCCCGCTTCGGAGTCTAGGTAGTTATATAAGGAAGGAATGATCTCTAATATACACACATCAAAAGTGTCTAGGGATCAACATATATTTTTGCAATAACTTTTCTCCTGAATGATATTAATTAAAATTTTCTTTAAGGATTCATCAAATAAAGTGTTTTCGTTTGTCTACAGTAACGATAAATCTTGGTGAAAGTGACTTGGTTTATCGTTACTGTAGACAAACGAAAACACTTTATTTGATGGATCCTTAAAGAAAATTTTAATTAATATCAAGCAGGAGAAAAGTTATTGCAAAAATATATGTTGATCCCTAGACACTTTTGATGTGTGTAGTTTGGATATATAAATTCCGACCTACAGTTTTACTACGAATGTTGTAAGGGTTCAATTGTATGATAACAACATCATTATCTCAGAAGTTTCGTCAAACTATTATCGAAACGGCTAACGAGCAAGTTCTTGGTACTATTCCTATGAGATAGACTTATTTCACAATTCCAAGTTCTGATTAATTCATACTTGTTTCTTCCATTTTGTTTTGCAGTTCTTGAGTTAGTTGGATCAACTACAACACGTCTAGCATTCTAAACATTATAGGAACAGCAGCATAATCGGGACAATTCTTCTGGCTACACAAAGTAGTGTGGTGTGGTAGTAAATAGTGTGGCCATATCAGTATGTGCCCTCCGTGCAGTCCATAAGTTACTTAGTAATAGCGGATAATAATTTCTTTTTTTTTCACGTAACATTAGTATAATGGTAAGTTACCTAGGTATATAGAAGACAGTGTGAAGTACCAATTTCCATTATCAACAGTAACCTATAACACAAGTACAACCTGCTTGTAAATATTACCACCACTATTTTAAGACTACCGTCATCTTCAAATATACTATTTGCCCTGCAAGTGGTACATCCTGCCAACATAGTAGAGAAGATAAACAGCGGCGAAAGTGGCGGTGCATAGCGATATTTAACTAGGCAATCTTCTAGACCTAATACTTCCAGCTTGCAGAAGACCGCAGCCAATTTTGTGAAGGGATGTTTTATTCTTACAAGTGAATAAGGGTAACAATGAGCTCTTGATAAGTTGCTGCAATGGGATTGGCGATTGGCAAGTGATATCCTACGCAGTAGAAAGATAGCGAGTAATACAGCAATATTAACAGAGAGATCAATTCTAGCGTTGAGAATTTACATTGTGACGCTAATTAGGCGAAGATCCCAGAATAACCTGCTGCTTAATATCTCCCTGCCCCACTCTGGAAACCAAAATATAGTCATAGCCGTGAGCAGCCCTTTAAACCGAAGATTTTGAAAAATCCAAAACATTCGTGTTTTACTTTCGGTAGTCTGCCTTTGTGTTTGGTAAGCAGATTAGATCTTCTGCGGGTGCATGTACGCTTATTATGTACAGTAGCTGATTAGCCAAGAAGAACAAACAGTGGAGTCGAGAGCGTGATTGTGAAAAGAGCCCTGATTACACTAGCGCGTAGTTAGCCGAGGCTTCATTAGGAGCCGGGGTGGCGGGTGCTGTGGGGGGCGCGAGGGGGGGAATGGGAACTCATCTCGGCGGGTGCATCGCTGGCTGCGCGCGCAAACAAATTAAAACGTAAGACGCGCCCTAATCAATAGCCGACTCCGCCGCGAAGCCGAATTAACTCGCCCGAATGAAAAAAATGAACAAAATTATATTCGCGCGAGACCTCAACCCCCCCGCGCCGCCCGCCGCCCCCCCAGAGGAAATTGCTTTTCTTTCAGTGGGCGCGCACACACGCCCGCCGCGGCGACGACGCGAGCGCGAGAGGGTTAGCGCCGACACACACAATATTATAATTTACGTTTGCTCGTATATCGAGGTGTAAGTAGGTACTTTACCTGGGCGTTTCGCGGCGCTCAGCCCTCGCGCGGCTCACGCTAAATCTGAGCTTTATACGTTCACTTGACGCGACGAGAGCGATATTAGTTTCGAGCGAACTCCTTCCCTACTACAATATTTATTAACGCCCTACGAGGTTCATATATTTTTTTCCATTTTCCCCCTTTTAAAAGCAAATGTTGATACCGTAATTTCATTTGGTTGTAGTGTAGGTGGATGCGGGTGCCTAGGGGTACAGCGTATTACATATAATTGTTGTACACGACAAAAGCGACGAGACAAACTATATACATGTCCTATTCCACATAACGCTATATTATCGAGCACCTTTATGTATCACAAAAATACGTTTACCTACGTCTAACAAAGATAGTTTTGCTAAGAAGCAGTTTTGTCGAGACTATATCTACTGAACATCAATTAGTCAACTGCGCAACTTTAGGTACGTTGTGACTACATCCCACTGCTCGTATATGTAGAGCCAATCGTTCTTATAGGTATGTCAGCACCTACTAAGAGAATAGCGATTCATTAACTGCTGTGATCCAGGCTTCGTCCGCCCGCCCAATTAACGCGTGGGCGATGAGACGCCGCCGCCCGTCGCCGACCAATGGCGGCCGCGAGGGGATTAATTAAGTAACTTCCCGTCTGACCCCGCGCCCGCATCCCGCACAACCTCACACCCCGTCCCGCGGAGTCTGCGGACACGCCCGGAAAACTAACCACCTAATGAGGGGAGATGACCTGACGTGTCTGTGTGCTTTGTCTACGTATGTGCAAACCACGTCGTTCATTGTGTGCTAGTGTCAGCCTTTTGTGAGCCCTTATGTAGTACAGCAATATATAAACCGCTATTATTTAATGTGACTCAGTCTTACACAATGGAAACGAGGCACCGCCACGTGTTGTTCAAATTACGATAGGCACATTTCTCAAAACATCGCGAATATAATATACTGGTTAAATGAGTTGTTGACTTTGACAAACCAGTATCAACCTCCGATGGAAAGACCATCACCAAAAGTTTAAATATTTTCCACGAGCTTGTTACAATTATTAATTAGCGTTGCCGTAATTGTGATAATAAGTAACACACAATTTTTGTGAACATCACAAGTAAGTATATCACAAAAATTGGAATCTATAAAGACATTGAAATCCAGATACTGTAACAAAACTATTAATTTATAATTTTTATACTGCCTTTTTGGCTATCCTAGAAAATAGAAGAGGTAATGACGTTGTCATTGAACATAAAAATACCTTACACTTTTAAAAACGGGCACGGCTTCTAGGCGCTATAAATGCAATCAGCGAATAGAGAACTCCGTAAAAATAAGACAACGTTTCGCAGGTACACATTCTCCGGAGGTTCAGATTCTCCGTTCAACGCTAGTGGGTACATCCGACGACGAGCTCGGTGGCGCAGCGGTTAAAAACGCGGACTTTGACACCAATGCTTGTGGGTTCGATTCCCATACAGGACTAACATTTGCATGCACGAACATGTCTGTTTGTCTTGGTCTGGGTAATAAGAGAGGTAGGGTATATCAAAGCAGCTCGTCTGGGGAAATACGTTCACCTAAACAGAAAACCGTAGCCAAATAACAACTCTCTGGAGAGTTGTTGTGTTGTTGCGTGTGAGTGAGGTCACCAATAAGCTCCTAAGGAGTTGCTTTGTTAGCAGCCGAGGTGGCATCGCTCGAGCGATACTCAATGTATTGCAAACGTTCATAGGTTATGGTAACCGCTATACATCAGGTGAGCCGTATGCTTGTATGCCTCCCTACGTTGTATAAAAAACTTCAGGAGTGGACGGATAGGGGGGAATACTTCAGAACAGAAATCTAAAAACGTTGATAAGTCTTGAACAAAATACTAATTGATCTGAAAACCAGTTCCTACTTTAGAACTCTGATAAAAGATTTAAGCCATATACTTACTTACATTTCGTAAAACGTATGATCACCATCATATCCTATGAACGTTCATTGTTGAAAACTACACACCCTCCATCGTAAAAAAGAAAGCAGCCAAACAATAATTCTCTGGAGGCTGTGTTGAGAGAGTACACCCAACAGGACGCCGATGAGTCTTCACATTACAGGTATCCATATGTCCATGTACTTACAGTACCTAATATATACATCAGACGGATCGTCTGGTTGGTACGGTGATTTTTTAAAATTATAGATAACAGAAATTCTTTAGTACACATCATCGAAAATTTACTAAATTAGTATTGTCTTAGGTTTTCGCGATTGTTACACATTGAAATTAAACTATTTTTAACGGAAGTATCGCGTGTTTTATTTATTTTGTTGAAACCTGACGTTTCGAACGCTTTGGAGCGTCCGTGGTCGCAGGAAAGACTGTCTTTCCTGCGACCACGGACGCTGCAAAGCGTTCGAAAAAAAATTAAAAATAGTTTAATTTCAATTTACTAAATTACTTAAGATGAATGATATACGATGGTAATAGCTCATATACATACATATTACATATGTTTTATCTTGATTTTTTTTTATTTTATACAACGTCGAGAGACGTAATCATATGGCCCACCAGGCAAGTCGCTACCGTAGCCAATGAACGGTTCTAATACAGGAAGTGTCGCTCATGCGCTGCCACCTCTGCTGCTAACACATCAAGCTTACTGGTAATCCCACTCATTCGCAGGAATACTCAGGAAGGCACTCCAGGGAGTTTTGTGGCTGCGGTTTTCTCTGAGGTGGAGGTATTTTACCCCAGTCAGGCTGCTTTCATAAGCCCTAAGGTCTTTTAACCCAGACCAAGACAAACAGACATGTACATGAAGATAAATGTTTGTCCTGTGTGGGAATCGAATCCACGAGAGCCTTGGTGTCAAGTATAATTTCTAACCACTTCGCCACTGGACTCTTCAAAATATTAAAACTAAATTTTATAACCAAAACTACACGCGGGTAAAGCAACATTCTTAAGATAGTGTCTAAACAAAAAGTAAGTAACGTGGAGGTATGTTATGACGTAAGCGAGCAGCGAAATCTGGAAGGTCAATTAAACGGGAGGCTGTGTGCCGGAAGCATCCATGACAGATGAGAGGGCGGACGGGGTGGGCCATTGTTTGCACCCCGCGTGTACATGGACGATGATCGAACACCATCGGCGCATACCTACCCGATATATGAGAAATACTTACGTATACCTACGTGACATGTATATTATCTAATGAATAAACAGTATGTACAGTTTCTAAGAACAGTCACAGCCCAGTGGATAAGGAACCAGCCTATTGACCAACTGGTCACCGGTTCGAATCCAGGCGTGTACCACTAAATTCGTGTTTTCGGATTTATGTACATATTTGTAATTATCGCGGCGGCGATGGAAAACACCGTGAGGAAACCCAGCCACATCCAAGAAATTATATTTCCAAAGACGTGACACCTAATCTAAGAAAGTTCTAGTCTTGTCTTTGAGGTCTGACGGCAGTACTTCATGTCAAAATTAGCATCATCACTAAACCAATAGGCTTAGGGTAGCGAACCCCGCCAATCCTAGTGGATTAGGAAACGGTATAACGGGGACTTATTTGGAAAACTTAGGTTCTGGAATAAACTCCTTGCTGAGGTTATCCCAAGAGACCACACCACACGTATAAGGAGTAGAAAAATTTCAAGAAGACGTTCGTCATCATCGCATTGAAATTGCTACATCGATACGAATTTCAGTCAAATCAGTCATGACTAGTCCTTTGTGTGCATGAAGGTCTGTGCTGGGTGTTTTTAAAAGAGATAGAGCGTCTGGGGAAGTACCTCCATTTCACAGAAAACAGCAGCCAAATAACAACTTCCTAGAGGGTTGTTGTGTTCCTGCGTGTGAATGTGCTTTCCAGTAAGCCCCTAAGGAGTTGCTGTGTAAGCAGCAGAGGAGGCATCGGGCGAGTGACAATATATTACAAAGGGTAATAGGCTACAGTAACTGCTTTCACATCAGGTGAGCCGTATGCTTGTATGCCTCCTGACGTTCTATTAAAAAAAGAGCGAATTGCTTTCGAATGAGTAGACCTCTAAGCCATCCCCATTAGTGTGAATGTTTGCGTCGCTTGAACTATTATTACTTATATTTTTTGTAACAACTCCTTAGGAGCTTAAGGAGTTGTTGGTTGTTTTTGGACTACGCTGGTAAGTAATAACTTTATATTTAATACTTTTGTCAATCGATGAATCGACCTTTGTAAGCTCCATTTTAGATGTCTATAAACACAAATCTTGTAAAGATGTGAATAAACTCATCAAAACTACTCCATAACTAAATACATTATCATCTATTGTCTGGAAGCCGCCTTACAGAAACACAGAAATGTTCGTATGTACAGTTTCTCAATACGCACGGTTAGGAAAAATGTTTTCCTTAAGTTAAATCATGTTCTATGAATTTGACGTACAAATAAGATTTCATGGAATTAAATTTTAAAATAGGCTATTACACTCGTGGACGTTATGAAGCTTTGTGTGCTTGTTATGAGGTTGTTTACGAGCGAGTGTGATGAAAAAATATTATGAGCGATGATCTTAAAATTGCCTTTAGACCTGTTAGATTATTTGCCAACTAAACCTATTCATAGTTTTCAATTTTAAGGCTTCATAAAATTCAATGAATCTTCACCTTGATGGATTGCTATTCATAAGAACAGTATATACTTGGATAACTGGCATGTTAATAAATTGAATAGTAATGGGTATGGTTGATGAAAATTTTACTTCTTCATCAGTCAGTCATGTCAGTTCTAATAAAACTTTATAGCGAGTTTGTTTTTCATTTTTACGGTAATGGATTTATATTTTTTTCATACAAACACGGCCCTCCTGATGTTAAGGTTTACCTACTTTTCTTAGGCTTAGCGTTATCCCATTGCCTAATCAATTAGGATTGGCGAGGTCCACTACCTAAAACTAAGGATTTGGCGAAGACACTGGTTTTCATATGGAGGAAATTTACCTTATTTATTATTTGCATATAAATATTTTTTTATTGTTTAAAAAATATAAATTTATTTTACATATAAATTTTAGTGTAAATAAAGAACATTCTGAATATAAGGATTATTCGTTGAGATATCACAAGCAAGGATCTAGGAACCAAGGAAGGCCAAGTCTTACATACAATGATCAAATCAATAGTGTTTTATCAGAAGGTGATATCAGGAGTCCTAGAAACCGACGAGCGTGCATGAGAAGAGTTATAAATGTTAAAGAAGCGACAGAGATGTGTAAGGACCGAGTACTGTGGCGCTTGGTTCTCTCTGCTTACCCCGCAAGGAAAGTGGCGTGAAGTTATTGAAAACAGAGAGTTCGCACGTTACCTCTCTTCCTATTAACGAGCAGCAATTCCCTCAATACTTAACAGCACGGGGTGCACCTTGCGGCTATGATAACTAAACTAAATATGATATTGAGTCACTAATTTGATTGATAAGTAAATTGACTATATATAAAGTTTACAATACATTCACGCAGTTTATGAGTTTCTAACCGAAAGGTTTCTGAAAATTGATAAATGATTGACCATTCACTGGTTTGTAGGTCAAACATTGAAAAATGGAAGTAACGAACTAAATCCTTGCGGTTAAAACTGAGCAAATTCGCTAGTCTAATATATAGTCTTTTATTGCTCTCTGTGTAACATAAGAATGGTACATATTTAAATATGTAGCCGACTTCATAAATAAGTTAACAGCAATGAAACTTTTATGGGCAATATTCTTTATCTTGTTTTGAATTTCATCAGTGCGTCAGCAATGCTGGATTGTTTTGATAATAGGGCCGAGGGTGGAGACAAAGGTTGCACAGACACGTCAGGATGGTAGTAAATCCATGTGTACTTAGTAGAAAGGCTATACGAGATAGAGAATTATATGACATAAAAAAAACTAAATGTCGAACAGTTGTCATATGATAATGGTGATGTCGAGATGTAAACAGGAAACTCAAGTGATTTTAATCATGTTCTAAGTACATGATTAAAATCACTTGAGATACATAAGTAAAGTTTGAAAGTCTGAGGATTCACAACCTTCAAAACATTAGCCTCAGATTACGCATGGTGAGACCTGGTTGTCATATAAGTAGTTTACTCAACAGTGATACTTGGAAATCATTACAAATATTATATTTAAGATATGCGTACTTTGTTGACGTTACATACAAAAAGTGCAGTGGTAGATAGATAACGGTAGTAGAATCATAGTGTGGAAATGTACCAACAAGTACGTATTTTCGGACTTATGTACCATATTTATAACTAGGTACACCCCGTCTGACTTCGTCCGCGCGTATCAGTGGGATACCAGGAATAGCGTTTTCTACTTTCTTCTTTTGCCCCGACTTCGTCGAAGAGTCGTATCGTGGTGTTGTATAGCCTATAATTTTCAAGAACTGTGCTATCAAACGCAAATTACCAGTTGAGAATGCGCAAGCTTGCATTGCCAGAGGAATAACTGGCTTGTCAATTTTTTTTTTTTTTTAAGTTTCATATATGACCACTCGGGTTTCGAAGGGTTAAGTGACGGGAACGGTGTTCCTGAACATTCCTATTCTATTTTTTTATGCTGAATCCGAATTTGAAGCCAAAATTCGAAAAAAAAGCAAAAGACAAACGCACAGACAAACATATAGAAATCGCGCGGTGTTCCTGAAAAATTGAAATCCGACTGGTGCTTCCAGCAAACAAACAAATTCTTCCGCTATTAGTACAGATTATCATTTGCTGGGCTTTGATGGAAACCATCGTGAGGAATTATAAACATACAAAAGACGTATGACCTACTAAGAAATAACTGGGTAAGTACCTCCACTTTACAGAAGAAAGTAACAATTCTCTGGAGGTTTGTCATATTCCTGTGAGTAGACAACCAGGGACCTGTTGAGGAGTTGCTGCGTGCAAGTGATACTCCTTATGTTACAAGCGTCAATATACTTCGGTAACTATTTAGATCATGATAGCGAAGTGGATAAAGAAGCGGCCTATTGACCAACTGGTCTCCAGTTCGAATCCTGGTATTTATCACTAAATTCGTGTTTTCGGATTTGTGTACATAATCTTAATCATGTTTATTTATGATTTATGACAATATTTATTTATTTATTTATGTACATATTTATCACTTGCTCGGCAGTGAAGGAAAACATCGTGAGAAAACCCACAAGTCCAAGAAATTATATTTTGAAGACATGTTGCCTAACTTAAGTAATGTCTGGTTTTTATCCTTCTGGGTTTGGAGGTATGACGGCAGCCGCTACAAGTAAATCTGCATCTTCGCTATATCCTTAGTCTTAAGTAGCTACAAAATATACCTACGAGTATATTGGATTTCAGTTAGCATCTCAAAGGTACCTGACGGACGAGCCCGGAGGGGGAGTGGTTCGATTTCCACACAGGACAAAATTTTGCCTTCCTGTGTCCCGAACACGACAAACATGTCTGTTTGTCTTCTTCTGATGATGTTTTTAAGAAAGGTAGACTGCATCAAAGCAAGCTATGTGGGGCAAGTGCTTTCACCTTACCGAAAACCGCAGCCAAATAACAACTCCTTGGAGGATTGTTGAACTCTTGCGATTTAGTGACATGACCAGTTCTTAAGGAGTTGCTGTGTAATCAGCAGAGGTGGCACCGCGCTAACGATACTTAATATATTGGAAGCGTTAATACGCTACGGTAACCACTTTATATTAGGTGGGTCGTATGCTTGTATGCCTCTCGACGTAGTATAAAAAAAACTAGCGAGGAAAGCTGAAGGTTTTAAAATGCAGTTATTTTGGAATAATTTATTGCGAGTACCAACTGAATGTTCACTTAACCTATAACGGTGAAACAAGGCGGGTAGCATTTCAAGTTTCAGAGAATCAGCAATGCTCTATAATCGAAGGCACGGGCCGTGGGGGGTGCCAAAATAACTAATAGTTTCCGCGGGGGCGTGTTAGCATTTTTCTTCTGGCGGTGACGGCCAGGGGTTGTGAGGGGTGAGGCGGGGATGTGAGGCTGGAATAACTCTCTTTCAGGAATGGCTACGCGGATCATTTATACTTCATCGACTTTGTTAATAACGAAGTCTTCGACACTTGCGTCTATTATCGTAGTTTTGTTTTGAAAGTGAGTCATGGAGTACAGAATGAAAATCTAATAGGCAACGACAAAACGTTCAGAGATATATTTTTTCTGTGGTTGTCAAACCAATTTTGTTCTTTTTTTGTTTTGTTTCTTAAAGATCTTTAGTGCTAACAATAAAAATTAAAACAGAAAAAAATTTGGACACATGCGAATGTTTTCGTCAAATTTTCAATAACAATTACGGTTAAATGTACGCCATAGAGGCGATCTCTATATACTAGTAGCTTCTTCTTCGCGTTATCCCGTTTCCTAATCCATTAGGATTGGCGGGGTCCGCTACCTAAGCCTAAGGATTTGGCGAAGACACTGATTTTTACATGGAGCGACTGCCGTCAGACCTCCACAACCCAGAGGGAAACCCAAATCTTTCTTAGGTTAGGTCACACGTCTTTCGAAATATAATTTCTTGAACGTGTGGGTTTTCTCACGATGTTTTCCTTCACCGCCAAGCAAGTGATAAATATGTACATAAATCTATAAACATAAATTTAGCGGTGCACCCGCTAGGATTCGAACCAGGGGCCAGGTTGTCTATATACCAGTAGCATTGAATTAGAAAAAAGTATCTCGGACGCACCTGGTGGCGGAGTGGTTAGTAACGCTGTTTTCTTATATATCACTAAGGGGGCAATCAAGCGTACGATCTGCTTGATGGTAAACAGTTACCGTAGCCTATGAACATTGGCAGCACCAGGGGTGTCACTCATGCGTTACCGACCCTGCAAAACCTCTTCACGCCTTTCTTGAAAAACCCCATGCTGTAGTCCCTTGGGAAAACCTTGGCTGGCAGTTCATTCCATAATTTGAGAGTTCTCGGAAGAAAACTGCGCTGGAACTGCACAGTGCGCAAGCATTGCGGTTCCAGTGTGTGAGGGGGAACTCCCCGCCATCGGCGAGCGGTACGGTTGTAAAAAAGAAGCTATCGGCATCATATCGAATGATTCTTCTGATCACAACCCGTTGTACAATCTGTAGAACACACAAAGGGAGGCAAAATCTCGCCTTAAACTTAAGGGCTCAATACAATTCTCAGCTCAGCTTGTGTCTGAACCGAATCACAAGATCCTAGCTGGTATCCAGGTGCGCCCGCCCAAAGGTGACTACAGTACTCCATGTGCGGTCTGACAGAGACTGAGACTTGTATAAGTCTTTGTTTCGCACTGAAGTACTGATTTGCTCTGTTGAGCACACCGAGTTTCTTGAACGCCAGTTTGACCTTCTCCTCCAGGTGATTTCGGTATTGGACATCGATGGAGATCTCGACGCCGAGAACCCAATACTTTTGGCGATGATAAGTGACTGACGCAACTTTGACACCAACTCTTGTGGGTTCGATTCCCACACAAGGTAAACATTTGTGTGCATGAACATGTCTGTTTGTCTTGCTGGATGTTTTAAGAGAGGTAGGACGCATCAAAGCAGCCCGTCTCTGTCTGTCTGTCCCAGTTGATGGCGATAGATAACAATTGTTAAGTGAAATCCCCTTCAAATCTGCAGAAAAGCAGCGTGTTGGAGTATGCTCGAGGCCAAGGCCCCTTTGTACATGGAATATACCAAAAGTAGAATGAGTATAGGCTTATGTAGAATCCGTGTCTCTGACAATATGTTACCGAAAGGAAAATTATAATTTAAAATTGCATGTCAGTAAATCTGATTTAACTGTAATTTTATTGAACTTCTCAACCTGTCATAGTATAGTAAAAACGGTAGGTAACGTTGTTGAAAAAGTAATAGGTATATTCTATTGGCTCAAACACATGAGAATTCACGAGATAGATAATAAAACACAGCGTTCACGCATTTAGTGGCCCGTTTAAGGCAGGAAAGTTACATTACAGTGTTGCCAGAAGTTATATTACAGCTTCCCCAAAACGAAAATATACAAAAATGAAATAGGAGCGCTATTACCCAGATTGTCGTAATAGTTTATACTTCCCTGAAATCAATCCGATGGAAATGCAACAATAACATCACTTTAACGATAATGTCGTGAATTTACTCGTATTTAATAGAAACAAATAGTAACGATTACAGTAAGTAATCATTAGGAAAAGGTGTAATAACCAAAACCTTTCTTTCATTAATACAATAAATTATTCAGACAATTACATACATTACGCATAACTTAAAACAAATACAATTTTGAATCTTTCTGTAGACTGGATATTTTCCAAATGTAAATACTCGTACACGGTAGTCCAGAATCTTGCAATAACTGTTCTACCGCTAATGATTTTGAGGGCCTGTTTTTTTAATTCTAAAGAGGTGAATTTTGGAAGACTATTAGTTAGTAGACGTTTGTATAAAATAACCAATGAAAGGCTGGAGTTTTTAGATTTTATTCTTCCGAAAATGAGGGAGTTTTTCAACCCTGGCAACAATAGTGTGAGGGGTATCTAGTGCGGGGTGCGGGCAAAGTCAATTCTTCCACCTACATCTATTTTACGTTCCAATGAATAGCTGCATGCAAATAAACCCGCGTTATTGTTTCTTTGTGGGGTGTTACGTCTCACGTCTTCATTCTCTACCCCAAAGTTAAGGTAATTTTATCTAACGCTCTATTTTAGACGCACCAATAGGAAACGTGTGTAGAAAAAGTCAGTCAGGTGTGTAAGGACCGAGGCATATGAAGATTGGTTCTCTCTGCTTATCTCGCACGGTACTTGGCGTGAAGGCTATAGACGGTTTAAAGATAAGTTTTGATCAACATTTTATTACATGATATTTAATATCGTAAAAAAAAAAATGTACTGGATTATGAGATTCTTCTTGTTAATTGGTTTTGGAGACTGCCCAACAGCTGTCGCAACTATGGTTTTGTTGGTGGAGGTTAGAAGTTACTGCTAATTCAAGCATGCTTCTACCATAACTGGAAGGTTATACAAGGATTTACTATTTTGGAGAATGAAGAAAACGACATGCTAGATGAAGAAAGTAAGCTTAAATTTCGTTATAATATTAAATGATAAAGGCACGGAGATACAGTGTCAGATATTTATGACATAATGGCATGAGAGATGCAGCGGAGGAAAGTATAATTAACCATAAAATACGCTCAACAATGCAAAGCTATCGCTAATTGGTTGTTACAGTCAAAGTATTAAAAGCCATTTACCAATAAGCGTATCTAAAACAATGAAGATATAACAGAGTGCCGTCACCATTCCTAGCCGGGCGTTGATTACTAGCACGCCCCCACTGCCGAGGACGCCCGGAAAATCACAACCCTTTCGCTTAATTACCACGCCTCGCTTCAGTAGCGCCCTCCCATTGGCTAGCCTCGTCGTCGCTCTGTCGCGTCGCGTTTTAATTGGCCGCTCGTAATTAACGCTCCGTAATCACCAACTGCGTCGCGTGAGGGGACGACGCGACGTTCCTAATTTGAATTTTTAATTACTGTCATTCGGTAACGCTCAGCGACGCCGATTGGTCCGTCCCTTGTTTACATAGCGTGGAAACAATGCCTATTGTTTTTTTTGTGTTCACATAATGTAACCTTGATTAGTATAACAATGAGTCTCCCCATTCTCTCCGTGAAGCTCATTTACCGAAATTCAATGGCGAAAATTCGAAAATATCATTCATGGTATTCCATACATAAGCCATATGGAAACCAATGAAATACAACGACGGTTAATAATGTACTATGTTTACACAGTCATGTTGTTTTCCGAATCGAAGTATAGTACAGCGTAAATTAAAAGTAAAAAAAACATAAAAATAGTTAAAAATCCATTGGAATGAAAATTGGGAGCGCATTTCCCGCAATCCCCGTTGCATTACTAGAAGCGTAGGTATAGGACGCGCGATCTACGTGCTTTGGTATAGGACTCGGGCGGCGCTCGGCGCATGCCGAATTAGCTCATTACAGAGCAGGGTTGGCGCATATTTTTTCAAGACACAAGTGCAGGTGAATTAAATAATAAGTAACCACCTTTGCTCAGAATATTAATATATTTTTTTGTGGGAAATTGCGTTTTTTTCAGGAAACATAAAATTTGATCCAAATCGCTACAGGCGTTTCCGAGACACATGAAATAATATATATATATATATATATTCAGTCCGGCCACAAGTTCTGTTACAAATGAATATGCATTAATTTTCTTATGAAGGTGATACAGACCTTTACTCTGTCTGGCCACGAATCTATGGATTGATGCACTGTTTATATCTATCAGAGATTTCATAAGAGACAATTTCGACCTGTTGTTTCGAGTAGGCTATGTCCTATAAAACTGACCACAATTTGTAGTTTAAGGGGTTCAGATTAGGACTAGCCAATCTACAGCTCTTTATAAAGTCCGGAACGTTGATTTCGAGCCAGGCTTGGATAGTGCCTTGTGACCAGAGCCCTCCTGGTAAGTCTACGGTACATTTTTAAAAAGTGTTTCACAACATGATCCTTGTGCCTTTCACCTGCGTATCGGGACAGAAGGCATTTTGATCGATCTACTTTCTTCAACTGTAGGGACTGATTTAGGGCATGTCCTGTATATCGACGATAAGCGCCGAGCTTCAGGTCTTGTTTTATTATATGCGACAGAATCCTAGCGGGAATCTTCATTTCTCGCGTTTTTTTTTAGATTTTTAGTTTTCTAATGGGGTTTTGGCGAATTCTGGCCTTAACAGCATTAACAGTCTTTGTAGTTCGAACAGTACGCGGTCGCACCGATCTTTATGGTCTTCAACAGAGGAGGTGTTGGTATATCTGTCAATAGTACGGTATACGAATACGGCTGACACTAAGCTTTTGTGTGTCTTGAATATGACCGACGACGGGTCCATACCCACTTTGTGCAAGGCAATCACTGCAGTCCTATTTTCTTTAACATCCTATTCCATATTGTAATTTGATAATAATCACGAAAAAATATGTAAAACGGCGGGAATCGAAAGAAGTTTTTAAGATAATAAACGCGTTCCAAATTCAAAATAATGAAATAGTTCAAAAAAAAAAGAAAAGTTTCTATGTAACGGTATTCACGGCCAGACTAGTTATATACAAGAATTGCTTATTTAAAGGAACAGGATAAAAACCTGCAGTTCTTGTTTTAGACGTATCATGAAAGCGGCCTAATTGATTTTCATCAAATATAGCTAAATATCACACCAACTAAATAATCTGATGAAGAAAACAATATTTTTCATTTTATTAAATAGTAATTATAAAAGACAACAAATTATGGCTAGTTTTAGGGGACATCAGCAAGCAGTGGCTAAATTTCCCATGGAAACAGTGCGTAAATCCATAGAATCATGGCCAGACATTTTAAAGGCCTGTATAAAAGGTGGCTATATCCAATAATATTTTTTTTTATTTCATGTAGAGACTTCCATAACGTACATGTAAGTTTTATTAAGGTTACATTAATTCATAAAAAAATAAATTCATATTTATTTGTAACAGACTTATGGACTAGGTAAATGCTAATTAAATAATCCGCTCTTCCTTTCGCTAATATCTCAATTGCTAATATCGAACACACACTATGCAAGTGGGTTGACTTTGGCTCTGAAGATGGTGCCGTACACTCCGTAATAAAAAAACACATATGTTGAGAAATTAATTCTAGTATAAAACTAGCCAGTGTCAACCCTGTGTAACGGCTCGGCCACCGCTTCGAGATTTATCCTTCGGCTTGCAGTATTCCAAATTTGAATAAGGCCATTAGCCGGCGAGTTTTCAGCGTCAGAATTCCGAGTGAACAATTACTGCCACTTTACTTAAAATTTGAAATTCTTTCTTTTTAAATCCTTCAGCTATACAATTGCGCAAGAAAGGCATTAATTGAAAGATAAAAATTATATTCAGATGTGTATAGTTTAATTGAGGTTAAATAATTATGACCCTACGAAATTGCCATACTCTATAAAAAAATTAAACATTTTTTAACAGTTTTCAAGGTTCATTGATACCTCTGAATCTATAGAAATTCTGGAGGCAGTCAATCAAAGAACTCTTTAAGAGATTTCTTCCGCTTTTTGAAATGCCGGATTTGAAATTTTCCGCCAGTGAAAAAAGCACAAAATTCGGAAAAATTATAATCAGTCGGAGCAACGTCTGGTGAGAATTGTGGGTGACCAGTTGTTTTAGAGTCTCCAGTAGTTTTTTATACCATTATGGTGACAAATAAGTACGGCCTACCTGATGATGGTAAGTTGATACTATATCTGGACACTTGTAAACATTTCATAACAAAGTTTCCGTAAATGATCAAATGAAAATGAAAAATGCATCGTACTTTTAGTCGATAGTGCATGTATTGCGTTGGTACTATGACGGAATTCGAAAAAAAAGCGCGCGTTTAAAATGTTATGGCATTATTACGAAATTAATAGGAATTTCGTTTTCTATGTAGAATGAGAAATATCGATCTTATAAAAATAGGGCGTAACGAGTCTGACTCGCTCGAGGAAGATTCGGCTGCCTAATACAGAATTTGTAGTAAGAAACTTAACTTATTTATTATGTTAACTGTACTAGCGGCTTTACATAGAATGTGCATGAGAGCACAGCTATAAACTATTAGCAGCAGCCAAACTCTCCGGTTTGGCTGCTGCTAATTAATGATAAATAAATAAATATTGTCGGAAAGCTTGGTGTATTTCTATATTCTATGGTCTACTTACGTAGAAGTACGCCGTACGTAGAAGTTAGTATGTCATGTGCCTATTGGCATTAGAAACTAGTACAACCATTTATTTTAAGTGACTTCAGAGTCACTTAAAATTGATCCCCGGTTCGAATCCAGGCGTGGGCATTTACCACTAAACTCGTGTTTTCGGATCTATCACTTGCTCGGCGGTGACGGAAAACATCGCGAGGAAACCCACACGTCCAAGAAAATATATTTCGAAAGACGTGTGACCTAACCTAAGCAAGATATGGTTTTCTCCCTAGGTCATGGAGGTCTGACGGCAGTGGCTCCATGTAAAAATCAGTGTCTTCGCCAAATCCATAGACTTGGCAGGGGACCGCACCAATCCTTCTGGATTACGAAACGGGATAACGCGAAGAAGATGAAGAAGACACCAGAGTACATGAGTTCTAAGGTCCTAATTTCGGATAGAGAAGTTAGGACTTTAGAGTTAGAAGTCCGATGTTAGGAGTAATTGTACCCAGTTATCGCCTCGGTGGAAATGTGATTACACCGTAAAATCTCAAAATAAACACAGGAATTAACTATGACAATTCATTATTAACGTCTAAAAAGGGTAGAGGTGACAGTAAAGTATGCGGAAACAGGGTGAAGAAAGTTGGCGTTTCGATTGGCGTTGAGATAGACGATGGTGGGTTGCCTCTAAGGAGGTGTTTATGTGTCCGCGCCGTGTGCGAGCGACGTTGAGTGACATGGCCGCGCGCGACTCCCCCTTAATAAGGTAAATAAGATGCGGTGCGCACGCGCATCGATCCGCAAGCTTAAATTAGCAGCGACATAGCGCGCCAAAGCCGTAACAAACGCCTTGTTACCGAAGGATTTATCCTAAACGAGTCGAATTCCAAAGAGAATCACAAATACACGAGTCAAGCGTTTGTTTCGTAAGGTATTTGATCGTGTATTTTTTTTATCAATGCAATTTGTAATTACAAATTAGCTCGTTTCAAAAAAACTATATTACGATAAGGTTTTTTGATAGTACAGATAGGTGTTATTAAAAAAACCGGCAGTTAGGCAGTATCGAATTCGATTTAATACATAATGTTACGGTTTCAGCATTCCGCGTTTTTGGTTTGAATACAGAAGTTTTAGTGCTCATTGTATCAGTTTGACGAGCCCGAGACGAGACATTTGTGTGCATGAATATGCCTGTTTGTGTGGTGTATTTATTTTTTTGTATTATAAGTATCTACTTACAATAATAAGTATTTACGTATGTTTATCAGTTTTTATTCCCAATTTAAGTTCCTAATAAAAACATTCTTAAACAAAATTAGTAAATCTATTTTAGAAAATGCATACATATTGTGTATAAAATGGCCAAGTGCTAGTGTACCAAACTACTGCGCTGAGAATAAACTGAACTCTGAGTTTTCTTAGGTACACCTTTGTTTTCAAATATATCAATTTAAGTTATAGAAATTAAACTCATCGTACTGATAGCGAATGTATCTTACTAAAATTTGCCATATGCAAGATCTCGCTGTAATTTTACGGGATTTGTGGGACTGAATTAAAATGAGGAAAAATTTTCGCTTGTGTACAAGAATCCGGGAGTGACAACACAAGGGTACCTGTTTAAAGTGGTCTTTCGGAGAGTCCCTTCATTCATTCTTTACAGAGTATTCTTGATGTATTTGTTTTCGTGGCTCATGTAACTGGTTATACACAGAGTTTAATGTTTCCTTGGTATTATTGAATAGATTCATTTTTTAATAGCATCGTAGGTAAAAAGTTAAACGACAAGGAATAAAATGTATATATCAGATAATGTTTTTTCAAGAGGCTAAGCCTAAAAAATAAAAGTAATTACGAGTACGTATTTTTTAACAGACAGAAGAGTTTCCCAATTCACCTGTACGTATGTTTTTTGGTTTATATTGCACGATAATTATCCTTCGCCAATCGCGAAACGATGTAGAAAAGTATTTTTTTTATTGGAAAGGCGCCACAGTCCTATTGAGTTCATACAATTTTTGTAAATTTGTAACTTCTTGCATTTGATTATGACGGTTTAGTAACCTTTGTCCCTATCGATGTATTTTACATAGCAAATTAAAAAATAAATTAATATTAATACGGTGATTTAAAAATATATAATACGTGTTCTATTATAGGTTGTCGAAGATCATAAATAGACTAATATTGGCAGATTAATACTCTGAAGAGGTATTTATAGGATGTATCGTCCTACGTAGAAGTAAACAAGACCAAGGGAGAGTAGACCGAAGGGTAGAGGAGAGATGGGCACAGAAAAAGGAGGAATAATTGTCAGCTTTATTAGTCTATCTTACGTAAATTAAACTTCACTTCAAAATCTTCCTAAACACGGTAAGAAAGGCTTGTAGTAATCATGCCTCATCAGAATGTAGTATTAAGCATCTTATAAAGTCTAAATATTCAAGCGAAAGGAATGGTTGCATAAGATCGTTATGGAAAGCATCTTCATCTGCATTATCGATAAAAAAAAAACAAGTACGACCGACTGGCGATGTTATTTCGATTGGATAAAAAGTTCATCTTCAACATTTTTTATCCAATTAAAAACGGAGCGGGAGTTTTTCAGTAGTTTTTATTAGTTTTTAGTCGGGCACGGTTTTTATCCGGGGCACGGGTCAAGCAAGCTGAGACAATGCGCGGCGTGGATGCGCGCGCGTCGTGCCCGCCATTTGGTTCCGCATGCCAGCCACCATTCAGCGCTAATGGCTTCATTCACCGCGTTCTAGCGCTTTTTCTCGAGCTGCCGATCGGTCATGCATTCCGTCTGATGTTCGAACGCTGCAAACTGTCATCTCGATATTGGTTCCATGTGGCAAATTGGTGTTGATCACCAGTCTTCATTAGTCATGTAATGGGAGTAAATATTATAGGTGGCAGTCCCGGAATATGAACGTTTTTAGGGTTCCGTACCCAAAATGTAAAACGGAACCCTATTACAGAGACTCCGCTGTCCGTCCGTCCGTATGTCTGTCACTAGGCTGTATCTCATGAACCGTGATAGTTAGACAGTTGAAATTTTCACAGATGATGTATTTCTATTGCCGCTATAACAACAAATACTAAAAAATAGAATAAAATAAATATTTAAGGGGGCTCCCATACAACAAACGTGATTTTTTTGCTCATTTTTGCTCGATATTGATAACGGCAACAGGTAGACGCTTGAAATATTCACAGAATATTTAGTTATATATTCACTTTAAGAATAAATAATAAAATTAAAATGAACAAATATTTAAGGGGGGCTCCCATACAACAACTGCGATTTTTTTCCGTTTTTATAGTTAATGGTTAATGGTACGGAACCCTTCGTGCGCGAGTCGGACTCGCACTTGGCCGATTTTTTCATACCGAGCTTCTTCTCATTTCTGTACTCTCTATGATGTTCTTTCTCCTGAATACTTATTTTTTTCTGTTTTGGAGTTATCTCCTGTTTCTCAATCTCCTCAAACATCATGATTCTGGAAATAGTTACCTGGCTTTATCAGAGAATCTTCTAGTAGTAGTGGTTCATTTTCAAAAAAACATCCAGACCTAATCATTATTCTACGTATCCCACCCTGTATATCTGCAAAGGTTGACTGGTAGAGCATAGAGAGGAATTCTCATGGCGTCACTCTGTCCGCCAGTTCGCTGTCAAAGACAAGATTGATATACCATCGATTCTATACTGAATTCAGCTGCTAAAAGATTATGTAGTAAATATTACATGAAGGATATAAATACGAGTATGTTACTCACGAGTACATTTTTTATAATTCACTTGAGACGGGATCTACCGAAATACGAGTAATTTCAGATAATTCAGCTTTTTAGCTAATATAGATGCATAATAAACCAGTTGAGAATGCGCAAGCTTGCATTGCCAGAGGAACACCTGGCTCGTCAGTTATACAACAATACATTTTTTTTTAATTTGTCGGCCATTTTACCATGTACCTTAAGAGAAAGGACGGAGTTCCTGAACATTCTAATTCTACTTTTTTATGCTGAATCCGAATCTGAAGTCAAAATTCGAATAAAAGTGACAGACAAACACACAAACAAACGCATAGATTTCATATAGGAACGGTGTTCCTGAAAATATTTATATTGATTTGGATATAGCGTTATGAATTGATTGTTAACTTGTTCTTTGGACGTATGAAAACATACTACTTACAACACACGGATTGAAAGTGGGAACAGCTCTGTTTGTTTACCATTAGCAATGTACCCTGATTATATGTACGACTATTTGATGTGTGCCTTATGGCTTAGCCTCTTGGTAAAACACTATCAAATATATAGATTTTCTTCCTTGTCGTTTTATTTTTCATATTTTTTTCTATATATTCCAGATGTCAAATAACGTAATGTAAATAATTTGCAGCCTGCTTCATGTTAAGCAGCAATTCACGTCACCAGGACGCTGTAACACCCGGTAGCCTTTAACTTCGTCTCCTTTTCGCGCCATTTCATGCAGATAATGCTGTTATTTTATAGATACTTTTCTTGTTACGTTTTCGTTATTTCCGACTAGTTGAGCATATTACAGTTGGTTATGTTCATTATTATCAGGAGATGCCGTGTATCTGCACATACATACATCAGGAGATGCCGCTAACTTACGGTGGAACAAAAACGGCCAGAAAGTGATCCGCTCGTGCTACGTATGTCTTTTAAATACTCGCTAAGTTAAGTAGCACGACACACCTGACGAAATTTCGCGTTCGAAAGTATGGTGTGGGATGTATGCTACCCGGAAGCAAATGATTTTATTTCAAGATGCGAATATAACACAACACACAGAATCATTTTGCGTTTTTTATAAGATGCTAGTCATCTTATAAAAAACGCAAAATGGTTCTGTGTGTGTGTGGACTTGCAGTTTATAAGACGCGCACTGATCATTACGAAATAAAAAAAAAAAAAACGAATAGGACAGTTAAAATAAAACAACTTTTTGGGTGGTACGTAAATATCACACCAAATCATCACATTCACATCACAGAAAATAAAATATACTACATTGAGGTAATATGTACCACAAATTACCTCAATAACATACTAACGTTAAAATATATAACAAACCAGTTGAGAATGCGCAAGCTTGCATTGCCAGAGGAACACCTGGCTCGTCAATTATATAACAATACCTACCTACATTTTTTTTAATTTGTCGGCCATTTTGACCATGTTTCTTAAGAGATAGGAACGGAGTTCCTGAACATTCCTATTCTACTTTTTGATTATGCTGAATCCGAATCTGAAGTCAAAATTCGAATATTCGAAAAAAAGCGACAGACAAACATATAGAATTCATATAGGAAGGGTGTTCCTGAAAATATAAGCAGCGTGACCGAGTTTATGCTCAAAGCTGTAGAGAAGCTTCTAAATTAGGCAGTAGGATACAATGTGATCACTGTTCCGCTTCTGAGCAATTCTGGTAGGATTTCAGCTATCAAGAAGTGACTGAAACATATTTTTGTTAAACAGATAACAATAACAGAAAACATTGGTGTACTCGTACTATGAGATTTGAGAAGGTGGTTCCTTAAGCTTTTTAACAATACAACATTCCATAACTAGTCCTTTCAGCATCGGGTTATATCGCTCAATTCACACAAGCATCGCTGGAAAGAAACGATTCTGACTTCACCAGAGCCTGCCATTATCTACTGCCTACCCCTACCATAATATGCATGATTATAATTTATGGTCTCTTTTACTGGGTATGGTATGATTTAAATACCGTTATAATATTGTGACAACATTCCGCAAGCGTGGATGCGTGCTTCAATCGATTAACGTTAAAATTATTGTGTCATGTAAGTCCAATATTGATAATTTTGATTAAAAGCTTTTTTTCTTAATGACTGACATATAATGTTACCCATTAAGAAAAAAAGATATAGAGAGATACGAGATTTACGAAATTTCTATATATATATAAATTTCGTAAATCTCGGAAACGGCTCTAACGATTTACATTAAATTTTGTTTTAGTTTGCTTTTTAAGTGTTTCTACATAGGTTTGTATCTTAGTAAACGCAATTTTGCAGAAAAAACAAACGTGAAAGAGCCCAGCGAAGTTCTGTCGCCCAATATTATTATTTCATCGGGTGTATCACCTTACTTAAGACAGTCAGGCTAATAATACATGGTAGAGAAACAAATGACGGTGTCAGCTCATAAATTCGTCGTCTTGAACATTTCACGAATCTCTAAGGTTTTATAGGAATCTATTTTAAGGGAAAAATAATTAGTAGAATCAGACTGAGGCATGCATCTCCACAATTAGATTTAAAACTTCAATTTCTATCAAGATATGATGTTCGTGCTGGGATATGAACAGGCGTTTGAAAAATTCATTAGCGTTTTGACTCGTATAAAAGCAGCACTGAGTAGAAGATCTTTACTCTAACAGAACGTGATGATGCAGATAAAATTTAAGCTAGAAGTGAAAGTGTGCAATGAAATCATGCGTATTGATATCAAATTTTCAATATTACAAAGTTGCAGTTTTATAAGTATGTGGATAATATTGACAATGCGGGCGTGCATCACAGGTATAACAGGTTATGGTTAGAGTGGATGTGACGGGGTCATACATCGGCAGACGTTGCGTGGCGGGCGGTGCGGTGCCGTGATTAGTGTGCCTTGCGCTTACGCAGCCGCCGCGCAGCCTCTGTAACCCAACCCTGGCAGTAACGCTGCGCCGCGCGCCTGCGCCATAACATAATTAAAAATGATTTAAGGCATTCGCTCCGGCTGCTTTGTTTCGCGCATTATGTTTCACTTGTTCGCGTCGCCGTCGCGCGCGTACCTCCATTTTTAACGCGCCCGCTCTTAATTCTGTCACAGTTTTTATAACCCTTTTGTATTTATTAATTCCCTTTCGGCTCCGGTAGCGCTACGCTTCTCGGAAAGCGATTCCGACGTGACATTTCTTTGGGTCGCGCAGTGTTCCTGCGTTAATGAAGCGTCCGATTTCGGCGCCGTCAATTTTGAAGAACCTTATTTTGGTTAATCAAACTAATGCTACATTCCAAACGTCCGACAAAGCCATTTCGAGGAAAAAATATCTCTATGATTAGAAATAGACATGGAAGAGTAATTTTAATTCCACTTCTTGGCATTGTTGGTACACGAGTTAGAGTAACTGCTTGTAATTAGCTGGGTCGCATGGTATCTTACCAATATAAAATCCTTTGTATTTCTATTCTAAGTCCTACCTACCTTTTTATACCTGGATTTTGTAACAACAGACATTAGCAATATGAGATCGAGTAATAAAGCTCGGTCTCCTTCCTAGCGGTATCCCTTTTCCTAAGCCTAAAGACTTGGCGATGATACTAATTTTGATATGGATCGACTGCCGTCAGACCTTCACAAACCCGAGGAATAATCAGACCTTTAGTAATGTCACACGTAATTTGAAATATAGCTTCTTGGACTTGGATTACCGCCGAGCAAGTGATAATTACAAATATATACATAAATTCGAAAACACGTATTTAGTGGCACATGCCAGGATTCGAACCATGTCAGGAATCTGTTGTGCAATGTGCCGGTTCCTTATCCACTGGGCTATCACTGTTCCTACTAGTAATAAAGCCCGGTAAAACCATAGTAATTCAGGTGCGTGTACGCAAGACGTGATTCGGACGTTTAATATGTATTACAGAGATTAACTTCGGCTTGTTGACGCGTCGCGGCCTGTTATCGAATTTCGCGAACCTGGCAACCGTGTTCACAGCGCCCAAAAACAATTCTTCACGGGTCATTCGTATTTGACGGCTCTCTGAAGTATGACATTGGCGCAACCTTAAGCTCGCAAAAGTGCGGCTGAATAATCGTAAGAGTAAGCAAATGATGAGGTCAGCTTACGATATCGGATAGAACTGAAGCAGTTGCTGGAGTAGACGGACAGTTCTATGAAGAAATTATTTAATTTTGGACTTCGTTATTATAAGAATACCAGTGTTTAAAGTTGACTGACAGCGGATATAAAGTAAGTATACGCGGCTACTTGGGCTTATGTGGTTTGCAACACACAGCGTAGCGCTCGTGCATTGCCGCTTTAGTTGTTAACGTAGCACTATCTTGTTGACAGTTCGTAAAGGAACATACCAAAAGCTCTAGCGAATCATTAGGTATGTAGCTGCGAACTTAGTTCCACTGAGGTAATTAAAAACAACTTTTTATTTGAATACGTATTATTTATTTCAGCTATTTTAGTTCTATAAATTTAAAAATAAAGCTAGTGTTCTTAAGATTAGCAAGTTGCATTCAGCCGTTCATAGTATAACTCAAAACGCTCCAACCAAAAGGTATCGTATTTTTAAGGTGAAAAGTACCGTAATTTAATTTTATTTCAAATGAAGAAAAGTAACTTTACTTAGTACACAAAAAAATTGCTTATTCCCGCTGCAAAACCAGAGTAATTAAAAAATCTCAACTTGTATGTATGTATATCTTCACGCCAGGTCCCTTGCGGGGTAGGCAGGGAGAATCTCAACTTTTCAAATTTTTAACATGCAAAATACAAATAAGTTTCATCAACAAGCTTTAGAAAACGTTACTTTCATGAATGTCTCATAAAATTTTTGATATCTTACCTTAATACGTTAAAATCAGTTTTTCGTAATTTCTGAAAAATTAGATTTTTTGAGTTACTAGTCTTGATCTAGGGATGCGAATATATTGTCTTTATGGCATATGAAATTCACAATACCCTTTTTTTTGTGTTCAATACTAATTTTGCTCACACGAGGGCTATGTGGATTTTTCATTTAAATACTCATTGACATTGTAATAAGATTTGGTTACTAAAAACATTTTGAGATAATTTTTAAATTTGTTAGTTGAAAAATGTATCATATAATCAGGGTAGTCACTTTACATCAGCGCATGCTTGTTTGCCTCCCGACAAGTAACAAAATGAATTGTTACGTTTTGCGTGACTTCAGGAATCCATATAGATCTAGAGGCATTTCTCCCAATTCTGTATTATTTCCTATGATAGTTATTATAGGAAGCAATAACATGTAAGTAGGTGAGCGCGGTGTTTGCGGTGGATCCTGCGACCCTACAGCGGCGATCCATCATGGCGTCCATCTATCACCGCCGCTACTTGCCAACGAGCGACACGCGCTGCCTATGTTATAACCGTGTAAGTTCGCGTCATATATAACGGAACTTTTTAATATTATCAATATTTATATGGTTCCGTAGACAAACAATTGTCATCTAAAATCGCCGGTCCTTATATCGATTTGTATCAGTAGGACAAAAGAGCCTATTAAAGGCACTCTGCTGTCTGATCATACGTGACTTGTCTCTTGCTTAATTCATCTGACTATATCTTCCCACCAGATACGTTGCGGGATAGGGACAGACACCCGAGGACCACAAAACCCGGTCCTTACTCGTTCCATATCGATTTTGCTTAATTCTCGTATTTCTGTCGTAGGTCTCTCTACCATACCCAGCTCTCACTTGTATACGTTAGTGATGGGATTAGCAGCGCATTGTGTACACCGAGCTGCTGCTTAAACCGATATAAAATTGAATTTAGAATATTTTAACTAAAATATTGCGCCTAAATAAAATGTTAAGCAGAAATTATTGTCGTTCGATTATGTATCTTTTGTCAATGCAGGAATAAAAACAAAGCTTTAGTGAAAGAGAAGTGTAGAAGAAAAATTCCAAATGAGGAACAGAGGCTCATTTCTTTGAGGCGAAAACCAAATTTTTTACGAGGGAGATTCTTCACAGAAATCTTTAGAGAAATATCGAAGTTCGACGGCTTCCAGGATAGATAATATTATCCAAAGCTGGTGACGCTCTTGTGGAGAACTGGAAAAGTGGAAAGGTAGCGACGCGCGGTCATCGTAATCTGATATAAAGGCACGGATATAAAGGGGTCACGGATGGAGTACGACAGCTATAGAGTCAACAGTCTAATGAGCTTAAGTTTTTTGCGGTTTTCTGGATCTTGAAAATGCATTTGACAGGGTTGTGCAAAAGGACCTCTGGGACATATTACAGGGATGCGGGATTGATGGTGCTCTACTTCGTCTATGTATAAGGATTGTACAGCATGTGTGCGGATAGACGGTGGCCTGTCGCTCTGATTTAACGTCAATATTGGTGTCAAGCAGGGTTGTGTGCTATCAGCTCTGCTGTGAATTTTCTACAGAGAATATGGTGTGCCAATGTGGGATTGCGCATATGTGACCTAGTTACGAAATGTCTGCTTTATGCAGACGACACCGTGTTATTGGCAGAAATACCATCTGAACTGCAGACAAAAGTCATAATGAAGACGATTGTCTTACTACTGAATACAAAGAAAACAAAGATGGAGGAAGAATGGTGTTTAAAAGAGGACGCAGAACGAACGTAAGGATTGCAATTGATCTAGTGTTGCAATAAGTGTATAAAATTGTATACATTGGATCAGCAGCAATGGAGTGTACACTGCTGATGTAGAAAGACGAGTGAGTGCTGGGAATAGTGTGAAAGGAGCGTGTTAGAATAATATGAGGCAAACTCTGTTGGTTCAGACACGTAAAAAGAATGCAGGAGAAGAAAATGACAAAGTACATATACATAGCAAAAGTGGAAGGATGCAGGTGCAGGCGAGCTATGAACGTTAAATACACTCGCTTATTTAACATTCATAACTTTTAATTTTCATAGGTGTGAAGGTCCAAGGCACGTCTGACGTGGCGCTCGGATCTCTCCGTCTACCCCGCAAGAGGCTTGGCGTGAACTTATAGATAGATAGATACGTCTAAAAGATAATGATTTTCACAAAATCTAATTTATAATTAATTATGAAGGAATGTGTCAGCTACTATTTGTAAATTAATAAATTGTCAGAATAAATTACGTTTCAAAGGCCAGTGTAAGTTGGACTAACTTTTTTTATTTATATACAAACAAACAAGTAATGAGTGTATACTATAAAGATCTTACTTTGTCATCAGCAACTTCACGTGAAGGTATACATAGATAGTCGTGCCGGCAGCGGCGTCACACGCGACCATTACATATAAATGCTGGTATACAAATGTCAAGCGTAACGTAAAAACCCTGACCTCAGCAAAGTGGAGCGTAGAGCAGCGTGGTAGAGATATACAAAGGTACTTAACAGTTAGATGAGTTTAAGTGGCGTGGAGTTTCGGTGGCGAAGTGGTGATACGCGCTGTTACGTTACTAAGACACTGATGCTCATGGGTTCGATTACCACACGGGATAAACATTTGCGTGCATGTAGTCACGTCTGTTTATCTTAGTTTGCGTGTTATTTAGAGAGGCAGAGAGCAGTCCCTCTGGGGAAGTACCTCCATCTCACAGAAAACCGCAACCAAATAACAGCTCTCTGGTGAGTTGTTGTGTTCCTGCGTGTGAGTGAGGTCACCGTATGCTTGTATGCCCTCTGACGTCTATCTATAACTCCACGCCAAATCCCTTGCGGGGTAGGCAGGGAGAACCGAGCGCCACGTGACTCGATCCTTACATATCTCACTCGCTTCTTTAACATTCATTGCTCTTCTCATGCACGCTCGCCGGTTTCTAGGGCTCCTGACAGTGGCGTGCACTCCATATAGGCAAAAAGACATTGCCTACCCTATCAATTTGATAAATACCATCCGATGTTTCATTCTTAAACATAGTTTTTAACTAATATATCGTATCAAAAACAAAAAATTAAAAACAGCTCCATCTATCGGTATCGGTAAGTTATCGCTATCATCATATAATCATCGCTAGTCATATTCAAATCGCAGCTAGGCGCTACTCTACACTAGCGCCGCATTGGCAGCTTTTAGCGGCAGAGACACTAACTATTTCTGTCTAAATTTACGTATGTGTGCCGTGTTGTTAATACAAATACTGTAGTGGGCATTCCTGTAATTACATTGCCCACAATAACACAAATAACGCACACAAATGCATAGTATAGACAATGTCTTTTCAGCTGAACTATAATGTAAATTACCGAAGTGTCGCGAGCATTGTTACGTAACTATTTTAAAAAGTAGTTTGCTGCATATAATTATAGTGAAAGATATTGCCATTTCTTTTTTTCGTATAAAATTGATGTTAAATTTTATTTTGATTTTAAAACGGCCGCCATTGTTTTTGTTTTGAATCGATAGACTGGTAGCAGACGAAATAAGATGTTAAAGTTGATAAATATGGATGATATTCACTGCGAAAGTTGTTCATGTGGTGTGTGTAGTCTTCGGTAAAAAAAAAAAAGGGATCACATACATCATTATTTCCACAAGACTGGGTAACCAAAATCAACATTCTGTATTTTTTGGTAAGTTAATAGCTTTAAAAAAATTCTGCCTACCCTGCCAAAAATCTCTGTGCACGCCACTGGCTCCTGACATCACCTTCTGATAGAACACGACCAATTTGGTCATGGTAGGAAGTCTTGGCCTTCTCCGGCTCCTACACCCTTCCACTTTTGCATTGTATATCTGCTTCGTCATTCTTTCATCTTGCATTCTTTCTATATGTCCGAACCATCGGAGCATGCCTCTTCTTATTTTAACACCGACGCTCTCTTTCAGACCAACTCTGTTTCTAACATCATCATTGCGAATACGATCTACAACCCTGACGCCACAAATTTTGCGCAGCGCTCGCATTTCGACCGCGTTTATTCTACTTTCATGCTCTTTCTGCCATACCCAGCTCTCGCTTCCATAAGTTAGCGTAAAACTCTCTGACGTAGTATAAAAAAAAACTATAACCACCACTACTAATATACATGAGAAAAGCTGAAACGAAAACAAAACCTTATTTTAGACACGTTTTTTTTATTCGACCACATAACACCTGATTCTATTTGTAAACGCTAGTTACATTTTTCAAACCTAGGTACCTGAACCAACTTTCCGTATTTCCGGTTTCGCCTTTACGGCATTATATAATGCCGTAAAGGCGTAATGGTCGGTAAAAATAATTATTAAATAAAATTGTGAAGTGGAATCTGTACAAGTCAAGTATTAACATTAACGCGATGTCTTCAAAATTCCACCAAGTGCCTACAATCAACAGTATCAACATAATTTCCGTATCTACTTGTGCTTTAAAATTAGATTTTAAAATAGTTTATATTCTTATTCCGTTAGCGGTCGCGTAACCTTTGATCCACTACAATATACCGGCGGTAAATAATTGCCATGTGACATTCCACACATTTTAAAGCTACCTACGCATTCAAATTACAAGTATATCACTGTCCAGTTCATAAAGTCGCGTTCACATCAAACCGGATAGCCGCCGATTTTCGGCAGGCTCAATGTCCCCAAACTACGCTGAGTCCAAACCGACGAGAAGCGTATTGCTAATATGGTGGGAATGAAATGTTGAATAAAACGGAAATAAACAGACTAATAGGTATTTGTTTCAATTGGATACTGCCTTATGCTTTGGTGCGAGCGCGCTGTTAAAGTAGCAATGAACTGGTTAAATACGCATTAGAACTGTTTACATCTTCGTTTAACTTGCGTAGTCCAGAAGCTAGAAAAAGCGTTAAGCGCTTTTAACCTTGAGCCTATATATCTTTTAACCTTTTCAACTGCTGGATATTCAAATTATTTAAAGCGCCCAAAATATATAATCTACTCATCCTAATGTCTAAAACTTTCAACCTTACGTACCTATACGATCACGGAAGAAAACGGTAGTCACTTTTGCGTCTCGTCAAAACTACAATCAATTCAAAAACCACGTACACAAGTCATGTTGGACACTTGCAGCCTCATTTTTACTCTTATTGCGTACATTATAAGAACGGTGTAAAGGTCAAACAGTCAAGCTTGAGGTGTCGCTGTTAGTACCTACATGGCGCGCTTTGTGTGTGTCTAGAGAGTACAGAGTCTTGAGAATACCGGCAATATAGAGGTTACGTGCGCTAAAAACACAAATTGATAAACCACTTGTCTGCGCGCTACCAAAAAGGTTGTATTTTAACGCCTACATATATCAACGATTCGAGCCTACTGACCAATGGGAGAATATAGTGGTGAATTGAGTTACTACGTAATATAGGTCTCATCGGCTTTATATAGGTTATTTCGTTCATGGGTAGAAAGGATACCTATATACGTTAATAAGCTTTTGCCGACAAAAGGTCGTGTATCGCAAGATGCACATACAACCATACATCGTATTTGGTCATCGAACTATGACATCCGGTATCACTTTTTTACGGTGACGGAAGCCTTTTAGTTTAGACTAGTTCTTTATTTAATACATAGAATAATATACAGCACAGGTGTCGTGAAGCAGTTATCGTAGAAGGAACCTTGTTTGTTAGTGTGTATCATGTGCTGATGAGATTGGCCTGTGACTTTAAAGACCCCTTACATACCTCACTTATTTTCAACTTATTTCTTATTAATTAATTAATTCTGATAAAAAATATTATCTTGCATTTCAAAGGGCTTTTCATGTTTAAGACAACGACTAAATCATCTTGCCATTTAACATTGTAATACATAACATGTTATTGCTTTGTTTCATTAATTCTACAATTCAATCGAAAACAATTTATAAACTATTATAAGATTCAAATCCATTACTTTGCAACTTGTTATGTTTCATTATGTCGGTAACTCGCGAATGCAACATAGTGTCGGAGTTGTGGTCCAGCTCTCATTTCTGTTAATTAGTTTTTTGTCGGCAACGGCGGGGCGGGCCGGCCGACGCCATCAAATTACGATGAGTCGGCCTTTCGGCTACCGGCGCCGCGCTCGATAATAATTATACACTCGTTACTACCGTACTGCGCCCGCGCAGCCTCCGCCGCCGACGTGACCGCTGCTCTCAATAAAAGAAATAATAGAAATTGTTTGACACACAATTAATGAATAACTTAACATTTACGATCCCAATGCTACAACGCCGTCTAAACTCTCATGAGCCGTATGAAAAATGGCGCGTGTGCGACGTTGCATAAAATTACGCCGTTACACTTTATTGGGTATAAATAAAAATGACTATAAATTACTTATTTTTTTATACTATCAACACCACTAGTTTTTTCTGGCCGATTTGAAGTCGAAATAGAATGGTTAGAGAAGGGCACACGCGCGAGTCGAGTGTCGACAATAAATTCCATCGATAAAATCGGCGGCGTCCAAGCCGCGCCCGGTAATTTCTTAACGACAGCGTAACCCGGTGGCGACGCGTGCGCGTACATACGCATTTTATTTCTCTCGCATCAAGAGGCCGACACCGAAATAATCGTTCCCCACTCAACATAGATGGTAATCAAGGCGACTATTAAAGACGCTCTTAATGTAACTTTTTATACAATGAACGAGAATTAGAGATGTAGAGTCGAGTATGTCTGTTGGGTCGATAGTCGCGTCGAGAGCAATTGTTCCATTTACGGTTGGAGTGTGCTAACATTCTTTTAAAGATATTTCCTTTTGATAAGTATACCGTAATACGGTTAATTTGATTTAAGAACATTTTCCTGTAGTGCTGTTAAGTGTATTGCACATGTTAGTAAGTACCATTGAATTATAACCAATTATTAACTGCCCACATCAGTTAATAATTGGTTATAATTCATCAAAAAATGTGAGTACCCACTTATATTACATTATGAGGTGACTAGTGACCTCTTCAAGTGACAGATCCGGATACGGTGCATTCATACTGCTTACAAATATTATATATGTCAAATATTTTCTGCACAGAAATAATTAAAGGGCGAAAGGGAAACAGCAATAGAAAACTTTTTTCTCGAGAAGATTATCGACTAATCTTCGTTATTTTTCCCTATACCTACGCGAGCGAAACCACAGGGAAGAATTAGTATTCAATGACCATTAATTATAGATTTACAGGTTTAAAAGGTCGTTGCGAAAGACATAATATCACCAGCATGATCATCGATATGTAGGTAGTTGTATTCTCTCTCTTCCATTGCATGTTGCTATCTCTTCAATACTTAGACATAATCTTTACAAATTCGGGTCATAGGTTTACTTCGTTTTGTTACATAATTATTTGGATTGTTGATACATATTCATGAAAGGACATCCCTAACTCTCCTGGTCTGCCATGGCGATTGTGTAATATTGTGAAAAGCATGTCCTTACTCGCTGAAGGGTTGTTTTTCTGTTACAGAATGAGGTTAACAGTTAGTCACTGAACAGTTCCCGTGTCAGCAGCGGGGGATCATAGTCAACAGCAACCGCTTCACGTCAGGCGGGCTAAATGTTTGTTTGGTAGTCGACAACGTACTGAATATATAAAATATCAGCAACGGTTGCTTACTGTGCGATTCCAAAGAAGTTTTCTATGGAAAACTCTTAAGTGCCGATATATTTTCTAGGGTCTACAACGCGACTTTAAAAAAGGGGTGAAGAAGTTTTTACACCGTTGGCAACGCACGAGTGACATGGTGTTGTGACCGTCCATAGACTACTGTAACTTTTTACCATCAGGCAGGTCATATGCTCGTAATCCAGCTTAGTGGCATAAAAATGTGGTGGATTGCTCTCTAAATCCCTTAGTCTGAAGGGAGAACTGAATAGCTAATACCATAGCTATACCATACCAGGTTGGGGTACGTATGAAGGTGGATACCTCTGTTCATCATAGAAACTGATTTTCCATTTTTGGATCTTGACGTATCGTCTCTATTGAAGTGTTCATAACACCTGCCTTAGGTATATTCAATTGAACATGCTTACAATACCATACATAGATGAGTACGATGAGTAAGGTTATTTTATTTAGTACAGCGAAGTGGCCAGTCCTTGGGTATTGTGATATTAATTGAATATGGGTGGACGAGGCGGCGGCTACCGACTTCATTGTTGCTATTCACACGGCTCGAATGAGCTTCCTACTAATTACAGACACGTTGGATCCATTAGGGCTGCTTCGGACTCAAAGGCTGTGAAACGAACTACGAGAATAAAAAAATACAAGTTTAGTACTCGAAGTTAAATAATAGTTTAGTTATAATAGCATTAAATATGTATTTCGGAATAGTCACACGTATAGATAGATAGTCTTCTGGAAACATCTTGACAGGGATCATTCAGAACAGACTGTTTCGTAACTCGGTGTTGCCGGAGGCAACATATCTGGAACTCTGTTTAAGAAGGAGAAAATGTATAAGATAGATTTCCCTATCGATGGGGAACGATGGAGAACAAAGGTCTGAGCATCATATCAAATATCCAGACGCAATACTATGATGACAGTAATTTCAATAGAAGACTTCGGTGGCCGGCTAGAACGAACGCGTTCGCTATATCTAGGCTGATGGCTGCAAAACTAAAATAGGATAAGGCACTGGATTGGTCGAATGATCATGGTGATCAGCTGTTGACGATCGCTGACAAAGTCGGATATTTTCAGGTATCCAAGGAGTTGTATGTTACATCGAATCTACTCTCCAAAATATATGGCAGTCTGTTTTTAAGATACAAAGATGATTTTTTTTTGTTTGATCAAGTAGCATCTAAATATTACAATATGGAAGAATAGTATTTTATTTTCTATCTACGTATATGCGAGTGCAGAGAACGTATGTAGGTACTGTACAAATTTTTGACACTAGAATTATAGGTTAGATTGCATAGCTCACTATACATAACGCGAGGGCTGCATATTGCAGAAAACATAAAACCTGTGAGGTAGCGCATGCTGAAACCGTCCGCAATGCTGATCTAAAAAAGAGTGTCGGGGATATGAGGCATATTCCTTTGGTTAGGTAAAAGATATCTTCACACTAGGTACCTTGCTGGGTCGAAATATAGAACCTAACGCCACTTATCACGGTCTTCATTTCTTATAGTTTTGACAACCCTAAGTTGTAGATACTTGTAGTACGTGTAGTTATGTTAGATTATCTTTAATTAAAAAAGATCAGCGACCAACTCTAGATTAGTCGGCAGTCACAAAAAGGGTTACGAGGACCCAGCGAAACACCTTCGGGATTCGTCACGAACACCGGTCATTCCTATTACAAAGAATCCTTTGTTAAAGTTAACCGAATTTGCTGCCCAATAAAAACGGCTAATTAAGAAATGTTCGAGCTGCCGTTAAGATTTTTGGACTTCTTTTCATTTCGACCTCAGTTTTATACGACCTCATTGGGGCTTTAAATTAATACCGAGCCGGGTGGAATTCCATTAATTATTTATAGCGACAGTAATAATTGACAGGGATTTATTAAACTTAAGCAAGTGGATTATGGTTGTATGCGAAAAATCTGAATTATCATATTATTAACAAAATAATAAAAGATTACAATAAGATAGGCGATTGAAGTTATTTTTTAAAACTTTTCCTTAATCCTTCTTCGGTGTCCCTTTGTTTGCTAGTGTGTTTTATGAAAACCAGGCTGGGATCACGCGGTGATACTAGCATTAATATTTGTAGGCACAGACAGGATGTGGAGGCTAATTCTGATTTCAGTTTAGTACATAAAGTACCTATGTGTTACTTGTCTGTTTCTTTTTTCTCTTTTTAGTGTATGTGTGCCAATTTGTGAAATATATTTCTATTTCTAATGTCAATGCGACAAAAACAATGAAGAAAATATATCACAAAAAGTACAATGAACCTAACATAAAAACAATAAACAGGCCTTAAAGATAAGATGCATGCACTATGATCGAACAATGAACCATTTGATATAGTTAATTATTTTTTTTCACTCAATGCAACTACTATTACTACACCAACCCTAAGTAATCCCACTACAATGATACGAGTCTCCCTTCAGCCGAAGGAGTATAGAGGATACTGCAACACGCTGTGCAACATGGAGATTGGCGAAGGCCTGTAATTTCAAGCCGCTCGAAGGCCACTGATTTAGTGTCGTTATATTGAATTCATTGTTATCAAATTAATATTAAATAGTTACGCTCTAAAAAGTTCTAACGACGTTTTTCGTCTCAGTAGGATGCTATCATTGACCTAGATCGGTATCATACCCTAGAACCATATATTTAGAATCACCTATAAGACGTAGATCGTGCCATAAGTTACGTATAATATATGAACAAATAGGAAATAAACATATTCTCCTGCTTTTTAGTGTTGTCCCGTTTCCTAATCCTCAGGATTGGCGGGGTCCGCTACCTAAGTCTAAGGATTTGGCGACTACCGATTTTTTAATGGATCGACTGCCGTCAGACCTCCACAACCTAAAGGGAAATACCAGACCTTTCTTAGGTTAGGTCACACGTCTTTCGAAATATAATTTCTTGTGTTTGCGGGTATCCTCGCGTAGTTTTCCATCTCCGCCAAGCTAGTGATAATTACAAATATGTACGTAAATCCGCTAAATGGGTCAATAGGCCACTTCTTTATCCATTCTATTGCCCAACTAGCCCCCGGTTTGAATGCTGGCATGAGCATATATGTGTTGCAATCGTATACTCCCTGCATTGCAATAGTTAAAATACGATAATAACTTTTTATCAGGTGGGGTGTAAGTTTGTATGCTGTCATAACGACTACTTGAATATACCGTCTTTCTTCAATCCATGTTCGCCATGGATTGAGGAAAGACGGTATTAGATTATGTACGTGGTGGACAACACTTTAAAAGATGCAGTATCTCGCAGCGGAAAGAATATGGGTCGTCTCTACCCTTCAATATAAACTTAAGCTTTTACACAGCAGTCACTATCGGTAGCATGATTACAAAAAAGTTCCTCTGCAAAATTATAACATCGTGTAGAGGCTATCCGTCGCGGTGGCCGCGTCGTGTCGTCTGTTTAGTGCAACTAAATTGGTGCTATTACGGTTCATTCCGCACATTCCTACGGCACGTATACACAATAAGCCGAGTGCATACTTGCGAGTAAACCACGCTGTACTGGGCCCAGGGCGGTTTGTCATAAACTTTATCTAAAGGGTTTTGAGCAACAACACGTCGTAAGCAGTTAATAGATTCAGGCGTTACTTTGCGAAAGTTCAAATTTCATGCTCATGGGGGGGGCATTGGAACTAGTATATGTGGCTTACCTTTGTCTATTTAATGTATTGCGTGCATGTGTGCAACAAGTTGGTGAACGGCTTCGAGCAATGTCGCCCCATGCTCGGCCTTAGATCAAGTATCTCCATTGAATACTAATTTGTGGCGATATGCTCAAAGAACTTGAGGATTGGTAGTTAAATAGCTTTCGATCTTTCATATTAAGAAAGTAGTCTCTGGAATTTGTAGTAGCTGTCTCCAACACAACCTTTCACAGGCGTCAATTTTTGCCGATCCTGTAGCCATAAAGGTCAAGTTGCAGCGCCGTAAAGGAAGATTGGAAAGATGAGACACCTCGTACGAAGCACCTTGGCTTACTTTGTTATTCTTCAATCCCACCAAGAATTTGCGTAGATTTAGTAATGACACATCGGCCTTTAATTTCGTCGTTAAGTATCTATTGATGGTGAGTTCGAATTGGAGAATGGATATTTCCAGGTGAGACAGTATCTCTGATAAATCTTCTCTGATCTAGGTAAGAAGTGTAGTAGTAAGTGTAGCTTACACTATTTATCATGCTACCACCATTCTTGATTGTGTTCTCTTGTAGATTAATATCAGAGTGGAGTGGATTCTTCTGGAGTTGTTGTTTTAGCAGAGCGACTTGCAACATGCGAGTGATACTCCTTGTATTACAGCGTTCTAAGCCTGCGGTATCGGGCAGATGTTAGGAGCAGTGATAGCCCAGTGGATAAAGAACCGGCCTAGTGAACAATAGGTCCCCGGTTCGAATCCAGACATGAAATTCGTATTTTCGGATTTATGTACATATTTATAATTATCACTTGCTCGGCGGGGAAAGAAAACATCGTGAGTATCGACGGCAGTCGCACCATGTAAAAATCAGTATCTTCGCCAAATACTCAGTAAGCCTAAGGATCTGGCGAAGTGGACTCTGCCAATCCTAGTGGATTAGAAAACGGGATAACGCTAAGAAGAAGCATTAATATATAAAGCGGAAGAGTTTATTTGTTTGAATGTGCTAATCTCTGGAACTATCAGTCGGATTTGAACAATTGTTTTTGCATTTGATAGCCCAATTCTTAAGGAAGGTTATAGAATATTCAACATCAAGATACGATCCTCAGAAATCGAGGAAAAAGAAAGAAATTAAGAAAAGGCGCTTTCCACGAAATACACGCGCCATAAAAGAAAGATCTGTGATAATCATAGATTTATAATGCTACTTCTTTAGATTCAATAAATAACTTATCTGGCATTAAATTACGAAATATGTCAAAGCTACCACTACATATTTCTTCACGATATCATTTGCAGATATTATTCATCTGCAAATGACATCTTACCAGCGACATACGTCAAACACGGTTTGTTTACGCAACCAAACGCGTTCAAAGACAGCGTGTCAATACCATAGCTATTAATTACGAGAGATACACTCCTACTCAAACAGTATCAATCTAGAAGTCGATATAACAGAACTAGTCGTGTTAATAAATTTGCATTTCGTTAACAACATCATTACGTTTCTATTTTGGTCGAGTTAAACACGTCATTTGTCATCAACAATGAAATGAATGAAGACATTGAAGTCATTTAGATGTTTGGCTATATTTAGATAATTATAAGGTCGGTTTCAGAGTAATGCGAACTTTTTGATTTTGATAAGTCGTAATACTTAAAAAAATACTTAATAACAGCTTCCGCTCTTTGGTAATACTGTGAATAATAATATAATACAATATAATATAGTTTGAAATTACAATTGATAAAAGTTTATGTGAATATATTAAAGAAAATAGAATATATTTTTGAACTAGTGTTTTACAAACACAGTAAAATCATATAAAACAAATTTATTTATACGATTCAACGGATCCCTTGGAGCGATTTGTACCTACTATATCGGGTTTTATAGTATCCAAGTTTTTTTTATAGTCGCCCATGGACACCTACAATAGCAAAGGATCATAACGCAAAGTAGGTCTATCAATTAAGTCGTATTTTGAAGGTTTCATCCCTTAAACAGAACAATATTACATTCATGGAGGTCATTCTATAGCTTACGCTTAAATGTACGTGGACAAAATGAGCGAATGTCAGGGCGAAGTATTCATGTCTTCGTGGTACTTTAAAACCAGTCTAAGACCCTAAAGAATATTCTATATGTGATCTTGTATAATTGATATTTACTATTCCATGACATGACCTTCCACGGGTTTAATTACATGTCAGTTTGGTCCGGCATGAAGAGCGCAAAAAGACAGGTGACATGTTTATAGCCATTAGCAGTTCTTTAGTATCAAAGTGGATGCAATGTCCCCGGGAATAATTGCAGGTGGCCGCAGCCTAATGTGCGGTGTCTCGGAATGTAGCACTTTCCATGTTAACGAGCCTGCACGGGCGCCCCATCACGCATCTCACCACGCCCGAGATGAGACTCGCCGCAACGTCCGCAGTTTTATTCACACAAGTAACACCTATTTGTGGTAATGCTCATCCTCCTTTATTACAAAATTTATGATCCTCGAGATTTATGCAGCTACTTAGTTAATAATGACGTTATCTATTACGAAAGGAAAGGCTGAAACAATTTTTAAGAATGATTGTGCTACTGGATTTCTTGTACGTCAACACGAGACGTACGCTTTCATTACGTAGCAAAATAAATCAAAATAATACCAAGGTAAAAGATAGCGAATGGAAAATCAGGCATCCCCGCCGCCCGGCCCGCGCCGCGCACCTTGATTTATGCTAGTAATTTTCCGGGCGGTTACGTAAGTAACTCGCGATTTTTCTCCCTGCACACACGTAATTAGATAATTTTCATGAATTTCCCGCAACACCGGATCCGGACGTGGGGCGAAGCTAATTTATACACCTTCGCATTGATTTACAGAATCTGATGTCTCGGAGGCACGTGTTGGGCTTAGAAGTACGGTAGGCAACAGTGAGGAAAGTTAGCAGTAACAACATTTCAAAGCAATGAATGTATGATGCAATAAAATCCGACAGGTAAACATGAGTGTAACACCTACATAAATTAAAATGCAAAGGATATAGACTGATATTGTAATGTTTTAGGAGTCGTATATCTTCTTATACTTTATTTCATACATTATCCATAAGGCTTAAAATGTTAGGGCTTCACATTTTACAATAAGAGGATTAATGAAGGACACAAGCTGTGAATTAATAACAGCGGCAGGACCGTTCGCCGCCACTTCCCCCGGCTGTCCTCGTATTAATTTCTGTCACAGATTTAATTGCTCACCTCTGGTTTAAGCTTTTTAATAAATTCGTGGACAGACAACGAAACTCGACGCGACCAAAAAATGCGCCGTCCGGCCGTGGCCGACCAAAAAAAGGACGGATTTTAATTTATAAAAGACAGGACAAACGATTAATAATTTATTTGTATCCTCCGCTTCTTGCGCGAGAGGGTTCGAGCGTTAAAAACAACCGTTAAAACCGTCGACTTTGTATAGCTCGCGCTTAGTCCGAAATGCCAATTGCGGGTAGACACAAGTATACAGCGAGGCGGAATGTCGCTTTAAAAAAGCCCGCAAATAAATAAATCGCGTCGCACGCACCGGCTTCGCAAAAAAACATCCACCATATTCGATTCTTTAATGTGATTCTAAAAAAATAGAAGTAAGCGGAGGCTGGCTTCGATTGAAAATGAATGAGGGCGAGCGCGATAGTGGAAATTAGCATTGAGGTAGGATCCAGGAGCGGCCTTTGTGCGATCATATCGAGGTGTATTCTTTGCGCTTTTTACGGCGGCGGCAACTCCGGCGCGTCCTTTCAGTCCCTATTACGAGCCTGTCGCCTTTTTGTTGCAGATAATAATTACAGCGGCGATCCACAATCACTCGCCGATACTGTTTTGTCGTTGGAGTCAAAATTACTCACTTGAATGATGTTATCCATCGTGTCCTTGACGGATAAAAACCACGTTTATTATATTGATTTTATAAATGAAACTATGGAAGTGCAGAACGTGTTTCTCCGTTCTCGGGATTTCATATCCCGTGTATACACAGGGCAGGGAAGATTTCGCAAATAAATTAAAGGGCCTAGAGACAGATTAGATCGGGCATCGGTCCAGGCGTGCAGCCTAGTGCTGCGGTGGGATTCATAAATTAGCGATTACGCATACATCCAACAATAACGGCAACAATGGGATTGAATGCAGATGAGCGGGCCGAGCGCTGGCCGTCGAACATCGCGGCTCGACATTTGTATGCGATATCTAAGCGCGCGCGCACAATTGGACGCCGGTGCGAGTATTCGCGCTAATGGTACACTATCGAGCCATCGCGCTCGACTCTTTGAAATGTGGCGACCGGCGATATAAGGACCACACGGCGGTTTAGTGCGTACAATAAATAAATTCGCATTACGAGATACTACGATGTTATGATAACTGTTGTTGTTGGAAATTAACCACAGTTTGTTTGTGACAGCACTATTGTGTCTACTGCACGTTAAGTTTCACAATTCTTATTCTTGGGTCCCCTATTACGATATCCTAGCGTTTCACTTTCATCTGATCTTCAGTTTTAAAACACCTAAATAATTATATTATACGAAATATAAAATATACAAATAAGAAAGGTAAGGCGCATCAAAGTAGGTCTGTGAGGTACCGCCACCTCACAGAAAACCGCAGCCAAATAACAACTCCCTGGAGGGTTTTTGTGTTCCTATGAGTGAGTGAAGTCATCAGTATACTAGGAGCTTACTGGTAACTTCACTTATACGCAGGTAGGTTACGGTAACCACTTTACATCAAGAGGGCTCGTGTGTCTTCCGATGATGTATAAAAAAAAATACATAAATATCTTACAGGACACGAGTTGCTGCGTAAGCAGCAGTGATGGAAATTCGCGAAGGATTCTTCTTGTATCGCTGACGTTCACAGGATGTTGTACAAACTTGTTGACTTTAAGCAAATTTTACTAATGTCAGTTTTTCTTGTTAGGAATTACATGCTTTTGAAAGTTCCCAAGCATAGCTCTCTCCATCGACCGCTGCGTGTTCTTAAACCCGTGTGCCGTACGGTCAGGGCTCAAGCTTTTCCCCTGCAGGTTGCAGAACTCATTGATTAAACAGTTATTTTACCTTAACATATATAATGAGAGATGGCTGTAATTGAAGACGTTAAATTAACAAAAGCACGCTGCAATATTTAATGCTTCGCAATATTAAAACACGTAAGAAACAAAATATGAGATTGCTTAAAGTGGCTCATTAAAGTTATTAAAAACAAGCAACGAAGAGGTAACACTAAATAAAAAAGGCACACGTTAATGGCGGCCGAAATATAATTATACGGTATTTTTGCATTATTAACTCTCGCCTTATGAAGGTCACAGTAATTAAAGTCTCCAATACCGAAGTTAATGCTGTATGTGAGACCTTTATGGAGATATTTGCATATTAACGTGCATATTCCCTTTTATAGCCACTTTATAATACGAGCTTTTTTTTTGCAATGTCGCGAGGAATACAAGCATACGGCCCACGTGATGTAAAGCGGTTACCGTCACTCGTGCGATGCTACCTCTGCTGCTGACACAGCAACTCCTAAGGAGAGACCTCACTGACTGGCAGGAACACAACGACGTAGTAAGTAGTTAGCGGTTTTCTGTGAGGTGGAGGTACTTCGCCAGACGGGTTGCTTCGATGCGTCCCATCTCTCTTAAAACACCCAGACTATGACAAACAGACATGTTCATGCACATAAATGTTTGTCCTGTGTGGAAATCGAACCCACGAGCGTTGGTGTCAGAGTAGCGTAACAGCGCGTTTCATTACTACGCCACACAGCTCGTCAGAAACGTGAGTTTTGGGGAATTGCAGCGGCAACTGACAAAGGACACTTATCAGCTTATTGGTTAAAGTATTGTCCTATTGGTCAGCAGGCTTGAATCGCAGACATACTTAAGCGTCAATACACTACGTTTTTGTGAGTAAGGGGCCTCCCCCTTTGTGCGTAGTCAAGTGGTTTATTGGTTTACGCCCTACACCGCCACCACACAGAAAATCGCAGACAAATAACAACTCCCTGAAGAGTTGTTGAGTGCGAGTGAGTGAGGTCACCAGCAAGCTCCTAAGGAGTTGCTGTTAGTAGCACAGGTGGCATCGCGCGAGTAATACTTAATACTATACAAAAATAAAAAATCGGCCAAGTGCGAGTCGGACTCGCGCACGAAGGGTTCCGTACCATTATCTATAAAAACAGCAAAAAAAAAAACACGTTTGTTGTATGGGAGCCCCCTAATTATTTATTTTATTCAATTTTTAGTATTTGTTGTTATAGCGGCAACAGAAATACATCATCTGTGAAAATTTCAACTGTCTAACTGTCGCGGGTTAAGAGATACAGCCTGGTGACAGACGGACGGACGGACGGACAGCGGAGCCTCGGTAATAGGGTTCCGTTTTACCCTTTGGGTACGGAACCCTAAAAATCACCAGTACTGCTTTACTAACAACGAATTTACAGGGGTTTTACTACACGTGAAGAATCTGCAATGTATTTCTTTTTATTGCTTCCTTAATACTCTCGGTACACAGACTGCAGCGCACAGACGTACACATAGACATTGCTGTCTACACAACTGGTAGTGAAAATATATAACCAAGATCAGATATAATAAGAAACCACTATGCACAATGTTACTATAAACAAATAAATAAATATTGTCGGATAAATTACACAGCGCCATCTAGCCCCAAAGTAAGTAAAGCTTGTGTTATGGGTACTGGACAACTGACAAACATACGTAAATAATTTTTTTTTGTAAATACATACTTTATTATATATAGAAAACACTCAGACCGAGACAAACAGACATGTTCATGCACACAAATGTTTGTACTGTGTGGGAATCGAACCCACGAGCGTTGGTGTCAAAGTAGCGTAACAGCGCGTTTCACCACTGCGCCACCGAGCTCTGCGCTAGAACAATAGTTCAAGCGACTGGAACTCAAACATTCAGACGTATTCAGGAGTAGGCGAAGAGATCCACTCATTCGAAAGCAATTCACTCTCTTTTTTTATACAACGTCTGGAGGCATACACGCATACGATCCACTTGATGTAAAGCGGTTACCGTAGCCCATGAACGCTTGCAAAATACATTAAGTATTTACGCGCGATGCCTTCTCTGCTGCTAACACAGCAACTCCTTAGGAGCTTACTGGTGTCCCCATTCACACGCAGGAACACAACGACCCTCTAGGGAGTTATTTAGGGGGGCTATTTGTCACACCAATGTTTGCCCTGTAAGGGAGTCGAACCCACGAACGTTTGTGTCAAAGTCGCATCATTCGCGAGCTCGTCAATTATATAAGTAATATAATAAGATTATATAATAAGGTTCATTTAAAGTGGAAGAGGGGGAGGTGCATATTAAAAAGCAGCTCGATCGGGGAAGTACCTCCAGTGCACAGAAAACCGCAGCCAAATAACAACTACTTTTTGGTTTAATATTCTCCCATTGGTCAGTAAGTTCAAATTACTGGGACATTTCGACGTCAAAACACCACGTTTGTCTGAGTGCAGAGTTCCTTCATGCGCAATCAAGTGGTTTAGTGGTACGTTTATCTCATATCGAGTACACCGCAAGTCAATGATATTGAGCCAAAGATCAGTCAGTTTTTGTTTTATGCCAATTGGCACAAAACAATAACTGACGAGTGATGATATTTGTCTTGAATTCGTACGTAAATTCCATGTCTGCGAATAAGCGACAATGTACGTTAAATCGAATGTATCACCAAGCCGTGACATGTGATCGGCTTGTGTCGAATTTCCGACGACTTGCCAATTGGTTTCGGCAATTTATTGTCTCGTGTCAATGAATGTCTGCGGTGAGAGGACTCTGATTGAAGTGCGTTTGTCTAAATCGCTAAATTAAAAAGTTCCACCGCAATCTTTTTGCTTTTGCTCGAACATAACAAATAGCACTTATTTATTTAGTTTCATGTTTGAGATTGGATGTTTTGTTTTCGGGCGTCGAACTTGTGTATTATAATCATTTAATTATAATAAAGAGTTGTTCGCACCGAACTAATTCGTGGGAGTTCTTTAATACATTTTTTATGGCAATTGTACTCGTACAATACCTAAACCAAATTTGAGCTTAATTTTCACCCTATCCGCCGCATCAATTGAACCGTTTTTGATCGTGAGCGTATCTTGAAGCCTTAACTAACTTCGCTCTGGTTAGATTTTCAGCTCAATTTGCCCATTATCTTTTTCAACCCTTATAATCTGATTAGTTCTCGCAATTAGCCAGTAGGCTAAAATGAACAAGCCTAGTTGTTTTTTTTTATTTTATTGCATTGAACGCGTTCTCAATGACGTAAGAAACAGAGTTGGTTTGAAAGAGATCATCGTTATTTAAATAAGAAGAGGCATGCTCCGTTGGTCCGGACATGTGGAAAGAATGCAGAAGGAAAGAGTCACGAAACAGATATACAATGTGAAAGAGGAAGATGTAGAAGCAGGAGAAGGCTAAGACTCAGCTACTATAGGGAAATTGGTCTTGTTTTATCAGAATGTGATAATAGGACCCCTAGAAACCGGCAAGCGTGTATGTGAAGATCTATGAATGTCAAAGAAGCAAGAGAGGTATGGGAGATCAGGGATCACCTGCCGATATCAAATTGGTCGCGTGCCATCAGAAAGTGTTAGGAACCCGCCCCAGCAACCAGCGAGGGTGAATGAACAGAACCGTCCCGTTGCTTTTAGCGATGGTAAGAGGTGTATTCTGGAATTAAAGAACCACAAAGAATGGGACTCTCATAGCGGAGAACGCGTAGACTATTGTCTTCAAGGGGTTGTATTGGACCAAGTTCAGCCGCCCCCAGTCTGATACTTTAGTCTTCTATCTACAATGGTTAACGGGGCAGAATAAAGCTCCGCGTTAGTCAGAGGTACCAACCGTAACGTAGGTTTCTTTTAAGAAAGCGTATTAACAATATAACGGATATACGTCATAATCCGAAGACGAGCATTTTGACGAGCTCGGTGGCTCAGTCGTGAATGACGCGACTTTGAAATCAACGCTCGTGGATTGGATTCCCCCACAAAGCAAACATTTGTGTGCATGAACATGTCTGTTTGTCTTGGTCTGGATGTTTTAAGAGAGGTAGAGCGCATTAAAGCAGCCCGTCTGGGGAAGTACCTCCACCTCACAGAAAACCGCAGACAAATAACAACTCCGTAGAGGGTTGTTGTGTTCCTGCGTGTGAGTGAGGTCACCAGTAAGCTCCCAAGGAGTTGCTGTGTAAGCAGCAGAGGAGGCATCGCGTGAGTTATACGAGCACTTAATATATCTCAAGCGTTAATAGGCGTTATAGGTAAAAAAAAAACCAAAAAGCAACAGTTTTACAAGTTAAACTCGATTTATCTATTTCGGTTATAGGTCTCATTTAGTCAAATCGATACTGTAACGGAACTATCACGTTAACAATATAGCCGAAACTATCTTCTTAAAGAGGATGTACATAAATCAGAACGTCCAAATTGAAATTCATTGGAAATATATTCATTTAGGTATTTAGACCGGAAAAGTCAATAGCGGTCAAAGCAAGCGTTTATTGAGTCATTTATCCTAACTATAAGCCCACAATGATTAATATCCCGGTTATTTAAGGGGGGAATAGAGGCGCGGGAGGCGTCACGAATGGTTCCTGTAAACAAATCTGCTATATCTACAAGTGAAAACTTGGCTGAATCACAAAGAAAAAAAGTTTCTTTAGACGAGAGAAGATTTTTACGAACGAAGTATCATTACAATTTTAACATTATATATATATATATATATATATATATATATTTTCACATCAAATTCCTTGCGGGGTAGATTGAGAGGGCCGAACGCCACTTGACTCCATCAACATTTTCGGTCGGCAATAAGCAGGTTGTGGGTGGCCCAAGGTCAAAGCGCACATGGCTAGTTTGGGTCAGGTTTGTGTCCGATTCGTATTATGGTTGGGTCAGGTTACCTCCCGCTTGACTTCAAGCGAGTACAGTAGACTATCATAGACCCCTCTAACTATTGTATATCACGTGATTTATTAATTACCAATATCATTAACGAGATACATAAAAAGCCATCAAGTGCGACTCTGAGGGTTCCGTAAAAAATATTTTAGCAAAAATTTTTTTTTTCAGATATAGCTACAAATTTTCGATTTCGGATTTATCCTTTAGGTACTTGTGCTACATGACATTGCTTCTTACCGAATTTCATCATGATTATAGGTTAACGGTAAGTACCCTGATAGGTTATGAGTATCCAAATATGCGCATAAACGAGGCATAACAGCCGTATCTGTTGATTGCGTTGAGTATTTGTTATTAATTCCAGCGTGATAGCTTCACCCCTCCCTAAGAAAAAGGGCCTTGACAGATGAACAGACAGACGGACAACAAAGTGATCCTATAAGGGTTCCGTTTTTCCTTTAGCCTACCCTGACATTGTGAGCCTCTCTGTTGAGCGAGTTGTAGAGATTTCATGCATTGAATTGGAACGATTCATTGTTATGAACCTGTATAAACCTCCTAGCACGCCCTTTGAAACATTTTCAAATATCATGGAGGATGCCTTAAATAAATTATCTAATAGCCATAAAACTGTTATAATTTGTGGAGACTTTAATATAAATATTTTGGAGAAAAATACTGTTACCTACAACTTTTTAAATTTATTTAAATCATACAATTTGCATCATATTTTTACAGAGCCAACAAGAGTAACTGCTACAAGTGCTACATGTATTGATAACATATTTAGCACTGTAAAACCTTTGTATCAATGTATAATTAATAAAGTTCAGTCAGACCATTCAGGTCAGTTGGTTTCATTTCCAAATTCTTCAAAAATACAAAGAAAGCAAATAAATTATATACCATTTACTAAAAGCCGCTTAGAAAGATTTAAGTCTAATATAGCAGAAAAAATTGTATTGTTGCCCTGTCACGGTACTCCGGACCACTTGTACAGCTCGTTATTTAGCTTAATCACTAGTGAATTTAATACAATCTTTACTCCAAAACGACTGTCTGTAAGTGACCGTATGACATTCAGTGATTGGGCAACTCCTGGTATTTACAAAAGTCGGAATAAATTGTATGAACTTTATGAAGAAAGGACCTGTAATCACAATCCGACTTTTCAAGAACTTGTAAAAAATTATGCCAAAATATTTAAACGAGCCTGTTCCAATGCTAAGTCTATATATTTAAAAAATAAAATTAATGGTTCAACAAATATTATTAAATCTGTTTGGGATATGATAAATAATGAGACGGGTAGAGCGAAAGTACGTAGTCGAGACTTTCGGTTAAAGATAAATGATATAGATATCAAAAATGATGTAGAAATTGCGACTGAGTTTGAAAAATATTTTTCTAACATTCCTCTTATTACTACGAGAAATCTTATGTCTTCTTCTATATCTGCTGAACTGGTTCTCAAACAGAGCGTGGTAGAATGCGACACAATATTTGAATTTTCAGCTGTAAGCCCAAAAGATGTTTTGAACGCTTTTAAATCAATAAATATGAAAAACACTAAAGATCTGTGGGGTCTATCTGTCAAAACCATTTCTTCTATTATTATTTCAATCGCTCCACATTTAGCTACAATTTTCAATTGTTGTGTGGCATCTGGTGTATTTCCTGACTTGATGAAACATAGTAAAATCATTCCATTATTTAAATCTGGTGATAGTTCGGACCCTTCGAATTTTCGACCTGTTTCCATACTGCCCATTCTCAGTAAAATTTTTGAAAAACTAATGCTTAGCCAGTTGCTCAGACATTTCAATGCACATAATTTGCTTCATAGGAAACAGTTCGGATTTACGAGAGGTTGTTCAACTATAGACGCAGGGATTCATTTGCTTAAAAGTATATTCGCGGCATGGGAGGGTTCGCAAGATGCCTTGGGAATTTTCTGTGATCTGTCTAAAGCGTTTGACTGCGTGCACCATGACACTCTTGTCAGAAAATTACACCACTACGGTATCAGGAACAAGGCTCTCGAACTTCTGTCTTCTTATCTGGGCAATAGGATACAGAAGGTCGATGTTAATGGTAAAAGATCTTCGGGGTCCCCTGTAGTTATGGGAGTCCCACAGGGGTCAATTCTAGGTCCATTCTTATTTTTAGTTTATATAAATGACTTACCTTATTATGTAAGGGATAAACAAGAGATTGTATTGTTTGCGGATGATACCTCTTTGACATTCAAAATTAATAGACAGTTAGGTAATTATGACAAAGTTAACGATGCTCTCTCTAAAGTTATTCATTGGTTTAGTGTTAATAATCTGCTTTTAAACGATAAAAAGACTAAAGTAATTAAGTTCTCAACACCTAATGTAAGACAGGTGGCTACCAATGTACATGTTAATGGAACTAATTTAGCCCCTGTGGAGACAACTGTGTTCTTGGGTATAACAATTGACTCCAGATTACAATGGGGCCCACAAATTGAAAAATTATCAGGAAAACTAAGTTCTGCAGCCTATGCAGTGAAAACTATTAGACGGCTCACTGATATTGATACGGCTAGAATAGTTTATTTCAGCTACTTTCATAGTATTATGTCATATGGAATTCTTCTTTGGGGTAACTCCGCGGACATTAACACCATCTTTTTATTGCAAAAGAGAGCCATAAGAGCTATCTACAAACTTGGTCCCCGGGAGAGCCTTAGAGAAAAATTCAAAGAAATAAATATTTTAACAGTCGCATCGCAATATATCTATGAAAATCTTTTGTATGTCCATAAAAACATAGACTCATTTTGTAAAAAGAGTGATACTCATAGCATAAATACTAGATATAAGCATAATCTTGTGTTACATGCAAGCCGTCTCCACAAAATAAGTAATTCTTTTATGGGGCAATGTATACGGTTCTATAACAAACTTCCCAGCAATATAAGAGAATTGTCAATAAACAAATTTAAAACTACTATTAAAGCCAAATTGTGTAGCAGGGCATATTATAAAGTATCTGACTATATTAATGATAAAAATGCCTGGGAGTGAGTCGATCCAATTATAATGTAATTAATAAAATATGTAAATTTGTTTGGACACCAAAAGAGGGATGCCTGAGTTTTTTGGCAGTATTTTTATCAGTGCTCACCTAGTCATAAACTGCACGGTAGGGAAAAAAATTGTGACGATTCCAAACAAATGTAGCCATTTTTACGGAATAAAAAGATTTTGACTTTGACTTTGACTTGACCTGAAAATAAACGGGCTTGAAATATTTTTAAACAACATTCGAAGAGATACAGGTATAAACACACCTAACCATTGGTTACCGTAGCCTATAAACGCTTGCATGATCACAACGATTCCTCAAGAGAAACACAACAACACTCACGGAGTTGTCATTTGGGTACGGTTTTCTGTGACGTGGCAGTACTTCCCCAGTCGGGTCGTGCCAAGCCTTTCTTATATCAAGCTTGCAAACCTGTTGGAGCGTAGGACCATTTTTCGTTGATTATAACCGTCCCTAGAGATGAGAATCACGTGAAGATTGGGAATTTCAAGTTGTTAAAATATTTGGACTTGACCCACGAAGTAACGTCATATGGTAGGTATGTTGAATCAAAAATAATTGATCTTATAGTTTACTCTGAACTGAAGTAACGTTTCGCTCTAGCAGAGAAGTTTTATGGTGCTAGCTGGCGTTCTTTTGGGTGATGAAAGAAAGTCTTCTCTCTTAGGGTTATTAAAAAAATATTATTATGTCTTATTTACATCCGGTATGAATACTTGCTAAGGTAAGTATCGCTCTTGCACTGTCACTTAGGCTGCTAACTTAACAACACCTAACAGGTAGCTTCAAACAAAGTTGGCATTCTTACGTTTTGTATGCTCATGTTGAATACTCTTTGCATTGCGAGCATTCATAGTGGGCCATATGCTTGTTTGCCGCCCGAAGTTGTATACAAAATCCACCTCCAGGATGCATCATCATACCAATCATCACAAAGTGTGACGTACTAGACTAGATTTCCCAAACCTAATGTGCCCAAATTCGAGGGCTTTCCTGGCAGTCATTTCGTTGCCTCGCTATAAGAGTTCCATTATCCGTCTCCTGGTTCATCATCGCAACAGCGCGATGAAAGCAAATAAATATTTGCCATTCAGATAACAAATTTGTGAAGTTTCAAATAAAAAAACGGTTAGAAGTAGGTAAAATTCGACTTTCAAGATTTGTTTACTCGCGTGTGGTGAAGTCACTGGGATAACAAATTTGTGAAGTTTCAAATAAAAAAAATATTAGAAGTAGGTTAAATGTGATTTCCAAGATTTGGTTACATACGTGTGGTGAAATCACTAGGATAACAAATTTGCGAAGTTTAAAATAAAAAAACAATTAGAAGTAGGTAAAATTCGACTTCCAAGCTTTGTTTACATACGTGTGGTGAAATCACTGGGATAACAAATTTGCCAAGTTTCAAATAAATAAAAAAATTAGAAGTAGGTGAAATTCGACTTCCAAGATTTGTTTACATACGTGTGTTGAAGTTACTGAGATAACAAATTCACGAAGATTCAAATAAAAACATAATTAGAAGTAAGTAAAATTCGACTTCCCAGATTTGTTTACATACGTGTGGTGAAGTTAATGAAACGTGTAGAAAATTGTTGCAGATTTCTACATCGACACCGAGGCCTACATTACTTTTGGCGTTGGTAAGGGTCCTATATTTAAATTGTGAAGTCATAGCTAAGGCGGAGTTACCTTAGTGATGAATACATAAAGTCGAGTTTTGGTGTGAATTCAACAAAATTATCTTGTTAAACAACAGTTTTGGTGTCCGTACTAGCTGTTACCGACTAAATCTTTCATCTGCTGGACAAGAAGTATTAGTTGGCTGGGGGCAATGTTTTCAGGCCCCATTGAAGTCACTGGATTGGCTTAACAACTGAAATATTAGGACAACAGCTGAACCAGAAAAGAGATAATAAAAGCAATACCTGTACGATATACCTTCATCATTTCATTGTTGCCATTTGAGATACAGTATTTTCATAATACTAGTTCAGATGGCACACACCGAATTAAATAACTATAACTACATCGTATTTCGTAGTCCTTGTAGCACGGCTGGGAGCAGGTCATGCTTTATGATCGAAGGGTGTTTGTAACTCTTCTAGTATGCTACATAAGAACAGCATAAGGGTCAAAGTGTTATGCTTGACGTGCACTTAGCTGCGCTGTATTATTACTATTATAGTACTGTATGTGAATAATTTATATAGTTATAATGTGCTGTTGTTATGTATGAAATAAAGTATTATTATTTTATTTTATTTCGATTTTGATTCACTGAATTATTATTATTATTATAAGCAATCATATTTGTAACAGGAGATCATGGTACTAAGACAGTCATTAAATAAGGAAAAGGAAATTGTACAAAATAAGCGGCAATCCAGATGATGCAATATAGTAACGATTAACAGCAAACTATTAATTATTGGTTAAAATAGATAGTCATTGTCTTTCACTATCTTCTTGTTAGTTATTCTTGTTGTTCTTAGCGTTATCCCGTTACCCAATCCATCAGGAGGAGTTTCCTCACGATGTGTTTCCTTCATCGCCGAGCAAGTGATAATTTCAAATTACAAATATGTACATAAATCAGAATTTAATGGTAAATGTCAGGATTCGAACTGGGGACTGGTTTGCCACTACGCCGGTTTTGTATTTACTAAGGCTATTACGGTTCAACGGTTTTCGCTATATTATTCCTATAATCTTCTTATAGAAAAGTAATTCGATCTTGGTGATCTACCTGGTCATTCACTTCTTATTCACTTTGCTTTATATTTCGGATGAATTTTTGCAATGGTTTTTTGCAAATATCATTTGCAACACAATGTTGTTGAAGACATGTACATTCCCATTACATCACGTAAACAATCTAAAAAGATAATTTGCCTTTCTTTGTATGTTCTAACGTTTCTTTTTGTCCGGCTTCAATTGCGGAGATCGTCATTGACAAGGAAAACATCCTTATACATCGGAGCCAAGTGCTAGCGTACTCAGTGTTTACAGAGAACATATATTTCATGAACCCCAGCTTGTGGAATTAATTATTTTCTGAGGTTTTCCGACGAGATTAAAATATGGACTTCTTCGAAAAACGATAGAGATATTATTACAGAGTCTGAAACGCCTGATTGATGCCCCTAATATCGTAAGCGTCAGAAATTACTTACAATTAGGCAGGTGGTATGGTTGTTTGTCATTTTGTGAAATACGCAAATAAACTGTGGAAAGACAAGTTAGAAACGTCGAGAATGAACTAGATATACGGAGAAATACGTGAAGTAATGGGGAGGTTAGTGTATCAGGATAGAAGGAAACGAGACGCTACAGAACAAGTCTACGAGTATTTTGATTGCCAGAAGGACATAGATGCGCGTAGGTATGGATGTTGGTAATCTAAAGAAAATTACACGGCAGTTAGCACCTAAAGGCAAATATCAAACGAATGAGAGACGCGGGGCTCTTTGGTCGATGGGTAGCAAGCAAGTGATAAATAAAGCGTAATTGAGGAACGGAAACAACCAATGAGTAAATCTCGTCCGTCAATTTATTTAAATTATTTATTAGTGCTGCGCTATAGACACCCGCCGCGATCGCTTTCAGTGTACGTTCACAGAGTGAGCTCCGGACGTGGCCAGTGTGCGCACAAGCAGAACGGAGGGCAAAATATCGATGTCGATAAACGCAGTAACAAGTTTCGATAGTCTGCCTACACATACCAGCGAACACAGTGTATGATATCCTAACTTACTACTTGATTAAGTGACATAAGTATACAATTGTAGTAAAGTAAAAAGAATTAGAAACTCACTGAATCGGTCTTCAAAAATGCCAATGAAAATTGGTCTCGGGTGAATAAGTGGGCCGCAACCAATATTGTCAGGCAACATTATGTAATCCTACAATATTGTTAGGCAAAATAAGGAATATTGCTAATGTTGCCAGCATGGCGGTAGGAATATTGACATTTGGCACATCTCTAGCTCGGTGGCAACGCCGGCGTACATGACATTCTCTGAAGTTACTTGTTTATTATATTTTTTTAATTTTTGTACAATTACGACAGTAATTAGTATAAATATTTGTGTGCATGAACATTTCATCTGTTTGTCTTGATCTGGTTTTTTAAAAGAGGTAGGGCGCAGCAAAGCTACCCGACTGGGGAAGAATCTTCATATCACAGAAAATCGCAGTCAACTCCCTGGAGAGTTGCTGTGTACGAACGAAAGGAGGTATGTGTAAGGAGTTGCTGTGTTAGCAGCGAAGGTGGTAATGCGCATACTTCCTGTATTATAAGCGCTCATATCAGTTTCGTTAGGTAGATCATAATGCTTGTATGCCTCTCTACGTTGTATAAAGAAAGACAAATTATCGTTTGAATTACAATTTATACTTTAGTATTTATTAATTCATTTCCTGATAATTAAATAACGAAATAATAACAGTAGGATAGACAATATCTTCATGCTACATGTCTCCTAAAATTTTCTCTTCGTTGTTGCAAGCCAGTTGGAAAGGTAGAAACAGGTGACCGATTGATAAACTTTTCCTTTTAGACAAGCCTGAATTATTTTATCGATAAACACAAATATCGACATTGGCTCAGCAAAAGTCGACACGAATTAGTTAATTTGTGCAGATACGCCACAATAGATGAGGAAATAATGTACGTACTCACATGCTTACAGCTACCGGGAGATTGTAATTGGCGTAATTGAACGAATCTGGACGCACTTAATAATGCCCCATTGTCGTTATTCAAATGACAATTCATCATTTGTGTTCATTACTCTTGAATTAAAAAGTTTGGGTGCCATGTTTATAGCTATCTCTTGAGTATAACGACAGTAAGCTTCACATGAATAATTAATTTGAAACATGACAAAGAGCAAACAAATATTTTTTGTACCTATTAGTAAAAAAACTGGGGGACCAGTCCATTCTTTCACACAATTATTAGGTACCCATCAAAAGTATCTAGGGTTCTGTATATTGGTAAATAATATTTGACTTATTTCAGATGCCATTACTGAAAAAAATACATCCCAGTTATTTGACAATAAACTTTTGAGGACTTACCCATTAATGTCAGTGACAGACCAGAAGTGCTTCAACACTGCCTTCGCCAGCAAGTACCACATTTGCGTCCACACCCATGATGACTTATCGATGGAATTGGACAGGAACGCCTTGGTCTCCTCATCGGGATGAAGCTGGACAAACGACTTCTTCAGTATTGGACATAACTTATTTTTCTCGACCCTGTACCACTGTAACAATATCAAATATGGACATATAAAAGTGTGGAGTGGCTGTATATAAAATAGAGATTTTTTGTTATTCTTCTAAAAAAATCTATGTTCTCCTAAAGTTGTATGTATGTATATCTTCACGCCAGGTCCCTTGTGGGGTAGGCAGAGTGAACCGAGCGCCATAAGATGCGGTCCTTACATACTTCACGTTGTATTGTCTAAGGTTTTCGCGATTGTTACACATTGAAATTAAACAATTTTTAACGGAAGTATCGCGTGTTTTATTTATTTTGTTGAAACCTGACGTTTCGAACGCTTTGCAGCGTTCGTGGTCGCAGGAAAGACTAAGGTGGTATTTGTCTTATATTAGTTATTCAATTATTACATCTACCGACATGGATGGATTAATTATATATGTTCCGATTCACACAAAAATAGCTCACAGTGTCTGAACATTTTTTAGTAGATTTTTGGGTTTGTGACTTGATTATTTTTAGGACTGGATCCCAAGCAGGTGGTACTTGCCAACCATCTTCTCTATTGAAATTGGGGTGTTTTCTTATTTCAATAGCCTCGCGCAACATTCTCGGCATGTAGCGATTCTCCTTGGCAAGGATTTGTGCTTTATCGAACCGGATGTAATGGTACTTCACGTTCCTGGGACTCCTGACATCACCATCATTTCTAACCAGAGGCAGGCTTTGCCACAAGAGTCGTCTGCATGGGTACCTCTGTCTCACCAATTTCTACAGCCAAGCAGTCGGTGCACCGACTACGCACCGACTGCTCTCCTAACAGGTTCATTCTCCCACGAGAACACCAGATGCAGAGTACCTACCGTGCAAGCTCTCTTCTCGGCCTTCTGCTGACCACACATCCGGATGAGTACAACATCTCAGTGGATGCGCCGTCTGGCTCACTGTCTCATCCGGACCCAAGTGCCCTGCACCAGACGTGACCCACCTCGGCCTGCCGGATGTCGTCGCATATGGCACTATAGGTCAACAGACTGGGATGGATTGCGTGAGTTATACGCATCGCACCCGTGGAGGCAGATGTGCTTCGAATCAAATGACATTGATTATTGTCCAACCGCGGTGGTGGTGTTTGACGGTGGCTGCTCCGATAGCGGTGTTCCCGCACAAATACGATAGCAGTAAAGAGTAGGCTCTTCACTGCTATCGTATTTGTTTCCTAAAAAGGCTGGCAACGGATCAGTGACACTTTAGTGTTGCTGATGTCCATGGGCGGTGGTGGCCACTGACCGTCAGGGGACTCGCTTGCCCCCCCCCCCCCCCCCTCTAATAAAAAAGTCTCAAGTCAGACCGCACATGGAGTACTGTAGTCACCTATTGGCAGGCGCATCTGGATACCAGCTAGGACCTTGTGATTCGGCGATCCTAAGCTAACAGACGGTAGTGAGCCCTTAAGTTTAATGCGAGATTTTGCCTTCCTTTGTGTGTTCTACCGATTGTGCAACGGGTTGTGTTCTGAAGAATTATTCCATATGACGTCGACAGCTTCTTTTTACAACATGAGTATGTTTGATTACCACCTTAGTGGTATAAAAATAAAAAGTTAGTTGCAGTGACGAATATGTTTATTTTTTTATGCCAATAGACATTTAAGCACAAAGCCTGCATGATGAACAGCAGTTAGCGCACTTTATGAACGTTTGCACACCAGGGGCATCGCTAACGCGTTGCAAACCCTGTAAATTCCTCTACATACCTTTGTAGTTTATATGATAAAGGATACATATGCACATTTTTGTAGTCCTAACCATATAGATCATAAAAACTAATACAAAATTATGAACTTATTGCTCAATGTACATCATCTATCTATCATCTTTACACAAGTAACATAACTGACGTGCACTTTGTTATTAATTTAATTATATTCAAAGAAAGTGGATGAAACATCTGCAGTCTGTAATTACGTATGTTTCAAGCAGTAATTGGTATATTGCATAGAACAGCCACGTAATGCATTTTAAAGCTAAAGGCTATAAACGTACGACATTAAGTATTAAAGTGCGATTGAAGAAACAGCACTTCATGTTTCAAATCACAATTGTGACTTCTAAATTGATGTTCAACAATCCTTGGCTGAGCTCTTAATGAAAGTATACAAAAAGAGGTAATCGAGTGCAAATAAGAGAGTATAGTATGAAAGGAGCGTGTTGGTCGTCACCCGTTGTGTGTTTAAGTCAGCCGCCGCGGTCCTACAAAGGCGAATGCGGCCGCTGTTAATTTCACGCTGACTCGAATTAACATTTCTTTACGCCAGAGAATAATGACGAATTAAAAAAAACTTCTCGCCTCTACATGTAACCGTAATGACGGAGAGACGAGCGGGACGCCGCGCCGCGAACTCATCAGCCGAGCTTAATTAATGCCCGATCTGTCTTTATATTAAAATCGAACAGCTCCTCGCTGGACAGAAAAAAATACGTTACCTACAGTTTATGATGAGGGTTCCATATGTATAAAACGATGCCAGTAGTGTTCGAAGCATCGAGCACATAACCCAATAGTGGCACATAATGTAACTTAGTTTATTTACAGCAGTGGGTAAAAAGTCAACACATTAACCCACGGTTGCTGATTCGAATTCTGGCACTGGCATGTAAGTTTGTCTTTTCAGACTTATGCACAAATTTGTAATTATCATTACTCGACAGTGAAGGAAAACATCGCAAGGGTATTCGCATACCCAAGAAGTTATTTTTGGAAAAGTGTGACCTAACCTAAGAAAGGTCTGATATTTCCTGTGGTATGTGCAGTCGCTGATGTAAAGATAAGTGTCTTCGTGGGTGCGCATTTTTTCACATAACTTTTTAAGTCTTATTATCGGAAGTCCAGAAAATATTTCTTATTCCATTTTACATCATAATGATCATTCTTCTTCTTATTTAATACTAATGATCGAAACTCATAATCATCAGAATTCATAATATCACTAATAATACACCTGGATTGGACTGGATGGGCTAATATTTGTTTTCATATATTTCTTAATCAAGTGTTATTTATCCGCATTAGATTGCAATGAAAAAAATAAAAGGCAGTAGTGATAATAATAGGTACGTCGACGAGCGAAGCGAGGAGGAGTGTTAGGTAGAACTGCGACCCTACAGTGCTCGAGCCGAGCGAGCAAAGCGAGCGTGCCACGGCCGCAGAAGCGCCATAACCGAACATTGTCTGTTATTAAGGAAACTGTTCTGAAAAACAACATTGTGAGTTGAAGTATGTTCTTAGTAATGATATTATTAATAAAAAAAAAACGGGTTGCACTCCGGGAGTGCCGGCAGAAGTGAAAACTTGAACATTAACTTTGTGCATTTTTGAATATTTTGGAATGGTTAGGGATTTATTTCGCACGAATTGCTTTATGTATATCTTCATAAAGCAATTCGAAGATTATTTCGCACGAACTGCTTTATTTATCAGAATAAAAGTACTATCATGTAAATGGTAAAATACAATATTCATTTATTCCGCTATCGTACAACAACATGACAAACATGACAATTTATATTACATTAAAAATTTAACACTTCAGAACTATTACAATTATTTTACATTAAAAATTTAATTTCTGAGAAAAATCAACCATAATTTCAACGAGTCTTATACACTATGATATTACCAGCATTATCATCGCCAATCTCTAAAACTCAAACACACACGCACACTCGCGCAAGCGCCCTGCGCCGCGTAAACCAAACAGCGATGTTGATAAACTACGTTGAACGAAACGCGTAAGAGCCAACAATTTCGTAGCGCTTACAACGTTTTGGTCGCGAGAAAATAATGCCATATGAACGATCTAGCGCTTCATGTTTTAATTGTTTAATTAGAGGTAACTAATATTTTAGCGCTGCAGCGAACTTAAGTCCTAATTCTCACCAGAATCTTACGATCAGTGTCACGTGTCCCGACGCGAGTTTAACATTTTTTACTCATCGCAAAAAGTGCACAACGCCGCTAAAGAAGTTTTCACTTAAAAAAAAATAATATTATCACGGGCTGTTATAAAGGAATCAGTTGTAAAAATAAATATGAGTCAAAACATGTTCTTAGTAATGACAGTATTAATAAAAAAATATGATAAGTGTCTGTTATGAGTTCCGTTGGTAGTAATAAAAATTTATGAACAAAAAAGTATGAGGAAAAAAAAATTATGAAGAGTGATTATTATGAACACAAATCGGCAGTAAAATAAAAAATAGGGATAAAATTTTTATGTGAGCCAATATGGACCCGTCTTCGTCGTAATCTTAGGCTTAGGTAGCAGACCACACTAATCTTCAAGGAGTAGAAAACGGGATAACACTAGGAAGAATAATATCTGATTAGTGGTTTGTCGTATAGACCTAGCCATACTTGAGCTGACTAGCCATAGTTAAAATTCTTAGTGATAACTGATACATCACTAATCAGCGGCTGTGGTGAATTGTCTTACATTACGACTTCACTGTATTTTGTGCTGGATCGTTATAAGTTTACTAACAGGGCGTTACTTGATGAAAGAGTTATACAATGAAGTAACCAAGTAGATAGTTATATACTCGAGAGAAAATTGCTAACTAGCAATTGATTAGAAAAGTAATTTTTCATTTACGTGCCACGTCAAAATTAGGATAGAAGTCTATCATAAAGCTGTGACATGGAAACATACGTAAAGGTACCTGAGTTTAAGGGTTTCATGGCAAACTAAACGGATCCCAAATAATTATCTAAAACCGGTAGTTGAAACAATCGTCACGGCAAATCGAACCGCCAGTCAGCCGAGATCGTGTGTATCATCATTAGGGTTCCATCGTGAGAACAGATTAATGTTTTACTTATTCATTTACATTAACTCAAACAAAATATGCCTAGTCAGTACTAACCTCGGGGCAAAGTTCACTTTTGTTATATAAGACCAATATCAAACTGCGTATAGTCATCTATGGGCGGGAATACCTGGACACCAGCTAGGACCTAGTGATTCTGTGCAGATACGAGCCGTGAGACAGATGTTGCCACCCTTTGTGTGTTCTACCGATTGTACAACGGGTTGTGTTCCCAGAAGTTGCTGTACCGCTCGCTAACGGTTGGGACTCTCCTCATAGACTTGAAACGCAATGGTCGCGTGCTATGCGGTTTTCTATCGAGAACTCTGTTAAGTGGTACGCACTGCCGAGGTCTTCCCTAGGGACTACAGCAAAAGATTCTTCAGAAAACACAGTTTTTGTTTTTACAGGCTCGGCGCCCCATGTGCGACACCTCTAGCAAATGTTCATAGGCTACGGTAATTGCTTACCCATCATGCAGGCGGTATGCTTGTTTTCTATATTAGCGGTATAAAAAGTCAGATCAGGACAAAGATCTATTCTTATCAGTCGGCATTAATAATATATCTTGTTTGGTACCTATAAAATAGCAAATAACCTATATTTTCTTCCATATTCTTTTTTTTTATACTACGTCAGAAGGCATACAAGTATACGGCCTACCTGATGTAAAGCGGCTACCGTAGCCGCTTGTAGTACACATTAAGTATCACTCGCGCGATGCCTCCTCTGCTGCTAACACAGCAACTCCTTAGGAGCTTACTGGTGACCTCAATCACACGCAGGAACACGGTTATTTGGCTACGGTTTTTTTGAGGTGGAGGTACTTGCCCAAACGGGCTGTTGGCCCTACCTCTCTTAAAAGATCCAGACTAGAACAAACAGACATGTTCATGCAAACAAATGTTTGTCTTGTGTGGGAATCGAACCAACCAGTGTCGAAGTCGCGTCATTCACGACTGCGCCACCGAGCTCGTCAATCATATGTAGCAATTTTCGAAAGCACTAAGATATAATTAATAAAGAGAGATGGTAGTCAAATCCATCGGAGTTCATAAACGTCGACAGTGACGGGACGTATGTGTATACATAATGACCACATGAACCCACGGCATAAAACTCAATCGTGCTTGATAGACTTTTTGTTACGGCTGCGATTCGTTGTCGTGATAAATTAATACAATGTTTTATTGCCGTATGTAAAAAAAAGTAAATACAAATTGAAAAGTTCACGGGAGTGTGTTCTGAGAATCATTACGCAATTAAAACATTTTTGAGTTGTAACAAACATCAGCCGAAGTTACATGACGAGCTTGTAACGGTTTATCCGTTACAAGCTACACAGAAATCCCAGTTCCTAAAATAAAAATCTTCTAATCAACATGATTAATAATCGAACGTAAACCAACCTAAACTCATTGAATTAAACAATTTTTAACGGAAGTATCGCGTGTTTTATTTATTTTGTTTGTTTGCAGCATCCGTGGTCGTAGGAAGTCTTCCTGCGACCACGGATGCTGCAAATCTAGTCTTGACACGTCGCAGTTAACGCCATCTAGTCAGTGTAATGCACATCTTGTATTGTAAGTCGGTGCTATCTACCACAAGATGTTGCTACGACGAGTTAAATCTATTACTTTTTAGCAATCAAATTCATCAAATTGCCTAAAAAAATGTATAATTCTAATATTGAGTTCTAAAATAATTCTTAATTTAGATTCTACATTTTAGAACCTACTGGAATTACGGTTGATTACTTTTTTAAATCTCGAATATAGAGGGTTCTATCATTCGTTCTCTAACTCAGTTCCGGTCGATTTCGTTCGAAACGTTCGTTCAAAATGACGATGGAATGTCCCTTTCTTCCTCGGATTTAGCTAACGCTGGTCACGAACAGCTGTCTGTATTAATTATATAAAAAATCTAGTATATTACACTTAGATCCCAATATAACACTCACTCACTACTACGAGTGGCATCTCAGTGCAGTGGTTGAAATATAAATCTCAATATCTACATATTGGGGTTCACCTGTATCCGTATACTACGTCTGCCCAGTGCTGCCGGACCTGTTCACACCTGACACCCGCCGGAGCTGTGCTGCTCCGCTGAACTACGTTGTCGCACCTAGCCAATAATGTTGCCTAGAAGCAACGTCAAGTCGAAACTGCTTTGTTTTGCATTGACGCGAGTTTGCCGGAGGTAGTAGTTGTGCTGGCCAGCCATCCTATGTGACGATCGTATTACATTTATTTAAAAAAAAATTGAATTTCGAAAAACAAATGCCGAGTTGTGTGGTAAATAAGTACACCAATAATTATAATCTTATAAAAATAAAAAATAAATGTTCGCGGGATATATAGTTTAGAAATCAATGTAATAAATAAATTTTGTGTCCTAAAATTATACATTCGATAAATTTTATGATTAACTGCACGTCACTATTGACAATAAAGAACAGCAATTTTGCTCTTTCAAATGTAATTATTAATTAATACGAAACTTCATGAGTGGACAAACGTCTAAACGGCCATCTTTAGTATGATTAAGACAAACATAAATTATAAAATTATTATGTGAAACCGCAAAAGAATCGTAAAAACCGAAGCAAATAAACATTTAGTACCATATACTGATAGCGAATCACATTGGTGATTATGCAATGCGCAGTCTTTCCATTTAAAATAACCTGCATCGAACCGAACTACGATTCGTAAAGGCGAATTTGCCACACGGAATGTAAATATCAGTATATAAATTTTAAATCAATCTATAAACTTCGACGAGCCATGTGGCGGAGCGATAACAACTTAATATGGCACGAGCCTTCGATTCCCACACTCATGTTCGTCCTGAAAGCCTTTAAGAGAAGTAGGGTGCATTAAAGCAGCCGGGAAAGGAGGGAAGTACATCCACGTCATAGAAAACCGCAACCAAATAACAACTACCTACCCTACAGGGTTGATGTATCACTGCGAGTAAAGTTGCTCGACGGGAGTTGCTATATTAGCAACTTGAAAGGCAACGCCCGAGTGACATTTCGTGTATTGCAAGCGTTAATAAACTACGTACGGCAACAAATTTACATCAGGTGGCCTGTATAAAATAAACCAATGGAATATTATCAATTGACCACTTTCCGAAGTTTAAGAATCGAACATAATGTATTCAATTCGACAGATTTTGAAGTGAACACTTCTTTAGCATCGTTGTTATTTGAAACTCGATGAAACGAAAAAGCGACAGTAAAAAGAGAAAACCATATAAATCTATAGGATTTAACGCGCGAGAGAATGAGGTAGAAGTATCTATAGGAGTTAACGTGCGAGAGAATGAGATAGAAGGCATTATACAGTGTTTATTACAGGGTCCGAGTGTTTACGTATGTGTGCGCGCCTTAGTATTACGAAGCTTGAGATAAAGCGTCAAAACAACGGTGGTGGTACACGTGTATTGTTTACATAAATATTTCATTGTTTTAATAAAATAATTTTTCAAGTATGATCAATATCATCATAAATAAACTCTACAATTAGGAGTAGGATACTCCTGAAATTTTAAATTCGTCTCATTATTTTGAAATGAACTTCTTTTGAAAAATTTTTGAAGGCTTCATTTCTATCGCGTGTGAATTGGACACATATTTTTTTTTCTTGTATATATGTTACGCGATATCTTAACCAATTGTGGATCGAATTAGATGATTCTTTTTTTATTGTATAGGACACACCTCAAGGGTGGTTCTGCATAAGTTTCAGTGATGTAAGGTGTACAGATTATCAGAAACTTGAAAACCCGAATTCACCTGTGTGTCCTGACCGACTTTTCACCTGATATTGTCATCAATTGTGACCCGATTTTCATTTTTAGTATCTTCTTTTTTGGCGAACATTTGATGTAGGTATGGCGAAGATATAATGATAACTAAAAAGTCATGTAATAAACATTTTGTATAAAATACACGTGTACAATACACCACGGTTGTTATAGCGCCTTAACCCAAGCTTTGTAATACGCAGGAGCGCACAAACACGTACTAACACACGTACAACGCTCGGGCCCTGTAATAAACACTGTAAGCCTTCTATCTCATTCTCTCGCACGTTAAATCCTATAGATGTATGTGATTGTCTCTTTTTACTGTCGTTTTTTCGTTTCATCGAGTTTCAAATCACAACGATGGTAAAGAAGTTTTCACTTCAAAAAGTGGAACTAAGTTCTTTGAGGTCGATGCCTATTTACACGGTTGCTATATATGTGCTGGAGTCGATTTCATTGAAGACGGTTCCACTTTTTTATTTAATATTTTTATAACTTGTTTTGTCAAGTACAACTTGACTATCATTTTAGCAAAGGTAGCTCCATTGTGTGTTTAAGAAATATTTTTTATGCACCACCGGGAGGGTATACAAGCATGACCGCACGCAATACAGGAAGTATCACTCGCTCGATGCCACCCCTGCTGCTAACGCAGTAACTCCTTAGGAGTTAACTGGTAACAACTCACTTACTCGCAGGAACACAGCAACCCTCGAGGGAGTTGTTATTTCGCTGTGGTTTTCTGTGAAGTGGAGGTATTGCCCCAGACGGGCTGCTTTTATGCGCCCAACTTCTTTCTTCTTTCGAATTTCTAAGATAGCCACGGGAAACGTATGGACCAAATATAGGCAGCTTCTAGTCAACCTATACAATTGCAAGTAGGCACGAAATATTTTACATATATCACCGCAGTTTAGCAGATAACGTTACGTGACGCGTTTTAGTTAATATTACATAATGAGGATACGCGACTCGAGGCGATCCTTGCCGTCCTTGATTTTAATATGGAAAATGGCTGAAGTCGCGCCGTAATATAATCTAGAATTGTGAAATCAATTGAAAAACGTTTCCTTGTTGTTTTGATCGTTTAGACTTAGGAGCACCCAATTTGTTTATTTATGAGAATCATGTTTAAGATTCATTTTCAGCTCGTGTAAAGTTAGATTTGCATGAATAAAAACTTCCTGATTTAAAAAAAAACTACCTGTTGACTGAAGACAAATGGATAATGATTTATTCCATCGAGTTATCGAGGCCAAGCAGATCTTGTTTATTTTAGAGTTTACGTGGGTTACAGTTTTTTCTGGCGTAGTAATTCTCAGATTAATAAATGGTTGTATGTGGAACCGTGCTATTGTATCATAGACATTTGAATACATTATCTTGTATTTCAGAGTCAATAGGGGTTACAGTTTTTGCTAGAGTAGATATGCACAAACTAACTGCTAACATAGCAACTCCATAGGAGCTTACTGGTGACCTAACTCACACGCAGGGACACAACAACCCTCTAGGAAGTTGTTATTTGCTGCGGTTTACTGTGAGGTGGAGGTACTACCACAGGTGGGCTGCTTTGATGCGCCCTACCTCTCTTAAAACATCCAGACCAAGACAAATTGACATGTTCATGCACACAAATGTTTGTCTTGTGTGGGAATCGAACCCACGTTAGTGTCAAAGTCGTCAAATCGAGCTCGTCAAAGCGTCGGTTGTATGTGTACATACCATGCTATTGTATCATAGCCATTTGAGAACATTAATTATCCTATATTTTAAAGTCCATGTGGGTTACAGTTCTTCTCAGTGCAGTCTACGGCACACACTGAAAAAAAAGATTAGTTGAATTTACCAAAGAAGCAAAGGTAGGCTATTTTACTAGTAAACTTTAATAATTAATACAAAAATTTGTAGTTAAATTTACAAATATAAAACGGTTGGTCTTCATACAAAAGTATTTTGTAGCTATCACTATTTTAAATGTATAATTTACCGCTAATAAATGGCATTTCAATCGCTACTAAATTTATAGTTGTAGTAACCAATATATTTTGCAATGTTTACCAAAATGTAACTGACTAATTTATTTAGTTATTTTTATCATATCCCCATTGTATGTTTTACCTTACAATTTTATACATTATGCAAAATAATTTGTTGTATCTATGAAACAAATTTGAAAGAAAAGTTTAGTGTTAAGCCACTGAGTGGCGCTGATGTCGCTACTAAAATTATAGTTGAAATAATCGATAAATTTTGCAAATTTTATTAAACTGTTTGTGACCTATTTATTTTGTTCATTTTATCGCATCCCTTTGATAGGTTTTACAGTTACATTACATTACGTCATACAAAATGATTTGTAGTTTCTATCAAACTGTTTTGAAACAAAAGTTTAGTTTTAAGCCGCTGAGTGGCGCTGTTGTCGCTACTAAAATTATAGTTGAAGTAACCAATATTTTTGCAATTTTTACCAAAATGTAACTGACTAATTTATTTAGTTATTTTTATCATATCCCCATTGTATGTTTTACCTTACAATTTTATACATTATGCAAAATAATTTGTTGTATCTATGAAACAAATTTGAAAGAAAAGTTTAGTGTTAAGCCACTGAGTGGCGCTGATGTCGCTACTAAAATTATAGTTGAAGTAATCGATAACTTTTGCAAATTTTATTAAACTGTTTGTGACCTATTTATTTTGTTCATTTTATCGCATCCCTTTGATAGGTTTTACAGTTACATTACATTACGTCATACAAAATGATTTGTAGTTTCTATCAAACTGTTTTGAAACAAAAGTTTAGTTTTAAGCCGCTGAGTGGCGCCGTTGTCGCTACTAAAATTATAGTTGAAGTAACCAATATTTTTGCAATTTTTACCAAAATGTAACTGACTAACTTATTTAGTTATTTTTATCATATCCCCATTGTATGTTTTACCTTACAATTTTATACATTATGCAAAATAATTTGTTGTAACTATGAAACAAATTTGAAAGAAAAGTTTAGTGTTAAGCCATTGTATGTTTCACCTTACAATTTTATACATTATGCAAAATAATTTGTTGTATCTATGAAACAAATTTGAAAGAAAAGTTTAGTGTTAAGCCACTGAGTGGCGCTGATGTCGCTACTAAAATTATAGTTGAAATAATCGATAAATTTTGCAAATTTTATTAAACTGTTTGTGACCTATTTATTTTGTTCATTTTATCGCATCCCTTTGATAGGTTTTACAGTTACATTACATTACGTTATACAAAATGTTTTGTAGTTTCTATCAAACTGTTTTGAAACAAAAGTTTAGTTTTAAGCCGCTGAGTGGCGCTGTTGTCGCTACTAAAATTATAGTTGAAGTAACCAATATTTTTGCAATTTTTACCAAAATGTAACTGACTAATTTATTTAGTTATTTTTACCATATCCCCGCTGTATGTTTTACCTTGCACTTTTATTAATTACGCAAAATAATTTGTTGCATCTATCAAATAAATTTGAAAGAAAAGTTTAGTGTTAAGCCACTGAGTGGCGCTGATGTCGCTACTAAAATTATAGTTGAAGTAATCGATAAATTTTGCAAATTTTATTAAACTGTTTGTGACCTATTTATTTTGTTCATTTTATCGCATCCCTTTGATAGGTTTTACAGTTACATTACATTACGTTATACAAAATGATTTGTAGTTTCTATCAAACTGTTTTGAAATAAACGTTTAGTTTTAAGCCGCTGAGTGGCGCTGTTGTCGTTACTAAAATTATAGTTGAAGTAACCAATATATATTGCAAATTTTACTAATCTGTTACTTAAAAAATTCTTAGTTAATTTTATCATATCTCCGTTGTATGTTTTACCGTACAATTTTACATGTTAAGCAAAATAATTTGTTACATCTATCAAACAAATTTGAAATAAAAGTTTAGTGTTAAGCCACTGAGTGGCGCTGATGTCGCTACTAAAATTATAGTTGAAGTAATCGATAAATTTTGCAAATTTTATTAAACTGTTTGTGACCTATTTATTTTGTTCATTTTATCGCATCCCTTTGATAGGTTTTACAGTTACATTACATTACATTACACAAAATGATTTGTAGTTTCTATCAAACTGTTTTGAAACAAAAGTTAAGTTTTAAACCGCTGAGTGGCGCTGTTGTCGCTACTAAAATTATAGTTGAAGTAACCAATATATATTGCAAATTTTACTAATCTTGTACTTAAAAAATTCTTAGTTAATTTTATCATATTATATTTGTATGTTTTACGGCTTAGTATTATACATTACACACAATGGTTTGTTGCATCTATCAAACAGTTTTGAAAAAAAAAGTTTAGTTTTAAACCATTGAGTGACGTTGCTGTCGCTACTAAAATGATAGTTGAAGTAACCAATATATATTGCAAATTTTACTAATCTGTTACTTAAAAAATTCTTAGTTAATTTTATCATATCTCCGTTGTATGTTTTACCGTACAATTTTACACGTTAAGCAAAATAATTTGTTACATCTATCAAACAAATTTGAAATAAAAGTTTAGTGTTAAGCCACTGAGTGGCGCTGATGTCGCTACTAAAATTATAGTTGAAGTAATCGATAAATTTTGCAAATTTTATTAAACTGTTTGTGACCTATTTATTTTGTTCATTTTATCGCATCCCTTTGATAGGTTTTACAGTTACATTACATTACATTACACAAAATGATTTGTAGTTTCTATCAAACTGTTTTAAAAGAAAAGTTAAGTTTTAAACCGCTGAGTGGCGCTGTTGTCGCTACTAAAATTATAGTTGAAGTAACCAATATATATTGCAAATTTTACTAATCTTGTACTTAAAAAATTCTTAGTTAATTTTATCATATTCTATTTGTATGTTTTACGGCTTAGTATTATACATTACACACAATGGTTTGTTGCATCTATCAAACAGTTTTGAAAAAAAAAGTTTAGTTTTAAACCATTGAGTGACGTTGCTGTCGCTACTAAAATGATAGTTGAAGTAACCAATATATATTGCAAATTTTACTAATCTGTTACTTAAAAAATTCTTAGTTAATTTTATCATATCTCCGTTGTATGTTTTACCGTACAATTTTACACGTTAAGCAAAATAATTTGTTACATCTATCAAACAAATTTGAAATAAAAGTTTAGTGTTAAGCCACTGAGTGGCGCTGATGTCGCTACTAAAATTATAGTTGAAGTAATCGATAAATTTTGCAAATTTTATTAAACTGTTTGTGAACTATTTATTTTGTTCATTTTATCGTATCCCTAACTTCTCCTTCTGGCGGCCTCACTCGCACGCACGCAGGAACGCAACAACCCTCAGAGAGGTTGTTATTTGGCTTTGGAGTTCTGTGAGGTACTTCCCCAGTCCGGCCAGCTTACGTTGCGCTTTACCTCTCTTTGGCCAAAACCTCGTCAGTCAAGCAGCACGGTGCACCACGAGTAGGTGATGTCGGCTTGGCTCTATAGATCTACGTAAGCCCTTCAACCCACAGCTAAAAGAAGGAAGTGTCACGATATTTTATGAGCGTCAAACTACTTTTTATGAATGTCAACACTTCGCATCACCTACTAATAGGACATAAAATCAGCTGTGTGACGTCATCACAAATGCGCGCGAAGGAACGCAAATTTAAAAAAATTGGTGAAACTTTACAGCACTTATATTTATAAATTTGATAAATTTATATTGATAAATAAATAAATAACTTTATACTTAGTGATATTTTAATGTGAAGGTGTTACTCATTATTGTTGTATAGTAAATATCCATATCTACACTATGTTCGTGTGTAACGTTTCCTTTTAGGTGAAATACAATCCGTTTGCTTACATTTTTGATCTTGGTTTCTTTTATATGTATAGGTACATGAGAAAAAAAAATATGACTACATAGTATAAATAAAAGTCGCTTCCCGCCATCGATACTTCCCGCTGTCTGTCCCTATGTATGCTTAGATATTTAAAACTATGCAACGGATTTTGATGCGGTTTTTTTTAATAGATAGAGTGATTCAAGAGGAAGGTTTATATGTATAACTAGCTGCTGCCCGTGACTTCGCCCGCGTGGAGTCCTAAAAAGTATATTTTAGGACTACACGGTACAACACAGCATCGCGCCGCTCGACTCAGCCAGTCACAGCGTCACAATCAGCGCGCAGACCGCTATACATAGCTCTGCTAAGCGAAATACAACTAGCTCACATCTATAACCAGTACGCACGCAGCTAGTCACGGCACGTAGTCAGCTAGCCATAGCGTCAACAAGCACAACGTTGATAATACGAAGAGCGAAGACTACTTTTTCAAAGAAAGATATGAAGATAATAGCTAAAAGTAAGAAGAAAGAAGCGTACGAGTCCCGGATGGTGTCTAGGGTATAGCTCGGCCCAAATTCCAGTTCCCAGACCACCAAAATGACCACCACGCATCGGCGAGATGACCACTACACACGGATACACGAGACGACGAGATCTATTCTAATCTAAGATCTATAAAAACGGCTAAAATAACATGTTTGTTGTATGGGAGCCCCCCTTAAATATTTGTTTTATTTTAATTTAATTATTTATACTTAAAGTGATTATATAACTAAATATTCTGTGAATATTTCAAGCGTCTACCTGTTGCTGTTATCAAAATCGAGCAAAAATGAGCAAAAAATAGAAATACATCATCTGTGAAAATTTCAACTGTCTAACTATCACGGTTCATGAGTTACAGCCTGGTGACAGACGGACGGACAGCGGAGTCTCAGTAATAGGGTTCCGTTTTACCCTTTAGGTACGGAACCCTAAAAAGTATTCTCGCTAATCAGTTCTAGTGTAAGTTTTTTAATCATGTAATCTGTCCGATATGTTTTTCTTATATTCCATAATTCATATTTAAGTACCTACTTTTCTAAAGGGTTGTCGCTAAATAACTATATACATTTTTCTTATATTACATTCACAATTGCCTTGTGTCACATAAAATAAACAATCAATTTAATTAAATATAGCATAACAATGACAATTATTCCGATGCGCGTTGAATCATAATTAGGTCACGCATGCCAACATTTCGCAACTTACACCAGCGCGCATAAGGTGATGCGACCATTGAGGTATTATTATTATCATCGATGTATAGGATGCGCCCTTCCAATACAAAATACTCTTTGGAAACGTACACAGAGGCCCACCTTGGTTTAGTTTGCCACGTTTCTATTCCAGAAACCGCGGTTAATGAGGCCCGCAATGCACCAATCAGGAGTGACACGTGTAATTTGTTGATTTGGAACAATGAAGGAACGGAGTCGGTTTCAAAGGAATAAATAAATAATAAAAATTTAACAATTCTTTAAAAAAATATATCAAAATGTATATTTGTTATTTTGTAGTGTATTATTTATATACAATATTAGCTGGTCTTGAATTTATTATACAATTTATACATTAATGTAACGATTTCAATTACATATACAGAATTAAGTAATCTAAGTGACAATATGACCTTAGGTCCTGCGAGGCTTAAAATAATTTGTACTACTATGGATGCCTGTACTTATAGGTAATTATTTACATTACATATTTATCGTCAATTTTGTAAGCTACATGGGCTGTTCGGTTAGAAATATTTGACCATATGTAGGTACTTTCATATGTCTTGAATTATACTAACCACCTCGTAGAACAATGCAGTTGGCATTATTTTATGAGGAGATTCGTCGTCTCAAGTTCTCAAGTTGTGTGTGTGGGTATCTTGGTTGGTCAAGGTTGGAAGTGGACTGTATTTAGGCGCTGTCGGAGACTACATAAACACCTTTTTACACCTTAGTAACATATTTTATTACTTATAATGCGTACGTACGATACAAAGCTGTTAGTCGTAGCGGAACGGGGACAAGAAGAGAGAAAAAACAAAATGTTGCCACTTGTACAAAAAACTAACATTTTTTGTCTATGTTGGCTGTGTTGCCAACAGTGTGTTCGATGCCAGTGGTCACCATATTGTAGCAACTGAGACAGGCCAATGCATACATACATCGCTCATCCGGAGCGACAGTGACACAAGTGCAACAAAATGCGAAATTGACTTAATTATACCAAATTATTTCCATAATCATTTTGCGTAGACAGTGAAAACGCCACATTTGTAAATGCATAAATCGCACCCTGGAGGGCAGAAAGGCGTTGTTGAAGTATTCAATTTTGGCGCGCGGAGACCGAGTGACAACGGCGGAGAAGTCAGTTGTGACTTGTGCGGGGAGCGCCATGAAGAGTGCAAATGTTACGGACCTACATCGCTTCTAAGGTAAATATGACAAATTATGTACCTAAATATCGGTGTTTTAACGAAGTAATTGTATTTTACGTCATTATTAACTTGAAATAAAACAGTTTTTGGGGATACAATGTCATATCATACAATTGCGTCGTTGTTGTACCAAATATTTTTGGAGTTTCCGTTATTTTTTTTGATATAAGTGTAATTACGTCAATGTTGTTCTGGAATGCTGTTACACTTATGACAATAATGACTAATGGCATCAAGTTGAATATTAAATGAAACACACGATACCCGAGTGAGAGGAACTATATATATATATATATATAGCTTTGTTTGGTTATTTTTGCTTGTTTTAAGTTTTAAGCCGTTAAGATGGGAAGCCGAGCAGGATTGATAGTCAAACTTTGTGTACAAGAATGTTCAAATCCTGACAGTATTGCTTCAGAAACAGTCATTGCTACTAGGACAAAAGATAAATAAAACAATTACTACATTTATAAGTTTTATTGTTGTTTATGTTATGTTTTCTTTTCCAAGTTCTCACGTTTCTTTACTTAATTTCAGAGATATTATCTACAGAATCTAAATAAGTTAGCAATACTATCACAAATATTGACCATAAATCAGTTTCTTTAGATTAATTACATTTGCTGTTTTAAACTCCTGTTTAACAATATTGAAAGTTGCTTATCGTAGAGTAAAAGAAGGAATTGCCAAAACTAGAAACCAAAATTGTGTTTTCCATTTCACTGTGAATGGCGAAAGGAAGCGGACGTACAATTTTTTTTTATAATTATATATTATTATTTATAGTACCTTGGCTATATCCGAGAGAACATTATGAACTGTTACTCAAGGAAAAATAGTTGTAGTGTAGGTGAGACTTCGGAGCGTTATCCTAACAGCAATATAATATTTTATTCTAATAATTGCTGCGGTCAGCAAAAGAATAGACACCTAATCAAAATTGCCATTATTGTTCCAAAAATGGTATGGAAATAATATAAATTACTTTAATGAAGTTTTTTTTTCTTTCAGATTCCTGCTCGGCATGTACTAATATGCTGTTGAAACTCTTCCAGTAAAATCAATAACACATAAATATTGAATTCGGGGCCATTCTCAAAACGAAGGCAATAACGCTCATTCGCTCATCGAAAAGTCTATTAAAAGAGCAAAGAAGTCTGTTCCCATCTATATACCTTACCAGTTCGTTCAACTTATACGAAACACTAAGAAAACTGGAAATGCTTTTGTATTTAACGATCTAAACTATTACGATTTTTATGATTTAAAAAGGCTACTTGAGGATATTTCACTTAATACTAATAAAGATTTGCAAGGTAACTCAATTAAATTATTTGAATTAAAAGTTGTACGATTTGTTAAAAATAGTACAGAAACTTCAGAATATTTTACTTACGATGTAAAATATTCTGAAGAAGATGAATGGGTTACTGTAAAATCAAAGATAATCCCTAAGCTTAAAACTCGCACAGATAATAATAATTTCAATTAATAATTTAATTAAAAACAAAATATTGTTCCCCGGTGCTATTCTGGGTTTTACGAAAGTTGAGTGCACATTTCTTGGAAGTTTTTTTTATTATGTTAGATATACTTTCTGACTTTTCATTTTCTAATTGTAAGTCAGTTATACTTACGTAATTATTAAAAACGTACAACTATAAGACTGAAATACTTTTTTTTATACTACGTCGGGAGCCGTACAAGCATACGGCCCACCTGATGTAAAGCGGGTACCGTAGCCTATTAATGCTTGCGATATATTAATTATCACTCGCGTGATGCCTCCTCTGCTGCTTACACAGCAACTCCTCGGGAGCTTACTGGTGACCTCACTCACACGCAGGAACACAACAACCCTCTAGGTAGTTGTTATTTGGCTGCGGTTTTCTGTGAGGTGGAGGTACTTCCCCAGACGGGCTGCTTTGACGCGCCCTACCTCTCTTAAACTACTTAAAAGTTGTTCTAACATTCCTTAGGTTTGGTATAATAAACCCTATGACTGAGATTATTTTTAATTACTTAGTTGTTATAATTGTTTTTAATAAGTCCATCTATAAGTCTGACTTTAAGGAATCTTGTGGTATTTAGAAAGAAAAATAAAGACTATGTTGTATCCTATTTTAATTAATTTAGTATTGAATAGTTTCTATAAAAGTGTATTCATGGTAAAAGTAGGCTTTAATGCAAATCTTGAATGCCCTAGGAGAATTACACTGAAACTGTAGTTTATGAAACCGTAATAATATACACACTCATGTCAGCTATAACTATGTCACCACTGTAATTTTTATTTTATCGAAAAAAAAAAAGCATTTGTAAAGCATTTGTTTGATTCATTCATCTAACACAACAAAGGTCATAACTACATGAATTTTCATTTTCTAGCGCAACAACGCCGCAACTGGTAGGTCTTAAAATGAAAATGTTTTTTTTTTACAAAGATGTGAATTGGGTATTAAAAAAAAATGAGTTTTTTATTAAGGCAAAAGTTCAAATTACAATAATTAAATACCGAAATAGTTATAAGTTGTATGAAATGTTAAAAATCATCAGTAGTGTTAAGAAAAAATCTTTAAACTGGCGTAGTGTAAAAATTACAAATTTGCAGTTGTGTCGCTGTCGCTCATACATGTAAAAGGGATAAGGCTCTCCACACACCCCTATTGTTGGAACATGTACATATTATGTATTAATTCGTTTTAAATTTAAAAAGTTTTGTTCGAAGAGACTACAGCTTGTGCATGTAAGGTAATATGTGTGCACGTCATCAAAGTCCTATCTTTCTGCAGAAATCTACAATGCATTCTAAAGTCCTTCAAAAAGCACTAATTTATTAAATTTTTGCCTTTTAGTGATTTTTAAAGATAATGTTTTGGCTATGTAATTCAGTCCAAATTTATATACTTATCAATTATTGCTCGAATAATATGGACTCGATGGTTATAGGTTAATAGCTGTTCTAACGAATGCGTAATTAATGAATCAAAAATATATGTATACACACATTCATAAACGTACAATACAATATTTTAAATATACATAATTATTTTTAAATATCTAAAGTACGACTCCGGGTATTATGTACTACGTTAGTACATAGTAGTTCAATGGATGTACTCAGCAATTTCATAATAGTTGGTCACAATAAACGGTATTATTTTCTTCCATAATTTTTTTTTCTTCATTATTGTGATGAGTTAACTACGACTAGTTACTAGACTGATCATGATCACCTGCTAACTTAGTACGAGTTCAATTTATTACTTTTCTGTATAAATAATGATGGTATTTAGGTACGGTATAATGATGGTACGGAAGATAGGTAAGTAATCTAGGAGCACTGAGTCCTTCATTTCGATCATGGTGAGAATTTATTATTCCTCTGTGAGAATATGTTGAAGACATTTGTCTTAAATGTATCTCTTGACTAAGATAGGCAGGGTCGGACTGGGCCGGAAGGGCACGGGTGGCTGACCACAAGCCCGGGGCCCGAGACTAAATACTCTGCTAGATGGGATACTATCGGAAAATACTGAGATATACAAATTGAGATAAACAAATTATATGTATGTATGTATATCTTCACGCCAAGTCCCTTGCGGGGTAGGCAGAGAGAACCGAGCGCCATAAGACGCGGTCCTTGCATACTTCACTCGCTTCTGTGACATTCATAGCTCTTTTCATGCACGCTCGCCGGTTCCTGGGGCTTCTGACATCACCTTCTGATAAAACACGACCAATTTGGTCATGGTATGTTAGTCTCGGCCTTCCTCGGCTCCTAAATCCTTCCACTTATGCATTGTATATCTGTTTCGTCATTCTTTCGTCCCGCATTCTTTCTACATGTCCGAACCAACGGAGCATGCACTTTTATATCTTAACACCGACACTCTTTTAGACCAACTCTTTCTCTCACGTCTTCATTACGAACGCGGTCAGCAAGCGTTATGCCACAAATTTTGCGCAATGCTCGCATCTCGACCGCATTTATTCTACTTTCATGCTCTATCTGCCATACCCAGCTCTCACTTCCATAAGTTAGCGTTGGAATTAGCACCGCGTTGTGTACAGCGAGCTGTGCCTTCTGGCTTACATTTCGGCTGCCTAGAAGTTTACCCAACGCTCCATTCACCCTATTCCCGGCACTCACTCGTCTCTCCACATCAGCGGTGTACCTTCCATTGCTGCTAAAAGCACTTCCAAGATATACAATCTCATTCACTTGCTCCAACACTACATCATCAACCATAATCCTAGTGTTCGTTCTGGTTGACTCTCTTTCAAATACCATTATCTTTGTTTTCTTCGCATTCAATTGTAAGCCTTCAAACAATCATCTTTCATTGTTGTAACTAGTGTTTGCAGTTCGGATGGTGATTCTGCTATTAATGCTGCATCGTCTGCATAAAGCAGGCAGTTGACCACTGAGTCACCCATTCGCATTCCCACATTCATATTTCTTATTCTCTGAAGACAACTGTCCTGATACAGGATGAACAGCCGAGCCGACAGCACGCATCCCTGTCTGACACCAATGTTGACATCATACCAGGGCGACAAGCTGCCGTCCACCCGCACACATGCTGTACAATCCTCATAAGTGGATTGCACAGCACGGAGTAGGTCACCGTCAACCCCATATCCGGGCAAAATGTTTCAGAGATTCTTTCGCACGACTCTATCAAATGCTTTCTCAAAGTCCACAAAACCGCAGAAAACCTTCTGGTCCAAAGCCAGATGCTTCTCTACGATGTTGCGGAGTGAAAAAACTTGATCCGTACATCCTCTGCCGCTTCGAAATCCACCCTGTGCTTCCCAAAGCATTCCATCGGATTTCACCCTCATTCTCCTTTCAATGATTTTTCCATACACTTTAGCTGCTAAGCTGATCAAACTGATGGCCCTATAGTTGGCGCAGTCCATACGTGAGCCCTTGCCTTTATACAAGGGCACGATGACTGCGCGTCTCCAATCGCTCGGGACCCTTCCGGTTCTCCAGCATAATTTGCTCAAAAACCAGAAGGCGTTCCTAACGCAGGTACCACCTAGCTTGATCATCTCAGCTGTTACCATATCGATTCCCGCTGACTTTCCATCTTTCAAACTTCGTATCGACCATTCAATCTCATTCATAGTAATGTCATCATGGTACGCTGGCAATTCCGAGTCAATCACAGACTCATTCACAATGCCAGCGTTATGGGCATAATCATACATTTCTCTAAAATATTCACTCCACCGTTCTAACACTTCCTGAGTGTTAGCAAGAATGCCACCGGCTTTACATCTTATCTTGTCCAGTCTGGATGCTGACGAACCACTTCGAGACTTCTTTACCTCTCTCCAGAAGAGTTTGGTATTTGCCTCGAAGTTCTTCGTCAGCTTCTCTTCCTCAATCATATGTAGTCTTTCACGCTTCTCTTTCACTAAAGCTTTGGAGTCATTCTTGCATCGACGGTATATTTCTTTCTTCATTTCTTTCATACCATCACTCTGGTGCAAAGATGATACGTAATCCAGCTACGCTTTCCTCTTTTTTTCCACGTAGGATTGAACCTCCGCATCCTTCCAGGCATCTCCTCTTAGTGTTTTACGTCTCTTTGCGCATCCACATGCTTCTTTCGCACTGTCCACCATACTTTCTTTCAGAACTTTCTGTCGGAAAGACTCGCGTTCGCTAGTCTTTCACTGACTAGATGTACATACGTACTCCTCACACTTTCATCTTCCAATTTTTCACTTCTTATTCTTTCATGGTCTCCGAAAGGAATACGCACTCGCCAGTGCCTCCACTTCTTGAAAAGGCCCACAAATCGGCTTATCACCAGATAGTGGTCCGTTTCAAGAGTGGGACCTCTGAAGGCTCTTGTATCCATTAACGACTTTCGGAGACGTCCATCTATCAAAATCAAATCAATCACACTTTTCTGTTCATTCCGTCTCCATGTGTAAGTGTGAATATCCTTGTGATGGAAGAGCGTGTTCGACACAAGGAGGTTTCGTTCCATACATATGTCTAAAAGTAACTTACCAGCATCGTTCACTCTCTTATCTCCATATGGACCAAGCACAACCTCATAACTGCTTCGCTTGGTCCCAACGCATCCATTCAGATCACCACACATAATTATTCGTTCACTCGCTTCGGCCAAATGCAGAATACCCCTAACAGTCTCCCAAAACTTCTCGAGCTCCTGGGGATCAGCAGAGCTCACAGGAGCATATGCTGCAACTAAAAACACTCGCGTAATCCCCAGTTTTATCTTAACCCAGAGAAGTCTTTGGACCTACTAAATCGTAATCTTTCACACCAGCGGCCAAGCCAGATGAAAGCACAACACCTACGTCAGCGCTGGCATGAACGTCCTGGTCCACCCCGGACCACAGGGCCATCATGCTACCGGGAAGATCTTCGGTGTCGCTTCCCTTTCGCTTGGTCTCTGACACACACAAAGCATCTAGGCATCTTACGTTCATTATATCTATCAACTCATTCATCTTATCTTTTAGACCACATTTCACATTCCATGTGCCTATACGACACTCAGCTCTCCTCGACCCGCCGGGATGGGCGTTGCGTGGTGGGTAGCGGCCCCTACCGCCGCATGCCCTAGATTTCGCACCGACGGGGGCGGATCGGTGTGCGTCGCCTCCGGGGGACGCCCTAATCCGCGCGTCTGTGCGGTTTGGGTCCAGAATTGCAGTCCACAGTGTTGGACTGGCAGGGTCGCGGCGTGCACGCTTCTGGTACCGACCCGTAAACAAATTATAAAAATTAATTATCAACGATGTAATAAATTATTAGGTACGGACAATAGCACATCAGGTTACCCACTACCAGTATAAAATGACTTCCCTTAATAGGCGAGTTTCATATAACCCGAGCGAAGTTCAAGGTCAATGTAGGACTTGCAAATGCAAGCCTCTCCGACTCAGATGTGGATGATTGTTGGAAAGTTTTGAAAGCAAGTATGGTGGATAGTGCAAAAGAAGCTTGTGGATGCGCAAAGAGACGTAAAACAGCGAAAGGAGATTCCTGGTGGGATGCGGAGGTTGAATCCTCCGTAGCAAGAAAGAGGAAAGCGTGGCTGGATTACGTATCATCTTTGCCCTTAAATGAAAATATGAGAGATAAGAAGAAAGAAATGTATCGTCTATGCAAGAATGAAACCAAGGCTTTAGTGAAAGAGAAGCGTGAAAGACAAATTATGAATGAGGAAGAGAGGCTGACGAAAAACTTCGAGGCAAATACCAAACTCTTTTGGAAAGAAGTAAAGAAGTCTCGGAGTGGTTCGTCGGCATCCAGAATGGATAAGATAGAGTCTAAAGCTGGTATCATTCTTGCGAACACTCAGGAAGTGTTAGAACGGCGGAGTGAATATTTTGAAGAAATGTATGAGTATGCCTCGGACGCTGACAATGAGAGTGAGTCGGATGCTTACTCCACGTTGACGGCGTCCGACGAAGGCATAACTATGGATGAGATCGAATGGTCGATACGAAGTTTGAAAAATGGAAAATCAGCGGGAATTGCTCTGATCACAGCTGAGATGATCAAATTAGGTGGTACTTACGTCCGGGGCGCCTTCTGGTACTTATGCAACCTATGCTGGAAAACTGGAAAGGCCCCAATGGACTGGAGGCGCGCAGTCATCGTGCCCTTGTATAAAGGCAAGGGGTCACGCATGGACTGCGCCAGCTATAGGGCCATCAGTTTGATCAGCTTGCCCCAGTAGAGAGCGAAGTCTCGATTTAATGCGCTTCAACGCTGAAAATCGTCTCTCAGAAGTCACTTGCGTGAATGAAATTGTGAGAATTACACATATGCAACTTATAATGTGATGTACATGCCGATATCCATGCATGTTATACTATGATAAAAGTTTACATGCACGCAACTTTGACAGACGTCCAAACCACTTCTGAAAAAACACATGACGTCCTTTGTTGTTTGGTCTAAGACATCTTCGTCGTCTTCTTCTTCACTTTGTGAATCTGAGTCTTGCTTATCTTGCCTAGAAGAAATGAGCTCATCCCAAAGAGTTTTAGACTGTTCATGAAAATGATTTGCAAAAGATTCCAGTTCTTTTGATAGCAACTCTCGATCGACATTTGCAATTGATGCGACAGACTTTTTAGTGCGTCATTAGGAATCCCATTTTCGTTGACTTTTTTGAAGTTTTTCGGGTCCAAACAAGCGGCATCTTTCATTAAATCTTCATTGCAGATGAATTTTTCAAATTTTTTCATTTATTTTAACTAAAGCTGTATTAATAATGACTTTGTAGACAGAAATAGAATAGAATATGAAACAATGAAACATGTAATGCGTTACGCTAAAATATTTTGATTTTTTTTGCTGAACTGCGATAAATTTGATCATCAACTTATTTAGACGTGTACGTCTAAATAAGTTGATTCGATCAAATTTATCGCAGTTCAGCAAAAAAATCAAAACTACTTTCAGGAGGTGGCTTGCTCCGGTTCAAGTTTCAACCATTCCATTTCTCTCTAATTGTATGAACGAACTATCTGATCTAGTTTTAGTTACATTTAGGTCGCAAGAGCTGGAACCTAGCCTGCGCGCTATCCTACGGTTGCCGCAAGCCAGGCCCGTGGGGGGCCCGCGAAGGCTGGGGCCCGGCTGGCAAATGCCACCTTGACTATATGGCCAGTCCGACGCTGAAGATAGGTATACACTATGATGTGTAACCAATGCAAGGAGGCCATATACTTACTAGATATAAGCATAATCTTGTGTTATTAACAGATTTCTTCCAGCCAACCGTAATCGTTGTGGAAAAAAATTAAATACCGAAATAACAATTATATGTGCCAACTACTAAATTAAAAACTGATACTTACAGTTAAAAAACAAAATTTTAAATGTAAGAAAAACACAAGAAAAAAAAAGAAAATACTAATAATAATAATAAAAAACAATTGAATAGAACTATAAAACACACAAAGCCAGTGGTCACCATATTGTAGCAACTAAGACAGATCAATGCATACATACATGTAAAAGGGATAAGGCTCTCCACACACCCCTATTGTTGGAACATGTACATATTATGTATTAATTCGTTTTAAATTTAAAAACTTTTGTTCGAAGAGATCACAGCTTGTGCGTGTAAGGTATTATATGTGCACGTCATCAAAGTCCTATCTTTCGGCAGAAATATAGAATGCATTCTAGTCCTTCGAAAAGCACTAATTTATACATTTTTTGCCTTTTAGTGATTGTTAAAGATAATGTTTTGGCTAAGTAATTCTGTCGCAAATTTATATACTTATCAATTATTGCTTGAATAATGTAGACACGATGGCTATAGGTTAATAGCTGTTCTAAAGAATGCGTAATTAATAAATCAAAAATATAATATATACACACATTCATAAACGTACGATACAATATTTTAAATATACATAGTTAATTATTTTTTAATATCTAAAGTACAACTCCATTCATTTTTTGTTCCAAATTCTATGTTAAGGAGGGAATTATCGAGTACAGATTTTATAGTATGTAATTGCAATAAATATAATAATTGCTAAATGATACACAAATAATTATATAATAATATGAAATAATTCTGCATTCTTTCTTTTTTATATTTTTTAGAACAATTTTTACACGATTTTACAACGCATGAAGGCATTTTTAGCCAGTAATGCGACGTTGAAGATCTGGGTTCAAATAGTGCATGTACCTACCTATTTTTCAGAGCTATACGCGAGCGAAGTCGCGAGCAGCAGCTAGTAGTTAATAAGAGATGCCTACAAAATATATGTGATATTGGTAACCAATGAGTTTGGTAAATTTAACTAAGTACAATATTTTTTAGTCACGTGTACGTGTCACACACAGGATTTCAAGGCCGGGCGAGCCGCGTTCGCTTTGAAGGTACCTCGGCCGGTCGCTATTGGCTAAAGCCCGCTATTCACGATATGATATCGGTTTCTTTTATATAACTGTTAATATATTAATTGATTTTACATTGGTCTTGATTGAGAATGGACCTTATTGCTTATAGTGTTGATAAGATCCGTGTAGCATATTTATTTGTTTTTTTCTCTCTTAATCTAGACAATTATTATATAATATAGTTAATGTTCACATGTACAGAATAAGATCGAGAGAGACTGGTGACAATGATAGGCAGAAGCCGGTCGCTCAGTACACCAGTCCTCTTCCCGCAACATCTTAACATTGCGATACACTGATTGCCTATTATCACGATTCGATTTTAAAAATATGTAAGTATACAAAAAAAATACATATTATTACAAGCTAATTAAGGTGCAGGATTATTTTAAAGTTTTGGCCAGATTAGGTAATTTATTTAAGAATGTAGAACTAACGAGTTTACAAGTAGGTAGGTGTTGTGCATGAATGAGTGTGGTGTGTGTTGTAAGTGTAGAGTGTGAATGGGATGTGTGTTACAGTGGGTAGTGGTGGTGTGGGGTAAAGTGAGCATGATGAAGGTAAGAGGAGACTCAGTAGACACGTGTATTCTCAGATTAAGTAGGTTGTGGATAAGTAATCCAAATAAATATTCATTATTAACTGTAACAGTATTAGGTTACGATGAATGAGGTATTCGGTATCGTCATAATTTAATCTTTGAGGATGGTTGATGACTTGTTTCTTGCACACGTATTTTGTAATAAATCTAGTACTTTATGCAGCTTTTTATAAAGAAACGGGCCTAGAAAACGAAAGAAACGTTGGGAAAAAGCTGTCCTAAATGAACACGTGTTTGGTAAATGAGTGCGACGAGAAGAAGAAGAAGCGCAACTGAAACCAGCGACAGCGTGCTGCTTCAGAACCGTTGCGAGAATAAAGAGCTGTCGTACTGAGAGGACTTGACAGTACCGATATAATTCGAAAGTTGAGAATAAAATTGGTTTGAAAGTGCACACCTTTAATAGAGCTCTTTGGGCATGTTCTAACTTTAATAAAGCGGTCTTTGCGGCACCGCCCCAAGATGTAATACAGTAGGTAAGCGACGGTTGACAGAGTGAGGTATAAACCACAAGACAATATCGGTGGCGATCTAGGGTGGAGGCAATTGGGAATTAGTATTAATATTATGGAAATATATTTCTTAAACTTACCATTAAGCCGAGAATTGGCGAATTTTGTCATTACTTATTGTTTGAGTAATGTTTGTTCCGAGCGGATCGAACCCGCTATCCTCGGTGTTAAGGTTGACACTGAGGATGTAAACAAAGACGCTAGTACTACCTACCTAAGATTGCACCGCCCAGGCTTGTTTATTACAAGTAAAAATAAACAATGCCTAATAAATAACAATAATGCCTACTGGGGGTACCACGTAAAAAAACACGCCTCCAGATTCTATCTCGGAGGTTGTGGGGGTAAGTCAAGGCAAAGAAATGAAAATAATGATCAAAAATTATCATGTCGTCTGTGTCCCGCTTTATAGTACGAAGCTACTCTGTGCTGTGCCCCCCCACCCCCGCCCCCGCCCGCCAGACGCACAGTGGATGATTTATTACTACTAAGGAGGACGAATAACGATACGGTTGTGCGATCTGCAAACCAAATAGGTACTTACTTTCTACATACTTTCAGCAGTCTTTTTTGTTAATTGTATGAACTGAAGCGGTCACTCATTATAGTTTTGTTCACAGATTAGTAAATAATGTTTTGTTATAGTTTTAATTTGTTTGTCAACAGATCCACCTGCAATGGAAGACCACATATTATGTGATAATATTACGAATAATAATCTTGTAATAGAGTTTCTATGCAATTGGGGCGTGTCAGAGGATATTCAAAAAGTTTTTAAAGGTATGTGTCTTGTATTTTATATATTTTTTATATTAGACATCAACAACATCAAAGGTTTATTGATCCGTTGCTAGCCTTTTTAAAGAGATATATTATGTACTTGTATTTTGGCGTCACAAATTCTCGCCATTGAATTTTTGTAGGGGATAAAATTTGTGATGACCTTCGCCTGTCCCTAGTAGTACTACCACTTGCTCACATAATCAGAATTTTTGTGTAAATACGTCACGCACGTCACACATTCTTAATTTTGTCGTGACGACTTTATCGGGAGCCGGTGGTGTACCGACATGTCGGCGCCCATAATCTGTCGTCACCGGCATATCGTTGTCGTGTCGGTCAGTGAAAAAGCGCTATAAGCAGCTTTTTATATTTGCATGCCCCGATATCGATCGAATTAAATTTTTTTGGACAACACGAAAAGATTTTGGGCTCAGCTTTAGATTAAGTAACACCTGATATCAGCACCATATTTTTTTTATGAATAGCTTTACTAAAGAAGATTAAATCACTAAAATTTTAAGGCACGGAGATGCATAGTTTTTACGCTAGAATTTATTGAAATTTACAATGTTATTTCAAAGAATCGTAATAAAATCGCCATGTTTGATATAAATTATCAAAACGTTTCATTATAAGCATTAGAAACGTCAAACTCAACGTAACAATGTATGTCAAGTGCATTTGTAACTGAAAATACAAGAATAAACAGTGAAATGGAAATAAACATCGTATTTGTCAAGTCAATATCGCTCGTCCGCCATTTTGTTTCATTTGGTAGAATTATTGTTAAGATGATTATTATAATGACACAAAACGTTTGGGCATTTATCATTTGTCAAATCTTTCAAACAAATAAAAATTTTGTAATAAGTATAGCAACAGTAATCTCAGTTGGTTAGGTTAGGTTAGAGTATGACAAACAACGCACGAGCCGAGCGAGCGAAGCTAGCGTGCCGCGGCAGCGGCCGGCGAAGTGCCAGAAGCGAATCTTTGCCATTTTGAAAAGTGTCATTATAAAAAGTAGACCAAACATACAGTTGGCAACTGTGAGGTTGGGAAATAAAACAAAATTATACGAAAAGTTGGCAAAATATTATTCAAAGTGATTGTTCGAATTTGAAAGATTGTAGGTGACATAACCTCAAAAAATTAGAATGTTAATAACTTTAAAACTATGCGTTTCCGTGTTATAGTTCCCTCCTCTGGGGGTTCCTCTCCCCTCCCCCTCGCCCCCCTCCCCACTCCCCTCCCCTTTTACGGTGTTACTTAATCTAAAGTGCTTCCAGATTTTGGGGTGTAAGGACTCGCTAACAGGTAGAGAGCCCAAGCCAACCTGACCTGCACGTGGTGCATCCTTCTGACTAACGAACGAGACCCTGGCGAAAGAGAGGTAGGGCACAGCGTATTTAAGCTGGGCCGACTGGGGAAGTACCTCCACCTCACAGAACACCGCACCCAAATAACAATCTCCGAGGGTTGTTGTGTTCCCGCGTGTGAATGAGGTCACCGGTGTGCAGTGGAGGTGCCGGCGCACGGACGATGTTTTGTGTCGCTAGCGTTTATATTATCGCTCCAAGGCGGTAACCGCTTCACATCAGGCGGCCGTATGCTTGTTCGCCACCCGACCTAGCATAAAAAAACTAGGCAGTGGTGACGATGAGACCGCATTTTGTACCTGCCAAAATATTTCTGTATGTACACACAGCGACAGATCCAGCTATGCAAAACAAACACATTTCGCCTTTGCTACTACGACATAAGATGCATGAGTGTATACTGTATAGTTTGACGTTTCGCTGTGTGTACAGTTATATATTTTTTCTGTGTGCAATAAAGTGTATTTTTTACCAGACAGAAAAAGAGGTTTTTCATAGATTTTTTTTTGTATTGTGATATTTTTTATCTTGTGGGCGGGTGGATATTGGTTTCTAGTCGAGCTATCTTCGTGCTCTTCCTATCTTTCTCTACACCGATTTTTGAATCACTCGCCTGAAACTCTACGCGATGGTGAACGGTTCGAAACTAGAACTCCTGGGCCACGTTAGCTATTGGCAGGATGCACCACGTACTTACACCATGGTCTGTGTTTTTACTCTAATAATGCTTTTCATTGCTACCTTTTCAGACAATGATATTGATCTATTTTGCTTAGAAAACATGTCAGAATCTGACATTCATGAATTAATACCATCAACGAGGATTAAAGATCGAATCAAGTTTCGAGCTGGGCTTATCGCCTTTAGAAAAGAAAATAAGTCCATAGTAAGAACCTTATTTTTTGGTTTATGCTCATGTATGTCTATTTGTCTTTTGCTTAAATATGTGGTCACAGCATAATATTACTTTTACAGAGTACGTGTTCATTGGATACAGAATCTATTGCTTCTGATTTGTCAGTACCAAATTCGGATAGTGGAGAAAGCTCAAATTTTAGTAAACGAAAGGTTAGTTAATTATTTGTTTCCAAATTAATTGTAATTTTTCTTTGACGTATACATCATATGTTGCTGCAAATACTTACATCATTTCAATTTTGCTGAAATGGAAATTTCTTTTTATTACTGACTTATTTTATAATGATTAATGATTCATGAAATGCTTGGGCCGTTCGTGAAATATGAATTTACAAATTTTATTAAGACAAGTTAGGGTGTACCGAAGGAGGTCGTGACTTAGGCCGTGTCTGCACCGCGATATTTCACCACGCGGTTTATACTCTAAATTAAACATAGAGGTGATAAACAAAAGCGAAATTGCCATACACAAACTACCTAGGTACTTTGTTTACCGAAAGTGAACTGTTTTGTGTGTGAACTGCTACCTAAACGTCCAGCTTGGTGGAACTTTTTGTAAATTGTTATAACGCTGTATTTTATCGATTTAGCTGTGCCCGCGACTTCGTCCGCGCGGAATAGTTTTTTTTTATTATTTCGTTTTTCATATTTTACGCAGGAACCCTAAATTATTATTATTATTTACGGGATAAAAAGTACCCTATATTGTGCTCTGAACAGTCGTCTACTTACCAGTGAAAGTCCCGTCAAAATCGGTCCAGCCGTTTTAGAGATTTGCCGGAACAAACAGACAGACAGACCGACAAAAATTGTAAAAATATTCATTTTGGTGTATGTACCGTGTATATATCCATATACATTTAGTAAAAAGCGGTTATTTTAATATTACAAACAGACACTCCAATTTTATTTATCTGTATAGACCATAACCATACATAACCAAATAAATAGTGCATTGTGTAAATTCATATTTTTTTTAAATAAGTAGGTACACGCTCCAATCTTATCGAGGGCTTTAATTTCTCGAACCTGCAGCGACAGGTTATATTTTTTTATGACCACCCAGAAACTGCAATAATTAACAAATGGGATTTTGTTCATAATATGCCCAAGCATTTCATGAAATGATCAAATTCTACGATTTGGCCACGACATATTATACGTAACAGGATATTTTTGTTTAGGTTGTTGATTTAGAGACAATATTAAGGAGTAATTGTCCTGGAGAATTATGTCTAGCTAATATTAAAAAGAATAATAAATTAGATTCTCCCAGCCGAAACAACTTGGTGAAATCAGTTGTACAATATTATATGAAAGAATTGGGCTTTATGAGAAAAGAAGATTTTCAAGATATTGCACAGCAAATTGTAGCACTAATTCCAACTGAAGTCATCGTTAGTTATTCTATAATTAACTACTAGGGAAGTTAGGGCCTGCGGCGCAAACGCAAGCGCGCTTTTTATCTTTTAAATAGGTAACAGCAAGCTGTGTAGCAAGCGCGCTTGGAAACTTAGTGCGTCAATCTAAAAAATGCTTGGGCATTTCATTTTATAATTAAATAAAATTAAAAAAAATAAGTTAAAAAAGATAACTTAGTAAAAATTACCAAAAAAATGTTGAATATTCAAAATTTAATATTTAAAAAAATAAGTTACTTTTTAAAAAATAAACTGAAAAATTTTGATATTTGATATAAAAAATATAAAAAGCCTAATCACGTCTTCAGAGTACTACCACTGCAAAAGCACTGCTCACAGTAGGGACAAATCTTCTTGGACCGATTTTTCTGGAACAAAACTTCTTTTTTTGAAAAACAAATTTCAACTGGCACAACTACGACATCTAGGCTACACGATCACGAAAAAAGGTGGTTTCAAACTATTTTGGTTTTGGAGAAGTAGAGCGTACAAAATACCGAGAAACTGGAGGTCGACCTCACATATTGCTCGCTTGCTATCGCGCGCTTGCAATAATACATATACAAAGAAAATAAACATTTCGCTTGTGTGTCGCCACCCCCGCTGTCAACGCAGCACTCCTTCCTACTAGTGATCTCACTTACGCGGACACGACAACCCTCTAGGAGGCTGTTAATTGGCTACGGTGCTCTATGCGCCCTACCTACCTCTCTTTCGCCAGAGCCTCGTTTATCATTCAGCAGGCTCTTGCTTCAAAGATGATGATAAGCTACTTACGTACACCCCAAACCGTAATCATGTTATAAAGATAAATATTGGTCACTTATTTCGTAAAAAAAAATACTGTCTGCCGTAATCATTGCTTAGATTTACACTTCTATAAAGGAAGTAGGTAGTCGTCCAAGTTTGATTGTTTTTAGTAATGCTAAAAAGTTGAGGTTAATATTCCTTGTATATGTCACCGTAAAATTGTGACAATCGTCAGATTATAATCTCAACGCGGGAGATTGTAAACTAACGTTAGGTTTAGGTTAGGTTAGTTTGTAAACCAACTACATTTATTATAATCTGACGGTTTTTACAATTTTATGGTGACATATATACTGTTCCGACCTGGTTACACTTTTCAAGTTTCCAGTAGAGCAATAAATTAGTTTCAATATTTTTTACCATTATCTCATTTCTTTACAGAACCAAAGTGAAGTTCCCACGCAATTAAATTTGCACAGAGAAGCCCAATCTTTGAAAGGAGGAAGATGCCAGCCAATGGTAATTGTGGTGGGTGCTTCGATTAATGAATTAACCGATTTTTATGTGTCTTTTGACAACATATTGTATAAATTGGATTCTTTTTTAAAAGCTTTGGATGTTTGTTTCAAAACATTCCATACCCTTGACGCTGAATATCCCTTAGAATCAATTCACGTTTGGACGTTTATCCAGAAATATTTTTATAATATCCACTTAAAAACCGATAGAAAACTTTCAGGAGTCTCAGCTTTCATATCGGATTTAAAATAAGTTGAAAACGCACGGAAAATTATCAAAATCTCTGTTCACGGTCACACACTGGCAAGCCTGTATTATTTTGGTAGCTTTTAAAGTTGATCCTCCTATTTATAACTATAAGTTTGCAGCAAATTTCAACATGTATCAGTGTTTTGTTTGTCATACTTTCATTGAAAATTATAAAAGCTTTTTTGTACACTTAAAACATTTTCATAATTTAAGTGCTAGTTCACTTTACCGCTGTGAACAATGTGACTATAATCGAGAGTTTCAGAATGTAAGGTCTTTCAGACGTCATATGATTTCAGAACATTGTGCCGTACAATCTTCGTCAAATGACGAGCTTGCTGCACACGATGCTTGCCCTTATATTGACAATAATAATTTTCGGAGTCCGATTCTTAATAATATTCCTGAGGTTAACGAGATATTAGCAGTAGATACCCCATACAATAAATATCATGAAAATACTTTATGTGCTGCCAAAAATAGGTTAAAAACATCAGCGGCATCTTTAGCACTTTCTTTGTACAGTGATGCTGGAATAAATCGCAAAACATCTCAAAAAATATTACAAAGCATTCAAGTGCATATTACGAAAATTATTGGTGAAATTTTAGAAAACATAATAATGTCTTATACTGATGATTTAGACCAGAATGAAATTCACGAAATAATCAGATTAATTACAGATCCATTTGCCGATTTAAAGACAGAATATCAAATAATACAATATTATTCCGATTTAGGGTGTTATATTCGTCCTGAAAAGTATATAATTAGTGAAAATGTTTCTGCAAACTCAGTTAATACTACAATAATGCTCGCTCCTAAATCCTATACTGGTTCTAAGGTTCCATTAAGGGTAGTTATTAAAAAGATATTGGAATTACCCAATTTTTTAAAAATTATTACAGATTCGTTACAGCCTGGCGAAGACGCCACCTTGAATTTTATACAAAGTTCAATTTGGCAACGAAAAATTGCAGATAAAATTGGAAAATTGTGTTGCCCTATTTTTTTGTATTTCGACGAATTCGAGTGTAATAATCCATTAGGAAGTCACGTTGGTGTACATTCAATATCAGCTGTATATTTTCAGTTTCCTACTTTACTACCTGAATTCCTTTCTTTGCTAGATAATGTTTTCGTAGCGATGTTATATAATTCATCCTATAAAGTATACGGCAACCATTCTGCTTTCTATGAACTCATAAAAGAGTTAACATTTTTAGAAAAAGAAGGCATAGAGATAAATGTAACTTCACAATTTAGTATTAAAATATATATCATACTTGGCATGATATTGGGAGATAATCTCGGACTAAACACAATTCTTGGATTTTCTAAATCATTTAGTTCTAACTTCTATTGTAGGATCTGCAAAGCTCATAAAAGTATAATGGTTAAACAAACAAAACAAGACAATTCACTATTAAGAAATCGTCAAAATTATTTAGAGGATGTTGAACATTCTGACGTTACAGACACTGGTATAAATGAATATTGTTGTTTTAATAATATTCCTAGTTTTCATGTCGTAGATAACTGTAGTGTCGACATAATGCATGATATTTTTGAGGGAGTGTGTCATTATGATTTAGCCCAAATTATTTTCCATTATACAGAAATATTACACTACTTTGATTTAGACACATTAAACAACCGTTTAAAATTATTTGACTATTCTGTCACTGAGTTGAACAACATGTCTGTTTGTATTAAACGTGAACATTTAGTTCGTAGTAAATTTAAAATGTCTGCTTCGGAAATGATGTCGTTTGTGCACTTATTTCCTTTAATGGTGGGAGATTTAGTACCGGTTGACGATTCAATATGGCAATTTTTAATAACATTATTGAAAATAATTGAGATTATCTTAAGTAACGTTTTACATACACCTATTATAAAAATGTTAGAATCTTTAGTATCAGAACACCATGAAAGCTATGTAACACTTTTTAAAGACACTCTCAAACCAAAACATCATCTGATGCTCCATTATCCATATGTTATGGAGCAGGTGGGGCCCTTAAAGCAATTGTGGTGTATGCGATTTGAAGCTAAACATAAACAATTAAAAAATACCGCTAATATTATAACTTCTAGGAAAAACATAGCCCTGACATTGTTAATAAAGGAACAACTGGCATTTGCGAACAGGCTTTATAATAAAGATGGCTTGGAGCTTAGGTTGGATTTTGGAAAAGCTACTTTTAACGATCCACATGTTGATATTGCTCAAATTGTTGATAATACTTTTTGTAAAGAAGATATTGACGTAAGTTGCACCTATCAATGGATATGTTACAAAGGTACAAAATACAATCCTGGAATGATACTTGTTACGAGTAACGAAAATGGTTTCAAATTTTATAAATTAATTTATATTTTGCGTTCCAAATCTGCTTTCAGTTTTTATTTCATTTGTAAATATTTGAATTGTTCTGGTTTTAATGATCATCTACAAGCATATTGCATTAAAGGTGAGAATGATTCTATGCATCTCCATAAACCAGAAAATTTAATTATATCTCCAACTAAAGCTCACGTTATTAGAACAGGAGAATCTTACTGTCGATTTAATTACTTTTGATTTAAAATTATTTTTAATTTCTCTCACTCGTAAAGTTTAGCAATCAAAGCTGTACATAGCGCACTACACTGTTGTTTTAATCTCTTGAGACTGACCTGACTGAAAACATCGCAAGCAAACTACTGCATTAATCGTACATCTAGCGAATGGAAACACTGAAGAATTAATAAAAGTATTATACAGATACATTTATACCTGCTATTCACAGTCTTATAGTTACAAAACTAGATAGTACCAAAAACGGACACTTCAGACGTGATTCAATTTAATAACTACTAAGATGTCAATAATGGCTGTAAATTTATTAATAATATCACTGGAGAATGTATTTAAGTATTTAAAGCCAAATGGTTGATTCTCTGCGAGGTATATTATTAAGTTCACGAGTAATAATACTTTTTCGTTATTAAAGTACTTGGTATAAAAATAAGAAAGAAGGATCTAAATGTTCTATATGTTCTATTTATTTTCACATAGTTTTCAAAATATAGTGCAAACTATTCGAATAGGCGAACTAATGTATGTCACTTTAAACTTGATTAATTGTGTCTATTTGGTACGTGTAAGTGTATAAAATACTTAATAAAAATTATATCACTGAAGAATGTATTTAAGTATTTAAATACATTCTTCAGCGATTTTATTCACTAGTTGTATCATTAACACAGCGGATTGCTGCAGACAGAAAACTTTCAGGAGTCTCGGCTTTCACATCGGATTTAAAATAAGTTGGAAACTCAAGAAAACTTGCCAGTGTGTGACCGTGAACACAGAATCTTATAGTTACAAAACTTGATAGTACCAAAAACGGTCACTTCAGGCGTGATTCAATTTAATAACTACGAAGATGTCAATAGTGGCTGTAAATTTATTAATAATATCACTGGAGAATGTATTTAAGTATTTAAAGCCAAATGGTTGATTCTCTGCGAGGTATATTATTAAGTTCACGAGTAATAATACTTTTTCGTTATTAAAGTACTTGGTATAAAAATAAGAAAGAAGGATCTAAATGACCAAATGTTCTATTTATTTTCACATAGTTTTCAAAATATAGTGCAAACTATTCGAATAGGCGAACTGTATGTCACTTTAAACTTGACTAATTGTGTCTATTTGGTACGTGTAAGTGTATAAAATACTTAATAAAAATTATATTACTGAAGAATGTATTTAAGTTCTTCAGCGATTTTATTCACTAGTTGTATCATTAACACAGCGGATTGCCGCAGACAGAAAACTTTCAAGAGTCTCAGCTTTCATATCGGATTTAAAATAAGTTGGAAACGCAAGGAAAATTGCCAGTGTGTGACCGTGAAAACAGAGATGTGTACACGGTCACACACTGGCAAGTGTATACTGTAAAATTTTGGTAGCTTTTAAAATTGATTTTATAACTACGAGGATGTCAATAGTGGCCGTAATTTTGTTCCTCAAAAATAATTTAATAATTATTCAGTGTAAATTATTCAGTTTAATACATTATTCAGTGATTTTATTCACTAGATGTATCATTAACACAGTGGTTGGATTGCTGCCGAGCATTTTTTTCTAATGTGGGCATCACATTGTCGCCTTAATAAATCCATCACACACCTGCCACTGAAAATACTTTAAAGCCAAACACCACTTCGTTTTTTTTTGGTGATTGCTTATTGTATGTCGTTTGAATATGACATTTATATGACATAATTTTTTTTTACAATCAGTTAATTAGTGACGTCTCATTTTACTAATTATGTGTCTATTTTTTGTAACGAATTAAATTTTAAGAGTATACTGCGCGTCCACTAGCGCCGTAATTTGAAATAAAATAATAGCTGACGAATGAAGATAAAAATGTAATTAGGCGTGGATATCCCTCACGAAGACAATAGAGGAATTTTAGGTCAATACGCCGATGTGTAAATAGTAACTGTTTATTTTTATTTGTATTTACCATTAAAAGTGACCACTTTTGGTGGTTAATCGAATAACTATTACATGTTGATTATTTACATGTTCGCATATTTCTCTAAAAATCCTTTATTGTCTTTGTGAGGCCAAGCCGTTGGCATTACTTACTTCATTCTTTTCTGTTTTTTCTATCTATGATTTTTTCTAAAAATAGCGGCGCTAGTGGATGCGCAATTCCACCTTCGGAGTATATACTTATAATTTTTTGAAGGGTAATTCGTTAGTAGTATGCGGTTTAAATTCTCTAAAAATACAGAGAGGTATTTGATTTGAATGACATCTTTAAAAAATGTTAAATTTATTTCTAACAATTAATTACAGTTCGTTTTCTCAAGTAGTTTGTCCGCTTTGGTAAGCCAAATGGTTGATTCTCTGCGAGGTATATTATTAAGTTCACGAGTAATAATACTTTTTCGTTATTAAAGTACTTGGTATAAAAATAAGAAAGAAGGATCTAAATGTTCTATATGTTCTATTTATTTTCACATAGTTTTCAAAATATAGTGCAAACTATTCGAATAGGCGAACTGTATGTCACTTTAAACTTGATTAATTGTGTCTATTTGGTACGTGTAAGTGTATAAAATACTTAATAAAATTTACGTTATGGTAAAAAAACTTCTTTTATTTAATACGTTTACCTTTTATATATTATCTGATTATGCAGCTTTTGTATTGTCTGTGTAGATTTAATCTTAAGTTTAAATTTTGTTATTTTACTTATTTTAGTTTACTAGTGATAAATAATGCGTGTATGTACATCTGAAATAGCTTATACACATATTGTCAATGTTGTTTTTGGTGTTATGTGTAAGTATTAATTACCGTTGTTTTGTTGATGGGTTTATTATGTTGAACTTTTGCATTTTATTCTAGTGTTTGGGTAAACTCGAATCCCTTTTATTTACGAATAATCCATTAAATTCATTATTATTCACTATATTTTACTATTGTAAGTTACGTATTATTTTCCCGCTATTATCTTCTATTGACCAAGTTTAATGTTGTTTATTTTGTAAATATACAATATATAATAATGTTTATTTTGTAATCGACTACCAATTAATTTTTTTTTTTTTCCAGTTTCTATTTGTTTGATTTGTATTTTATTTGGCAGATAATACCACATCGCTCCTGATATAAACGTTGCAATTCTCTTATTAAATAAGTACATAAAAAGTTAACATTAACACTTAAATTATGTTTACTTTTTTGTAAATTTACCCGAAATTATGATGTTTCCACCAGTTGCGATATGATATTATCTGTCAATTAAACACGCTACAAGTTATATAAATAGGAACTTGTAAAAAAAACTAAACTTATTTGATAGTTGTTTATAAAACTAACACTGATAAAGTTTACATAAGTTGTTTGTTAAAAACACCAAACTTAGCCTGATAATATTTGTAAATGTCATCTGGGAGATAATACCTAACCTGCATTAGTAGAATATACAATGCATAATTGACAAATATAATCAAATCTACTTTAGTATAACATACAAAAGCTGTTTGGTGTATAATGCTAAAATACACTAGTAGAATATACAAAAGCTGAATAGTCGATACTACGAATCCTTGAATAGTAAAATTTACAAAATCCCTCTAGGAAATAAAACCAAATTTTCTCTAGTAGCATATACAATGGCTAACTGATAAATATAACCAAATCAACTTTAAGAAAACATACAAAAGCAATTTGATGAATAATACTAAGTAAACGCTTAGTAGAAAATACAAAAGTCGCATTGTCAATGATACGTAACCTCGAATAGTAAAATTTACAAAAGTCGTGTGGTAGATAATATTAAATCTACCTTAATAGAATATGCAACAGCTAACTGATAAATATAACCAAATTAACTCTAGTAAATCATACAATAGCAATTTGGTGAATAATACCAACTAAACACTAGCAGAAAATATAAAAGCTGAATTGTGAAAAATATGAAACCTTGAATAGTAAAATTTATAAAAGCAGTCTGGTAAATAGTAGCAGATGTACTATAATAGAATTTACAATAGCTAATTGCCGAATATAACCAAACAACTCTAGTAAAACATACGAAAGCATTTTGGTGAAAAATAATAGGTAAAATCTAGGAGAATAAACGACAGGTAATTGATAAATATAACCATATTGACTCTAGTAAAATATGTTAAAGTGAATGATCTACATTATTAAACCTACACTAGTGGAATATACAATACTACTGATAAATGTAACCAACTCAACTCTAGTATAACATACAAAACTATCTTATAGATAATATAAAAGTAACGAAATGTAATTCAGTATGAATTACAAAAATATTTGATCGATAATACGAAAGTAACGAAATGGACGTTCTGTATGAAATACAATAGTAACTATGTCATTATTATAAAATTTAGTAATTATTTTACTAAAGTAACGCAATATTTTTTTTGTAAGAATCTCGACGTAACATAGTTTAAGCAAGACCACTTCGGTAAAAACAACAAAATATTTTGATAAATTTTACCTATAGATTGTAGATATAATATAGTACAGTTTATCATACTAAATAATAAATTTTATTATTTTTACTGGTACTTCATTTAACCTTTTTTGATTGGTAAAATCAACTTAAGTCAAAGGTAGGACCCAGTTCAACCTTCGACTTGTGTTGATTCTATTAGGAATCTGGTAAATCCAACTAATCTTTTTTTTCAGTGCAGCCCAATAAATGGTTGTATAGAATGTTGTGTGTAGCTATGAAAGACTGTCGTTTGGCCAGTCATAGCCTTTTGAATGCATTCATTATCATGTGTTGACTCGTTAGCGCGCAGGTCAGTGGAGGTGCATCGGTGCATCCACGGAACGAATGGAGGGATGCAAATCCTTTATCCACAGGTCGTTCGCCTCAGGCTAATGAATCAAAGGTCTCAGCGTGAGCATATTGTCAATATGAAGCGAAATATTAACGTTGAATGCGCTTTGCCCGGACAAAGCCAGATTAATTCCTATTTAATGTGCAAAGTAAATGGTGGATGGCGGTGTGCATTTAAGTACAGATTCTTGATTGGTCAAATGTGCCATTTCCGCTTCTTTGCAACGGTGATGATTAGGTGTCTATCTTTATACTAATATATAAATATGAAGAGATAGTTAAGATAAGAAAGGGCATGCTCCGTTGGTTTGGACGTGTAGAAAGAATGCAAGATGAAAGAATGACGAAACAGATAAACAATGCGAAAGTGGAAGGATGTAGGAGCCGAGGAAGACCAAGAATAACCTACCATGACCAAATTGGTCGTGTTTTATTAGAAGGTGATGTCAGTAGCCTTAGGAACCGGCGAGCGTGCATGAAAAGAGCTATGAATGTGAAAGAAGCGAGTGAAGTGTGAAAGGACCGCGTCTTATGGCGCTCGGTTCTCTCTGTCTACCCCGCAAGGGACCTGGCGTGAAGATACATACAAGAGCTTGTTTGTTCGTGTAGCGGTTCAATGCTATACCGAGATACGCGCATATGAAGCGGGCTGCATCTAGTAATAATATTGAATTAAAACTAAATATACTTTCAGACAAGATTGAACGTCTTCAATTAAATTCAATCTCTAATTATACCTTTTAGGAAAGACAACAAGCTTACACGGTTACAAGCATACGGCCTACTTGATGTTATGCAAGTTTATGAACTTTCGCAATGCATGAAGTATCGTTCGGGCGTTTTGTCACCCCTACTGTTAAACATAGCAACTCTTTACGAGCTTACTGATAACCTCACTCACTCGCAGGAACTAAAAAATCCTCCACCGAGTTATTTGGCTTATATTACTGCACTCTACTTATTCAAGTCAAACATATTCATGAACATAAATGTTTATCCTATTTGGGAGTCGAACCCACGAGCCTTCGTGTTAACGTAGCTACTGCTATTCCACTACGGGAGTCGTCATTTGTTTATAATTTACGGTATCAAATCAGTTTGTCACATATAGTGGCCATATAATACATAGTTCAATCTTGACAGAACTTAAATGCTACAAAACAAATATTAGGTAGAGTTGATTTACAATATTTACGTTCCCTTTATAGTGGATAACATATGAAGTGCTTATACGGGATGCGACCGTGCAGCGGTAACTATAAAACATAGTATACGAGAGCTAAGTGGCGCACGGGTACCCCGGTGGGATTTGCCAGTAAGCGGCTCCGAGCTTGTTTGCCGGGCGCTCCATTAAAATGGGATCAGCCGGGATGCAGATCGCCTGGACTCTCTGCAAGCAGGACGTATGAGACGTATTTGTAGAAATGAGCTTGGTACATTATCTGAGACGTAAGTATTATAAATGAAAGAGATCCTAAGTAAAATAAGATTCAAGGCGGGTTTAGATAAGTTGTTTTCCTTTTATACCACAAGCGTACCTGGCTGATGAGAAGCAGTTACCGTAGCCTAAGTACGGATAGGGTATATTTTTTATACAACGTCGGGAAACGAGCATATGTACCATATGATGTAAAGCGGCTACCGCAGACTATACATGCTTACAATACATTAAGTATCACTCGCGCGATGTTTACACAGGAACTCTTTAGGAGTATACTGGTCACTTAACTTACACATAGGAATACAACTCCAGGGAGTTGTTATTAGGCGATGTTTTTCTGTAAGGTGCAGGTACTTTCCCATACGGGTTGCTTTGATGCGCCACACCTCCCTTAAAAACACCCATATCCAAACGAACAGACATGCTTTAATGCGCCATACCTCTTTTAAAAACATCCAGATCCCAATGAACAGACATACTTTGATGCGCCATACCTCCCTTAAAACACCCAGATCAAGACGAACACACATGACTTGATGCGCCATACCTCTCTTAAAAATATCCAGATCAAGATGAACATACATGTCTTGATGCGCCATACCTCTCTTAAAAACACCCAGATCAAGACGAACAGACATGCTTTGATGCGCCATACTTCTCTTAAAAGCACCCAGATTCAAACGAACAGCCACTAGCTGTACCCCGCGACTTCATTGGCGCGTATCCCGGTATACGGTATGAGCCGCTTTTATTACTTTATTTCTAGGCTTCTAAGGGTCGTATCGTGATGTTGACCTTCTTCAATAATTGGGCTATTAAATGCTAAAGAATATCTCAAACTCACCTGGTAGTTCTAGAGATTAGTGCGTATAAACCAACAAACAAATATTTTATTTTAGTATAGATATGAACTTTTTACCAATAATAACAATAATTAATGACATTAGTGTGTAATAAAATAATGTAAAATTCGGTACCTACTCTCGCAAAATATTTGGTTGAAATGTTGACACTGCAAATATTCAAACAAGAATTTTATTATCTGTACCAATAACGTCCAATAAATTATATTTTTTTAATATTACAACCTAACTGACATTTGCATGCTATTTTATTATAGCTGAACAGGATTGTGACTTTTAATTTTAATATGTGAACGACAGTTTTACCATATTTTATGCAAATAAATTATTTTGAATTAAAGTTCAGACATTTCGTAAAAAAAGAATAGTCAATTCCACCTACATAATGTGTTTTTTTATTCAAGATAACTGATTTTGATATTTATTTTTAATTTATACATTTTTTCCATGTAAATAAAAATATCGGCAAATTAAAAATTAGATCTGTAGAATTTGACGGATTTAACAGCGTTCTGCCCGGATTTCGTGTTTTTGGACCGGACTCTGAACACAACCGGCGGTGTTGTACGTATAACGACACCTAGCTATGCAAATCTCACCTTTGTTGCTACAACATAAGATGCGTATCAATCGAACGAACAGTTTAGTAAAGTCGCTCCTTAGACTCGATGGCTTAATACTTAGATTGTAAACAATTCTCACAGCTTGTTTCTGGACGGAGTCATAAGGACCAAGCCGTATGTCAATTTATTAACATCAGCTAACCGCTGCACAATGTACGTCAAAACGCAAGTTTCGACTTTTCGTTACTCTGATAAGCGATACTGCTGCTCCGCGCGATGCGAATGCGAAGTGACAGCGCTGTAGGATCTCTGCTTCTGTTTTATGTTTCAATGCCGAAGATTTTAATAGAATACTTGTATTGGTGCAGCCGTCATTTCACCAAACCAATCAGTTGGCGAAGATGTACACAAAAAAATACGGGCCGAATTCAAAACCTCGTTTTTCAAGTCGGTTAACAATGATCTTCTGTCTAAGCGTTAGTAATGGTAGGAATCTATTCAACCATATTTTGCGACACGATTGGACGGTATAACATATGCCATCCAGTGTATGAGGATCGGGAGGTCTTATCGTTCCACTGTGTGGAGACTTGTCGGGCATGAGAGACGCAACTCTTTACGTATTATGGCTGCGAACCAGTCCCGTGCGCCGCAGGAAGTAGGTAGACTTGCTACAGTGCAAGCTCATTAGCATCTTGCAAGCCAGTATTGGACGGACATAAAACCACCTACGATGCTCGCCATGGAAATCCTACATGCATTAAGTAATTTCTGTACAATCTATAAGAGAAAATCGCGTCCTCAATATAGTATCAGTAATATGTAATACAAGTGCTGGAGTTCGCGCTTCGCGCAAATCCCACCCCTACTTTTACAAAATGTACTTTTTTAAATACTTCCGGTTATCAAATTAACTCCATTTTGATACCATTAGAAAGATGCAATTTAGTTTGACTTTCTGGTGAAAACCGCATCTCAATCGCATTTATAGTTTTATTTCTAGAGGCCAAAATGTCAGTGCAGAGAAATAGAGGGAGAAACTGTACTATTTTATGGGTTAGGGATTTAATAACCGGGGAATTTAAATGTTTATAACTTTTTTTTTATGCATGGTCGGGAGGCATACAAGCCCAACTAATGTAAAGCGGTTACCGTAGCCTGTGAACGCTTGTAATACATTAGGTATCACTCGCGCGATGCCACCTCTGCTGCTTATTAGTCGCAGAGGTGGCGCGCGAGCATCAGCAACTCCATAGGCGCTTACTGGTAATTTCACTCACACGCAGGAACATAACAACCTTCCAGAGAGTTGTTATTTGGTTCCTAGTTCGAATCGCGCACCACCAAATTCGTGGTGTCGGATTTATGTACATACATTCATAAATTGCTCGGCAGTGAAGGGAAAAATATAGGTAGTGAGGAAACCGATACGCTAAGAAATTATATTTCGAAAGACCTAACCTAAGAAAGAGCTGGGTTTCCCTCTGTTGTGGATGACTGACGGCAGACGCTTCATGTAAATATCTCCACACAAATGTAAATGTCTTCGCCAAATCCTTAGGCTTAGGTAGCGGACTCCGCCAATCCTAATGGATTAGAAAATGGGATATCGCGATGAAGAAAAACAAGCACCCACAGCAACTCCTTAGGAGCTTACTGGTGACCACACTCACGCAGGAACACAGGTGTTGTTATTTATCCGCGGTTTTCTATGAGGTTATTTATTAAGTAAAACTAAGAGTAAGTCATTAAAAAAATATATACATCGTTAAATGCATATCTGATAGAACGCTTTATAGTTTAGTAGCTTGTAGCCCATCTGATGTAGTATACCTCCATACTTCACTAGATGGGGTTCTTTGATGTGCCTTAACTGTAAAAAATCGGCCAAGTGCGAGTCGGACACGCGCACGAAGGGTTCCGTACCATTATCTATAAAAACAGCAAAAAAAATCACGTTTGTTGTATGGAAGCCCCCTTAAATATTCATTTTATTCTATTTTTTTGTATTTGTTGTTATAGCGGCAACAGAAATACATCATCTGTGAAAATTTCAACTGTCTAACTATCACGGTTCATGAGATACAGCCTGGTGACAGACGGACGGACGGACAGCGGAGCCTCAGTAATAGGGTTCCGTTTTACCCTTTGGGTACGGAACCCTAAAAACTATTCTAATGAAATAGTTTCAAAAAATAACAGCGAATCACTCGCACCATAACATCCTTACATTTAAATAAGACTTTAACATACTGCACATGTCTAATAGACAAGCGAAGGATTAAAATGCCTACGGCTTAGATACAGCAGCAGCAATTAAACCACACATCTACATGAGTTATTGCTGTAAAACAATTGATTTCGATTAACACTCGACAAAGCTACTAAACAATAAAGCATTCTATCAGATATGCATTTAACAATGTATATATTTTAACTTAATGTATAGTCCATTGGTTCAATTGTAGTCCAAAGAATAATGTATCATTTACAGAATGGTAAAAAGCTTTAAAAGCGCTCATTTCTTTTAATATAATCGAGAGGCATACACGTATGCTTGTATGTCTCTTGATATTATGTTACCACCTTCACTGCTGCCCATTTGTTGTAAACAGTTACAAAAGCTAATGTACGCTGGCAATGCATGAAGTATCTTTCGCGTGTTGGATCCCCTGCTGCTAATACAGCAACTTTTTAAGAGCTTACCAGAGGGAGACTTTGTACAAAAGTCGTCTGCATGGGTACCTCTGTCTCACCTATTTCTACCGCCAAGCAGCTATATTTGTATAGCTGTGTTCCGGTTTTAAGTGTGAGATATGGCAGAGAAATTACTGGGTACTGAGACGAAACAGCCTTAGGTCACAAGATTGGCAGCGCGCGAGTAATATCCCCGTGGTGAGCGTCAATAGTTGTATAAAAAAACGGGTTGCACTCCGGGGGTGTCGGCAGAAGTGAAAACTTGAACATTAACGTTGTACATTTTTGAATATTTTGGAATGGTTAGGGAATAATTTCGCACGAATTGCGTTATTTATCAGTATAAAAGTACTATCATGTAAATGGTAAAATACAATATTCATTTATTGCGCTATCGTACACAAACATGACAATTTATATTACATTAAAAATTTAACACTTCAGAACTATTACGATTATTTTACATTAAAAAGTTTATCTCTCAGAAAACTCATATTTCATCCATAATTTATTAATAACAATGATTCTTTCACCATCATCATTACCAGCATCATCATCGCCAATCTCTAAAACTCAAACACACACGCACAGTCGCGCAAGCGCCCTGCGCCGCTCAAACCAAACAGCGATGTTGATAAACTACGTTGAACGAATCGCGTAAGCGCCAACAATTTCATGGCGCTTACAACGTTTTGTTCGCGCTAATAATGCCCTATGAACGATCTAGCGCTTTCTGTTTTAATTGTTTAATTAGAGGTAACTAATGTTTTAGCGCTGCAGCGAACTTAAGTTCTAATTCTCACCAAAATCTTACGGTCAGGGTCACGTGTCCTGACGCGAGTTTATCATTTTTTACATCCCAAAAAGTGCACAACGCCGCTAAAGAAGTTTTCACTTCGAAAAAAAAACTTAGCTTACTGTTACCTCACTCACTCGCAGAAACGACAACCCTTCAGAGAGTTGTTAGTTGCGGTATTCTATGAAGTAGTTGGTATTCGAGAGATCACATCTACTTCAAAATAATCGGACCAAGCCAAAGATACATATTCAGGTACACCATTGCTTGTCTTGCACGGGAATTGAATCCACAACTCTTGGTGTCAAAGTCACCATTACTAGCCAAATCGGCCACCATCATCAGTCATGTTGACTACACTCATTAATGCAAAGAAAAGGACGATTTTGTAATGGGCGCAGAATAAATAATAAGTCTTTATTACTTATTCGTAGGCGCAGACGAAGCATTTCGACACAATTTCTCAGTAATTAGATCGAACAAAACAAGACCATAAAAAAGCTGACATACCCATTTGTTATAATTAGAATTACTTGATATAAGAACAAATAAAAAATGTTACAGAAAAAAAATATAGAAATTTTGCTAACAACAGCGTTTGTTGAGAGTTGAGAATTCGTATTTATAGTAGTAGTTTTACACTACTGAGTTGGAAATAAGCATACCGCATGCATGACTGATGTAGCCTATGGATCCTTGCAACACCAAGGGTTTCGGGCGATAGTAACATTTTACTTCTTCAAGGAATTTTTGAAGAATCTCATACTGTAGTACATACATTAGGAATATAGCAGGGAGATCATTCCACAACTTGAGGGTTCTCGGAGGAAAGCTTCCGTTAATACACAGGCATAAATGGGAATTTTGAAGTACTATTTATAATTAGTATCTGGAGAGTAAATGAAAAATAACAAGTTCTTTCGAAAATAAGAAATACGCAATACACACGAATTGCGAGTAGAATTCGCGTCCTGATGGTTCTGTATAGTCTTAAAAAACTACTAAATAATTTATTTATTAGTAGTATTAGTAGTTTTTTAAGACATGCAAAATACATACTTTTCCTATACATATTTTAAAAACGCTTTCATAGGCACCATTCGATTTTTTTTTTTATTATTACAATACAGGAAAAAATTATGGCCCATCTAAAGGTATGCGCATTTACCTTAGGTCTGGGCTTGAAACACCAGGGACATCACTATTGCGTTGCAGACGCTGTGAAAACACCTTCAAGCCAATTTCAGATTAGCACATTATGAGATCACCGTAATACCAATGTATGAGGATAAGTAACATATACCTTAGTCATTGATATCAATTTCAGCGATGTATCTTTAGAATGGTCTAAAATAGTTTAAAATAGTCTTGACGCAAACATTATAAACATAGGGCGTACTGAAATTAAAGAGCAAAATAATATATTTGTTACTGATTGAAAATATTGTTTTTAGCATTGTCATGCGACCTAACCATTTTTAAAAACATGAGAACCATTGATCAGACGGCATATTTTCCAAGCATTGATTGAAAGCCTTCAAGGTCTCTTCTCATTTCGTAAAAGTTCAATCTCTCATCAATCCTTGATTTTCGGGAAATAAATAAATCACAGCTCCGAGCAATCCTGTGATCGTAGATGAAGGCCGCCTTGGCAAATGTCGTCATTCAGAGAAACACGTCCACGCGGAATTTGACCCACGTACCACGTCTTATGTACTCAGAAGTATTCCTCCCCTTCAAAAGTATTCTGAAAACGATCGGCGTAATATTGCGGAGAAAGAGACCTTTAAAAATTAGAAAAATCTATCCATCTATAATTTCACGTCAAATCCCTTGCGGGATAGGCGGAGAACCGAGCGCCACGTGAGTCGATCCTTACACACCTTACTCGCTTCTTCAACATACTTTGCTTTTCTCATACACGTTCGCCGGTAAAATAAACCGAGGTGAGATTTGAGAATGCGCAAGCTTGCATTGCCAGAGGAACACCTGGCTCGTCCATTATATAACAATTAATTTTTTTTTTTTTAATTTGTGGCCATTTTGACCATATTCCTTAAGAGATAGGAACGGTGTTACTGAACATTCTTATTCTACTTTTTTATGCTGAATCCGAATCTGAGATCAAAATTCGAAAAAAAAAGCGAAAGACAAACGCACAGACAAACATCTCGTTAATTCAGCGTTCATTCCATTTTTTAATAAACAAGTAAACACGACTCGGTGTTAAGAGAACACAATATTTGTAATTCATACAGATATGAGTAGCCAGCTGCGCAAAACTATAAGTGTGGCCGATGTACCATCTGTATTATTTGATCTTTGCTGTACCGTACAGCATCACGAGCCGCCCGGGGGCACCGTTGCGTAATTGTTTTAAACTCGTCTTTTAATTGTTCTATCGTATCGGGGGTTGCGATTTATGTTCCAACGTGATCTCCGGCATAATGCCATTCAGATTCATTTGCACTGCTATTTCCGCGTTGCCGCGCCATGGGAATGCATCGTCTACAGGTTTAATCAAAGATCATTTTCATTCCAACTGTTTGTTGGACAATAAAATTAACATTTAGCGTTATTGAATCTATTGTTTCATGAATTACGTAGACTTTTAAATTGAAGCCAACAACACTGTAACGCCTTCATTCATAAACGTATTTCTATTGAGAGCCACATCCGTTTATACGGACGGAATTACATGCGGAAGATTTGATTCCATTGTATGGTTAAAACGAGTTTTGCACGATATACTTATTGTTATTTTATATTATTATATAAAATAATATTACTCTCGTAGAACAATAAAACATGTAAGAAATATTGGAATATTTGGAAATCCGAGGTAAACTTTAGGCAATTCGTATAGATACCCACGATACAGATTCACTCCAGTTTGGGTATCACCGGTAACCAAACAATTAACATTTTGTTAGCATATATTAATTATTTTTTTTGTATACTATGTAACTGTATCTGGATTGTTAATAAAACTATTTGTATTTGATTAGGGGCAGATCAATTGCGGAAATATATCGTCACTTTACAGAACACTTAACTACTATCTTCACGCCAAGTCCATTACGGGGTAGGCAGGGTGTACCGAGCGCCACAAGATTCCGTCCTTACACACCTCGCTAGCTTCTTTAACATTTATAGCTTTTCATGCACGTCTGTTAGCAGGGCTCAAGAACAATTTACTCAACCCAAAATTCCTTGAAGGGTATATGTTAAGTTCGTGACATTAAAGCTCCTGACACAACTTATGGCCCTTGGGTTTATTTGCAATGTGATATTATTTAAAATAAGAACATTTATTAAAAAATAAATTACGTACGTATTTTGATATATTTTAAATATTAACGTAACAAAAAACGTGATTTTACACTATATTGTAAACATTATTTTTGGGTTGTTAAGAAAGCGGGTGACGGTCACGCGAGTGCAGTGCTTTTTATCCATCCCAGAAGTGCCCAACGTGTGTAAAGAACTGTTCACTTAAAAAAAAAATATGTCGCCCAGGTACTAAAATCTGTAAGAATATCGTAGAATATTACTACTAGAAGACATACCTTCGTATATATTACTTTTTAAATAGAAGTGTCAAGTAAACGCACTGTAATTAGCAGTAAACCACACAAGAAGTTTAAATCTGATGCGACGAAAAGAATGCGCCTCGTGGTATATGAGACAAAACGTCATACCGAGCGTAGGCACGCGTTCGAGAGATTTACGAGTGTATTTAAACTGGTTTTACATTAAGCACCAACTGGGCCGATTTGATCGTAAACTGGCCGATGATGTCTCGAGACAGTGTTGTCGCTGGTACCACCCAGGCGTTGGTTAAATTAACTCCAGGTTAACTATCGGTCAGCTGACCACGTCCGTTGAAACGTGCATTGATGGCATTGAGGCGCGAGCTTAACACGTTACGGCCAGTTTATAGACATTTTCTTTGTTTTTAGGGTACTGTAAATCAAATGGTAAAAATTAAATGCTCAAGAAACATTTAGTCATGTCAGTCAGAAACGGGCATTTGTATCACTAAAACTATGTGAAACCCGTGGCTAACTCCGCATTTTTTTCTCCTTAGACCTTATCGATAATGTGTAGATCATATCAATAACGTATTCAAATTAGACGTTCGAGTTTTTGCGAGACCAACACACGGCAATTGATAGGAGCAAACAACCTAAGGAGTAGCTGTGTTAGCTGCAGAGATGGCATCGCACGAGCGATACATAATGTATTGCCAGTGTTCATAAGCTACGGTAACCGCTTTCCAACAGGTGAGCCGTATGCTTGTATGCCTCCCGATGTCCTATAAAAAAAAAGTTTTTATATTGATAGATGTAAGGCATAATAACGTAACATTTGATATAGTTCCTTAACATGCCGACGACGGCATGTTACGGACGAGCTCGGTGGTGCAGTGACGAAACGCGCTGTTACGTTACTTTGACAGCAACGCTTGTGGGTTCGATTCCCACACAGGACACACATTTGTGTGCATGAACATGTCCGTTTGTCTTGGTCTGGGTATTGTTAAGAGGTAGGGCGCATCAAAGCAGCCCGTCTAAGGAAATACCTCCACCTCACAGAAAAACCGAAGCCAAATTACAACTCACAAGAGGGTTATGTTCTTGCGTGTGAGTGAGGTCTCCAGTAAGCTCCCAAGAAGTTGTTGAGTTAGCTGCAGAGGTGGCATCGCGCGAGTAATACATAATGTATTACTAGCGTTCATAGGCTACGTAACCGCTTTACATTTGTTCGACGTTGTATAAAAAGAAACAATGAATTAGAGGAAATCAAAAAGAGAAGATTCATTTCATTTTCTACTGAAACTACTTCTTTTTCTACTAGAGTGAAGAGTTGTATAAAAGAGCATAAGGATATATTCACAGGAAAAATCATTTTTTGTTGTTCGTCTAAGGAAAAGAAACTATAAAAATGTTTTTTGAGTGACATAAATGTACAAGTTGAAGAAAATAGAATATACGGAAACCTGACTTTCTAACTACATCGGAAACCAAGCTCACGTCCTGGTTGGTGTGAAGTGTTTGTAGCTTATGAAAGCTTGTAATACAAGAAATATCGCTCACGTGTTCCAGGTCCATTAGTAACGCAACTCTTGAAAAGTTTATTAGTAACCCCACCTGTTGTGTTCCTGAGAGTGAACGCTCGCAAGAACATAACAAAATGTCAGAGGAGATGTTATTTAGTGGTCATTTCTAAAGAGGTACTTTCCCATTCATGCTATTTTTACCGACAACCGACGTCCACAAGAAACTTAGTGGACTCAACAGAGCAATGCGGTACTTCAATGCGGAACAAAAAACTATATTATATAAGTCTCAAGTCAGACCGCACATGGAGTACTGTAGTCACCTTTAGGCGCACCTGGATACCAGCTAGGACCTTGTGATTCGGTTCAGATACGAGCTGTGAGAATTGTCGGCGATCCTGAGCTTACACACGGTATTGAGTCCTTAAGTATAAGGCGATATTTTGCCTCCCTTTGCGTATTCTACCGATTGTACAACGGGTTGTGTCTGAAGAATTTTTGATATGATGCCGATAGCTTCTTTTTACAACCGCACCGCTCGCCGTTGCGGGGATTCACCCTCACACACTGGAACCGCAATGGTTCCGAGAACTTTTGGGTTTTGGAAAGCTTGTGTGTTGGAAATATCCATAAGCTACGGTAGCTGCTTCCCATCAGGCAGACCGTGCGCTTGACTGATACCTTAGTGGAATAAAAAAAATTACAGATCTAGGTCCTAGGTTTGCGAGTTAGGTTTAGTAGTAGTTGTTAAGAGAAGCAGGGTGCATTAAAGCAGTCTGGTGAAGTACCTGCACCTCACAGAAAACCGTAGCCAAATAACAACTCCCTGAAGGGTTGTTGTTCCTGCGTGTGAGAGAGGTCACCGGTAAAGTCCTAAGGAGTTGCTATGTTAGCAGCAAAAGTGGGCATCGCGCGAGCGATACTTTCTGTATTACAAGCGTTCATAGGCAACGGTAACCGCTTTACATCGGATGGGCTGTATGCTTGTACGTAAGCGTACGTAGTATGTGAGTGACTCACTATCATCCTTAAAGTGAGGGATGCCTCCCTGCCTGCCTCACTCTAAAGATAATGAGCCGCTTAAATACTCCGAAGTTTTGTTACTAAAATGAAACTCGAGCGTTACTCCTGCTGGTCTTGCTAGGACAACTGGTTCAGATCAGGCACTATGTATGCTTGTTTGCGATGAAAAAACCGGGGTGTGGTTGTGTGATAAGGCACAATGTGACGAATGGTATGATTAGTACAGAGATCTGGTGAAAGGGTCAAGGCCAGTTATCTTACACAGACTAGGATTTGATTTTAATATGAATTAACATCCTTGAAGAGAGAACTGCTTGCTCAAAGTAATGCGGAAGATACACTACCGTTATAGCAAATGTATTCAGAAAGTGCCGTTTTTTATTCAGCGATTTACTTGACTTATGGATTGAGCCGAAAGAGCAAATGAAATCGCTTAGAAATGTAGGACACATATATCTCTAACGATTTATATGAATAATTTTGATCGGAGTTTAATTGACGTGGCTTTTAAAATGACATACATTAGCAAAACGGACAATGACAGCTTTACATATCTCAGGAGGTCCAAACTCAAAAGGTGAGGGACTCAATTGCCTACTGTACGATATTGTAGAGCTGTTTATTAAAAATATAAACGGAACCATTGCTGTAAAGTTGGGAGAAATGTTATATTAGTTTATAGACTCAATTTTCTTTGAGGCTATAAGATTGTTAATGCCTGACATTCGTTAGTAGATTGGATTAAGTTTTAGTAGTAATAGAGTAGACTCGATTAACTTCTTATTCCCAACTTGTAGGAATAAATTATTCACGTGTAAAATGATCTCATTTTTTGTATACTATCCAACTTGATTGTATAACCGATCACAGGAACTTATAAAAAATACTAGACTTAAATCTCCCACCTTAAGGTACAACCAAAATACTCTGTAAAAAGGCTATTATAGAACTGATGAATATGTAACGGACAAAAATGACTGGAAATAATTCAGCATAGGCAACTATATATGTTTAATTTTGCAACTTGACATCATTACTATTGTATTAAAATGCTGAAATAAATTTATTGTAATATTTTATTTTAATATCAAATTGACGATTTGAAAAGAGACGCATATTGGCAAGTTTGTTTGCCCATTTCATCTTCGTCAATTTCCGAACGATCATTTCCGAAATGCTAGCAGATTAAAAAAAGAAAAATAATAACTAACAATTGAATTAGATACAATAACATTATATTTATGAAACTGTGAGATGTGTATAAAAGTGCCCAAGGGCAAATAACGGATTGTTATCTTTTTTATCTTTACCTTAGAAACCGGCGAGCGTATATGCAATGAAATTTAAAGAAGCGAGTGTGGTGTGTAAGGATAGAGTCACGTGGCGCTCGGGTCCCTGCTCTACCCCGCAAGGGATTTGGCGTGAAGTTATAGTTGATAGATTATCTTTACCTTAGTTTTATATCTCCATAATTATAAATTGTAATTACCTATGGCGTATGTCTGTTGCTACGTACGGATACCTATCTCGGATATTACTACAGGGATTTCAATTCCACTTTCACCAACAAACAGACAAATTCACGAAAGTTTAGTAACAGTTTACATAATTATAAATGTCGCTAATATGTTGTAAAACAGAAATCTCCTGATAAAACAGCTAATTCTATTTAATTAAATGGAAAGGTTTGTTAAATAAAATACACTCCTAGTCAAAATAAATGTTGCCACCTTCCAATACCACGTCATTTTGAAATGTCTCAAAATTCGACAGTCAAAGGCCAATCGAACGGCGAGCGTTGATTGAATTGATTGAAAAAGAAATGGAGAGGGGTGCGCGTCGCCGCGGCCGGTGCCTCTGGCCTCGGAGCGGTATTTTTATAGCCTGTACACGTCGGAGAACGCGCGGGCGACACATTCCTGACAAAGCTGCGTTTTTGCCGCGCAACTTTCATTAGAGGCCGCGCGCCGCGGGGACCAACGCGTTTCCTTTTAATAAATGAGTTATGCGTTTATATCCAAGATGGCTGCCGGCTTCATCTCGCTCGAGTGTCAAGAATGCCACGATTGATTTGATGTTTGTTTGGCTGTTTTAAATACAACACGGGCTAGGTGGCGCAGTCGTTAGTAATGCTACTATGACACTAAGGCTCGTGGCCCGATGCCCACAGGCCATACATTTGTGTGCATGAACGTGTGTGTAATAGTTTGTATTAGTCAGGGTGTTTTTAAGAGAGGTAGGGCGCCTCAAAGCAGTTCGTCTGGGTAAGTACGTCCACGTCACAGAAAACCGCAGGCAAATAACAGCTCACTGGAGGGTTGCGCGTGAATGATGTTTACCAGTAAGCTCCTAAGAAGTCGCTGTTGTAGCAGCAGAAGTAGAATCGCGCGAGCTATACTTAATATATTGCAAGCGTTCCTCGACTACTATAACAACTTTACATTAGGTTGGCTACATACTTGTATGTCAATTGTATACTGGTATTTGATATAAAAATAGCAATTTAAGGATAACTTTCTGTAGTACTAATAGGTAAGTTCTTAATGGTAATTTCATTTCATCCTCTAGTTTTTATTCCAATAAAATTACAACCAAGTATACAGCCCATCTCATGGGAAGCAATTATTGTAGTCTGTTTAAAAAAGCACACATTACTCATACCTAGGAATAACTATTATTAAAAATCATTGTTCGTAAACGAATATACGAGTAAAACTTTCACTGTAGTTATTAACATATTAAATGTTAAGTAAGTAGCATAAAATACTTTAATACCTTTTCCGCCAGTTATGGACACTATGAAACGACACAACACCAGCGGTATCACTCGAGCGTTGCCGATTTATCAACACCTAATCACATGCACTACAAAGAATTGAATGATTTGATATTGTTGCTTACTCTGCAATTCGTAACATGGAGTTACAAAAATAATTTAATAAAAGCAGAAGTTTTTTGTTGTTTCGTCCGACAAAAACATCATACTTCATATTAAACATCATGGTAATTCCACATGTAGGAAAACGCATATTTCACAGTGATGCCATTTTAGGTAAACAAGATCCTTTTGGTCGATGATGTTCCCAAAGCGATTACCGCGTGGCCGGGAGTGAGCTGACATGCGCCTGTCAGTGCAGAATTCATCAAAAATGGCAGGTATTTTATTTCCACATTCGGCAGGCACGTACGACCTTTTTGTCGACTGTAAACGTCCGCGAAGCTCGCAGTTGTCAACTTTCGTCGTATTTATTTACTCATTCATACATTTCTTGTATGTCTGACTGTGCTCTTAAGTTTATGACTTTTCACCACCTCAGACAACGCACTTGGACCTTGTCGTAAAATGACTTTATTATAAACGTCGAAACATATCACAAACATTTGGCTTCGTTCACGTCTAAGAATTTCGTTTTAGAATTCTATTCATAATCATCCGGTTGGTTGGTTAACTACTTAGTCTGGGCATAAATACTGTTACAATTAAAAATAAACAAAATATTACATTTGAATTTGGAATCTGTCATTTTTATATGATTGTTAATTGAGTTTTATCATTTTGGCGCCAATACATTGTACAATATTTTGCGATATTAAAATGGAGTGGGGTGATAAAGAGAACCGAATCGCTGTGATTGCATTACACAAAGTAGGTATGGAGCCAAATGCAATTTTTAAAACTCTCTATATGCTTGGTATTAGTAAAATGTTTGTGTACCGGGCTATTAATAGCTACAATGAGACCTCATCTGTTTGGGACAGAAAAAGATCTGGCCGTCCAAGTAGTGTTCGTACGAAAAAGGTGGTCAAAGCAGTAAGGGAAAGAATTCGAAGAAATCCTGTCCGAAAGCAAAAGATTTTATCTCGGGAGATGAAGATAGCACCTAGAACCATCGCGTATTTTAAAAGATGACTTAGGACTTGCAGCCTATAAGAGACGTACTGGTTATTTCTTAACTGATAACTTAAAAAAGAATAGGGTGGTAAAATCGAAACAACTACTGAAGCGGTACGCAAAGGGAGGTCACAGAAAAATTTTGTTTACTGATGAGAAATTTTTTACAATTGAGCAACATTTTAACAAAGAAAATGACCGTATTTATGCTCAAAGCTCTAAGGAAGCTTCCCAATTAGTCGACAGAGTGCAACGTGGGCACTATCCGACTTCAGTGATGGTTTGGTGGGGTATTAGCTATGAAGGAGTGACTGAGCCATACTTTTGTGAAAAAGGTATCCAAACATCGGTACAAGTGTATCAAGATATCATTTTTGAGAAGGTAGTGAAGCACCTTCACAACACCATGTTCAATAACCAAGAATGGTCCTTCCAGCAAGACTCGGCGCCGGGTTATAAAGCTCGGTCTACGCAGTCTTCGTTGGAAACGAACGTTTCGGACTTAATCAGAGCAGAAGACTGCCCGTCGTCTAGTCCCGATCTTAATCCGCTGGATTATGATTTACGGTCAGTTCTAGAGAGTACGACTTGCTCTAAACACCATGATAATTTGGGGTTCCTAAAATAATCCGTACGATTGGCAGTGAAGAATTTTCCCATGGAAAGAGTGCGTGCTTCTATTGATAACTGGCCTCAACGTTTAAAGGACTGTAAGGCAGCCAATGGAGACCACTTCGAATAAGCTTTTTATATTTTAAATTGTTTTATATTTATGTATTAAACTAACACACTGTAAAAGTAATACATGTTATTTGCAATAGAAAATGTTTTTTTCTTTGTTTCAGAATTTATGACAAGACTAGGTATATAAATATAAATTAATTAAGTATGTCTCTGTGGAAATAAAGACGGTTCTATTCATATTGTGCGTCATAAAAACACGAATCTCACGAAAATCGTTTTAAACATTTTGTTTGTCAAGGCTAATCTTGCCATTTTAATTGAAGTTCCTTTGGTTGTAAGCTTGCCAAAAAAACTAAACTTCAAAGAGTTGTGTGTAAGCCAGTGTAGTAATTTTTTACCATAGAAAGTTTTGAGACGTTCTAGCATAAAACTTCAAAAATCGAATTCTATATAAAATAGTATCTACTGTTCTAATGCTAGTAAGGAATCAATGTGCAGAATACTAAAATTTCTCATTAGTGTATACGTATTTTCAAAGCGGTTATACGAGAGTTAAACACCTATCAACTAAGAAAAGCTTTGCAGGCGGTGGTTTATTTTTTAATCGGGATTTATATTCCAAGCCTCTTAGGAAATAAAATAATCACGGCGGCGGCGATTTGCATACAATGGTAAAATAATTTTACGCGCGTTTCGCCGCGCTTATTCTACTTTTTATTCGGCCTTCCGCGCCCTATCTACGAATCAAACGGGCTGTTCACCGCGCGCCCGTTTAAGTGTTAACATTTTTTAGAAGTCCGTCGAACGTTTATTTATTAACGGCATGCATTGAACTTTAGTATATTCTTTAAACGTTGAAACTGTATTCTCTAAGATCGTAATATTTGCTGGAATATGGAATGTTTTGTATCTATGTAGTATGTATGTATATCTTGTAGATATTCGCGTCAAATTGTCCACGTAACCGTCATTTTATAAGGTGCCCCTGAACGAACGGCTATAACTAAATAGACATCGGCCATAAAAGCGCATCGGGCTGGCGCACGGCGAGCGCAGACTGCGTGGCGAGAGCGGGGCGGCCCTGCCCGGGCGGCACAAGCAGTCGCCACGGCGCCGGTACACGTGCGCCGAACAACTCGACCCGCTACGCACAAACACTAAACAAACCTCTAAAAAACAAGAAGAAAAGTGAATTTTCTCGACCAACAGAATTTACATTCAGAGCAAACATCGCCCGTCATAAATTCAGCACAAAAGTGCGAGCGACGCGACGGCCGACTAGCAACAAAAGGGCATGACTTTTCCCGCAAAAAAGATGATCCTTAATCTGATTAAATCTCCATCGCGGTGGACGTCGGACCGTGAAAGATTAATGAATATTTGTGCGAGGATTCCCGGAGCTGGGTTGGCACGTAGCGCTGTCATAATCATATTAGCTGCGACCGGAGGACGGCTAGGCACGCACGCACCGCAGGGCTATTCGGCTACTTACTCAATCGCAATAAGGGCACTGCTGCGGCGTGACACCTCTCTTACGTTGACACTTTATGACGTGCGCGCACGAGAGGTGACATCCACACCTGGCTATTATTAGCTAACCGACGCCCATCGCCAAAATCGATCATTGGCAAAATAATGCCGCCGAACGACGAGACCATTAATGTTTCTATTATTATCTATACAAATAAATAAAGTTGTTTATTTGCTACGTCTTAATAACAGCTTTTTACTAAATGCTTATGATTTTTATTGTTTGTTTGTTCTTCTAATCTCCGAAATGGCTTAACAGATTTTGACGACATTTTCACTGGCAGATAGCTGATTCTATAAGCAGTAACTTAGGTTACATTTATTTTAGAAAAAGCTTCCGCGGGAAAAAGTAAAACCCATGAAATAGGGAAAAATTCAATTCCACGCGGACGACGGACGTCGCGGGTGGCCACTAGTTAATATTTTTTAACAAAAGTATCCAGAAACTCTCTTATGTATGTAGGCAGCTATTTACAGAGTGAACTAAACACATACAAATAACTCATGCCAAAGCGAGACAGTTGACGCTGAAGCGAGAAACGATATATTGATATAAAGCCATTGAACCCATTGAATCACGCAGACTTGAGACTGCTTGAATAGTATTTGGATTTAAAACAAGTATCGGTATAGAAGTAACACTCATTATAAATTTTAATCTGGAGAGCGTACATAAAGTAGCGATTATAGAGATGGCAGCAGTACCGGCGATACGGGCCGCGTTAATATAAGTGTTTTCAACGTATGAATTATACATTGTATGCTGTTCTAGCGGACTCTTTATCTCATAAGGGACGGGTGCATCGAACACATTATGCTACGAACTGCGCTAGATTTTTATTCAGACCATGTTTAAAAATAATTAAAAACTGTAGACGAGACGACGCGACATATTTGCATTTATTGACTAAATAAATGATACCTTTAAAAACGGACAAAGCTAAAGTTATACTTTTTATGTATATTTCTTAATAAATATTATCAAATTACATTACACATAGACAAATTACACAGCGCTATCGAGACCCAAAATAAGCGAAGCTTGTGTTGTGGGTACTAGATAACTGATAAACATACGTAAATATGTATATATATATATTGTAACCGTGGTACACGGCAGTTGAGATTCACATGAATAACTATCTTTTTTTTTAATGCCTTATTTGTCGTATTGCTGTCTTTCACTTGGCCAAGAGGGGAAGTCAATTCCAAAACTTCCTACTCCTACAAATTTCTTCTGATTAAATTCGTTGTTAGTTCCAAGGCAGCTGTAGTTTAACACCCGGGACAGCAATGAACTTCACTGTTCATTGCCTTTTTGGTGGTCGCCGCTGTTAATTCTGGCTACACAGGAGACACAGCGGTGGGTATGAGTGGTGGCCCTGTCCCGTTAAAAAAATATATATTGTAAATACATACTTATGATACATAGAAAACACCTAGATCAGAATCAGTTTATTGGTAATTACAAGGTGGGTTTACAATGATCCCACATCATTGTAAACCCATTCTTTGTTAAGTTACAGCAACCAGTATTAGAAGAGTCCACTCTTCTCTGTGGCAATATTACCCTTGTAATACATAACAAAAATAAGTTTAATAATACATACAAAAAAAGTGTATAGTTATATATACAGTATTTCCTTAATGAAGTATATATATATCTGAAGTATATATATATCTGAAGTATATATATATCCATAACATATATATACTACACATATAAATTGAGCAACTGTAGACTTATATAACAAGGTGCTTGCGTGATGTACATGAGTAATAGAAGGATTGACAAATAGATAAATAAATAAGTAAACTCAAGTTAAGACAGACATTTTCATGCATAGAAATGTTGGTCCTGTGTGGGAATCGAACAAACGAGCGTTGGTGTCAAAGTAGCGTTATAACCACTGCGCCAACGAGTTCGTCAATGTGTACAATAATGTTTAGTCAATATAAAGTAGAACATAACAGCAGTGATAGCCCAGTGGATAAAGAACCGACCTATTGATGAACTGGTCCCCAGTTCGAATCCAGCAATGTACCACTGAATTCGTATTCGAGTTTATTTACATATTTGTAATTATCGCTTGATCGGAGGTGAAGGGAAACATCGTGAGGAAACCCACAAGTCCAAGAAATTATATCTCGAAAGACGTGTGACTTACTCTAAGAAGGGTCTGGTTTTCCCTCTGGGTTGTGGATGTCCGACGGCAGTCGCACCGTCTGTATCTTCGTCAAATCCTTAAGGCTTGGGTAGTGGACCCCGCCAATACTAATGGATTAGGAAACAGGATAACAGTAAGAAGAAGAAGTCAATATGAAGTAACTTAGGAATATAGTTATTTTACCGATCATACAGAATGTGTGCATAGTGAATATTATATTTTGCAACAAAGCAACCCATCTGGGCAAGCACCTAAACCTCACATAAAACCGCAGCAAAATAACAACGCGTTGGAGGGTTGTTGTGTTCCTGCGAGTGAAATTACGAGTACTTGTAAGCTCCTAAGAAGTAGTGTTAGCGGCGCGAGCGATACTCAATGTATTGCAAGCGTTTACAGGCTACGGTAACCACTTAACATCAGTTGGACCGTATACTAGTATGTCTCCCGACGTTGTATAAAAAGAAATGAACCTAACATCAAGTCGTTCTTTCAGATAATGTGTCATGTAGGCTACACAATATAATATTGATTGAAGTCAGTTCAGTTACACTAGGCACTGTTTATGTCGCACCCCGAGCCCTTTAAGTCACAAATAGACCTATCATATTTCGAGTGAATTCAATAAACACACTCGTAAAAGAATGAATTGTTAAGACCCAAAAGAAATTAAACGTGAGAATGTATTGTTTCATACAAGTGCGAACAAAACGAAAATCGTTTGCGCTAACCAGGTCTCAGGTCGTTTTCGACCTGCTTTCATGGACATAAAACGCGTTAAATAAAAGAATTATTTATTACGACCGTACTTCAAATTGAAAAAATAATTTTGAATGGACATTGCTGATTTATACTGCGAAAACATTAATGAAAAAGCAAATATGTCATATACAAAGTTCCACGTGAACTTCAAGATAGCTGGACCGATTTTAATAAAATTTCCAGTCAATCTTCAGATAAACCCAGCTGCTCTAGTGAAGTTAACCGTAAAATAAAAAGCTTAAAAGGTGTCCAAAAGTTTTTAATAAAGAGCTTTCATATGACAATGTGTTTATACCATGCGTGGAATTGCGATACATTCGTATACGTAACGTATGCGAATATATACGATGACAATAATCGAAACATATTCCTTTACCAATACGTTCAAGTGAATGTTCATTCGACTTGCGATGAGGTTTTGTATGAGCCAAAGACAATAAGGTCTAATTGTGAAGGGAATAGCTGGAGAGCGTGCAGGTGTGAGGGCGGGTAGGTAATTAATTATTAGATACACGTTGCGGTGGCAATAAAGTCACTCATCAATGATTCAAGTGTACAAACAAAGAGCGCGTGCAGTGCGGGCATTATCCGCCATAAGACATCATAAACGGCGCGCCATCATCTGGCCTTATAAAAAATTCATGCTCATCTCACATTTCGGCGCCCCTCTTAATTTCGCGTGAGCCTCTTCTTGGTTCGTGTAAAAACTTCGGGTGTCTTTTTATGACTTTTACTGCGGTATAATTGGGGTGGGGCGAGCGCTCGCGTCCCCGAGGTGACATAAATACACCCCCCACGTTCTTTGCTCCGGCTACCCCCGGTTTAATCTCATGTAAGACTATACGACCCGGAAGTAGTCCGCATTAAAATGCCCTGCCAACTGCAGGTTAAATTATCTAAAATGAGAGCCAGTTGCCTTTGGCAATCTTAGCCGTTCATTTTAAGATACAAATCGGTCTGCGGCTATTTCGAAAGTTTTAATAAATTGTAGCCATCCTCTAGACTAGACGCGTAATTTAAAAAGTGTATAGTTAGTGTATCGTGAGGGAAGATGCAATGTAAAATGTTGCGATAGGCGCTCAGCTAACACGGGCGTGACACTATGCACTCCTGTCGTAGGGTTTCGAGGGTGTGCGACGCAAATGGCTTTTGTATGTTACCTCGCGTATTCAGTTGCAACGGATATGGATTTTCAAAGCTCGCTTTTTCAAACACTTCATCAAAAATCAAATTCAACCACGGTCAAGGCATCTTGTGACCGTTGATCCGTCTGTTAGAAGTAGCCTCTAGAGTCGAACTTATATGCTATAGGTACGTAGTAAATAGACAAAAGATCGCTTTCTTTAGAACTACATAAAAACGAAAAACGAATCATTGTAAATCACGAAGATTTCAATTTTGTCGTCTTACAATGGTAACTAACGTATGTGTACAATCAAATACAAGTAGAAGGTATTTCCGTTAAAATTACAGACAGTGAGATTTGGTTCAGTTTCAATGTAAAAGAACACCGTAGCCTCTGAGAATCGGCAAATACGATTTCAATTTGAGAGGCAGGAGAGGTGAGCGCGGCGCGGCGAGCGCGCGGTGACGCGTGCATGTATGTATTTATTTGCAAATTCCAAATAGCTTTCAATATGTAGAGGCGCTGTGACTCCCGCCTGTCGATCCACTCTAATATCGCACTCCTTGTGAGACGTCACGGCGGCGACGCCATTATTCGACGCGCCGATTGACTCACACGGGAGCACCGCCTCCTAAGGACGCAACATGATAGATGAGACACAAAAAACATATCCATAATTGAGATTTCTAATACATAAATTGAAAGCGATCCGTTTTTCCATGTTTGTTTACATAATGTGAGTGGCGACAGCACGCTATCGCGTTTCGGAAGCGGCCACGGACGTCAATTTGTATATTGTCATTATTAGAGTTGGCGCGGAAAGTTTGGGCGCGTTCATCCATCATGGTGTGACGGGCGGCCGGTCCGATATCGCGCCTAATACGTATTGATTTCCCACTTAGCGTTTTTCTTGTGAATCGCAGCGCTCCACCCTTCCGCCGAGCGGAGGCCTAACGAGCTGTTTGTCCTCCACTCGCGGCAACTAGGGCGATCGTCGCCTTACACCGTCACCGTCACAGCCCACCCAAATTACTTCGCCAGCGACACTTCTGTTTCCGAACGACTCTCCAACTTGAATTAGTGTCGGTTACGATTAAACTGGCGCTGTAAAAGATTCTAGGGACTTTCATGAAATTGTTACCAATGTTGCTACATTTTGTTGCCTGGCAGAGTCGCGGCGGCGATAATTTGTATTTATATGTATACGAAAGTTGTGAATTTAACTTTTCAAATTAATAATTGTCCGTTCACTTGTTATTCACTTGCATCACTAACTTTTATAATAACGTTAAGATACGATCTTAATTTCTATAACTATATATGAGAATATGTAATTTTGTGGTTCATAAGTGGAAATTCAAAGTGATGTAGTCGTCTGCATACATCACCAATATAATAAGGATTTAAAGGGATACTATATGTGCGGAAATCGCGGGCAACGCACCGAGTCTTACCGTTTTTCATATGAAAGGATATTTTTTAACAAAAATCAATGCGAACAGATAAAACAGTTCAGGTACGCATAAAGGATCTCGTTAACAAGTTCTCTCATGACAGGCGACTGTAAGTACTCGCACTTACGTACATTTGCCTAAATGCTGAAGAAAAAGATTGCGTCACCAAAGTCCCCGGTGGGGGCGGGTGCCGAGAACAATGGTTTCGGTTCTCACACGTGTGGAGGATTATTTGCATTCGGAAATAAAGAGAGGAATGATAAAAGAAAGGCGCGAGCGAGGTCCCACCGCCTCGGGCGGGGTGTGGGAACTAGGAGGGATGGGCGGGGGTGCACCGGGGGGGTAGGAGCTCGTTACGCGAACAATGGAGAAATAATGTACAGATTGCAGTGAGCGATGCGCCCGCCGCGACTCAGGTGTCTTGGCTCTCTTGTGGACATCGCGCCTGTATCGACGGAGCGCTTATATAAACTGGCGAATGCCGCGACTTCGCTCGTAGGATCGGGCGTCATCAGGTATAATTGGACACTATAGACAGAGGTCTCAAACTGTTTCAGTGGATTCATTGAAATGAAACATATAATTCATGACAAACAAGCTGTGCTGCCGACTTCGTTCGTTTGTATAATTGAATGGATGAAAGCGGTAACACTAAAATGTCTATAATACGATGTCGGGAAACGTACCTAAAAGCATACCATCTATCATAAAGCGATTATTGCTTAGGAACACTTGCACCAGGAGTAGTGTTGCTTACAAATTGTTATTTACGCTGACAACACAATAACAATTCTCAAAAGCTTACTGATAATCTGACGCATTCGCAAGATTCTCACCCTTCAGAGAATTAAAAATTATTTGGCTACGGATTTTTGTGAACTTAGCTTAACGACTGCCATCTCCCTATGACAGCCGGGATCGAAGGCTTAACGTGCCCTACGTGACTGAACGCATTTATAGACAGCCTGCGATCTAAATTGCTTAACTTGAAAACTCAATTCGACTGAGAGGAGAACGACGTCATAGTCCTCTAAGTTCTATGATATAATTTTATAGTTTCAAAATTTGTAACTCCAAATAACAAAGCAAATGTAATGTCAAGTACCTACTATAGTAATTGGGTATAATATTACAAGTATCGTAATAACTATGGTAGAGAGAGAGAGAGAAGAGCTATTAATTTTCATGAAGCCAGTGAAGTGTGTAAGGACAATGTCATGTGGCGTTCGGTTCTCTCTGCCTACCCCGCATGAGCCTCGGCGTGAAGTTATAGATGGCTAGAACTATAGTGGATACAAAAGTAGAGAATATATCTATTTACAGGCAGTAGGATTAAAACGGTAATATCAAAATAAAATTGAAAAATATGGGCTTACTTATGCTCATCGCTTTTGGACAGAAGCACTCGGATATCGGCTCAGAGACGTGCTGTGAGAATTATCAACGATTTTAAGTCGACCTTGTCGAGCCTTTGAGCTTCAGTTGATACTTTACCTCCATTTGTGTGCTCTACCGATTGTACAGTGGATTATGTTCCGAGGAGCTGTTAGATATGATAACAACAGCTTCCTTCAACAAGCGCACCGCTCGCAGTCGGCGGGGAATTCATTCTGACACACTGGAACCGCAATAGTCGCGTTCTGTTCGGTACCAGAGAAGTTTTCTTCCGAGAATTTTTAAGTTGTGGAATGTACAGGGAATACAATTCACCACTTAAGAACTTTCAGGGTTTCACAAAGGCCGGGGTTTTGTCAAAGGTAAAATTGTAGTACTATAATATGGGGTAGTATTTCAAAAAGGTGTGTTTACAGGGTTGGTAACGCACGAGTATAGTTTCTGGTGCTCCAAGTGTCCATAGCCTATAATAACTGCATTTCGACGAGCTCGGTGGCTCAGTGAATGACGCGATTTTGACACCAACGCTCGTGGGTTCGATTCCCACACAAGGCAAACATTGGTGTGCATGAACATGTCTGTTTGTCTTGGTCTGGATGTTTTAAGAGAGGTAAGGCGCTTCAAAGCAGCCCGTCTGGGGAAGTACCTCTACCTTACAGAAAATCGCAGCCAAATAACAACTCCCTAGAGGATTGCTGTGTTCCCGCGTGTGAGTGAGGTCACCAGTAAGTTCCCAAGGAGTTGCTGTGTAAGCAGCAGAGGAGGCATCGCGCGAGTGGTACTTTAAATAATAAAAGCGTAAATTAAAGCGTTAATAGGCTACGGTACCCGCTTTACATCATGCCTGTATGCCTCCTGACGTAGTACAAAAAAAATAATTACGTGGATGAGCGCTGATGGATGATTCTAAGCGAAGGACGCAGTCATTCACTCGCGAGCGGTGCTTCGATACGACTGCTAAGAGTTCTGCGCAGCGCTCCGGTCACTGCTCATGATCTTCAACACGGCCCCAATGCTCTTGACTAACGCGAGTGTTAACATTTTTTTTTTATACACCACTAAGGTGGCAATCAAGCATACGGGCTGCCTGATGTTAAACAGTCACCGTAGCCTATGGACATTTGCAACACCAGTGGTGTCACTCATGCGTTGCCGACCCTCTAAAAACCTCGGCTGGGAGCTCAAATAATAAAAATAAATAAATAACTACAAAATCAAAGAAGTACCCTACTAATTTACATCTGCTTATGTATATAGTACTGTACATTCTTCTTCTTCCTAGCGTTAGCCCGTTTCCTAATCCATTAGGATTGGCGGGATCCGCTACTTAAGCCTAAGGATTTAACGAAGATACTGATTTCGACATGCGGCAACTGTCCTGAGGGAAAGCCCTTTCGTAGGACAGGTCACACGTCTTTCGATTACTGCTTGGACATGCGGGTTTCCTCATGATGTTTTCCTTCACCGCCGGGCAAGTGATAGAAATACTTACAAGTCTACATGCTACTACACCGTAATGAAGAATACGCATAACATCAAGATAAATTGCATTACCGCGCATTACTAAAGGATGTCTCAATATGTTTTATGAAGGAAGATAAACCCAAGATTAAATTAATAATAATAATAATAAATATTGTCGGACAAATTACACAGCGCCATCTAGCCCCAAAGTAAGCGAAGCTTGTGTTGTGGGTACTAGACAACTGATAAACATACGTAAATACATTTTTTTTTTTGTAAATACATACTTATCATACATAGAAAATACCCAGACCAAGACAAACAGACATGTTCATGCACACAAATGTTTGTACTGTGTGGGAATCGAACCAACGAGCGTTGGTGTCAAAGTAGTGTAACAGCGCGTTTCACCACTGCGCCACCGAGCTCGTCATTGTGATGTAATTGTATATTGTTCGAGTAATTCATTAGGCGTAAACACTAACATGAAACAAAATGGTCCGCCTAACGATCACGGAGTCATAAAACACACCGTCAATAAATGGTGACTGAAGTTTGATGGTAATTGAAGGATGACCTCGGTGGCGCAGTCGTTAATAACGCTACTTTGATAGCAACGCTCGTGGGTTCGATTCCGACACAGGATAAACATTTGTGTGAAAGAACATGTCTGTTTGTCTCGGTCGGTGCTAAGATGTTTTTATAGTTATAGATACGTCGTACCTAGAGATGGGTTAAGGACTGAGTATTTATCCAAGGATGAGTAAATACTCATAAATATCCGTTTCTACTGAGTTTTTATCCAAAATCGGCAGTAAATATTTTTTCTTTAGTTAAGTCTTATAAATTGATTCGGAATTATGGATTTACTAAAATGTCAAGGGATTAGAGGTTATTTGTGTGTTTTATTAATAGTAAGTACCTAATAAAAAAGTACCGTGCCAATATTCAATGTAAGGTATTTATTATTCCCACAAACACTGGTATTACACACCTGAGGTGGGGTAGGCGGGGGCAAGGGTCCTTTATATTATGCTGTCACTGTCGTCAGCGTGCTCGTAGCATTTTTTTTACATACGACAGTAAAGTCTCACCCGTCGGAGGAAGTGCACGCGCTCGTCGTATTTGGACTTAAAATTAATGTTGTAGCATTTTTACTTGTCCTATTTGTGTATTTGAATGTGAAATCACCTGCACGTAGCGCATACCGATCAGCAAACGAGGTTCTGGCGAAAGAGAGGTAGGTCAATAAGGAGCTATTGCGTTGGCAACGGGGATGGTAATGCGCGAGCGACACTCCTTGTGTTGCAGGCGACGGTAACTGCTTACAATCACGTCGGCCGTATACTTATTTATCACCCGATGTGGTATATAAAAATATACTTTTGTTATCTAAAGAGAGGTAGGACTATAGTTGTAAAGCAACGGTTAACAACGGATATTTATCCAAAGTAGACGTTAATAACGTATAAAAAACGGTTGAAACCCGGATGTTTATCCGACTGCGAGCTAAAAAAGAGATTACTACAGTTTTGTTCCATAATTTATATCATAATTCAATTCCGTTGTACTGTATTTTGATATATCTCGTAAGTTTAGCCAGCGTTTGCAATGTACGCGTACAAAAAAATATTTTTTACAACATCACATTAAAATCTTTGAAATTCTCGTCTTATCTCTACTATAATCTGAATGTACCTGTTATATATATAAATCTCCCCATTGAATTACTCTGCCTATTGATAAAAACCCCTTTATAATCCGTTGCGTAGTTTAAAAAATCTAAAAGCGTACAGGCGGCGGTGAGCAACTTTGTTTTATACTATGTAAAGATAATTGGAATTACTAAATACATTCGTTAAAATACGAAACTTGGTAATAATTATTATTGCGCACGAGTCGTCGTGTGTGCAATATGTTGCCACTTCGTGCATCATGTCATGCATGCTCATGCATGCCGTGCGCGGGTGCGATGGGTATACGTATACCTAGTTTTTACTTCAATAATAAATTGAAGTGATTATTTCAAAATAAAGGGACTTTTACCTACACTGAAGTATCTCATGAAAGTTACTTTACATATAAATTATCTTTACTTAATTTATTTAAAAAGAAAACGTTTAAGTACCTACATAATATTGGCCTATTCTATCAATTAGCTAGGAGGAAAAACTGATACCATTTAAAAAAACATGTTCTTACCCGTTTCAAGCCATTTACAACCGTTGACAACGGTTAAAAACAACCGTTTTCACCCGCTCGGTTGAAATCGTTAACAACCAGCTTTGCATCTATAGGTAGGACCCAGCAAGGGGTCGTGCCGTGCTCCGTTCAGTCAGACATTCTGTAGCGGCGGGGCATGGCAAGACCTCTTGCTCTAAGTATCCGTCTGGGGAAGCACCTCCACCTTACAGAAGACCGCAGCTAAATAGCAATTCCGGGAGGATTGTTGTGTTCCTGTGTGTGAGTAAGGTCGCCAGTTAGTTGAGAAGTCGTTGTATGGGTAGCGGGAGGACCGGCGGATATCAAACCGCCAATGACGGTGTGGGCGCGTAAGGCTGGCTCGGCGGTCAGGGAGATCCGGTGAAACGGCTGACCGCTGGCCGCCCGTGGGTCAGTAGGGTTCCTGAACCCGGGGATTTCTTAAACTCCGGCCCGGGAGGCTGAACCGCGAACCCCCGAAAAATCCCTGTTGTAGTTGGCGTGCCGGAGAAGGAGACCAGTGTGGACCCGGCTGCTGCAGCAGGGGGGACGGGGGCCCTTCCGCCCGCCGTGCCAGTGCCAAATCGCATAACCTGCATTGTCTAGTGATAGAAGATACCGGGCTTTTGTTCTCTACTCTGTCGGCTCAGCGACTTCTCTTTTGAACCTCAACACAAATAAATAAATAAATGGCACCGAAAAGGAATAGGAAAAGAAATATTACAGCGGCTGCTCCTTCCACAATAAATGTGGATTTTTGGAACATCAGGGGACTACACTCCAATATTAATGCGGTTCGCTATCACTTCGAGACCGCTTGGCCGACCCTTCTTTTCCTCACGGAGACACAAATATCCTCACCAGCCGACACATCTTACTTACGTTACCCCGGGTACAAACTTGAACACCTATTTGTACGTCGTGCCGGGGTATGTATGTACGTTCGGGAGGATATTTGTTGTCGCCGTCTTCATAGCCTGAAAGACAGGGACCTGTTATTATTATGGGTGCGCGTGGATCATGGCGGCCACACCCGAATCTACACGTGCCTTTACAGGTCCTATAGCGGTGATACAGACACAGCCCGTTTATTTAAGCACCTGCAAATGGCAACTGACAAAGTTATCAAGCAGTATCCCTCCGCGGAGTTAGTGATTTTGAGAGATTTTAATGCCCACCACACCGAATGGCTTGGCTCTCGGTGCACTGATTCCGCGGGGAGATCGGCTCATGACTTTGCTTTAGTCTATGGTTTCACCCAACTGGTACATTCTGCGACGTGAGTACCAGACAGATAGAGGACCATACAAGCTTCTTACTGGACCTTCTGCTGGACCACACGTCCGGATGAGTATAACATCTCGGTGGATGCGCCGTTTGGCTCATCGGAGCACTGTCTCATCCGGACCCAAGTGCCCCGTGCCAGGCGTGACCCACCTCGGCCTACCGGATGGCACTATAAGTCGGCAGACTAGGACGGATTGCGTGAATTCTACGCGTCGTACCCGTGGAGGCAGCTTTGTTTCAAAACAGATGATGTCGAATCCTGTGCGACTACGGTAGCTGCGGCGATATTAGATGGCATGGAATGCTACATTCCCAATCGCTTTGTGGCTACAGCGGTAGATAAAAATCGACCGTGGTTTAATCGGCCTTGCAAAGAAGCTAAACTTCTCAAATAGGCTGCTTTCGAGGCTTGGACCACGGCGCGTGCTAATGGAAATCCAGATGTCTCAGTATTGAAACGTAAACTGAACGCTGCCTCCAGGTCCAGTAAGAGGGTAATCGCCAGAGCTAAGTTTGATTTCGTCGGTAGAGTTGGTGAGCGGCTTGCAAGCCTTCCGTTTGGGAGCCGTGCTTTCTGGTCGCTGGCTAAAGCTGCCGAGGGACACTTTTGTCAGTTGTCTAGTCCACCATTGCAAAAACCGGATGGCAGTCTGGCGTACAGTGCTAAAGAGAAAGCCGATTTACTGGGTAATCTCTTTGCCTCTAACTCGACTTTGAATGACGGGGGAGCTGTGCCACCTACCATCCCGAGGTGCAGTAGCTCAATGCCGGAAATCTCAATTACCCAACGAGATATCCGGCGGGCGTTGCTCTCCCTCGACATTCATAAGTCGAGTGGGCCAGATGGCATTCCAGCAGTGGTGCTAAAGCAGTGTGCTACTGAGCTGTGTTCTATGCTAACGCGCCTTTTCGTGCTTTCCTACTCCTTTGGGCAAGCTCCGTCTTCGTCGAAGACCGCCAATGTGCACCCGTTGCCCAAAAAGGGCGGTAGATCAGACCCTTCGAATTACAGGCCTATTGCCATAACCTCTCTTCTCTCCAAGGTGATGGAGCGTGTGATAAACACACGACTCCTGGCATACCTAGAGGATCACGATTTAATCAGCGACCGTCAATACGGCTTTCGCCACGGTCGTTCGACTGGTGATCTTCTAGTGTATCACACCGCTGGGCTTCGGCGATCGAGAGTCAAGGTGAGGTATTGGCTGTCAGCCTAGATATGGCAAAGGCGTTCGATCGGGTCTGGCTATGGTTGACGGTGGTTGCACCAATAGCATGGATATCAATGTTGGTGTCCCACAGGGCTCTTTTTTTTGTCCCCAACGCTGTTTCTGCTGCATATCAATGACATGTTGTCAATTGACGGCATTCATTGCTATGCGGATGATAGTACTGGGGTCACTTATTAACACAGGCCGTGCTAGTACCCCTCGTTCACTTGTGGAGGAAAGCCGCGTTAGACTTGTGTCTGAAATAGAGTGTGCTTTGGGTAGGGTGTCCGACTGGGGACGGTTGAACTTGGTTCAATTCAACCCTACTAAGACACAAGTCAGCGCGTTCACCGCTAAAAAACCCCATTTGATGTAGTCCCCCATTTCCAGAACACGCCACTAACCATTGCCAAGAGTATTGAGATTCTCAGCGTCGAGATCTCCAGCGAAGTTCAGTGCCGAAGCCACTTGGAAGAAAAGGTCAAGCTGGCGTCAAAGAAACTTGGTGTGCTCAACAGAGCCAAACAGTACTTCAGCGCGGGGCAAAGACTTATATTTTAGATAAGTCCCAAGTCAGACCGCATATGAAGTACTGTAGTCATCTCTGGGCGGGGGCACCTGGTTACCAGCTAGGGCCTTGTGACTCGGTGCAAAGGCGAGTTGTGAGGATCGTGGATGATCCTAAACTCACACACGGTATTGAGCCCTTGAGTCTAAGGAGAGATTTCGCCTCCCTTTGCGTGTTCTACCGATTGTACAATGGGTTGTGTTCTGAGGAATTGTTCGTTATCATGCCAATAGCCTCGTTTTACCATCGCACTGCTCGCCGACGGCTGAGAGTTTACCCTCATACACTGGAACCGCAATGGTCGCGTACTGTGCGGTTCCTGAGAAGCTTTCTACCGAGAACTATTAAGTTGTGGAATGAGCTCCCTGCTGAGGTTTTCCAAGGGACTACAGTATGGGGTTCTTCAAGAAAGGCGTGAAGAGGTTCTTAAAGGGTCGGCAACGCATGAGTGACACCCCTGGTGGTTGCAAATGTCCATAGGCTACGGTAACTGCTTATCATCAGGCAGGCCGTAAGCTTGTATGCCACCTTAGTGGTATAAAAATCTTTAAAAAAAAGAGTTAGATGGGGTCGTTGCGCATGTCATTCTAACCGAACACGTAGGTCTACCGCAGTCTGTCTATGGATGGGTTTATCTATCTTGAGTTTTCCGTGCTCCGAGGGCACGTTAAGCCGTCGGTCCCGGCTATTGTCGATAGATGACAGTCGTTAAGCTAAGTCAGTGGCCCTCGGGCTGCTTGAAAACACTGGCCTCCGCCAATCCGCATTCGAGCAGCGTGGCAGAGTAAGCTCTAAACCCCTTCCGTTGAAGGGAGACTAAAATTTCAAGTCTTTTTGTGTTTATTTTTTTTTACTCATGCATTTGGATAAATACTCAGTATAAATGAGTAAAAATGGATAAATACTAATATTTATCTTTCCATCTCAGTAAATACTATTTAGTATTTACTGACCGCCCATCTCTAGTCGTACCCGCTCTAGAATGGCAATACGAAAGTAAGGTAATTGCCAAACTTGCATTCAGTTGGCCACGCTCTTGCGTCGCGTCTGTACGTATTTGGCCACAGAGCATAAACTTAAGATATATATATTCATCTCTTTCTAAAGACAGGTATGCCCTATCATTTGTCTCTTTGTTAGAGCAAAGTGTCATAATAAATAACTGTACGTAGATATAGTACTAGTTGCGCCATTTTAAAATACAATAATGTTGGTGTATAACGTGTCTACATTTTGATACGTCGTTGGGTCTGTGTACTTTTAAGAGAGCTAGAGAGCATCATAGCTGCCCAACTGGGGAAGTATCTCCACCTCACAGAAATCCTCAGCCAAATAACAAGTTTCTGGAGGGTTGTTGTGTTCCCGCGTGTCAGTGAGGGTTACCAAGTTTTAAAGTTTTTGGGAATGTCTGTCGGCACTCACCCTCCTAGCCGCCACTCAGGCGCTGAAGATAGATGTTAATCCTCAGAATAATGTGCTACGAAAGACAAACCTATCGCACCGCCGAACTCTTATTGAGTTAGAGGTACATATTTTTTTATAATACGTCTGAAGGCGTACAAGCATACAGCCCACCTGACCACCTGTAAAACGGGTACCGTAGCCTAGTATTAACGCTTGCGATATATTAAGTATCACTCGTGGGATGCCTCCTCTGCTGCTTACACAGCAACTCCTTGGGAGCTTACTGGTGACCTCACTCGCACGCAGAAACACAACAACTCACTAGGGAGTTGTTATTTGGCTGCGCTTTTCTGTGAGGCGGAGGTACTTCCCCGGACGGGCTGCTTTGATGCGCCCTACCTCTCTTTGAAGATAGATGTTAAACCTCAGAATTATGTGCTACGAATGACAAACCTATCGCACCGCCGAAGGCCGAACTCTTATTGAGTTAGATGTAACATACTCGTATTATATACAATACGATCTGTAGCCCGCGACTTTGTCTGTCTTGTCGCCTATCCTGGTATCTCGTGGCAACCACATTCTTTATTTTTATTCGACAGCTATGGTCTATCTAACGGTCGTATCTTGATGTTAAATAGCCTATAAGCTTCATCAAGAGTTGGACTAGCAAATGCAAAGATTTTCAATTTCACCCGGTAGTTACTTCCAGTGATTAGATACAAACAAACTCATCCGTTTTAGTAGTGTAGACAAAAGGGATTCAATATAAGGTACAGGTGTACTGGAACAGTCACGGCAACTATTACATGCGTCTGCTAATGGCAGTGGGTGAGTGCTGCCGGTCGGCACTGGCTCCCATGAACCAACTGGTGGGTGAAGCAAATAAAATAGGTAACAGTAGATTAATATGCCTATAAATTTGACTTCTACAAAATAACATCTAAAGTTATTAAATATCTATCTAACTATCTATAACTTCACGCCAAATCCCTTGCGGGGTAGGCAGAGAGAACAGAGCGCCACGTGACTCTATCCTTACATATCTCACTCGCTTCTTTAACATTCAGTGCTCTTCTCATGCACGCTCGCCGATTTCTAGGGCTCCTGACATCACCTTCTGATAGAACACGACCAATTTGGTCATGGTAAGTCTTGGATTTCCTCGGCTCCTACATCCTTCCACTTTTGCATTGACTATAAAAACATCTTAGGTCCGAACCGACGGAGTAAGCCTCTTCTTATTTTAAAAGTTAGTTATTGACTGTTTTAGTTTACCATCGAAACTTGACATCTTAGGAAAAATACACCAATAGGCATCACTGGAGGATACATTGAGAGAATAATCATAATCAACAACGGCATAATGCCCGAAATCGAACACGAATAAAGTCTGTTAACGAATTGTTTTAATAGATCTGTGGTAGCCTAGGATAAGGAAGCTATCTGATCCTGATTGTAATCCTATTGCGGGCATGTACCACTAAATTCGTGTTATCGTGTCTATATACATATTTATAATTATCACGTGCTCAGCGGGAGAAGGAAAACATCAACCCTGCACGTCTAAGGAGTTATAATTCGAAATACGTGAGACCTAACCTAAGAAAGATCTGATTTTTCCTTTGGGTTGTTGAGATCTGACGGCAGTAACTTCTTGTCAAAGTCGGTACCAAATCCTTAGGTGGACCCCGCCAATTCTAACAGATTAGGAAATGGGATATCGCTAGGGACAAGGGCATTTTTTTTAACTACTCATTAAATGATTAGCTTTATATGATCATCTCTGAATCTATATTAACAGATAACTATGAAACTTTACAGTTTTAAAAGACGCCAAGGATGTATGTTTTTATATATTTATCGCGTTTTATTATTATTTAGGCCTTACCAATCTCGGCGTTGGTTGGTTAAGCCATATCCGGAACATGAACATGGTGGGCATAAATAAAAAAAAACACGCGATATACGAACCCGCAAATCCAAGAAATTATATTTCGCAAGACGTTTAATCTAACCTAAGGGAAGTCTGTTTTCCCCTCTCCGTAATGGAGGTCTGATGGCAAGCATGTCGAAATCAGTATCTTCGTCAATTCCTTAGGCTTGGGCGGTGGACCCCGCCAATCCTAATGGATTAGGGAACGGGATTACGCTAGAAAGAAGAAGATACGCGATATACGAAACCTCGTCAATCGTTGGCATCTTATAAAATCGGTTAATGGTAACAACGGGTCCCGTTGGGCGCGGCCGAGTCATTTAATAAAGGATGGACGCGGCGAACGCGGTCAATCACAACAATCACCCCATCCTCGCGTGACACCGAAAATGTCCTCGTTCATATGTATAAATTAATCCATTTAGAGCGAACGACCGCCACGGACCACGGGCTGCGATTAACGGAAGCTTCTACTTAACTAATTTATCCTCGGCTGGTTTTAACAGAATGGATAGCAGTGATTACTGTGGCAGCGATCTCGTGTGACGCCATGCCGAGGTTGCTTTGTCGCGTATGCGTCGCGTCGCCGAGCGGTGTCGCTGTGTTGCAACTCGCAATCATTCGTACGAATACAGTTGCGCGGACAGCGCACATGTTGTCAACGAATGACTTCAAACGTTTCACAACCTTGATGCATGCGATTCTTGAAAATGGCTGAAGAGTTATTTATAGGGTCGGGAACGTAAGCGCCTGTAGGCAACTGTGACTGTACCTGTGCTTAGGCAGGAACAACCGGAGCCAAAAATGTATGCAGAAAGTATGATACAAGAATAGCGGTCACGAGTATTTATTTTTCTTTGCGTTTCAAAATAACATATTAAAAGAACAGATATTTATTTATAAAATGACGGCTACATACATTAAAAAATAAATAAGTACTCTAAAATAAATATAGATAAACAAGGCTTATTTTATTTATAATCTTTTATGATGTTGAACTTAGTTTTTTTTTTTTTAATGTCTATCAGTAAGTTTATCGCAGACTATATATAGCGTTAAACTATGTGCAGAGAAAGGTAGCGACTTTGAGAGCATGAAGTCAGACGGACGTGCAGACACCTAGGTGAGTGTTTCTTTTTGCTAATTTAACCACGGAACAAGTGGGTACTGGACCTTAAACAATGCCACAGTACCACTGTGAAGAGATACATAGCTATGCCCAGTGTGACAGTACGTAGCAGAAACCCGGTCGGTTAACTTCGAGTATATATATACAGAATGTCCTTATGCGACAGTCAGATGTTTAAATAATCAAACCAGCGACATTTTAATAACATTGATCAAATAGGACAAAAGTATGTGGACTGAGCACTCGACAGAGATGAAAGTTAAAAGGGTCGCGGGGGTCGGTGGGTGGCGCGGGGGGGGAGCGGGTTGAATGTCTTATTCCCTCCACAATTCAGAGGTATTTCGTGTTCTTCATACGCAAATATATCCTCGTTACGTAGGCAGTAGGCACACGTGAGGCCGATTGCGTGTGCGCCACGTATGAAAATCCTGCCGAGTGACTGGGTGGTACTTTAGTGCTAGATTGAGGGAATTGTCCCGGGGAGGTAAAAATTGGATCCGGCAATCAAACGACGTACCCAACAAACGTTAGGCCGTTATGGCGGCAACTTTGATTCTGTGAAGTGCTTATTTAATAGAACTATATAGGGCGCATACCTAGTTACATTTTTATTTTCACGTTTTTGGTTAAGTTATGTACACCGAAAGCGGAAATAAAAAATTTGTGGTAACTAAATTTTTACCTAATTTCATTCTCTTCATTTTAGGGGTCTGTCTGTCTGTGTGATTCGTGTGTATGTATTTAAGTAGTTACGTGTAAGGAATCAGCTCAATTGCGACAGAAAATAGAAGTTTTTTTTGAGGGGAAGTATTTTAAGACTTGCCTTTGTTAGTTTTTCCACTTAATTGGATTAGTTATTTTCAGCATGTTAGTTTTTTGCATTTTCCTTCCATACTTTAACTACTACTATAACTTCACGCCAAATCCCTTGCGGGGTAGGCAGAGTGAACCGAGCGCCACGTGACTCGATCCATACATATCTCGCTCGCTTCTTTAACATTCATTGCTCTTCTCATGCACGTTCGTCGGTTTCTAGGGCTCCTGACATCACCTGATAAAACACGACCAATTTGGTCATGGTATGTTAATCTTGGTCTTCCTCGGCTCCTACGTCCTTCCACTTTTGCATTTTATATTTGCTTCGTCATTCTTTCATCCTGCATTCTTTCTACATGACCGAATCAACGGAGCATGCCTCTTCTTATTTTAACACCGACGCTCTCTTGCAGACCAACTCTGTTTCTAACATCATCATTGCGAATTAGGTCTACAAGCCTTACGCCACAAATATTGCGCAGCGCTCGCATTTCGACTTTAAAATGGTGAGTATTTGCATTTTGGCTTTATATCTACGAATTATCACCGCTCTTTTATTCTATTATAATACATTTCTTAGTCTCTAATTGCCTAAAACTAACTAACTAACTATTGAGCTTGAAGCTTTAATCTAAAGAGCTATTTGCTAGCTGGATGTTTAAAAAAAAATGAACGCCATCCGAAATAGAAACAGCAATGTATAGTCCAGACGATTTACATGCAACCTCAAAGAGCAGATAACTAATGGAGTATTGATGAATCAGCGAAAGAGGTCAATAAAATTATGTATGTGTTTGTGCAGAAACACTGCAATGTTGTGTTTCAAGCATCAATTTGACTGATCATTTTTATTGACCAATTGTATGTAATATTTGTAATGTGTTGTAAACCGTTTTTATTATCACGTCCTCGGCACCAACGTGGTTTTCGTGATTGACACATTGCATATTATGATAATACTAACCTCAGTTTTTATTGAGCAGATCTTGCTTCAGAGAGGCAATTGTAAAAGCCTTTTCCATAGGCTGTAAAATCATTGCTTTGCTCAACGGCTTGACATCTTAGTACGACGTAATTAATGGATTTGTTTTTTATATATTTATTTTCTTGTCTATTATATCTCATTTGTGATCTTTGGCATGTGTATTGGTGTAATGTTTGGTAAGAAATAAATATATCATCAGCTGGATAATTAATGTATTAAAATATCAAAATTTATGCCACATCTTGCCTTTCCAATATAAAAACTCGAGGATTTAGTCTCTTTTAGACCTTTAGTTACTATTATACTTTATGTCCAATATCCCCATCTTAATTATTCCGAACCCTATATATCTATAACTTTACGCCAAACCCCTCGCGGGGTAGGCAGAGACCACTGAGCACAATATAACTCGGTCCTCACCACTTTTTTGACAATTATAGCTCTTCTCATGCATGCTCGTCGGTTTCTAGGGCTCCTGACATCAGCTACTGACAAAACACGAAATCAAAACAGCCTTCTACTTTCTTGTTCTATATATATTTCGTGATTCTTTCTACATGTTCGAACCAATGGAGCATCTTTCTTATAATTCTTATTAGAAGAGACATACGAGAAAATAACTAACTATATACAGCATAGTTAGTTAAAGTCTCTATACCTCCTCTCTGGACGGGAGGAGACCTTTGCCGTATTAAATATGGTATATACGAATAACAACATTTAAATAAAAATATGAAACGGTCTTCATTGAATGCCTACTCACAACGTATCATTGATTTTTCTTTATCATCAAATCATATCAGACCATCATCGAAAATAGAGTACATTACTAGTACGGAGATGACGGTAAACCTACATAAAAGAAAGTTGTTAATAAAATTTAAATCGTTCAGACAGCAAGAAATAGCTATACGGAAAATAAAATAGATATATTAAAAATACAAAGAATTCCTGAAGATCTTACGTAGATAATCCATTACGTAGATAGTCCATTTAGTCTAGGCTTGTTGATGCCTGAACTAAATGAACTTACGTATTGATAAAAAATGGAGAAGTTCCTATGGTCACCTCCAGACGACAACCGGGCTACAAGCTCCATGATAAAATATTATATTATCAGCAGAACGATGTTCTAGTACAAAGTTTCATAGTATTCAACCATAGAAATAAAGATTACATAGATGCGATTCCATTACCTACGATAGATAGCACCTTCATCACCAAACCAGCTCAATGGTATTAACTACTTTCAATTTCATGACCGAACAACTGGAATAAAAGCGTCTTGATATTGGTGACTCAGATTTTTCTTTTTTGATAACTTGTTTTACCAGAATATCATCATATTAGGAGCCATAGAAATCGGCAAATATGCATGAAAAAAGGTATGAAATGAATCATTGGGATAATAATTATGTACTATTAGTACATATTATCTCAATGAAAATTAAAGAAGCAACTGATATGTGTAACATAACAACTACGTCTTATGGTGCTCGGTACTCTCTGTCTACTCCGCAAGTGACCTGGCGTTAAGATACGTAGGTCACACTATAAGTTTTGCGTAACTTAAAAAAACAACATGTTATAACCAAAATATTATGTTTATTGCTTTTCAAAATACTCTCCTTTACATTTTAAACATTTTTTCATGCGATCGAACCATTTTTTAAAACAGGAGGACCACAGATCTGAAGGCATGTTTTCTACGTGCTGATTGAACGCTATCACTGCCTCTTCGGAGTTGGTAAAAGTGAAACCTCTCATCAAATCTTTGATTTTGGGGAAAATACAGAAATCACAGGGTGCTAGGCCGGGGCTATGCGCAGGATGGGTAACGAGATGTACTTTTTCGGAAGTTAAAAATGACTTTGTTTTGTTGGCCGTGTGTGTAGAAGCGTTGTCATGATGTAGGAGAACGCGGCTTTTTGGTCGTCTTTCGCGAACTTTTTCTAACACCCTGGGTAAACAAATGGTAGAATACCACTTAGCATTAACACTCTTTTGATCTTCAAGTAGAATTGTGCAGGTGGGACCCGTAGCTGAGAAAAAAACGCGATCATTTTTTTACCAACGTTTCTCGCCTGCCTCACTTTTGTTGGCCTGTTCTCATTTTCAAACACCCATTCACAAGATTGCTGTTTTTTTTTCGGGTTCAAAACAATAAATCCACGTTTCGTCTCCTGTGACAATGTCATAAACAGCATTAGAATGTCCGTGGTCGTACTTCAGTAGAATCTGTGAGCACCATTCCACGCGAGCCCGCTTCTGCTCCGCTGTCAGTTCATGAGGGATCCAACGACAACAAAGTTTCCGAACTTTCAATTCTTCGTGTAAAATTTTCTGAATTTGGCTCATACCAATGCCCAATAGTTCTCGAATTGTCTCATAGGTAATCCGCGGGTTTTCTTCAATTAGCCGCTTAACAGAAACCACATTATTTACGTTAAAGGCAGTTGAAGGCCGCCCTTCACAAAATTCGTCATGTAAAGAAACTCGACCTCTCTCAAATTCAGTAAACCATCGCCTCACGGTGCTCAAAAAAGGTGCTTCTCTCCCAAAAGCATTTTGAAGATGAGCAGCACAGTCTTGCGGAGAGAGAGAACTTTTAAAATCATAAAAAATCATCGCTCTAAAATCTTTTCGACTCAATTCCATTTTCGTTGCGTACGTAGAACTTTGATGTGTGATAAAAAACAATTGACAAATGATTTCCTGCCAATTGTTTTTTTTTTAATACTAAGTAGGTTGCAACGTTTCAAAAAATATAACATTCGAAATTCAAATAGTTCCGATTAGCGCAAAACCTTTAGTGTGCCTCATGTATACATAGGTACATAAAATGTTTATATTAGGTCCTTACATATGAAATTGGCGTTTTGTCAAACTGGCCACTTTGATCTCAAATATCTGGCGTTTGGTTAGGAATTTCAAGTTCAATTTTATTTCAAATTTAGGCTTGTGTATTTGTGTTTCGTATTTAGTGATTCTTTTGGTTTTACGCCATTTGATTTTTCTTTGACGTCGGTCTATTCACAATATGGAAAACTTAAAATAATGCGTTATTTACGTATAAAAGTTCCACAGAAGCAGTTTGAAGGATTAATGATGTGTACGGGGAACCTACTGTAAAAGAAAATACGGTACGTTTTTGGTTCCAACGTTTTAATTCTGGAAATTTTGTTCTACAGAATAAACCCCGTGGACGACTGGCTAGTTGACAACGAAGAATTAAAGGCGATCGTGAAAGCAGATCCATTGCAAACCACGTCAGTGTAGCGGCAGGCTTTTAATTCACTTAAAACAAATTGGAAAAGTGAAAAACCTCGAGAAATGGGTACCGCATGAATTGAGTAAAAGCACATCAACAAACACGCATGGAGTGCTACGTTTCATTATTCAACTGTCACAATAACGAGGGAATTTTGAATCGTATTGTTACATGTGATGAAAAATGGGTCCTGTACGATAATCGGAAACGCTCATCACACGTGGTTGAACCCAACAGAACCGGCTAAATCCTGTCCCAAGCGAAAGTTGACTCAGAAAAAGGTACTGGTGAGTGTCTGTTGGACCAGTGCTGGCATCATACACTACAGCTTCTTAAGATCTGGCCAGACGATTACGGCAGATCTGTATTGTCAATAATTGCAAACCATGATGGAAAAGCTCACTGTTCAACAATCGACACTGGAGAATTGCTCTAGCCACTGCTGCTGCTTTAGGACTACGCTCGACCTCACACTTCACGACAGACAGTGGCTATTGTATATATACAGAGCAGCGATTGTAATGTCTGCGACACCCACCATTCTCCCCAGACCTTACTCCAACAGATTTTTTCGCAATTTGGACAACTACTTGCAAGGAAAAAAATCAATTCCGATGGGGCAGTCCAAATTGCCTTCAAAGATTTTATTGATTCTCGCTCCCACAATTTTTCCAGCAATGGAATCAATGAACTGTCTATAAAATGGCGAAAGTGCATAGATAATTTAACGTATATACTTCGATTGACTTTCATATATTTATTCGTTTTACTTTTTCTACATAAAACGCCAATTTCATATGTAAGGACCTAAAATTTATTCTGGAAATCTATTTTTAATCGACAAAAATAAGAATTATCAAAATGGGTCAAGAATTGCGCCCTGCATCGTGCAACCACACATACGACGAATACACGAAGGAAATAAGCTACAGAGAACCGATGAGACTGATATTACATAGTTACACAATTCATCGCTATAGGTCCAGGGGTAAAGTAGAACGCGCACCTCTCATTAGCTAAGTCGCGGATAAACATCTCATCATCAACATCAGTTAAAATATTCTCTCATTGGTCAGTAAGCTCGAATCGCCGAAATGTTGAGGCGCTAAAGCACAACGTTTTAGGAGCGCGGGGTTCTTTCATTTGTGGACGGATACGTGACCCTCAGACAGATACAAAACCAGATAACCCTCACTTAGTTACTCAGATGTGTCTAAAGCGGATAGGTTACAGTGACCGACGGTGAATATTGCACTTCGGCAATCACCGCATTTCCGAGTACAAACGAAAGCTAATTTCCATGTCTATCAATTATTAGATTTATCGTTTATCAGAACTTGAATTCAGAAGTAAGTACTTTATTGTTGTTTTTTTTTATTCCCGCGTGAACTATACAGAGCTGTAAAACTACTTCCTTTTTAAATATAATTTACTTCTTTTCAACACGTATTACCAAAGAAATTAATAAGAATATAAACAAAATAAAATACTTCTTCAACCGACGACAAAAGAAGAGGTTCTTATAGTATTGTCTTAGGTTTTCGCGATTTGCAGCGTCCGTGGTCGCAGGAGGTCTTCCTGCGACCACGGACGCTGCAAAGCGTTCGAAACGTCAGGTTCAACAAAATAAATAAAATACGCGATACTTCCGTTAAAAATTGTTTAATTCAAGGAGGTTCTTATGTTTGATAATTGAAGCCTGACGAAGCACGAAGTTTGCCGAGAGACATTAAGAAAATAGAAGCACTGTAATATAATTTCTAAATATATTTTTTTCTATGTTTTTAGGTTGGGAAAAAATAAAATATGCAAAAAGAATAAAAAATATGTTTTAATCAGAAAAATTCTCAATTCCTTCCATTTCACTATCTGTGCTCTAATTGAGGTCAATATCACTGTCACTATCAGCCGTATTTATCACTAGTCTATCAATGTAATCGTGTATACCGTGTTGAATTCTTCGATACTCAGTCTCACATTTGATTGTATGATCGCAAACCTTTTTCCAGTCTTCAGCCCCGATCATGTTTACTTTTTCAGTCAATAATTTTTTCATTCTATATAATCGCAACACAGTGTGCCCATGTTCGGCAAGTACATTGCCCATAGAAACTTCTGTAAACCTCTCCTTGTGCTGACATATAATATTGTATATCAGGGATTTCGTCAATTTTGGATCAACTGGAATTTCGGGTCTTTCTAACCAGTTAATCATTTCCTGTTTAATGATGTTTGAATTGGGGGTCTTTCAACATATTTATTGTGATAGGGTGCGTTGTCGATAACCAGAACAGAATCACTGGGTATATTTGGGATTAATTGATTAACCAGCCATTTCTCGTAGTTATCGTTATTCATTTCCTTATGATAATCGCCGGTAGTGTCCGTGGATATACGTTAAAAAGGCTTCGGGTACAAATCCCTTTTCGTTTCCTGCACGAACAATTATCAAACGTTGACCTTTTGAAATCGGCTTTTTTACTCCTATTTGCATATCATCACTCCCAAGTTTTTCCTTTATTGTGGGATGTATGTATGTAGGACTCATCCATATAGATTATATTATTCCCTTCTTTGCAAAATTTGAGTATGTAATCTAGGTATTCAATTCGATTGAAACTTACATCGTGCTTTTCCATAAGAACTTTTCGATTATCTTCCATTTTAGTGAACATAAATCCCATCTCATGAAGTATTTTTCTCAACGTGTTTTCATTGTCGGCAATTCATTAAAACACAAGTGAAAATCGTACACTATTCTTCGCACAATTTCATAATCAAAATCGTCCACATCTAAAATAAATAGTTTTTTTGGCCTCCCTTTTTTAGGGTTCCGTACCCAAAGGGTAAAACGGCACCCTATTACTGAGGCTCCGCTGTCCGTCCGTCCGTCCGTCTGTCACCAGGCTGTATCTCATGAACCGTGATAGTTAGACAGATGAAATTTTCACAGATGATGTATTTCTGTTGCCGCTATAACAACAAATACTAAAAAATAGAATAAAATGAATATTTAGGGGGCTCCCATACAACAAACGTGACTTTTTTTGCCGTTTTTATAGATAATGGTACGGAACCCTTCGTGCGCGAGTCCGACTCGCACTTGGCCGATTTTTTCTTAAATTGAATTTAATTGCACTGGAATGTGTTTCAGTACCGACTTCGTTTAATATATAGTACAAAGTTCTTCTTGAAATCCATTGGCATTTGCAACTCTCTCTTAAACCTTCTTAAAATAATTACTTACATTGTCATGCTCATTTTTTTTATCTGTCGGCTTCGGTTCTAAAACATTGTAGACTCCAATAGATGCCATCGTATAACTTTAAGTGATTTAAAGTTTGGCGTTTTTACAACTCTATATATATATTGAACTGGACGCGACTCTATCGCACTCTATCGCATTTGAACCAGGACTATAAGTAAACGTCATATAGGTAGTGTGCGACAGAGAGAGAGTGCAATATTTACCGTGCAATACTACCACTGTAGATGTGTAACTGTGACTGATATCTCATAGTTTGATTATATACACAATATCAAAAGACACATGTTCATGCATGCAAACGTTTATCTTATGCGGGAATCTTAACCCGCTACCATTGGCGTTAAAGCAGTATTTTTTTAAACCACTAAGGTGGCAACATGCCTACGGTTACCCTGGTGGTAAGCAGTAACCCTAGTTTACGGACAATTGCAACACCAAGGGCTTGTCACTCGTGCTTGCCGACTAATACAAGGGAAATAAAAACGCATAAGGGGGAACAATATCTATTTTTCGTCGAGATCCATTAAAATACGTTTGACCGGTATAGATTTTTTCCTGTAAAGTGACCATAATAATACTTTTTCAGGCAGCCGAGATAAAGAATATAAACAAACATTCAGCGTCGCACAACATTTTTATAGGCTATAGACGTTATAGTATTCTTCTTCCGCCTAAGGTTACCATCACAAAATTATCTCGATTCTTTTATTTAGTGTAACTTATCTTATCATGTATTTACTTTAAGAAAATTAAAGTTGAAATCTAGAAACCAACTGGTACGAATCAACGGAACGTCTCTCATTTTAAACTGGTTTACATCTTTTGCTAAACTCGGCTAAAACCAAATGTATCAAATTTAAACTTCCAAATGTGACTTCTGCCAATACAGAAGTTCTCGTTGGGAATAGATAATAAATTAGAATTTGATAATAATACTGTGTTTCTTAGAATTACAATCGACTCCAAATTTCAATGGGGCCCCCCACATAAATAACTTGCCAGTGCAGTTAGGAAAATCAGAAAATTGACGGATGTGGATGTAGCGCGCTTAGTCTATTTCAGTTACTTTCACAGCATTATGTCGTATGGTATACTGTTGTGGGGAATGGCGGCTGATATTGAAATAATTTTCATCTAACAAAAAAGAGCCATTCGCTCTAATTATAACATGGGCTCCATAGAATCCCTCATGTAACTGTTCAAAGAAATAAATATCCTCACTGTTACTTCTCAATATGTTTATGAAAACGTAATGTATGTCCGTAAAAATTTAAAGTCGTTTTCAAACTTCAGCATAAAACTTAGAAGTAGAAATAAGTTGTGTATGGCGGTACATTGCGCTGCTAGGACTGGTAGATCTTTTCTTGCAAATTGTATTCGATTTCATAATAGGTTGCCTGAAACAGTTCTGTCCTTTCCTGACAATACCTTATTATAGAATTAATGAATATGTAACTGGCAAAGATGTCTGGAAATAATTCAGTACAAACGACCTGTCCTTAATAATTTTTAATTCTACCATTTGATATCATTATTGCACCAATATGCTAATGTGAAGATATTGTAATATCTAATTATCAATTTTAAAAGAGACTAATATTGGCAAGTTTCTTTCAACATTTCTTCTTCGTCAATGGTTATTTCCTAAATTATAGAAAATTTAAATTAAAATGAGGGGGGGGGGGGGGGATAAATTGTCAGCAGACATGAGAAACCACAGAGGCAACTCATGTGTCTCTGATGTTGTCTGACACTACGTCTTCTATTATGCTAATAAGCCGCGTCATTCACGACTGTGCCACCGAGCCAAAAAGTTATTTCGCGCGAGGAATACATTGAATACCCCAGAAACAGAGATTTAGAGGCGTGGTCTTCATACTGTATTTCTCCGTGACAATACTTAGGGCAGTAACAAGGTCAGCCGAGTGAGTCTCACATTACCCGCTGAAAGAGCTTCATAGTGTGAGACATGATCTTGTCTTAGGTTTTCGCGATTGTTACACATTGAATTAAGCAATTTTTAATGGAAGTATCGCGTATTTTATTTATTTTGTTGAACCTGACGTTTCGAACGCTTTGCAGCGTCCGTGGTCGCAGGAAGACTAAGGTGGTATTTGTCTTACATTAGTTATTCAATTATTACATCTACCGACATGGATGGATTAATTATATATGTTTATATGAGGATTAAAAATGAGGATTTGTGGTCCACCATAAATCCTCGCCAAGGAGAATCGCTACATGCCGAGAATGTTGCGCGAGGCTATTGAAATAAGAAAACACCCCAATTTCAATAGAGAAGATGGTTGGCAAGTACCACCTGCTTGGGATCCAGTCCCAAAAATAATCAAGTCCCAAACCCAAAGATCTAAAAAATGTTCGGACACTGTGAGCGATTTTTGTGTAAATCGGAACATATATAATTAATCCATCCATGTCGGTAGATGTAATAATTGAATAACTAATGTAAGACAAATACCACCTTAGTCTTCCTGCGACCACGGACGCTGCAAAGCGTTCGAAACGTCAGGTTCAACAAAATAAATAAAATATGCGATACTTCCATTAAAAATTGTTTAATTCAAGACATGATCTTTATACAGCGGTGACTGTCAAACTCCTGTGTCGATACCTCTCCTTTGAAAACTAAAGTGATAGCACAACCACAAATTCAGGACAATCTTTGTTGATCTGAGCTTTTTCCGGTGAGGAGAATGCGGGTACACGGGTCAGATATGATGCTAACACCAAAAGGGCCCATCACCTTCTAGTCTCCATGCGACGAAGAGCCCATTGGACTTCTTTAGGCGTCATCAGTCCCTGATTTAAAGGTTGTGCCTCTTTATGCTGCTGGTTCAGTAGCTTGTCAAAATACGAGCGCTATCATGAAAGTGGGGCAGGGTCTCATACACATCAGCATTTGGATATAGGCTGTGCCACTTTGACTCTGTAGATGAGCTTTTGCTCCTCAGATGACTTCGACTTATTATACAGAGGTTAATGGTCTCATCTGGCACTGGCAATAGCTCTTGTAGTGCCACGTACAACGACACTGTATGCTTCTTTAAAAAAATTGACTTCCAAACAGTATTAGATATTTGAGAACCTACTCTCTGATACTGAGGCACTTAAGTCTCTACGTCTTAAGAAGAATATATCAAGCAATTTCGAAACATTAACCTGGAATATCTAATGTGATAAATAAGTCTCCAGTAGCATGTACAGGTACAGTCTGTCAAAAGTCTGCAGTACTTATATCGAGAAAAATAGACGATTTCTTTCCCTAGGACTCACAGATACTGTGTATTTGTTCTGTCTTTGAAGGAGATCTAATGCTTGTAACAAACACACTTCTGTGGAATGTTTGTTGGACAATTATCTGTTAGTGCTGCTGGTAGTATTCACTATCACAAGGCTTGAGCTATTCACACTCACATACTCTTAAACTCTTAAGTAACCAATTTCATATTTACAACTGCCTCCGAGCACCGGGTGTTAGCAGGTTTGCATGAAAAAATCAACATCATCTATCTATCTATTCAACATCATTGTAATTCGAATTTCCATTTTATGAAGTTGAAATATTCACAGCACTCTCTATATGTGGCATGATCGCTCTTTTGAAATAGAATTAAATTCATACGAAGTATTATTATCATTTTTTTCAACTCTTTAGTCAGATCAAAGTCTTATCTTATATTTATATGATGTCTCATACTCATACTCAGATGTTAAAGGATTTTTGGGGTGTAATAGGATTTGAATACACTGTAAGCTATCAAAAGTCAAATAACAACTTGGCAGAACTGTCTCAAAATTGAGCATCGTAGGCCACTGAAACAACCTACACATATATTGACTGCGTGCACCATGACACTCTTGTCAGAAAATTACACCACTACGGTATCAGGAACAAGGCTCTCGAACTTCTGTCTTCTTATCTGGGCAATAGGATACAGAAGGTCGATGTTAATGGTAAAATATCTTCGGGGTCCCCTGTAGTTATGGGAGTCCCACAGGGGTCAATTCTAGGTCCATTCTTATTTTTAGTATATATAAATGACTTACCTTATTATGTAAGTGATAAACATGAGATTGTATTGTTTGCGGATGATACCTCTTTGACATTCAAAATTAATAGACAGTTAGGTAATTATGACGAAGTTAACGATGCTCTCTCTAAAGTTATTCATTGGTTTAGTGTTAATAATCTGCTTTTAAACGATAAAAAGACTAAAGTAATTAAGTTCTCAACACCTAATGTAAGACAGGTGGCTACCAATGTACATGTTAATGGAACTAATTTAGCCCCTGTGGAGACAACTGTGTTCTTGGGTATAACAATTGACTCCAGACTACAATGGGGCCCACAAATTGAAAAATTATCAGGAAAACTAAGTTCTGCAGCCTATGCAGTGAAAACTATTAGACGGCTCACTGATATTGATACGGCTAGAATAGTTTATTTCAGCTACTTTCATAGTATTATGTCATATGGAATTCTTCTTTGGGATAACTCCGCGGACATTAACACCATCTTTTTATTGCAAAAGAGAGCCATAAGAGCTATCTACAAATTTGGTCCCCGGGAGAGCCTTAGAGAAAAATTCAAAGAAATAAATATTTTAACAGACGCATCGCAATATATCTATGAAAATCTTTTGTATGTCCATAAAAACATACTCATTTTGTAAAAAGAGTGATACTCATAGCATAAATACTAGATATAAGCATAATCTTGTGTTACATGCAAGCCGTCTCCACAAAATAAGTAATTCTTTTATGGGGCAATGTATACGGTTCTATAACAAACTTCCCAGCAATATAATAGAATTGTCAATAATCAAATTTAAAACTACTATTAAAGCCAAATTGTGTAGCAGGGGATATTATAAAGTATCTGACTATATTAATGATAAAAATGCCTGGGAGTGAGTCGATCCAATTATAATGCAATTAATAAAATATGTAAATTTGTTTGGATACCAAAAGAGGGATGCCTGAGTTTTTTGGCAGTATTTTTATCAGTGCTCACCTAGTCATAAACTGCATGGTAGGGAAAAAAATTGTGACGATTCCAAACAAATGTAGCCATTTTTACGGAATAAAAAGATTTTGACTTTGACTTATAAAAGATATTCCGGCTCTGGTACAAACAACAGCTTAAACCAGTTCAGGATTCTGAATTCATTAGGACCTGTTGATATGCCATTCTCGATGTAGCACTTTCTCCTGCTGTCCAGGTGTAAGATGTGAAGTGTAGGATGAAGTACTGGAGTATGCCTCTTTATCTTGCACTGACAAAGAGGCATACTTCAGTGTTTCATGTAATTGCATAATTGATCCAAGAGCAGGACGAAAAAAAAATGGAGATATACAATATAATCATCATACCCAAATATTTCAGCACCCAAATAGAAATCACAACAATTGAACACTGGAGACTTGCTTGAAGAATCTTATCTAATATTTATTTTGTCCACAAATACCTACTACAATATTAGTAATTGTGAAAACAGAGGCCTTACCTCAATGCTATTGTAAATATGTAACAAAAGATTTAAGAGGTCTGAATTTCAGAGCTGAGAAACAGTAACATATTTGCCATGTAACCTCTGCAAGAATGCTCAGTGAGTTTGCAAGTATAAAATTTGAAGTGTTATTAGCAAAAAGGTTAATGAAGGAATGTATCGTGGAGCTATGGGACAGACATACAAATTCTTTTCAATAGAACTGTGTGAATAATAGTACAATCATGGTAGAAGATAGCTCCGAAAGGTGGACCGAGGGCTCTGAACATACAAAGCATGAGAGATACCAATATCGCACAAGTGATATTTAATATATTACTAGCGTTAATAGGCTACGGCAAATGCTTTACATCAGGTAGGCCATTTGCTTGTATGCCTCCCAAAGTTGTATAAAAAAAAGCTGTCTGTCTGTGACTGGTGGATAATACAGTAGTTTAATTTTATTTTTAGGTAGACTCTTGAGGCTCCTATAACATTATCAGGTATTTAAGAGAACTGCATGAATAAGAAGCTACAAAAAGCGATTAACGAAACATGTTTTTTCACCCTAGATCACAAGACAATTGTCGCTGCATTACACACATCATAACAGCAGTTGCCCTACATGGAAAGGTACACCTAAAATGATATATTCTATTGTATTATTGCTTATTCATTGTACAGCTTTAATAGGAAGTCTCCACATCTTAATTACATGTTGTGGCACTGCACAAAGTATTCGTTGTAGTTATAAAACAAGTATATATTACACCGCTCTGGATGAAAAGCAATGTGACCAATCAGATGCTGCAAGTCTTACTGATGATGAGTAACATTATTTTGTAACTTTTTACAGGGTCGGCAGCACACAAGTGATGCCCTGTTGTTGCAAGTGTCCGTAGGGTAACTGCTTAGCAAAATGCACTCATTATATTATGTGCATTGAATGAACAAAAACTTTGCTCCCTAGTAATGTAACTAATTTTTGTTCCCGAGTGTAACTCGGCTAACTTGTACAATTGCCATGAGGGAAACTCAGGATTAAATATAGTTATATAAAACAGAAGTTCAATTGTGTAGATATAAACAAAGTTCTGTAGGCATGCACACCTACTGAAATAGGTAAATATTTGTCACAAAAATTTAAGTACATGTATAATGTTTGATAAAATAATGCTACAATATTTATGTAAGACTTTAATCAACAATCAGATTATGTATGAGCTGTTTTAGACAATAGATCATACATCAATACTGTTAGCTTATGAGGATGTAAAGCAGACTTTCGACTTAGTATCAAATTTCAACCTTACAGAAGACAACAGCCAAATAACAGCTATCTATCTAGAGTGTTGCAGAGTTCCTGCGAGCGAGTAAGGTAATCATTAAGGTCTCAGGTTGTTGTGCTTATATACAGACACCAGTCAGGCCACTTCCCATTAAATATGTATAGCTATGTCCTTGTACACTTTCTCTGTGTATCAGTTGCTAATTGACTGGATGCATCAAGTGCCTTTAGCTGAGGTTCCCTTTGGCTCTAAAGATGAATGGTGCCACTTATACATCAAATCCCATGTGACGTAGATAATCATGACTACATAATGGGCAAAAAATTTGTTTAACTTACCTCTTCCTGATCATATTCCTGAAGGTGTCTATCATTCCTTTGTTTTTCATACAGTGCTCGAGCCAAAGCACTCCTTGGTCGATAAAACCCGTTTGTCCCTGAGTTAGAACTCATATTTTCAGTGTTCCTGAGATGCAACAATTTTTTTTCCGACAACTTTGCGTCAATTTCTATCTTTCCATCACACCCACATGATTGCAGAGTATCCTCCTTGTAAAAAGAGTAAATATCTGTTCTAAAACAAGTATTCTTGGATTGGACGAGTAACGCTATGGCTGAATAGATTATAAATTTATTAAGAATTATCATTTAAACTATTTTCATAGCTGTAAGCTTAAATAAATGTTTTAATACTTAAAAATTGAGCATGTTTTTAAATAGAATACATTTACTATTATGTCTATTTTATTTATCTCACTTCTTCATAGTTTACAACTTTTTCTAAATATAAACACCAAATTACATTAGTTACGAATATAAAACTAAAAAATATTAAAAATTAAAGTTTTTTTCAGTGAAACATTGTTTTGATTAGAATGACAGAAAAGGTGGTATCAAGGTTCGTCAGATGGCGCTGTGCGTGAACACGTAAGTGTTTACGAAGTATGTTTAACGTAAACGCATTCATATCAAAGTTAAAAAGAATTGGTAATTTTGGAATACATCATAACATAATATAATGAAGCTACTTACTTATCTCATGTAAATTAATTTATTATAGTTCATAATTTCGATAGATATATTAAATATAAGAAAGTATCATTGCATTCTTCGAGTTCAGTAAATCACCTATCTTTAAAATATTTGTCACGTCACACGGCAAAGTTTTTTGGATTGGAGTTTCCTTGTTGGAACTTTTGAAAATTTTGTAAACAAAGTTTGATAATGTATCTGCACGAATGAATTGGTAATAAAATAGATCTGTTTTAAAACATATTATTTTCTTTTCCCTGAATAAATATGTATAGGGCGAATTTTAACTAACTCAATATATTGATATTTAAAGTAATGATATGATAGGTACATACAATAGCTACGAGTAGTTTAAATTATAGCGTAAATGCATTGCAAAGCGTATAGGTACCTACTTAATGATTGACTAAACTAGTCACCAACCTTTTCTCGCCTAGACTCGGCTAAGGAGTCAGCTGATGCTCGCGCTACAATTTCTCGAAGCATTGAATTCATCATTTTGATTTCACTGAACCAATAATTTTAAATAGATTAACACAAACTACACTATTGGTTAGTATGAAAACACGTCGAGTTCTAGCACTACCTAAGAAAGGTTTAATTTTACACTTCCCGGTGTTTGCTTATATGGTGAGAGGTAATTTTGTTAGGTATTTTAGTAACTTATCACTCTGAAAATCCCGGTTTGGCCTTGGCCGTGACTGAGCGTTCACTGTCACCTTAACCGCTTCGCTTGACTACCTCTGTACTAGATCACGCAGTTAAAAATACAAAACATTGTTGTTTAGATGGTTATTTAACGAAAACTAAACTATCCTCCTCTGTTTTTGAATTGTTTTGAATTGAATGTACATATGTACATGTATCCAAATGCCAATGAGGTTTTCGATGTGTGCAAAATAAGAAATCTATTTAATTGATAAATTCAAATGTTTGAGATCTCTTACTCTATTGTGGTGAGATTACCACGGAACTTGCAAAGGCATATCCGTAGATGCTCGATTATTGAATTCAGCAATAGAGATTGGCCTCGGTTTTTTGTGTTATATCGCAGTACATAACTTGGCCGCTTATTTGTACCTACGTCATATCTTGATGAGCTTTTAAAGAAAGTATTCATACATTGTAGACAAATACGTTATGTACTCTTGTTCTTTAATGACATGGCTATTGATGAGAGTAATGTTTTTGTCTATACTCTCAGTAGGTATTGAGAGTTCTGAACGAATTTTAAATAAGTATGATACATTTATTTCAAATTCATTATGTTCATTCCTGAAACAAGAATTGAAAATAATAAAATAAAAAGGGAAGTGTCCATTCAAAATGCAAATTAAAAATATGAAACTCTGGAAATAGCTAGCAAAGTTACATCTACTTATCTGTCGATGATCGTTATCGGTAATGTCACTACAGATTCATGTAGGTATATTTTGCCAGTATTGAGTTAAAATATTTGAAAGGATAATGATTAATTATTAGGAATACAAGCATACGGCCCACCTGATGTAAAGCGGGTACCGTAACCTATCACTTACTCGATGCCTCCTCTGCTGCTTACACAACAACTCCTTGAGAATTTACTGGTGACCTCACTCACACGCAGGAACACAACAACCCTCTAGGGAGTTGTTATTTGGCTGCGGTTTTCTATGAGGTGGAGGTACTTCCCCAGACGGGCTGCTTTGATGCGCCCTACCTCTCTTAAAATACCTAGTCTTATCATAAATACTGAAACAAAGAAAAAAAAATTTCTATTGCAAATAACATTTATTACTTTTACAGTGTGTCAGTTTAATACATAAATATAAAACAATTTAAAATATAAAAAGCTTATTCGAAGTGGTCTCCATTGGCTGCCATAAAGTCCTTTAAACGTTGAGGCCAGTTATCAATAGAAGCACGCACTCTTTCCATGGGCAAATTCTTCACTGCCAATCGTACGGATTGTTTTAGGGACTCCAAATTATCATGGCGTTTCGAGCAAGCCGTACTCTCTAAAACTGACCATAAATCATAATCCAGCGGAGTAAGATCGGGACTAGACGACGGCCAGTCTTCAGCTCTGATGAAGTCCGAAACGTTTGTTTCCAACCAAGACTACGTAGACCGAGCTTTATGACCCGGCGCCGAGTCTTGCTGGAAGGACCATTCTTGGTTATTGAACATGGTGTTGTTAAGGGGCTTCACTACCTTCTCAAGAATGGTATCTTGATACACTTGTGCCGATGTTTTGATACCTTTTTCACAAAAGTATGGCTCAGTCACTCCTTCATAGCCAATACCTCACCAAACCATCACTGAAGTCGGATAGTGCCTACGTTGCACACTGTCGACTAATTGGGAAGCTTCCTTAGAGCTTTGAGCATAATACAGTAATTTTGTTTGTTAAAATGTTGCTCAATTGTTAAATTTTTCTCATCCGTAAACAAAAAATTTCTGTGACCTCCCTTTGCGTACCGCTTCAGTAGTTGTTTCGATTTTACTACCCTATTCTTTTTTAAATTACCAGTTAAGAAATAATCAGTACGTCTCTTATAGGCTGCAAGTCCTAAGTCATCTTTTAAAATACGCGACATGGTTCTAGGTGCTATCTTCATCTCCCGAGATAAAATCTTTTGCTTTCGGACAGGATTTCTTCGAATTCTTTCCCTTACTGGTTTGACCACCTTTTTCGTACGAACACTACGTGGACGGCCAGATCTTTTTCTGTCACAATCAGAGGAGGTCTCATTGTACCTATTAATAACCCGGTACACAATTTACACATTTTATTAATACCAAGCGTATGGAGAGTTGCATTTGGCTCCATACATACTTTGTGTAATGAAATCACAGTGATTCGGTTCTCTTTATCACCCCACTCCATTTTAATATCGCAAAATATTGTACAATGTATTGGCGCCAAAATGAGAAAACCCAATGAACAATCATATAAAAATGACAGATTCCAAATTCAAATGTAATATTTTGTTTATTTTTAATTGTAACAGTATTTATAGCCAGACTAAGTACATATAGTTGTATGTATTTTAAGAGAGGTAGGACATATAGTTAGGTAAGCGCGTTCTTAACGCATGTATGATACTAGAAGTTTACTCTGTGTTCTCTTCAAAGGTTTTGATGGTGTCGATCATCGGACATTATTGTGCAAGCTGCGCCATTATGGAATTAAGGGCTAAAGTTTGATTGCATCTTATTTAGACAACAGAATTCAGACTGTGGACATAAATCTGTAGGCAGTATATAATGCGAATATCGACTCGATTCAGGATTATATTTAGGGCCCCTTTTTACTTTTAGTAAATGTGAATGATCTGCTCTACATGGTGTAGAGATTAGTGAATACAATTATACTTGCCAATGATACCTCTTTAATTTTTAATGTCGCTCGCCGGTGGGAAAATATTGAAAAGGTAAATATTATTTTGTCTGCCATTCTGATCTAGTTCTCTTACAATTATCTTATATAAACTCAACTAAAACCAAATGTAGTAAGTCAAATTTAGTAATCCCACTTACAGAAATATAGTAAACGCATATTTTTTAGAGCAATTGGCGCATGATCAAAATCTATGGAGTACCTACCTACCTTGTGTTGGGTTGTTCTAAAATCTTGAAGTTTGGTGTGAAGAAGATCTAAAGTGTAGCACAAGTAAAAAAAATCTTTTTTTAGAGTACGGAACATCTGGACGTCAGTTTTACCTACATTTGTTTGGTTTTTGTATACCCATCAATGCCTACGAGGGTAAAAAATACCTACGCAACTGAAGTAAAACCATAGACTACGGTAACTGGGCAGGTAGGTAGTATTCTTGTTTTCCACCTTAGTGAAATATATCTATATATAATAAAAAATACTGCAGTACTGAAAGAAACTATTGGTAACATCGCTTTCGTTGTTATCACATTAAAAACCGACACCGACAGGTAGAGGCTTCACTTCTTCCCGTGGTGGGGCGACATTAAACGAAACGTAATCAGCAACTTCACTTATGTTATGTGTGGGTTCATATATAAAATTTAAGGTTATTTGCACTTAATGCCGATATTTAATATAATTTTATACTTACATCTTTATTAACTGGAGGGATGATCAACTTGTGCAGACTTCCCAGCGACATAATTCACACCGCACTAGAAATAATAAATTAAACTTTATTTTATCGTGCTAACATTCAATTACTGTATAAATACCGCCTTGAAGTGAGCGATAAATAGTGACACATTTACGTATTCCCTGATAAGTATTACAATAAATGGATTATGATATTCATGATTTTTATAGCGATAACTTCGATATCATTGCGATATTTTTATTAGGTAAGGATAAAAATAGGTATCTAATGCACGCGGTTATAGCCAATATGTAGCTAATAAAGGTATAATATTTGGAATTGGGATTTGATCCAGTAACAGATGAAGTACCAGAAACTTTAAATCGCGAGATGTACAAAGCAATAAGGAAATTTTCTAAATTTCCAATATTTAAAATGTTTTAAATAAAAAAAAAAAAACTTTAATGCAGACTTTGTGGTCCATATTTTGTTAGTTACAGAAACTTACACGCTACGTTAGTTTTATTTAAAAATAGATAAATCAATATAAATCATTTATTAATTTTTTAATTACTGTTTGATAAAATCTGCATGCACGCTATACATTAGATCGTTCATTTGAAGATCATAGAAGCCGGTGGATGCAAACGGTAGAAAATCGATAATCGCGGAAATCTAGGAGAAGGGCTTTGTTTAGAATTGGATTACTTGCGACTGAAATGATGATAATGATTATGAATAACGTACTATTTCTTAAATATACACGGAAATACTCAAACTACATTTGAAATAAAAAACACAACTACCGGTTGGGATGTTCAAGTTAGACGACGAAAAGGATTTTGAATTTGATTTAGCGTTTCTTTTGTGTGTATTTGAAAGGATCCCTGGATGGTTTAGATTCTGGAATCTTCAGATTAGACCAGCGGGTAATCCTGTGAGTTTGGTAGCGATTAGACTACCCGTGCGAATCCTGGGCGGGTCGCTAGCATATGCAATATAAAAATGGATATGTGTTGGATATGTATCTTAAGTATGAACTCGAAAATTTTGATAAAAAACCGATTTTGATAAAAAAATTCAGGGAATCTTCAATACAAATATTCAATTAATTCAAACTCTTTCTAATATAGTTTTACTTTTGCATTTGTTTTTATAAAATCACTATCCATATGACTTGGAGGAAAGTGCAATTGTTTGACTCGTCAGCTCGACTCTTCCAGCAATCTGTCTGGACTCCATTATAAAGTACCTATTATTCAAATAAATGTTATGTAACGTTTTTCTTTATACTACAAACTAAAATACATCCAATAACTTATTAACTAACTCTTCAAATATGCGACATCCTCATAATTAATGATTGGGAGAAGACGTGTAAAATTTTAAAAGCGTTGCTTTTTGATCAGCTCGGTGGCGCAGCGGATTATGCCTTTGACACCAACGCTCGTGGATTCGATTCCCATACAGGGCAAACATTTGTGTGCATGAACATGTCTGTTTGTCTAGGTCTATGTGTTTTTAAGAGAGGTGGGGCGCATCAAAGCAGCCCGGCTGGGGGAGTACTTCCACCTTACAGAAAACCGGAGCCAAATAACTCTTTGGTTGTTGTGTTCCTGCGTGTGAGTGAGGTCGCCAGTAAGTTCCTAAGGAGTCGTTGTGTTAATAGCAGAGGTGGCATCGCGCGAGTGGTACTTAAAGTTTCACAAGCGTTCATAGGCTTTTTTCTTTTTTATACAAGTAGATTAGCAAACAAGTTAGCGGCCCGTATCAGATGGTAAGCGGTCACCGCAGCCTATCGACGCTCGCAACATTACGGGGATATTACTCGCGTGCTGCCAATCTTGTGACCTAAGGCTGTTTCGTGTCAGTACCTAGCAATTTCTCTGCCATATCTCACCCTTCAAACCGGAACATAGCTATATAAATATAGCTGCTTGGCGGTAGAAATAGGTGAAACAAAGGTATCCGTAACGACTTTTGTACAGAATCTCCTTCTGGCTATGCTATCCGCTTTACATCAGGTGGATTAAATGCTTGTTTTCCTACCGACGTTAAATAATAAAAAGAAACAAGAGATTGTTAAAGAAGCGAGCGAGAGTGTGAGGGCGAGTCATGTGATGCTCTTGCCTACTTGCGTTTTCTTAGTCTAGGTACGCTACAAGATACTTGGATTAGATGTAGGTGCCGAGCAAGTTTTCAGTCACCTACCACGACTAAAGAGGTCATGTCAGAAGGCAGTATCAGGAACCCTAGGAATCGGTAAGCGTGAAAATATGAAATTGTGCGTGAAAATAGCTATGAATGTCAAAGAAGCGAGGGTATCTAATCTAATGGAATTATACTTATTTTCAATTTAATTGCGTGTTTAGAAACCGTGGTATACCACGGTGGCATACCACGGTTTCTAAACACGCAATTAAATTGAAAATAAGTATAATTCCATTAGATTAGATACTATTGGTATTAGAATAGTTCGAATAGCATATTCCTATGGAATATATACGATTTCCGAGCGAATGTGTGGTACTTACTGTCTGAAGAAGGTCAAAAATTGCGTAATATTCGTTTAAGAGAGGCGACAAATTTTAGTAACCTACAGTTTGATGTTATGTTTTGTAAATACAAATAAAAATATTTATTACATTTTTATGTTGAAGTAAACAATGGGTATCATAATACAATAATATTATATTACGTATACTGTTGTAGTTCCTTATGGATTGACGATCACTGTGATAGCCCCGGGCGACGAGCCCACTACCCATTCGCCGGACGGCGCAGGCGCACGCGGGACATTTAAAATAATTACAAGCCATCGGAGAGACGTAACAGCCCGTGTTTTGAGACCATTACTTATTTTTAATTCCAAAAATGGCTTTTAAAAGCGCACACTTAGTGCCTATTGGTGCAATGCAGGCAATAAGTAAGACTATTACCATCATTCTTGTAATTTTGTTGTATGAATTTATTATGTTTCATGAAATTTATTGAGAATTTTGAATTTTTTGGGGTGAAATTATTATTATTTGGTACCTACTCGGATTGTGCTATATGGGTAATCATAATTATTTTAAAGAGGATTTTAACTGTAATTTGTATAAAAGTAAGTAATTATTCCGGATACCTATATGGATATTTCGTAGAATTATAATATAGATATAATCCTAAAATTTTGCTACCAATTTATTGTTTTGGTCAGTATCCATTTTAAATTGAAATATTAAATTATTACAAATTCGTATATACAAGTTCCTGATTAATAAATTGTAAAGGAATCCGTACTAATAAATTACTGTATATCCGTATTTATTTATATTTTATATACTAATAAATTACCTACCTTATTAGAAAGGATATCATGTTACAACTCAATATCTCTGTATGTTACAGACATCTTCCTCCATATTTAACTAGAAATTATAACAGTTTTAGAACTAGATTTATGTATGGAACGAAACCTCCTCGTGTCGAATACTTTATTTCATCATAAGTATATTCACGCATATACATGGAGACGGAAAGACCAAAACAGTGTGATTGATTTGATTTTAATAGATAGACGTCTCCGAAATGTTATAATGGATACAAGAGCCTTTAGAGGCCTCACTCTTGAGACGGACCGCTACCTGGTGGTAAGCCGGTTTGTGGGCCTTTTTAGGAAGTGGAGGCACTGGCGAGTGCGTATACCTTTCGGAGATCATGAAAGGATAAGGAGCGAAAATTTGCAAGCTGAAAGTGCATCTGGAAGTGAAAGACTTGCAAATGCAAGCCTTTCCGACTCAGATGTGGACGATTGTTGGAAAGTTTTGAAAGAAAGTATGGTGGATAGTGCAAAAGAAGCATGTGGATGCGCAAAGAGACGTAAAACAGTGAAAGGAGATACCTGGTGGGATGCGGAGGTTGAATCCTCCGTAGCAAGAAAGAGGAAAGCGTGGCTGGATTATGTATCATCTTTGCCCTTAAATGAAATATGAGAGAAAAGAAGAAAGAAAAGTACCGTCTATGCAAGAATGAAACCAAGGCTTTAGTGAAAGAGAAGCGTGAAAGACAAATTATGAATGAGGAAGAGAGGCTGACGAAAAACTTCGAGGCAAATACCAAACTCTTTTAGAGAGAGGTAAAGAAGTCTCGGAGTGGTTCGTCGGCATCCAGAATGGATAAGACAAAGTCTAAAGCTGGTGTCATTCTTGCGAACACTCAGGAAGTGTTAGAACGGTGGAGTGAATATTTTGAGGAAATGTATGAATATGCCTCGGACGCTGACAATGAGAGTGAGTCGGATGCTTACTCTACGTTGACGGCGTCCGACGAAGGCATAAATATGGATGAGATCGAATGGTCGATATGAAGCTTGAAAAATGGAAAATCAGCGTGAATTGATCTGATTACAGCTGAGATGATCAAACTAGGTGGCACTTACGTCCGGGACGCCTTCTGGTACTTAAGCAATCTGTGCTGGAGAACTGGAAGGGTCCCAATGGACTGGAGACGCACAGTCGTCGTCGTACCCTTGTATAAAGGCAAGGGGTCACGCATGTACTGCGCCAGCTATAGGGCCATCAGTTTGATCAGCTTAGCGGCAAAAGTATATGGAAAGGTGATTGAAAGGAGAATGAGGGTGAAATCCGATGAAATGCTGTGGGACGCACAAGGAGGATTCCGAAATGGAAGGGGATGTACGGATCAAGTTTACTCGCTCCGCAATATCGTGGAGAAGCATCTTGCCATAGTTGAGAAGGTTTTCTGCGGTTTTGTGGATCTTGAGAAAGCATTTGATAGGGTTGTGCGAAAGGAACTGCGGGACATATTGCCGAGATATGGGATTGACGGTTCATTGCTCCGTGCTGTGTAGTCCACGACAGTCTCTTGATACATTTTTCTGAAATCTTCACTCCTTTTTACTGGATGATGACTACGCAGGATGATGACCACGTTGTACCTTTCCGATCACTTTTGGACGGCTTCATTAGAACTGTGTGCGTACACTTTGTCATTTTTATTGTTGTAGTGCTCTTGGATCGTGAAAATTTTAAACTAGTTATAGAGCATTACATCACTTTGACCTTTGACCTTCTGTGCTGTTTTTATGTCTTATGTAATAAGAGTTACAATCGAACTTCGAGTGTTAAGCATACTCTTAACTATACTGTTGGTACGTTATTAAGAGCGATGTTAATACTACTGTTTGATTTAAAATTGTCCATTTTCATCAAAATCATATTGCTGGTGAAATATGTACGAAATCTTAATAATGTGTAGGTTCTCAAAAAAAAATAATTAAAGGGATGATGTTTGGTTTGTTAAATATTCAGTGTACAATAAAAAAATACAAACCAGAAAAAAAATATTTGTACAATGACAGACTTATCCATCCGGGATGTTTACCATAGAATGCCTGATAGAAAATGTCAATTAAATGAAGTAGATATGAGCATTAAGTCATCGACACTATGTTAATAAACAAACTATGTTAATTACAGGTATGTACACATAGTTAAACTCAAACATAGATATTATGTAATTTTTTCACAAATGTAGTAACTTGTACTAAAACAAAAGAAAATGGCCAGTTTAATTTAAATCCGTGCTCGTAGTTTTTGCACCCCCAACCGCATTCTCACAGCGGCCGAGACTTGATGCACTTCACTTCTGATTGGATCATTACCGAGTTCATCATACCCCGTGCGATCCTCCGGCCAAAACTGAGATAGAGATACTGCCTTAACTTAATCGAGAGCGAGACGCATGACGTCCACCAAGCGCATCGGTCAGAAATTATTTCATATCATGATTATTGGAACTTTATTGCACTTCGTAACTAACAATTGACATTAGGAAATGCAATTTCATATTGATTTCGTAATATCGCAGTCGTTTATTTTTATCAATGCAGCAAATCTTTCTATGATTTGCGGCTAACCATCGCAGGGCATGTTGGTTGTTTTCTTGCGGCTTCTCGTTCCGAGAAAATGTCATTAAAAGCTCGATAGGGGATTAAGTCGGTTTAAATTTTCACGTAGACAGCCAGGAAATCGGTTTAGTCCATCACAAAGGATGGGTAGAGACCGAGAAATTATCTTTTCGAAGGAATACAAACCGCTAAACGTGCAATTACACCGTTACCGATGGGCATTAAGTTATCGGAATATAATAATTTCTCACACCGGCCGGAAGGTGTCGCTGGAATCACGTACTGCCGCAATCGCCCGTCGATTTCGGTACCGACCAACACACTCATCACGTTTCTAATAAAAATCTTCTTTCGGACATCTGTTGTCTTGCGCAACCGCATTTATTGTTGTTAATGTAGGTCTTTCTTAACATTAATTTATGTCTGCGCGCCGCACTACCGTAACTCGACTCGTTATCGGCCAATTCAAGAATTCGTGCGTATCGAGATCGGTAAATATGTGGTAGAATGCAGCGCTGAATGGCTTCTGAATTGGCTGACTGACACGTTCCTGTGAAAATTCGCTAATTCGAAAGTAATGGAAGATGTAGAGAAGCCAATTTTATGCGGAATCTAAGTAATGTATAATTTAGTTGCGCATAATACTTTATTTCAACTGTAGTATAGATTGTTGGATCTTGACGAGCCCGAGGCGAAGCGGTTAGCGATGCTACTTTAACACACCAAGGCTCGTGGGTTCGATTACCACACAGGACAAACATTTGTGCGCAGGAATATGTCTGTTTTTCTTGGTCATGGCGTTTTTAAGGCGCATCAAAGCATCTCCCCTGAGAAAGGTCCTCCACCTTACTGACAACCGCACCCAAATAACATCAGCAGAGCTAGTATCAAAATTTCTTGTACCAAACATTTTTATTATGCATTACTAGATGCAGCCCGTGACTTTATCTGCCAGTATCCCGTCGGAACCGCTTTTTTTATCCTGATGTTGAATAAATAGCCTTCGTTAAGAATTGGGCTACCAAATTCAAAAAGATTTAAATCCAACTGGTAATAGTTTCACAGATTAGCGCGTACAAACAAGTAGTAAAACAAACTCTTACGCTTTATATATTATGACGTATAAGTATAAGTAGTACATTTTAGAACAGATTTAAAAATAGAATTTAGAATTAAAAAGACACTCTAAAACAAAGGTAACTTACTCACATTAAAGTTATTCTATCAATCGAATTGTAATCGAGAACGTTTACAGTGATTGTTTCTAGTGCCACATTATACAGACGGAGCATTATCATCGAGATGGAAATGAATTAACCGTAATTCGAATAATCGAGCTCGGTCAATAATAAAACACAAGGAAAAAGTCCGTCTGTGGCGGGCTTAGCGAGGGAACGAAGGATTTCAATTTGGAACGTGATGAGTTCAATTTTCATTACGTAGTGACTCCATGATCACATCACTGATTGGAGAGTACCTTGTGATTGAATGTGCAATATTGACACTTGTATGGTGGGCAGTTAAGTAAATGTTCATCTATTGGTACCATAGATTAGAGGCGTATAGATGACTAGATACCAGGTACCTACTATAATTTTGACACTTTTTTGATAATGCTATTTTGATACCAAGGCTTGATGGTAAGATTCCCATATGAGACAAACATTTGTGTGCATGAATATATATGTTTCCCTTGGTCTGGGTGTTTTTAAGATAGGTATCAATAATAAAATTCCCTAATGATAATAACCATGACCAGATTGATCGTATTTTATCAGAAGATCGCGTCAAGAGCCTTAGAAGCATGAGAGCGAGCGTGTATGAGAAGAACAGTGAATGTGTGTAAGGGTCGAGTCATGTGCCGTTCGGTTCTCTCTACCTACGTGCGAGTTTCCACATGATGGTTCTTCACCACAGAACAAGTGATAATTACAAATACAGTGAATTTCGGGTATACCGTATAACGACAATGAAGGGACCACTCTATTTTTGTCGTTATATCCGGAAGTCGTTACAGGCAAAGGTAAAGAGATACAGACACGTACACATGTGTAGTTTATATTCATTTATTATTGAAAATATTTGCACACATAGTTATTCACCGGTACATTTTAAAAAATGTGTAATATTAGTTTGCTTCAATTTATTTTTTTGTGCTAGTGTACGCTGTAGGGTGTATTCTATTTTCATTACTTCTTCAATATCTATAATATCCTTTCCATCACCAAATAAACAGTATCTTTTAAGCTTTGTTACAACACCTAACACATCCTTAGTTGTAGGAATCTCACCTTCCTTGCAATCTTCTTCTTCCTCCTCATTTTCCTCATCTTGCGTCGTATGTGATGGAACAACAATTTCACTATCGGACAAATCGCTAGTAGTGATAAGTTGACTGTCAATATCAACATATGTTGCCCAGTCCGCAACATTTGTTCCGCTTGATGATACTGTAGTCAGTTGTTGCGTCGGTTTGCGGTTTTTCTTAATTTTTAAGGATTTGGATTCAAAGCATTCTAATATTTTATCACGGTTTTTCCACATCGTAGATACTGTTGAATGGGAAACTTTGTACTCTTTGCACAAATCAGCATTGTTTTCAACGTTTTTCAATTTTGAAATGATTTCCACCTTTTCTTTAACAGTGAATGTGCGTCTAGCAGCCATACTTATTCAAAAGTTTACTAAACCAAGTTGCTACTCAGAATATCACTTTGTAACTGAACCATAAAAGCTCCGAAACGTATACCCTTCCCTACCTACTTAGTTGATATCTATAAACAAAAGGTAAAGGTCTCCACACTTGCTGACCATCTGTGTGCAATGGATGTAAACAAAAGATAAGAAATGTTTATGAAAGAAAAAAATCTTTGTGTCTTTGGCGACCGACTCCGGTCGCAATATCTGCATGGGATTTCTAGGAATTTGTTACAAATGATTCATTAAAAACAGTCGCTACACCCGAACTCGGCGTTGCATCCAAAGTCGCTATAGCCACATGAATTTTGTACTAAAGTATGCTTTAAATTCAAGGGACTTAGATTTAACGTCGCTATAGGTAAATGATCGCTACAACCAAGGTCGTAATAAATGATATCCACTGTATGTACATAATCCAAAAACACGAACTTAGTGTCAAGTCCTCACCAATACTCGAACCAGGACCAGTTGATTAATAGATGGTTCTTTATCCACTGAGCTATGGCTGCTCAATCGTAAAAACAGTGCCATGTTCAAACATTTAACACGGTGTGAATGTATTACTATGGTAAGGATTTTATAATACGGTAGTACGGAACTTTCGTTGTGCTAGTCCCACTCGCACTTCATTGGAAGTAGGAAGGACGTATATTAATGTCCATAAGGGAAATTAAATAAACAGAATATTACAATGTTTTTTTTTTTACAACCTACGGAGTCATGCAAGCATACGGTCCACCTGTAAAGCAGTTACCGTAGCCTATTAACGCGTGTAATATATTGAGTATCACTCGCGCGATGCCTCCTCTGCTGCTTACACAGCAACTCC